>OX465285.1:14065747-14730041 GCA_949987705.1 Thereva unica
AAAAGAAAATCGATTATCAATGGTTCTTCTGTTCATATCCACATAAAGGAGATAAAAGCATATTTAGTATATTTACCAGGATTGTCAGCTCTTAATCGAAGTACAGAATATCCTCCGCTTGGTACAGAAACGGTATCCTTGAATGGGGCCTTCAAATTGAATGGAGTCGCATGAAGGGCACGTACTTTATAAAGGGATTTTGCTAGTTCAACGGTCAATGGTACTTCTAGAGGGCTTTGTCCCATATCAGTTATCATGAATTTAAATCCATGTAAGTGGAATGGATGATTGGTTTGTGCACCTAAAAAGAAAAAAGGTATTTTTTATATTTAGGTAAAAACGATTTTTTTAAGCATTATTTTGTCCAACAGCATATCTTAATGTGGTTTTTGAGAGAAGAAGAGAGCTTACCTGGGGCTTCATCAACGATTATAAATTCAACAATAGCATTTAGCGGGATTTTTATTAAGTGAATGCACTGACAAACCCTTTGCCCTGTACATCCAAGTGGCTTGTTTCCTCTATCATCGCAGAATCGTGTTTGATTTATATGTTCTGGCTGGGTAAGCAGGGGAAACGATGGGAATTTTAAGCTTAAGTTGTTGATTCCTCCAACTAAAATCATATCCTTTCGTACATCTGGAACAAAAAAACAGAGGAGGAATTTTAATTAAGGGTATTCAAGTTTTTGTTTTATTTATTTTTAATTTTTGAATTTCTTAACTTTAGCCCTAAGACTGAAATGGAATGAAAATATTGTGTGTGTCGTGGAAGATATCATAAAATAGAAGATGAAGAAGAATTTTTAGATGGATATAAATGAAGACATTCTCGGAGAATATTGGGCAACAAAATTCGATTTTACGAGGTAATTGGTTAACATTAATGCCTACTTTATTTATTTATTTATATTTGGCAAACAAGGCATACCAAAAAAAATACATAGTATAGATTTCATATAATTATAAATTCAATAACTACTGAAAACGTAAGCTAATATTGTCAAGAGCAAGAGAGGAATGATCTAAGTTTTCTTTTATTTATTTATCTTTTTATCTAATCCAAACTAAGGCTAACTTAAATAACAATAGAGATTGCATATTATTGACTTTTCTTATATATTCAGTCCCCATTTTCACACATTCCTTGGTTTCCGATTGAGCTGAAATTTTGCATACTCGTTTAATTTGGATGACAATGCAATCTGTAAAAAATCCAGATGGCGGCCGATTTTGCAATTGTGCTCCGGCGCTGCCTAACATGGGTATTAAATGAAAGGATATGACAAGTAGAATACAATTAGGTGCTAGACGTCATTCCAAATTCAAACTGGCGGCTAGCAAAAAATTGCGAGAGACTTATAACAGGCTAAAAAGTAAAGAATATAACCGATCAACTTCAAATTTTGCACACATTCGTAGTTCGCGTGATAATTGGTACATATACATGATGAGTTGAATAGTTGAGTTGAGGTTGAGTTGAAAATAAAAAAGCACTACACGTTAAAAATATCACTGCTGTCATCTAAATTCAACTACTCAACTACTGAACTCTCGTCTGTATGCATAATTTCAACTCAGAGTTTAGCAGAGTTGAGTCGAGCTCAGTCGACCCTAACTTAACTCAAATCCCGTCTACATGTAGTTGGACTCGGGCTTAACTTGAGTTCAAATCATCATGAAACTAAATGAAATCTGATTATTTTGGTAAAAAAAATCAAGAAGGCGGTTCCAGGATGGCCGCCGATTTTTGCAATTTGTTACACCGAGCCCACGGCATGGGTATCAAATGAAAGAGTACAGGAAGATCCTTATTATTTGCGACTCAATGTAGTACATCAAACCTCAAATCAGACATGTCTCTTTTGTAATCATGTAATACTGAGATGCACGCATACCTGAGCATGTAAAACCCTGCAGAAGTCATCTCAATGAATATGAGCACATATTGCCCGACTTGATCGTCCAATTACTGTTTACCTTACATTCTAGTCGGAAATGAGCTACTTCATTTTTTCGACCTACACCGTGAAAAACCTTGTAATCCTTGGGGCTTACAAAATGAAACTACTTTTTCCACCCAAGATTTTGGTATAGTGACTTCAGCGAATAAAGTTCAGTTTGATGAGATGTTTGCAATTTGTGAACCCGTGGAACGTAATGATATCGGCTTTAGGTATGTGTCTAGGAAAGATTTATTAACTTTCTTGGGCAAAATGAAGCAGGTTTTATCTGATGATTTCCTCAAGGTTGTGTTCTCATATAGTAGTCGGCAAGCTGCGAGTTTAGCGGTGAGTACTGCAAGTAGTTCGTTAATGTTAGGATTTGTTCCTAAAAATGTTGGCCCGGCAGCGATTGCAAGAGAAGCATACATAGACCAACACGTACCGGCTTTTGCCAACTTTCTATACAACCCGAATCCTGATATTCCGCGAGCTATAGCAATAATAGATGGAACCTACTCTTATATTGACAAGAGTTCGAATGATGTGAGAATTCTTACTGATCAATAGGAACAGAATTTGGATAATATTTCTAATTGGTTCCGAGACAATATTCCTAGTAGATAAAGGGTATCAAGATGCTCCACCTTTGCTGTCCCGTTAAGGTATTCGAGGACAGATGCCACCAGTGAGAGGACATGGTGAAGACCAACTATCATATATATCCTTGGAAGTTGTTCGTTAATGGCCACAAACAGCCGTTTTTAATAAGCTTGGCAACTTTGGACACCTGCATTTTCAGACCCAAGCTGTATGGGTATAAAGTCCCATCATTCCTCCTTCCCCAAAAAACAACAACTAGGGGCTAGGGGGATTTAACTGATTTCTGAATGTAAAACAATTTATTTAACCAATGACACAATAAATATTGCCGGGGGGGGGGGGGGGGGGGTGTTATGAAAGGTGGTAAATGTCGGGGGGTTAGAGTAATGTTTGTCTGAGAGTAAAGAGATGTTTATTAGCCAATACTTATGATCAGTTAAATCCATCCCCAGTCTTCTTCAGGGCAGTATTGGGGAAGATGGGTAGTGGTGGAGGGACGAGTGGAGAGAGATGGGGGCGACTTCTGATCTACATGAGGGTTAGATGGTCAGCGGTTGAAGTGTCACTGGTTGCTTACGTTGTGATTCAATAATCAGAAAAGCCAAAGGATGGGTCGTGGTGGGGGTGGAGCGATGAGAGAGTGGAGGGGTTGGATGGTCGGGGCTTGAAGGTCGGTGCCTTTTAGTGGTGATTTTTGGGGAAGGCGGCTTTTTGGGGTATGTTCCCATGGAGACTTTTGATCTACATGTTGAGAACTATCAACCTGCAGAATTTCAAGAAAATTCACCGAAAGTCTTTTTTCCATACAAACGGTGCGGGGTGCTTTATCAGTACTTCTGTATTTACTTTTCCCCATCAATTCATGTATGTATATCGTAACAAAAACACTTTACTTTCATAATTATCTCATTTTACTTTAATCATTTTTCATTAAATAATATCTCCCATATTCCGAATCTAAAGACCATTATCTATATCTCATATTCTAACTTTAAACCCAATTTAACCAATTAATCAATTACCAATAATCAACCACGTAACAATAATAAACTAAACTCATTGGGTCTAATCACACTACAATTATAAATCGAGTTCCTTTACCTTATTAATAAAATTCTTATCACAAACCATCATAAAACACAAGAAAACTTGTTACCAAAAACCCTAAGACACGCGAATTTGTTGATTATTTATAAAGATTTTATCTTACCAGTTGTCAACCGATAAAATTAAAATTCCTTAATATTTAATCATAAAAATAAATCACAGAAGAAGAAAATATGAATTTTGCTTTATATACGTAACCACAAAAATGTCAACAAATTTCTGGTCATTGCCGGCTATAAATCAAATTTTTATTATACCTTTAAATAGCGTTCGTTGATCCAGATTTTATCGTTTCATGTATTTAACTACTGAAATTGTTTAGATACAAAAAAGGCACTTTAATCCACTACTCTGTATATATCCCACAAGCATGATAACACACCACAAAAAAAAAATATCACTCAGATACCTCCTCTACCTATGCATGCAGAGGCTAGATTCTTTAAAGCTACCGCAAAACCGGTTAAATATTTACTGTAAGTCATTACGTTGCACGTAAGCGCTTACAACAACGACGACGACGACCCACCTCTTTAAGGATAACTCTCTTCAGTATACATATAGTATATAAAACTAATTTTTGTTCCTGGGAAGTGCAGCTATCACACTTGGTGCATACCCTACTTAAGTCACAGATTACAAGGACAATTTTGCACCATCCTCGTTTATATAGTATATGGAACTGAATGGGGGGTAGGAGATTGGGCTAAGCTCTAGCTGCAGGTCTTGTATGATATGTATATACCAAACTCCCACCTAACCATCCAGAAGCTCTCCTTAGTTTGTTTGTTTGGTAAATTATGCACTCAGGCATTGATAGCGGCAATCATGACGAGCAACGAATGCTACTCAAGACTCGGTATCAATGCTATTAACGCTACATTGGGTTTGTTTATCTATGCTTTTCCGAAAAGCTCCTTGGTAAAAAATATATATACGAATATATGTATAAAATAACGAGAAGTGAACATCCTTGCCAGAGGAGTGACGATCCTTTTAACATTCATGCTGCCACCACCTTTCCAGCATAGCATAGCACATCTCGAGGCCCCATGAACTTGTTACAAAAACCGGGAAAGATTTTTCCCAGGGTGTCATTCCGTTGATGAGAGACTCACCTAACATTAAAAGCTGCAGCATACAAGAGGTTCACACTTCTCTATATACAGTCCTTGTCGTTGATCCTTTCTCTCTTTCACACCAAAAAAAAAACAGGAAAAAAAAGAATTGAGTAGAGAAACCCCCGCTGGCAAAAGTTAGTACACTAAAAGGGATGAGAGTACTCTAATGATACTGTGATGAGCTACTGATGAAAGTTTCCCCAAAAGCAGGAGCAGGAGAAGCACCAGCAAAAAAAAAACCCAGTAACTGTGTCACTCCAGGGTAATGAAGTACTCGTAACGTCGTAACACACTTGAGCTGGTTTCTTCTACTCTTTTTCAGGGATTTTCCTTTCAGTTTGCAAAAAACAAAATTCTATACATACATATGCATAAATATATCCATAGTATCCTCCTGGGGTTTTTTCTGCATCCCTTACTTTGGGCGGCGGATTCTTAATGACAGACAACTCCCGACAATCTCCCTCTTCTACTTTTTCCCAGTTTGGTGCGAATCATTGCCAAAAAGGATTTTAATGAAAAAAAAAAAGGAAAACTTTAACGGGTTGTAAGAGGATAAACACAAAGCGGACTACTGGTGGTGGTGGTAGAGAGATAGTGGTAAGGATGTACTTAAGAAAATTCCTCTCTCTCGCCACGAGTTGCTATCCAGGATGATGTGAGCCGATTTAGATAATTATTTCGAATTAAAGTTAATCGCAATTAAAACTGATTTATACGAGAAGTGCTTGTGAAAGAGAACCGCTGTTCATTAAAAAAATTGTGAAAGAAATTTGTTTGCCGGCAGTTTTCCTAGAAATTTGGAGTAATCTCAAACAATCACGTTGAGGTTGAGAAGTATGATTCGATTCAATACCGGGCAGGCAGTTAAAAACTTCTGATCCTTGGTAACTCACATCATCTAGAAGAATTTAACCTCTTCCATAACACCTTCTTTCATTTATAAGAGGAAGGTGATAGTAGATACCAAATCCGATTATTTCATCGCCTCAAATTGATCGCTTCGAAATGCCAACAAGTTTTCTTTATTGCAGTTCAATCAAGGTGTTTCTATGGCGTCGAATCAAACCCTACATCAATTTAGTTCAGCTTTCTGAATGCGCCTCTTCTTTGCCTTGGGGTGATAACTACACTAATACTTGTGTTGATAGAGGTACCGCCAAAAGAGTTGATGCCGGAGCGCGCAGCTGGGGAAATTAAAGCTGCACACAAATAAAAATTGCGCACATATTGATAAGAAATGCGCTTATGTATTTTCAAATTTCCCCTTCGAAATTTGTTGCGACTAGGCTAAGGGACGGGAACGGCATGCGGGAATTCTACTGCGCATGGAAAACGCGACTTTCTCGGCATCAACTCTTTTGGCGGGACCTCTACTAAGGTCGATCTCTCGATCTCCTCTATTCAATCTCTTTATAATCAGTGTGCCCCCATAGTCACAAGAACATGCAGGCTGTCTCTACACCCATTCCTTGGCTTTCTTGTGAAGTCCGCGACCTGATAAGACAGCGCGAATGCATGTACAGGCGTTATCGTAGGACTAGGATCCCAAGCTACCTTAATAAATACAAGAAGCTTCGCAACCTCATCAACAATAACGTTAAATCCGATAAATTTACTTTATTCCCCTTTAATGTGGGACATAGGACGGAAACAGTTGCCCTCCGGCGGACTCTGTTTTGTGAGAGAGCTCTCAGTTCCGACCAGGATCTTTCAGTTACTGCGGCCTCTGCTAGTAGGGTTCTCCTCCACGTTGTTGTAGGTCTTTCGGCTCGATGGGATCCTTGCAGATTCCAGTCAAGGGCCTCTTTGGTTAGATTTTCGTTGTCGCGTCTCAAGGTGTGGCCAATCCAATTCCATTTCTTTCGCCTAATTCGTCTATCCTTTCTTGGTTGGCACGGCGCCATAGCTTTTCATTTGAAATTCTATCTTGCCAACGGATATTTAGGATACGCCGCAGACATCTGTTGATGAAGACTTGTAGGCGTTGTTGAACAAGCGGAAGTTGGTGTTAGTTGAGATCTGCGTTGATCTCCATATGCGGAACAGGCATGCATATGCGCTTCGTGCTTTATTTATTCTGGAACTGACGTCTTCTTCTGCCCCGTCATTTTCGGTAATAATACTACCGAGATAGTATAATTTATCTAGTCGTTGCACGTCACGGTTATTCAGCGCTGTCCATTCAATGGTGTTTGCATTTATCCGCATTTCTTGGGTTTTAGTCGAATTTAGCCTTAAGCCTGCTGGACTACTTTCTGTTGCCAAATTGTTTACCATGTTTTTGAGCCTAGTGTCTGTGGGCCAGCAAACAGATATCATCCGCGTAGTCGAGATCCTTAAGGCGGTACAGCAAACCCCATTGTATGCCGTCTGTTCTACTATTTAGAGCGTTGACAAGGATGTCATTTATTACTATAAGAAATAGTAAATCTACGAAAGCAAGGTAAAGGGGGGATCGGAATTCAGTAGACTGCTCCACTATGATTCTCAAGCTATTAATATGGTCTATACATGAGCGGCCCTTCCGGCCTGCTGCCTTCTAAACGTTCGGTCTACTGCCTCTCTTATCCTATATAGTAATATATGGGTCCAAATTCTGTCCACCGTAGATATTAAACAGATGCCCCACTGTAGTTGTCACATATTGTTAGGTCCCCTTTTTGGGTATTTTGCTTATGATACCTTCCGTCCAATCCTCCGGAAAGGTACAGGGGTACATGGTATACCCAGGATTGGCTGTTGGATCTGCTATGAGGCTTGAATCGGCTTTTAACAATTCTGGCGGGGCGCCATCTTTTCCAGTTGCTTTACCATTAGCCATTGCATGAATTGCGGTTACTAATTCCGTCTTAGATGGGGGCCCGGTGGTGATTCTTACTGGCTGTGTATATACTGTATGCTGACCTCCAAGTAGCACACTAGCGTCATCTCAATACCACTTATTCTCATAACTACTAGGCTTGTTACGGTGTTTAGATCCATTTCGTCTCATTCAATAGCTGTCTTAAGTTCATTGGATGTTCTGATCTGTTGAATGGGATGCCCATTCTTGATGCATGCTCTCCTATTGGCTATTATACGCGGCTAAAGCTCTGGCTAGGTTCGTGCAGGCTATCAGTTTTTTCGTTTCTTTGCATGTTTCTATGGCCTGGAACCCACAGTTTGGTGATGTTTACATTTCTGCTTATGATTTCGAGCTCATTTCTTATCTAGTTTTGATGAGATCAGGTTGGAGTTGAGACCCAGTGAGTGGTGCAATATGCATGACACTCTTTGGACCCTGCATATAGTGGTACAATTGTACTCCTTCTTTAATGCTTGTCCATTTGTGACGATAGGAAAAAGGATAGCTGTATACATTCTTAGCAACATTCCCCATTACTTCTCAAGCGTTTTCTTGCTTTAGTAGAGGCTATATAAGTCCTCCTGACTCTTTTGTCAATATTGAGTCTTTAGTTCAGTTTAGGGTCAAGTGAGTGAGAGTGAGCAAGGGGACTATGGAATCACAGAATATAAGCGCGACGATGAGGATGATAGCGCAGTGGAAAAAACAAGCCAAGCGGGGCGATCATTAAAAAATAATAAGGCTGTCAGATTTTGATGATGTATACCCACTAGGGTGGTTCAAAAATGGCAAAAAAAATTCAAAAAAACGTGCACCCCCCTATCTTTAAGTTCAATTAAAATGATGATTTTTGGCGGCAACCGGAGAATTTTTGATTGACACTAACCATTGCCGCCGAGCACATTTCGTTTTAGAGATTTACGATTTCTAAACGATAATAAAAATTTGATAATTCTGTTCATTTACGTCCATTAAACTACTTAGATCGTGGCTTCTATATGGTTTTCGAGGTCGCTGATTACCAATTTGACGTCAAATCGAAGGTTTGACAAATGACAGCTGTCAAAAACACTGTCAACTATGAACAAAATATTGCATTTTTTTACATTTTTTTCAGAATGACGTGAAATTTCGTCCTATAGAGGGTTTACGAGGTCGCTGATTACGAATATGACGTCAAATCAAAGGTTTGCAACATGACAGCTGTCAAAAACAGCTGTTAAAAATCGTAAATCTCTAAAACGAAATGTGCTCGGCGGCAATGGTTAGTGTCAATCTAAAATTCTCCGGTTGCCGCCAAAAATCATCATTTTAATTGAACTTAAAGATAGGGGGGTGCACGTTTTTTTGAATTTTTTTTGCCATTTTTGAACCACCCTAATACCCACGGAACTCATTAAACACAGTGAAAAGGAAACTTTTTAAAAACTGCATGAAATAATAGTGGAAATGTGGAGACGGATCGAAATACCTTATCAATGGAACGAGGATATAGTGTGCCCCTTACACATTAAAGAGGACCCACTACAGCCCGGGCCATAAAAGAAGGGAAATGTGCACGCATGTGGAGTTGTGATTGAGATTATAAATGTGATGGTTATTTGCGTTTTTAAACAGAGTGACGTTGCTGACTTAAGACTTTCATTGGGCGTGGAAACAGCCTTTTGAGATTCCTTTCTTTTCTGGCGTGGGCTCTTTCAGATAGTTAATACAGAACCTTAACGTAATTGAATATAACATGCAATATATTTCCACGTGGACTTCATAATACACTGCAGACATATGTGGTAGGTAAGGATACTTGGAAATTATCAATGTGGTTTTCGTTCTGGACGATCTACGATAGACCAGTTATTTGCACTCAGAGAAACCCTAGAAAAACGAGTTATTGATGCGATGGTACAACTTTACGACTTACGGTAGCCTTCATTGGAACTAGGATGGTTGTTCCAGTAGTTGTCAAAGTGGTTATAATTGTCTTCCACTTACGAAATACAGTTAGTGAAATATAATATAGTACTTTAGTTATGTATAATTAAATGTTTACTCACTTGTAAAATGATTATAAGTACCAGGCCTGAACATAATTTGCGGTGGTACTAAATAATTTTTGAATCCCAAAAAGTATCTATATTCAGGCTCAGCCAGTCGAAGGTTATCATCCCTTTCGTATGATTTCAACTCATTTACGCATATATCGTAGCGATTTTCAAAACAGGTAGCGTTTGGATGATTTAAGAGCTAAAAAAAAAAGTGTTTTTTTTTTAATAAAGTAGGTACTAAACATTGATAACAAACTCAAATTACTTACAATGCCTATCGGGAAAGGATTAGTATACGATGGTAACGAACGTGGCACTCCTGGAGAATTCTTTCCTCCTGTATATGTTAAAATCGCGAAAGTTTCTATTGCTTTAGAGATACATCCACCAATGGCTGTTAAACGAATAAGGTAGTCACCAGGAGGTTGATTTGTATCCAAAATAAAATCGTATCTTTCGCCAGCATTTGATATTAATGTATCAAATACTTTCGGTTCGACATTTGTTGCATCTGTAGCGATCACAGTTAATCTATGACTTTCAACTTGCAGCTGCAATGGACATGTAAGACTTGCACTATTGATAGTTCGGAATCGATATCGTTTATTTGGTTCGACTTCGTACTTAGTTAGTGGGGCCTTTGTTCTTTTACCAGTTTTTGGCTGTTGCAATAATAATAATAAAAATAATATAAAATTATATCTTATTGCGAAAACAATTTAATTGGTAATTTATGTAATACCGCAATACTTACGTCAATATATTGTCCACGGCCATTAATTAAAACTGAAGCAGGCGATGTACCAATACCACGAGTTGGTAATCCAGCAGCAAACATCTCGGCTGTATCCTGCATCCAATCTGACATTAAAATCACATGCTCTGGTAAATCATGGTCGTAAAGATAAGAGTTGGGATCTGTGCCAGGTGGTTCACGAATTATGAATGCTCCGTAATGCCCGTTGACCTTTTGATGTCCTGTTGACATAAAATATTAATGAAAAGATACCACACATACACACATACATAACATTAAATTAATCGTATAATTCTACTTGGAGGTTTTGCGTGGTTTTAACGTGAAATTTATGGAGGAAAATTGCAATTTTTTGTTTTGGGTGGGTGTGGAAGGAGGAGTGATTTGAGATATTGATTTAGTTACTAGGTTATATGGGAAGAGACTAGTGAATTTATTTAGATTTGCACAATTTTTTTAAAAAAATTCTAAGTTCACCTATTGGAGCCATCAAGATTTTATAACATACTAACAAAAGACCGCGTGCGTTGCAACGCCTGTCAATAAAAAGGATTATGTGTTCACAGTCTGCGGTAGGAAAAAGGTATAGTGAAAAAAGGACAAATCTGCAGAAATTGATTTCGAATATTAAAAATTTATTGGAGAATGTTACAACTTTTTTAAGATTCGATGATCAAAAATTGTGTACTACTTGTACAACAGACACCTAGCCAATCATGTTCAGAATCATCTGATGGTTAGATGCTCGGTGCAGACCTTCGCTCATGGCGCCCTTCTCCTAATTTCTTTAAAAAAAGCGCCAAGAAAAGAAATCAACTTTGGGCCCCACCGTGCAGCGCAGAAATGCACAATTTGGTGCAAAAAAAAATTCTAATAAATACTTACTCTTTACCTAATCTACACTGGAACTTTTCGTTAGCGCCCCATGCTTTTTCACATTTCGAAAAGTAGGTTGTCCCCATATACTGGCTGGAGCAATAAAAACTTTACATTCAAAATTATTTTTTTTACTTTTTAGTTCATTCAGCGTATTTTTTTATAGTTTTTTATACTATATTTTTATTTTATTGTTTTAGTATATTATACAGGATGTAATACATAAAGTAACAAAACGGCCGGCTGTGGATAAGTTTTGGATAGACGAACAAAAAATCGTATGGATGCGGGGGGCAATCGTAACGGTATATCTGCAGGGCATTCTGAAGTTTTTTTTGCTAGAGGTTTAAGTATCATCCTCTATCTTTGTAACCTTATAAGATATTTTCATGCATAAGGTAGCAATCTATGTAAAATATTCCCAACTATTTAAAACTAGGAAATCGCCCAAGCTTGGAAAAAAATATTGATTAACTACGTATTTTTTGAAGAAAAATGAGCTTGAATTTGAAATTTTAGTGATAAAAAAAATAATCTTGCTACCTTATTTATAAAAAATCATAGGATTGCAAAAATACAGGGGGATATGTAAGCCTCCAACAAAACTTACGGCTAAACCGTTAGGACGATATATGTACAGCTTACTGGATTGTCCTCGACACTTTCATTTGATACCCATACCGAGTGTAAAGAGAAAAGTAGAACGCCATTTTGTGTTGGCCGACATTTTGTGTTGCCCTCATTTTGTATTTCGATGGACGCCACACAGCTTATTGCATTCAACTTGTCATACTCTTTCATTTGGGTATACTGAGTGGCTTGTAAGGAAAAAGGTAATCCGCCATTTTTTGCCGCCATTTTGAATTTGAAATGACGCTACACAGCTTATAGTATTCTACTTGGCACACCATTTCCTTTGATACTCGTACCGAGGACGTTGTAAAGAAAAAGATAATGCCCATTTTGTGTTGGCCGCCATTTCGCGTTTGCCGCCATATTGAATTTTGGACGCCACCTTATCAGATTATTGTATTCTACTCGTAATATCCTTTTATTTGCTAACACAATTGCAAAATTTGACCACCATCTTGGAGCCGCCATCGTGTTTTGTTAGAAAAATGGCGCTTTGTATTGTCACCCGAACTACATAAGTATATGGGCAAAATTCGGTTACATGAAAGTTGGTCATAATCAAGTTGCAGGAGGCGTAAAACGTAAAAAATGGTGAATAATCGTACTAATTAATTAATTAAAAAAAAAACTAATAATAATTTCGGAAAACGGAAATCTTCTTCCACCTGTTGGGATATCCATTCATCTACAGAAAAAAATCAGACTTCTATTTCTTCTAGTTTGGCCCCAACGCGTGACGGTACGCACAAGCAGACACACAGACACACACTTTCTTTTATTAATATAGATGATAATGATAAAAAAAGGAGAAAACTGCCACATTCCGCAATGGTTAACAAAATACATATATAGGCCAAAGCACACTTACCTGAATGTGAATGATAGAACTGGGTACCCGGTTCGGTAGCCCAAAACGAATAACGGAATGTTGTTGAGTATTCAATCGGGCATTGGGTAACGAATGGTACACCATCCATGTATGGTGTATCACGTTGATGCAGTCCATGCCAATGAATTGTAGATGATTCACCAGCCATAGCATTAACCACATCGACCACAACTAGATCGTCCTTGCATACCTAGAATAACGAAGGAACATTATGTACATATCCATAGACATTTAAAGAGAATTTCAACAATGATTTTTATCCATTGAAGAATTGTATGGCACTGGCCCCACAACTGGAGGAGGGAGGACTGACTGACTGTAATTGAAAATCTTATGAACAAATTTTACCTCAATTGAAGGTCCTGGGATTTGTCGATTTATGCTGAGTACACCCTTCTCATTGCCATCTACTGTTATGCATTGCGGATGATTGCAGTCTTTCTCAACACCTTGGGCGCATCTCCCACAAGCTCTGGAAAGGTAAAAAAAAAATTGATGTTAGTGTGTTTGTAAAAAAGTGTGCAATTTTAAGAAGATTTTTCAAAGTGGAATGGCGAGAATTTTATTAATAAAAAAATATTTTTGATTCTCTTCACAACTTCATTTTCCAACAATGAAATGTTTCCTTTTGAGAAATATATAGAAATCTTTTTCTGTGACTGAATTTTTAAAAATGGATTTCTATTGAATGGCGGCACAATGAATTTGTATTGGAATATTTGACTGAAGTGTTGTATGCACTGATTTTACTAGTCAATATATCAGACTGTTGCAAATAGATTTTCAATTGTGCCACTTTTGGAAATGCTTTCGAGAGAGATATTATCTCTGTTATTTGCAGCTTCGTTTGATGGTTGGTGAGAAATCCTATCATATATTGACCCAGAATTTATCAGTAGTATATATGTATATATACATATGTGTGTAATTCCTTGATAATTGATTAGAATCAAACACGATTTTGGAATTGCTTGGTAAGTTGAGATATGTTTGGTTTGGTAAAACAAATTGGGCTTTCAATAAATCGTACCTAGAATATGTGTGCTGCTATAGATGGAAGTTAAAAAAGGTGTATAGCACTTGCAGGGCCGGCGTTTGGTTTTTGGGCGCCCGGTGCAGTATGCCATATTGCGCCCCATCAGCTGTTCATTTTTTGATCGCAGTGAAGGACAACGAAAAAAGACACAAAACCTCTGTTGAGTTCCTTTAATATATGAAAATGAAAACACGGGAACACTTTTTCACTTTTTCTTCGTGCCCGGTGCAAATGCACTAATTGCACCTATGAAAGCGCCGCCCCTGCCTCTACCCAATCAGTTGGATTTGCCTCGAGATCTTGCTTTTGTGCTGAGTTTGCTTGCGCTTTAACTTCACAAAACTCTCCTGTCAATGCTCCAGAATGTCTTTCGAGCCTTAATACCGAAAAACTTCCTAGGACACATAGTGAAGAACTGTGAAAACATATTTTATTTTGAATATTGTGGTGAATCATCTTCTTATGGTCTCCTGTAATAGACGAGTCAAGCTAGCTTGAGACAATTATGGCAAGATCATTTCCAAAGCCGATGACATAGAAACCAGATTCGTGTAGTTTGGCCTAAAAGTTCATCGATAACGAGTTACCAGAGTAACGGAGGCAAAATTTTACCTTGAAGGCAGCCCTTGATAGCCTGACACAAACGGTGGTGTCACCCATTGTAAAATAAATGTCATGCCATAAATTTCTCGATTTTGTCGGCTAGGTGATGTAAAGCAACCTTTGTTGATTTACCCTTTGAGTAAGCGAAATGAAAGCTACGTTTAGAAAGGGAGATTCTAGCCAGCACCTGATGCGAAGGTCCAGGTAGACTTCCGTTTTCAACACAAAAAATAGGTTAAGCTGATAAGTCTATACGGTTTTAGGTTGCTCCACCACAGGCCTGTTGCCTTGTTCAGGGATGAAAACCAGAACAAATCTTCTCCAGATGGTTGGAATACATACCCAATTGAGGGGGAGACCAGAGGTTGTCGAGAATCAGCTTCAGGCTGAAGAACTGTGGAGGAAGAGCTGTCGAGAATATTCCTTTGAAAACAGGCTGCTATCCATTTAACCTTGTTATAGTCGAATATATTCCTGGCTTTCATAGGTGCGAATGGTGCCCTTGCACCGGGCGCAATTTGTCGGGGGCGCAATTTTAGAAATTAAAGTATAAAAAAAATTTAAACTTTGAAAATTATTCTTACGGGTGCAAGAAATTGCACAAAATTACTCTATTTCAGGGGTGATAGCACGTAAGTTATTTCAATTGACCTCTTCATACCAAAATTGAATTTTGATTGAAACAACTTACGTGCTACCACCCCTGTACTTTCTCATTCAAGAAAAAAAAAATGGTTAAATGGTTTTATTTGAAATCATAAGCTGTACCAAAAACTCGAAAATAATTAGAACACAAACATGAACCTTCTTGAGATTCTGACGTCTGGTAAGAAATCGTGCAATAGTAGCCGTGATGTTTTCTCGTGTTGTATACCAAGGGGCACTTTGTGTTCTGGGACTTAGACTAGCAAGGGGGAGACAAAAAAACAACACAGCTGTCAAAAAGTGGATTCAAAACTTCAGTGAGAGAATTCACAGGGTCAAAAAACCCTCCCCTCCTACTCTCTTCTCCGCAAACGACATTTTCAGCAGATTTTTGTTGGTCAACATCCACCATGTCAAACTTCCTATGTATTTTTTTATGTTATACGCAGTATTATAGTGCAATCTTAAATTTTGCCCAGACTATGAAAATTATTTCTCCTAAACGCGAAATGTTTGTGTCTCTTTCCATTGTCCCTCATTGCTTTCAAAAATTAAGCGCTTATAGGGCGCAACATGGCATAATGCACCGGGCGCAAAAAACCCAAGAGCCGGTCCTGATTCCTGGAGAGGCTCCGGTATATCGTTCTGCAATGGTCCTATGACTGTACCCAGCATCCACGGGAAAAGCGGTATAGAGAATTGGTCCTGGAAAAGATTTTTTCCTGATTAGACGATTATGAACTATCCTCCTTTTTAAGAAGACCTACTTCGTCCTTGAAGCGAGTTTTTTTTAATTTAAAATTGGGACAATGCTCTGAATATAATAAACTCCGGTTTTGTTAGCCAACTGAAATTCTGATGTAGTTTTAAGTACGATTTGCGCTAGCAGACAACACAAAACGCCGACCAGAAAAGCCAGTGAATAAAAGGATTAAGTTTCCATCATAGATACTAAGAAAGTTCGTGGAATTGTTCATTCTAATTCCAATGTCTCGACACAAAATCACAGACAATCGCTATATTGTTTACCAAAGGAGGATTGTGTGCATCACCAGAAAGATTTATCTAAGGTCACAAAACTCCAAACAAAAATGTTGATGTTGCTTGACAACAAAACGAATTCGTTTCATCGATTTCAGCATAGATACTATATACTGCATCTCGGCAATGTTTTTGACTACATTTATCTGATTTTATTCGAAAATAGAATTTCACAACTTAACAGAAAGTACGAACCAAACCATGTTGTTTGTTTGGTGGAGCGTTGGTGTCATGACTGTAATTCAGACATCTGAAGTTGACGCCTTCTTTTATGCTGTATATAAAGAGAAATATTTCTATTTTACCAGACATCCTTTCAAAAGTATTTCATGTTTTTCTTAAGAAAAAAAATAATACAAATATTGCCTTAAAAGATATTTGATTCCGAAAAACACAAACTCTCACTTTGATTGTATAAAATTGTTTAAATGGATCTACGGGTATAGTCTTGCTTTAAATGCTTCACCATCCAAGACTATGGGTGAAAGTATTTAAATTTAGATACCTCTACTCGCAGCTATTTGATATTTATCGCATAAACTCACTGAGACAAATCCTTCATATCGTTTAATCCTTGGTGCTACCACCTATGTTATCTTCTATATAAATATTAAATATAATTAGAGTGTCCGTCTGTGATTTCAAAATAATTGTGTTTTTTAAATTTCACATGGCTATTTAGATGGTTTTAAAACGAAATCACGCATTTTTTAAATTTTAGTCTGTCTGTATGTCTGTCTGTCTGTTTGTTCGGGCTAATCTCGGAAACGGCTAATCCGATTGGGGTGGGACTTTCACTGGAAGATTCAGTATTTTGGCGGGTATGTATGTAGACAAATCTTGAAAATTTATTTTGACCCACTTCCATATAACCATCAGCTACAAATTTTGCACACACATACAGTTCACGTGACAGTGCACCATTTTGTAAAAATATCAAGATGGCCATTTCAAGATGATGGCCGAATTTCGTAATTGTGCTTGCTGACCGTCGACATGGGTATCAAATGAAAGGGAATGATAAGTATAATATAACTTTCTATTTGGTGGCGTTCCAAATTCAAAATGGCGGCCAGAACAAAATGGCAGCCAACACAAAATGGCGGATAACTTTTTTATTTACATCGCGATCGGTATGGGTATCAAATGAAAGGATATGACAAGTAGAATACTCTTAGCTGGGTGGCATAATTCCAAATTCAAAATGGCAGCCAAAACAAAATGGCGGACTAACTTTTTCTACAACGATGAGTATAGTGAGTATAGCTGGGTGACCTCATTTTAAATATCGGTCACCACAAAATAACGGAAGACATAATAATAAATTAAAAGGTAGAAAATGAAAAATATATTATAGTTTAAAAAACTTAAAAATGAACAATAAAGTAAAAAATAATGTTAAACGTAAACTTTTTCAGCTCCAGCCAGTATTATATAATATATATGGCGTTAGCGAAAAGTTCCAGTGTTAATAAAATAAGAATATAGATAAAGTCTTACGTTTACATTTCGAAAAGTAGGTTGTTTGACCAATATGAGATCAGGACAGTAGCACAGATTGTTGCAACTTTACTCACATCAGGAAAAACAGTTCATTCTATGTTTAAGATACCGATCGAAGAAGATCATATGGAAAATCTTGCGCGGAACAAATCTAAAACCTGCGTGGAGCATATCTAAAGTTCTGCAAAACTGCATGATGGTTGTCTGGGAATGAGTTGAATGTACCATGGCAAATATAGTATCTATTAACAGAACACCGCGAGATTTAAGATGTAAAAACCAATTATTTTGGGGAGTAACTGTTTTATTGGCATAGACTTCGGGCAAATGTTGCCGGCTGTCCGGGCAGATATGTGGGCCGATGGTATTGATGCATGTCTGAAATGATCACTCATTTAGAGACAGATTGAAAAACGTTATTTAAAGCAAAAAATGAGAGCGCAGTCAGAAAAGTTAGAATTCAGTACTATTCTCCTCAACATAGGATATAGAAAATGTTCTGAGATTAATGAGAATCTTGACAGTGAGCTGCCGGCTGTTGTTTGAAAGTTCGTAATAGACGCGGAAATTTTGATGAGCGACATTTATGACGATATCGAAAATATCAACTCAACTAAATCGACTCAACTCTGTAATAAACAAGCGTTACAGTGGATTGTTAACCAGTGCTGTAAGGGCGGTATGACCGAAAACGACGAAACACGAAAACAGCAACTGCCCTTTTTAGGATCAAATCAGTAGTGTCGTCTTATAATGCTGGCAATCTTCGTCTCAAGCTATGTTGGCCATGGGGCAAGTTCAGGGTGCCAATTATCTGGGAACGTTAAAATTGACGCGCGCAAGACATATTCTGAATATAATTGGCTAGGTGCACAACGTAGTACAAAAGTTTTCCGATAGGTGATGATTAACCTCTAAAGTTTTTTATGTCCCCAAAATCATGTTTTGCAGATTGGTTCTTTGTGTCATTATACCCTTTTCTTATCCCGGACTATGCACACATAATTTTGTTTTATTAAAAGGCGTTGCAACGCACGCGGGTTTTTTGCTAGTTGCAAATATATGTACATATTTATATGAAGACGAAACAACAAATACCGCTTGCATTAAGGATTTCTCAGAAGAAGCACACGCTTGTCGAACTTAACCAACATTTTATCCTTCAATAATAATTAACGATCGCAGAGCTATGGCTGTGCTCGTCCTGTGTAGTATTATTGTGTACATAAAAGTTCGAGTTCGACATTATTTTCTCTCTCTCTCTTTGACCTACGTTTTATCCTTTCAATCCGTTATGATTTATTTTCCCGAAAGTAAATCGTCCTTTTTGGAGCTGGTAGCGAATCATTTATCAATGAAAGTATCGAAATAACCAAAATCCTGTTTCTTTCGTTCATAAAATCGTCGAAAGTCTGTTTTGTGTGTTGCAGAAACGAAATACAGAAAAAAGATTAAATAAATAAAAGGACAAAAGGGGAAGTATAAGTGGTGTTTGTATTGCAGAAGGAACGAGGGGTTGATCGGATGAACAAGAGAGGTATGCACAAAAAGAAGATGGGCCTAAATCTTAGTAAGGATTTCCAGAGATAACAGACCTGATCCTCCCCTCCCCTGAACTTTATATTGAATTCGCACGGTAGAAAGTCTAGATTCAATTTTCATTGTACTCCAAAAGGACTTCCTGATGCCCATTTCAGCTGGATAAGGGATACACTGCTATTAGCAACAGATGGTCCTTCCCTCAGATGAGGTAATTAATGATGGCAAGCGAAATCCATACACCAGCATTCCACTTCCTCATCCTTAACCCCCCCCTTCTGGCCCGTTCTCTTCTAAAATCCCATTCGATTCCACTTCATCTCAATCTCCATTCATCGTTTTCCTTTTACGAGGGTCCTTGCAACGGGGTAGCGGACGGGCTGTTCTCTTTGGGCTGGGCGCGGGCAGACCAGATCACGGGTTTGGGGTTAGGGTAAATATGTTTGCTCTTCGGTGAACTTACAGGTGTGTGGGTTAGTCGAAGGATCCGCAACTGTATATATATACATATACATATATATAAACCCTGAACCCATTATAAATGTTTCTCGTTCCGTGCAAAGTTATTTATCACCTACCCCCGGTGTAATGTCGAAATTGTGGGCTGGCATCGTAATTAGGCGAATATGAGCCCTGGTGTAGGCGTAATTGTAGCCGAAACGGAGGCCTGTTGCTAATCGATTCGAAGCCCAGATACGACGAGTATCAGCAGCAACGAAACGGACCTGTGTGTGGAAATATGGAGACGATAGAGACGTGTACGGCGCTGGCATCTTGCGATTTTCGGGACTACATCCACCCACCTTCTTCCCAAAACCCCCAAAAACCTGATCTAGTCATTAGTCGTTTCTTCTTTTATGATTTATGTCATCGCTTATCTCCTTTTAAGGTTTAATAGAATTGAGCAACACAACAAAAAAAAAACTGGAAGATTGAATTAAACAAAAATCTATTGAGGAGAGATTATCGTGGCATCGCTTTGATCGCTTTTAACAAATTTTTTAATTTTCCCTTATCTTTTTGGCGAGCAGATAAAGGGACCGACCGCCGTTGGGGTCTTATTAAAATTATGCTGAATAAAAGCTGCCGATAATGTTGTGAATTGCTAAAGTTCGTTCTGCGCCGGGGTGGAGATATGCGAGAATGATTTCAAGGTCTTCATTGTGTGCGTTTGACATTAATTGTGAAGTTGGAAAAATTGGATTTTTGTTTCCCTTTTTTTTTGGAATGGGGGATGAGGGGGGGGGGGGGGGGGGTTATTTAAGGAATTTAAGGTAAGAATGTTTAGGAACGAGGGGTGGAGGGAATTTAAGGAGTTTTAGAATATTGAAGGGAGGTTTGGAGGGATTTTTGTTTGTCATACTTTTAATTCATTTTATTTATTTCATATTTTTAGGACTCTAAAGCAATATAGCGAGTGAGAGTGAAAATCTCTTATAGGGAGTCATGCGCAACTTGGTCGCGCATGCTCAGAAATGACGCCTACCGCATCTAACTCCAAATCTCCTACTACGATTTTGAAGTCGTGACAATCTTAACTCTGATTGATGCAAGATACACTATCCATCATTTCGTTTGTTACCCCCATACACAAACCGGTTTTTTAGGCAAGGGGTCGCAGGAAAATTTTTGTTTTTTCCTCACTTTCTTCAGAATATTTGCCAGGCTTACCCATCCGTTACACTAACACAAATATAACATCGCAGGGGGACTGCGAAAAGTATGAGAAATTCCCCTTTTCTTTTTCGTTTAATGTACAACTACAAAAGCATCACAATCATTAGTGTAATACCCCCGCATACATACACAAACCGGTTTGATCGATGATCAGGTGATGGATAGTGTAACTTGCACTAATATTGGATGCCTGGTAACTCCCAGCGGAAAGGAGGAGTTCGAATGCGGTAGGTCAGAGGGAGCACACTCTTCAAAGCCTGCCAAGCCAAGATGTACATATACGAGTATATCATCGTGTAGAGTGCTGTATGGCAGTGGGTAGTTTTTGCGTCGTTTAATGAACTCCTCTAGACATCGAACGCGCATCCAGTTGCATAATGTCTTATCCTGACATGGAAGTTCTACCAGGGCCTCGGTAGTCTAGGGGTAAGGCGCCTGACTACTATCCCCAGAGGTCCCGGGTTTGATTCCCGGCGGTGCCACGGTCCTAGCCTTTCCCAATTTCCGGCCAACATAACTTTCCTTCTTTCTTCTTCCCTCTTTGCATTCCTGATTCCTCCTGTCATAGCCTTCACTAGTTCTCTTCCCCGCTCCACCAAGCGCATGTCATCGGTTGGTTGATGAGATTCAACTCGTTTTAGGAGGCATAACACTCCAGCGAGTTGTTCTCGATGCCCCGATGTCAGAGTCGCGAAATGGTTGGGAGTAGGTGAAATAAAACAAAAAAATACCGCAGCTAGGTTGTGACAGTTCTTTCCTTCACTTCTCTCTCTATCTTCCGACTAGAGCTGCTGTTCGGCATTTCAAAAATAAATACATGGTCGACAGTACAAAGGGGCCTTCCCTAAGTCTCTAGTGTGTCACATAAAAAAAAGGATGGCCTTTCGTTTTCCTAACTGCTCATGTGACTTTTATGGACCAAATATATTTTATTCATCGATCCGGAAGTGGTTATTAGGGCATCCACCAATCAGATTGGTGAAGCAAAATGAAACTTGCCCGCACCTAGCACGCAGTAGGCCCGCATTAGCCCGCAGATTGCCCGTTTTCTTCGTGCTACACAATTTTTTAAAGCCTCAATTTTGCTCCCTTTTTTCTAGAAAAAAAAAGCATGTCTGTGGCGGGAGCGTGAATGCTAGGTACGGTAAAACAGAACTCGCGATTGGAATGGTCTGTGCCCATGTGGGTGCATTTACAAATGTTCATGTCTGTTGTCGTAATTTTTAGATTTTTGTGCCTGTTGCGGGAGCGTGCATACTGCTTTGGCATGCCTATTTGTTCTCTATGAGTTCTAGCTACGGGCGCGTGCGTACTTGTAAAAAAATAACTAACTAAATTATTTTTGATCGGGGCAACACACCGAATGTTGAACGGTTGGATTGGCCATCTTTAAGCGTTCATGTGTCGTCTTTTAACGTGGCTAAGTAATTGTTGGGGTGCACTGGCAAGGATGTCAGAGGTCGCTTGTTGGCTTAAAGCCAGGAAATTTCTGATTTGATTACCGGACACTTCGCCTTGAATTATCGTTTATGAAGAATAGGAGAGGAGAACCTCTCCTGGAGGCTTTGCTTGAGGAGGACGAGTCTGCCCTTCAGGCTTCTCCGTTAGGGCCTGGCAACAGCTCGTACAGCCAAGTCTAAGCAGCAATCTACTAAACAGACTGATGTGCCGAAGATATTCGTTCACCGTGGAGATATGGGTTACGAGGGAGCGTGAGGAAATAAGTTCCTGAGTGGACAATTCAAACCCCGCTACAAAAAATAATTGTTTCGATTTTTGTTACATCCGTGGCCATCGTGCAAGATAAAGGAAGTCAATCGCAGGCCTTCTCCTTCAGTAATCTCCAGATAAGTTAATAATCTAGTCTTCTATTTCTTCCTTTGAATCAAGCTTACTACTAGACATTGCACCATGACTATTACGACAGGCTGATAGTAAGAAAGGTGACTCCTAAGCTTGGACTTTTACACAGCAAAAAATACATTTAGTGATTAGTTAGATATTGAAGATTTATAGAAAGCAGTGCTCCCGGAAGTCGAGGAGTGGTGGATTTGTGTTTTTTTTTAATCTTATCGCCTTATTTACACTTTTTCACAATGTTGTTTATTTTTCAGTTTTTTTTTTAGTTTTTTTCTTTCTTTCGCAGCCCCAAGCATATGTTGTATTTAGTGTTTCAGTATAAGTAAGTTTTACTAAATGGTCCCCCAACTAAGTACTAACCACGTCCAATGCTGCTTGACCTAAGCAATCGAACAAGAACCGATTTATTGAGTATGACAAATGGCACCGTTTATTTGTCACTAAGTTA
Source organism: Thereva unica (assembly GCA_949987705.1). NCBI lineage: Eukaryota > Metazoa > Arthropoda > Insecta > Diptera > Therevidae > Thereva > Thereva unica. Next base: position 14,088,918 of record OX465285.1, read on the forward strand.
ATTGCCAGTTTATACAATTTCTTAAAGCTCCAATGATACTTTTTTTTTAGTATAAACTAGCGTAAGCGTACCGTACTTTGCTTGGACTATTCCGTGCGTCATTTATTGTCATACACAGGCATGTATGCAGGCTTCATTTGGAGAAGTAGAATTTTTACTCAGGCCTAATGTGTCTTATTAGGGTACGATACAGGCGTTTTGTGCCTGCTTCATTTAAGCTAAGAATGGGCGAGTTGTTTTTTCTTAGGTGAACATGCACTATAAAATGGACTCGTAACAACACGTATTTTTGCATGAAACCTCGGCCACGATTGAGCGGCAGGAGGGGATAGCAGTCTTTTAGGCTAAGGCTTTATTTATAATTAAAAAAAATTCATATTTGAACTGAGATTTCATAACGGTATTCACAAATAACGGGACATATTGATGTAGTGGTGATTTTGCTGAATTTAGTTTGTTGGTTTGGTTTGAGGAATGGTTTCAAATTCTATTTTTTGTTCAATGTATTTCAACTAGAAGAGCTAGCAGAATTAAGTTATAAAAAAGCCCTATAGTAGATTAAACCTTATTGCAAATAAAAGATTGACTTGCTTCTGGAATCAATTAGTCTATAGTTAATAATTTTCAGTTCAAAGTTTGTCGAACTATATACTCCAAAGTGTAAAAACTGTATTTGTTTCACTCCTTAAAATTACAAGTATTTCTCGGTCCTATTCCTGAATAATATTTTGAATTCGACAAGGGATTTAGGGCTTAATTAATTACATATTTTTGCTTTGAGGCTCGTCCATCTCGACAAGAAATTTGAGGACTATACGGTTGTGAAACAAGTCTAATATCCGTATTATAAAAGCGATCACAAGTCACAACGCAATCACAAGTGTGTGGTGAGTCTCAAGTTGAGACAATTGTTGTTAGCAATCAGTATTTAAACGTGTGTTTAGAATACAGAAAAAACAGCTAAATAGTCACAAGCAAGTAGAAGTCTCAAAAGCTTGTGACTTGTGACTGGTCACAATTTAGAATAAGGGGGCAAAATTGTTCAATTGTACAAAGCAAATGGCTCCTTATTAATTATATTTCTGCTCGTTGAGATTTTTGGAAAAAGTTTGATATATGAAGGACAAACTGATCACGAGGAACCAGAAATAAATAAAATTTGTTAGTCAACATGAAGGTGAGGAACGGTTTAGAAGATATCATTTGATAGCCTTTACACTCTTCGGCTATAGTATATGCACATTATAGGTTCGAATAAGGATAGCCTTGACAGTTCGCTCAACAAATCATTTAAGTCCGCTGATTTGAAACGAAATAACTCGATAGACATTGGTCGAAAGGCGAACAGAACGTAAGTAATGGTACAATCCAACAATGGATCAATTTTCATTACATCCAATCAATCTATATCCAGCTGCATTACATTTTTCAACTCCAACCTTAGTAAGAGAATTGTATTTAAGACAATCGCCAATGTATAATTCGGGGTTAAAGTATAAGTTTGTGCTTGGTGAAGGATTAATTTGTATTCATTCCTTGATCAATCTTACGCACTGAGGTGCTTGTTTGGACATTTGTGGAGTACGTGATCATTTGATCGTATATACTGAAATTTTCAGTTGAATGTTTTCCCTTCAGAATATTTTGTATAATAAAAAATGCCACTATATAATTGTTGTTAGCTAAATACGATCTAGCCATTTCGTCCTGGTTTGTATGTAGATACACTGTAAAAAAAACTTCCAAAACCACACAGTTTTGTAAATTTACAATATATATTGGGATTATTCCTTATTAAGGTCAAATTCGTCATCTGAAGTTACACAATTTATTGTAATATTACAAAAATCAGTTTCCACATCGCTATTTGTAATTTTAATGTAAATTTGTGAATTTACATATTTTTTTACAGTGTATTTGCGTAATAATAATTCTGCTCGTTTATGAAAGCATGTCAATTTCAATATGGGAACTAATCAAGATTAACAGATTTTTTAAAAACTGAAAAACTGAATATGATTGGTGTTATACAAGTTATTAGTGCAACAAGTTATTTTCGTATTTGGTCACGATCACCATTTTGAACTATTAAGAAAATTATCTGAAAATGATCAAATTCTAAAAAGACACTTACACTCCCATCGCCTGATATTGTTCCATGGTCCATTTAAAGTAGCAAATCCTCTTCTCACCCCTAACACACGTCCTTGTACACAATTCGCCACGATACTCCGTGACATTAACACCATTGTTAACATTATTAATTAAAGTATCATTACTATGCACAGAAGTAACACTAATTAAAAGAACCACCCCGGTAATAAACCCACAAAATTTCTTTTCGTTACACTTCACCATTTTCAACCCCCAAAAAAATCAAAAAAAAAATTCGATCAAAACTCGAACCCGGCTACTTTCTAACTCGATCGAAGTCGCTTTAAGACTAATCCACCCACGCCCAGGGGCGCCTTATATTTATCGGAAAACTGCAGTACGATTTCTAAGACTCCGCCACCGCCTGCGTCGTCGCCGCCGTATTATCTCAACGGTGGGGTTTACAATGAGTGTAATTTTTCTTCTACTTGGACGATGATAATAACACTAACAACAACACCCCTGCGTCATTTTGATATAAATTAATAAAACAAAATGTAGTTTTTGGAATCGTAATCTGTGCTGGATTAGTGGTGCCTGGACTGGATTAGGGGTAGTTAGACAAAATCTGCATTCACTGCAGTCGAGGTCTTTACAGGGAAAATTACATCCACACTGCAGAAGGCGCATGTTTTTCGGGGGAGAATTAAAGTTTTGATTTTGTTTATTTAGGGGTTCTCGAGGCATGGCCATAAAATTGGGGTTGTAAACGTTTATGATCTTGTGAAAATTAAACGAGTGCAAGGAGTGGGAGTTGCTAGTCGCTGGAGCTTTAATCTTGATTAAAATCTTGACGACTAGTTGCATAGGATTATGACGAGACTTTTTTCTCTCTCGAATATCACAACTATCGTAGGAGAGTTTTGCTTATAGCGTTTTAGGGGCGATTTTCTGGGAATTTGAGAATCTTACGATCTCCCAAGTCAGCGGAAATTTTATAACACTTCCAAAGAGATTAAGATAAAACGATTTTAGATATTTGATAGGAAATTTGCAGAAAACACAGGAAATGACAGTAAAATTTATTGAGAAGTTGTTGTGTAGATGTTGTTTGTTTGTTTGCTTGAATTTATATGAGCAACAAATTGTTAGGGGTTGAATGGATATAAAGATGGTGGATTTAGTGTGTAAATTTTGTAGACTTCAAACTATGATAATAATAATTGGTGGCACTACACTATATACTCAAACAAGAATGAATTTCTAAAATAGAGTTTGCAATTCCATGAAAGTCAGAAATGGATGGAGTTTGAACTTCTTTTTGATATCTCCACTACCTGGTAAATATTGATTGCTTGTTTATTACGAAATTTTTATGAAATTGCACAATTCCTTGTAATTTTTTTATTAGTTGTTTCAATGAAATTTGAGTAACTTTCATGAAAGCTAAAAAATTATGATTTTTATGATGAAAATGTAGTCTTAGTAAGTATCATACTGTAGGACGATGGCACGGGGGTGGGGGCGAAGTATTATTTACAGGGAGTTGGGACAATTTGAATTCAGGAAGGCTAGATCGACAAGAGATGCTCTAGCTAGAGTTGAGCCGGACTTAAACGAGGTAGTACATTTGTCCCTTACACATGGTAAATTGTACTGAGACCTCAATTTTTTTAAATGTCCCGGTTCAAAAATAATGTCCTACTGGTATATAGGTGGTGTGATTGTAAATTACGTAGTGCAGATACACGTTTCTTACTTTTTGCGGCAGTAAAATATCCAATTTGAACTGTGGCGAGGTGAGATTGTAAACACGAACTGGAGAGACGTTTCTTATTTCTTTGCGGTAGTAAAATATCCAATTGATGAGGTGAGATTGTAAATGGGAATTGGAGATATTTTAGAAAATTTATCCGTAAACGCAGCGCCACCATAGGTTCTTTTTTACTATTAGTTGGAACGGAGTGTGTTTCAGCAGGGGGTCGGACGTTCTGTGGTTTTGACTCACTATAGCCAGTTTCACACCAGCCAACCAACAATAATCTGCTATCATTATCCAATCCTTTTTGTAATCCGATGAAAAGTCGCAACGAGCCAAATTTTCCAAACCAACTGTACGTCAGTGAAGTAAGATATTCTAGGCGCTGATGAAGCTGAGCTGGATAAACCGAAGTGTGTAGCGCTTGTTGTGATAAAATTCCTTGTAGTTAGGAAACTGCACTGTGAATCAGATTATGGAGTATCTAAGGAAGTACAGGCAACTTTCGGAGTCCTATAACGCCAAGCTGACGATCCTTATCACAAGAGTGGTTAGTTAAGGCAATTATGCCAATCGAACTAAAGGCCCCCCATACACGATCAAATTGGATGTACATCTAGATTTTCATCAAACCCATGCGCACAAAGAATTTTGACTGGCCGAGCGGCTCACAATCGATAGTTTTGGTTGAACATCCCTACTTCGAAGTACATCCCATTTGACCGTGTATGGGGGGGCTTTAGTTCGATTGGCACGTTTGCAGCGCCAGTGTGGGCAATTGCTTTTGATAGAAAGGGCAATAGGAATATGCTTTGGTGCGAACGATGCACTTGCACCGGGTGCAATTTGTCGGGGGCGAAATTTCAGAAATTAAGATTTAAAAAATTTATTCATATTACGCTAAAACACTTTTTGAAAATTCTGTTGCTGTTTCGATGGCTCTGTATTGTGAATTGCTGTGATCAGCGCACTGCGGCTGTACTTTTAAATTTTGTTGGAAGAATTGTTAAATGAGGCAAATGAACTAAATGAAGGCAACAACGGCATCTTTGTGGCGAGAAATCTTCTTTAATTGCTCCTTTTTGTTTGTTCCTTTACCGGCTGTAATCTTCCATTCCATTTTGAAATTCGGTTACATGGGGTCCGCAAGAGCCATCTTATCCACCAAACTATGCGTTAGAATGCTGTAGCTTGTTGTAGTGTTTTTTTATTATTAATTCTTCCAAATGCCATTTCTTTTTGTTTTCTTCTCCTAGCAAAAGGGAGATAAAAAACAACTACCCCGTTTATGACTAGGTTCAACCCAGGTTCAAGCCGGGTACAACCCAGTCATAAACGGATGTCGAGTTGAAACTGGGTCCACTCGACCCAACTCAGCTTTCCTACCTGGATCGAGTTGATATTTCGCCTTATATACGCGGATTGAGTTGAAATAGGGTTGAAGTGACATTTGTTTGGTTTGTTTATCACCTCTGAAGTCCGCTTTAGGCGTTAATTGTATGTTCGGTGTTTTTTCTGGCTCAGGAACAAAAAATTATTTCGTTCTGAATTTTTACGTATCTATAAAAGAGAATTTCACATAAAAATTTGAGGTTATGTTGTGATTTCAGTTCAACTCTATTTCAACCCAAAGTGAGCTCAACTCGCCATCATATACGGTGGTTGAAATTTCAACTCAACCTCGATTCAACTTTTCAAACTAGTCATAAACGGGGTAAATTACAAACCACATAGCTGTCAAAAAAGCTGATTCAAAAAAAAAATTCACTGAAAGAATTTAGAGGCTCAAAAAATCTGCTCAGCCCACCGTCCTCTCCTACTCTGTTCTTCGCAAGCGGCGTTTTCACAAGATTTTGGTTGGATGACCAATGTGAAATTTCCTATGTAATTTTTTTTATTATACTCATTATAATGGTGCAATCTCAAATTTTGCGCAAACTATGAAAACTTATTTCTCTCATCCCGTCGAGTCGAGTCGTCACTTTTCCCATTGTCCTTCACTGCGTTCAAAAATTATCAGCTTATGGGGCGCAATATGGCACAGTGCACCGGGCGAAAAAAAGGTGGAAAAAGTCTACTAAGGGCCGTTGGACTCATAAACTCATACCAAATATGGTAAAGTATGATAGGGGAAGTAAGTTACTATGTCACGCAGTTCCTTAGTAGGCATAGAGGTTAGAGGACATACTTTTACTTACTGCTTCAGGTCGAAAGATGCCCAGAATGTGCGGACGACAAAGAGAACGAGGAGCATGTCCTGTGCAGCTCCACTGATTATAGGTTGTGTAGACCTATCAACATTGAGGAAGCATTCGCTCCTAGCTCAACCGTTCATAATTTTCAGGTTCCATCCTACTCGAAATGTCTAGCACTGATACGTGAAGAGGGGAGGGGTTTATAAAGCCGCCCCTGCCTGCGCATGGAATAGACCCGCAATCCCAAGGTAAATCCCACAGTTGCGAAACTGCTGTATTAAAGGTAACAACTTATCTTCGTTCCGTCTTGGCCGAGGTGATATTGCAATACTAGTTCTTCTAGATTTCTCTAAAGATTTCGAATATGTGGTTCCCTCGCATCTTCTTTATAAACTTGGTGCACAGTGTCAATTTCTTTTTTCTGCTGTTCGTCTTTTCTTTTCTCTTCTCTCTAATAGATCTCAATCTATTCGGCATAATAATATTACATCTTATCTTAGTTCGTAAGTGTGTCTGCAGGTGTCCCTCAAGGTTCGGTTCTTAGTCCTTTGCTTCTCTCCCTCTGATTTTCCCTCCGTTATCCGTCGCTGCTCTTTTCATTTATATGCTGATAACTTCCAGCTATATATCTCTTGTCCTCGTAATGAGATTGAGCTCTGTGTCTCTGAGCTCAATTGCACCTTAGCCTTCACATGACAATGCGGGGCTGGTTTGATGCATGACTGTCCTTTTTCGCACAACTGGTAGGATCTACATTCTGAGCTGCTGGTGAGAGGTTTTTTCTTCTTTAAGGGCTCTACAACCGTGATCCGGTTCTGGCCTCTCGCAACTGTTGTCTCTACCGGTGCCGATTCTAGAGGCTAGGGTGGTCTTTAATGTAAAATTTTCTATTACATCAATATTTAACTTTACAGTCAAAATGACGCCCCCCCCCCAGTTTTGCGCCCCGGAAAAACATTTTGGTTGCACGCCTCTATAGCGGCGCATGCTAGGACTCAGAGGTAATGCCCATTTGTATTGTCGACAGTTCTATCATTGAATGCAATGTCGAATAGCAAGCTCTAGTCCGTAAGAAAGTAGAAAAAAAGTGAAAGAACTGCTACACGCTTGTTTTTATTCTATCATCTCCCCATCTAATACTATAGAATGGACAGAATGCTGACTTCGGTGATTGAATAGAAAATGTCGACTTCCTCGCTTCTTATGCTTCAGCTCGCTTCTTACGGTTGCAGGAGAAAAACTAGGCATTTTTTGTAAAGAGTGAAGACAAGGAAGAAGAAATGAAAAAAAAAAAAAACGAGGGAACATGCCACTGAGTGCATTCGAAGCACGAACCTTTGAGATGGTAGTCGGGCAGCCGTGACCCCTAGGCTATCGAGGCCAGTCAATCTTGTCGATCGAATTCAATGCAGCTTGGCAACATATGGCAGATTTTCTTGCTCTTGATTCTTTCTTTTTGCTCCAGATTCTCCTAATCCCTCTAAACACATATCATAGCCTGTTATGGAATGAGGATCTTGCTTGACGCAGAGATGGAGAATCGTTTGTTCAACTAACACCTCCTTTATGAAGGATCACCAGGTCTCAATGCACTTTACCTTTGGCTAGCAGTAGATGGTAGTTTAAAATGACGTTGTTGGCCCTGCCTATTGGACTAACAACAATCTCGATTTCCGAGCCATGGGGAGACTCCTCCCCCCTGCGAGTCATTTTTCTCGTACCTGCTTACCAAATTGTATGTTTACAAGCTCTGCGCTCACCAGCCTCTAATATCAGATATGTTTCTTTCGACATTATTATTTTATTGTTATGACAAATGCAATCTAAACCTTGATACTACATGATATAATCCTAAGATGTTTGAAAGCTTGATTTGACACCATTTCTTTAACATTTGATAATAATGTTAAGGACTAGGTCCACAAAACCTAATCCAAAATCCAAATCTTCCTTAATTCTCTTCAGCCGAAACAACAACCACTTGAAATTGCTCCGTATCACCTTCTGCAGTCACCCCTTTTCATAGTACATCAACACACTTTCTTAATCGCAATCACATGCCAAATCGTCCTTCTCCTTCGCATAGAGTTCCCCCTCCACTTGCTACATTTGATTAGATCAGTTTCAATTCAGCAATTCAGCCCGATTTATATCGATTGCTTCATCAACCTAATTTCGAATGCCACATAAAACGCGTCACACCGACGGTGGAGGGGGCATATATATGATATCAAGCCACTTAAAGGACTATCGAAAGAAGTTGTGAAGTCCAAAAATCAATTTCTAAATCCGTGAATCAGTCACGTCCTTTCATCCCCCACCGAGGCAAACATATGCACCCATAAAGTGCCGCTCTCATTTTTATTTTCATTATCAATGTACGCTCCTTAAGTTTATGTTTCATTTTGTATTTACGTCCTTTTTATGATGTACGTTAGCTAACATCCCAGTAAAAAACTACGTGACACATTCACATCATCCACTATACACACAATACACATCCCCACACATCTCGAGGACGACACATCTCTCCTCCTTTTCGTCATTGGTGACGCTGCCATGTCATGCGAGACGGGGATGCGACACAGAACAGAGCCCAGATCCCTTCGAGCCTCAAGGTCCTTTCGTATTTTTCATTCCATCTTTATATTTTACCGAGGAGATACTCAATTTTATTAGAAAATTTCCAGCTTTTTATTATTCCAGGCCTTTGTTTACCTTCCAGAAATGAAGAGTGTAAAAAAAATAAGGAAGAGTGCAAATATCACTCAGGTTATACCGCAAGCACGGCCGGATATGGGGGCGGGCGGGCGGTGCGGGCATCGGTGGCGTTTCTGTTATGCAAATACAAATGAAAGAAAGGATCCAGCGAGATGAGAACGAACGCCTCTAAATATGCAACGGCTGTCAAATATAAATTTAATAAAAAAAAGGGATGCGGCAAATAGTCCTCATGTGACAAGGAATATTTTATGTGACGATATGGTAGTATGTGGCGGTATGTGTGTGGCGGTCGTGGTGGCACAAAGATGACAAGAGAATGGAATCGTCCTTTTTCTGCTTTTCTGCTGAGCGGGCTCCTTTTGCTCTGCTCCCTTTTACCAGGGTTGGGCGTCAGGTGTTGCCTGTTTTTGTAGATTCCTGCATGGATGGTGCGGGTAATGAGATGAAAGTATATATATCCTGCAGTCGGGGGCGATGTATTGCTATGTATGTCAGTAGTGGTGATACCAGTCGGGGGGCTCCTGGAATTGGGTAGGGTGAACCAGATGGAATGGGGTAAGTGGTTGGTGTTTCCACAATATAGGCGCAAGGAGCAGAGACTTTATGGAACTGTAATTGCTTGCTCGTGACGGATAATCGATTGTGGAGTTTTTATTATAATAAAAATTTTAATTTTTCCCCCAACAAAAAAATTTTAAGAAATCCTAAAGCAACAGGAAGATGCCGAATTTCTGTGTGTGTGGGGGAGGGTGCAGCAGGTTGAAGAATGGAACGAATATGGGTTGAACCAGTGTTTGGGGGTAGGGGAAGATGCCATATTTAAATGCTTTAAATTATCCTCGCGTTTTTGAATTGCGTACTTAGTTTTACTGCTGGCAATTTTCTTGACGTATTCCTGACGTTTATTACGAGTTTTGTTAAATTATGAAAATATGGAAATTGAATTTTTGTTGGTTATGAAATTTTGAAGCGTTTAATGATGTTTGTTTGTTTTTGTTTTTTTGTCTTTTTTATTTTTATTTAATTTAATTTAAGTGAAACTGAAATGAGATTTAATATCAACACAATATTCTTTTTTTAATTAAATTATGTGTTAATGATGACTTTAATGTATTGTCATTAAATAAATCTTGATTTTTTAAAAATAATCACAACCATTTAATAATATTCAAAGCATTAACTTGGTTATTTACTCACAAAATGTTGTTGTTGTATCTGTTGTTAATTTAAATACCCACTTCCAAAATTGTACGGCAATTACCCTCTCAAAGGAAGCTAAGAGCCATATATATCGACGAAGTTAACCCTTCATTGTAATTTTATCAGAAATATCAACCAAGATCATCTCAGATAAAATCTAGAGTTGAGGCTATGTTAACCTCGACGCTCGACCTCGTTTTGCCGTATGTAGAGTTTGGAATATCAGTTCTGACAGCACTACCGCCACCGATACTACAACTACTACCAACAACGGAAAAGCGAAAAATTCTAATCAAATGATATTTGTATTTGACTATGTTCATTCTATAGCATTATCTACACCAAAAACTACATGTTTAACAGAATTTAATGTTTTAGGATTTTAAACATACCACACGTAACGTAATCTTTCACTCTCGGCTCAAGCTCTTCTGAACACCCTAGATCAGTGGTTCCCAAACTTTATTTCGTACGGCACCTTTCTACAATGTATAAAATTTGGCGGAACCCAACGATGAAAAAATGATATATGTTATATGTATATATTTATCCTTTAATATATTTTAAAATGTTTTTATTAGCTCGCTTTCTTGTCTGTCTGTTTGTCCGGTACATATCTTGCAATCGATTTTTGGAATACTTCCGGTTACCCGATCACCCTGAAATTTTGCACACAACTTCAGCTCCGATGACAATGCAATATGGTATACTCAATATACCTTTAGATCCATGGCGGCAGTCTCAGGAGGGCGGATTGAAATATTCTTCACAATCCCTTCGACATGGGTATCAAATGAAAGGGTATGATAAGTAGAACACCATAAGCCAGTGATTCCCAAAGTGGGTTCCGCGGAACCTTAGGGTTCCACGAAAAAATTTTAGGGTTCCGTGTCACCAGCACCGAAGCGCAAATACATTCGCAGACTCACTGGCGCTGCGCCGGCCGTTTAACGCGTTCCTGCTAATCACAAAGTGCGAGTGGCCCTTTTTCCTTGAAATTTGGTCTACGTCATGCCGCGTAACATGCCATTCCATATTCCCATGTCGAGGGGGTTGTGAAGACAATGGTAATCCGCCCTCTTGAGATGGCCACCATGGGCCAAACGATATATTGAGTATACTATATTGCTTATGGTGTTCTACTTATCATACCCTTTCATTTCATACCCATGTCGAAGGGGTTGTGAAGAATATTTCAATGAGTATACCATATTGCATTGTCATCGGACAGCTGAAGTTGTATGCAACATTTCAGGGTGATCGGGTAACCGGAAGTATTCAAAAAATCGATTGCAAGATATGTACCGGACAAACAGACAGACAAGAAAGCGAGCTAATAAAAACGTTTTAAAATATATTAAAGGATAAATATATACATATATCATATATTATTTTTTCATCGTTGGGTTCCGCCAAATTTTATACATCGTAGAAAGGTTCCGTACAAAATAAAGTTTGGGAACCACTGCCATAAGCAATATAGTATACTCAAAATATCGTTTGGCCCATGGCGGCTATCTCAAGACTCAAGAGGGCGGACTACCATTTTTTTCACAACCCCCTCGACATGGGAATATGTTACGCGGCGTTACGTAGACCAAAATTTCAATTTCAAAGGGCCACTCGCACTTTCTGATTAGCAAGAACGCGTTAAACGGCTGGCTATGAGTCTGCGAATGTATTGGCGCTTCGGCGCTGGCGACCAAAGTCTAGAAATTAACAAGTCTTTCATCTTCATATGGTTAATGAGTGAAAGACGAACAGCTATGCATAAGTTCTTCAAATGACGATGTCAGGCTATCAGAGAGAGAATGCAATATTTTTATAAGCGCTAGCATACAACTAAACAACAGAAAATTTTATGAGTTTCTATAGGGATAATGTTGATGTATTGGTGCATATTTGCTCGTTTGTTTTGATGACTTCAACTTTGACAGCTGATTCAATTTTATTTCCTTTTCTGTTCTGCATACTTTACCGTAAAGACAGAATCTGGCTTTGTCTCGCTGAATTCACGAAGTATGCGTTGAGTTTTGCTCAGCAGTGATGTTCATATATGCACGCACACAACCAACCGGGTGAAAATTTTGTATGAAGATGAAAGACTTGTTATTACTAGACTTTGCTGGCGACACGGAACCCTAAAATTTTTTCGTGGAACCGTAAGGTTCCGCGGAACCCACTTTGGGAATCATTGCCCTAGATTGAACTGCCAAGGCAATTGCATCATCAGTTTCAAAAGAGCCCACAACCAATCAACAAAAATCGCGTGAAAACGTTTGTGGAGAAGAGGACGAAGGAGTTGGTAGATTTTTTGAACCAATTTTTCACTGGATTTTCGAGGAAACTTTTTGACAGCTGTATGGTTGTTGTTGTTTGGAAGAAAAGAGAGAGAAATAGCAGAAGGGGGAATTAAGATTAAAAACAACAACAATGATCTAAAGCATTCTGGTATACAGTTGGTTGGAAAATTTGGCTCTTGCGACTTTTCACCTGTGGTGGCTCTACGTTTATGGAGCACATTTTCCTTTAAGCTAGGCTAGGAGACTTTGTGGTTCACGTCTGGAGCTGCTTCGCAGAACTGACAGCTTTATTTTGCTTAAATATGGCAGTCTGTGTAGATTTCCACCGTGGTAGACTATAAGACTTACCCTAATATGCTTATCTAAGATTTTCAGGAGAAAGGAAAAGGATGTGCCTATCATCACAGCGGCCTATAGTAGGAGTACTAAGTTAAGTTTAGACCCCTGTGTTGAAAGTCGTGATTCGTCTGAAAAGTCACTTTTTTCAGCTCAAACGACTTGTACCGACGCACCACTGGACTTTCAGCACAGGGGTCCAAATCTCACTACCATATCACAGTATTGGTCGTTTTACTGTATGGTAGAGGGAAAGTTTGGGTTTTCTGTACCCAAATCTTGAGTGCAGTATTTGGTTTGGGGCATAAAAAGTCTCTATTATCTCTTCCTATTCTTCATTTACTTTTTTAACTGTAGACCCAAGATAGACTCGGTTGTGTTCGCCGATAGTTATGTTTCCTTTCATTGTGAATCTTTCAGCTCTAGATTGTTGCATCACCTTTGTTTTTTCTTCGTTGATCTGACATATTTCCTTGAGATTATACTATGTGCCAAATAGTTGCTGCTAAAAGCCTATTTTTAAATAGTCTTTCACTAATATTTATTTTTGGTGGATGATTACCTTTTTAAGGATGTTTATTTTAGACCCATAGAATTATCACGGGCAACACGGTGCGGATCTTACTAGTATATACTAATAAACGACATTCTTCTCAGTGCTCTAAATAGTAAAACAGGTGGCATACAATTACATTGGCTTGTTGCCCCGCAGATATATATATATATATATATATATATATATATATCTACCGTGGCTTAATACATCAATGGCGGATCTAACTTTCATCTCCTTTAAGTTTGAGATTGGTATGCTTAGTTATTGATCATGTGATCTTGTCACATTAGAGTAAGTAGCTTTCAGGACTTGGGTCGAGACAAATTTGAATAGTTAAACTTAATTTGGGTTCCCGAAAGAGATCTTTACATTTCTTAAGGAATTCCACATGAAAATACTTTTGTAAAGAACTTAGTTGATCGTTGTAGATCCTCAGGCAAGGTCTCACGCACCTTGCTTAATATTTATTTTTTAATCATCCTTTAATATCCGATTACGGGGGGGTTTTAACTTCATTCTTTTTTCTTTTTAATCCAACAATAAAAAAAATATGATCTTCGATACTTAAATATCAAAGGTTCCAATTTAATTGAGCTGTTATACATCGTTCGGTAGATTACCAGTCTTACGAATACAGATTTGATAATAGGATCTCTTGACTTTTACGTGACTTAACCAAACCACTTAAGATTGCAGCAATATTCTCAATTCGCAATAAACTGTTATAATAAAAATGCCAAAATAATAAATAAAAAAAATTAATAAACATGTTTTTTTGAGGAGCGGCAATAACTAATTGAAATTTTTCTTTATTATTATTATTTTGCAATAAACGAAGATTAATTTCGAATATTGTGATAAAATTCTCTTAACAAAAAAAAAGATATTGTTGCCTCCTTGTTGTATATGATTTTGCTTAAATACATGGAAATGATAAATGAAAGATTAACAATATTATGAAGTGGAAATTTTTTGCTAAAACAAATCAAAGATGTTAGCAATAAACTAAATCTAGTTATCACAGGTTAATAAACACGGTTTTAGATAATCACGCGAGATTATTTCGGGTTTGTAAAATTATTGTTAATTGCGAAATACGAAAAAGTAGGTGAATTTATTTCCTTTATTGATTCATTTTGTTTTAGGGGAATATATTTTGGATTATTTAATAAAAAATGTGATAAATAATATTATTATATAAGGGAATGGAATTGGCGCCCCATAGGTGGTCGTTGTTGTTTATTTGTTGATAAATGGCTAATCTAATCACGAGTTTAAGGGAATATTGAAATTGTCATTCAATAACTTTTATCGTCTTCTTATTCTTCTTACGCAGCTTTAGTCATCTCTAGGGGGGATTCATAGAAAGGAAACAATTGTCTTCCGGAGCGAACATTGTTTTGTGCAACAGCTCTCAATTCCGTACAGGATCTCCCAGCTGTTGTTGCCTCTGCTATCCTTATTTGGTTTTCGTTGAGGTCTCCGTCGATCTTCATATGCGAAACAGATGAGATTGCTTCACTATGATTCTTAAGGTATTAATAGCTGCGTTCCTTTTCTGCTAATTTTTACTATTTTTTACACTTGCGTACTAGCAACTACACTTGCTCTTATAAACGAGTAGATATCACTTGCAATTACGCAATTGAAATCCGCTAGGGGAAAGCGGCCATTTCGAGTCTATTGTGAATTATTTTCACTTACGCCATTACCCGCTAGATGGCTTTTATTTGTGTCGAGCTGATTTACTCATATAAAAACGTCCATAAATAAAACTTCAGTCGTATAATTATCAAAAATTATTATCTTTCGTTTTACTTTAGAAATTATCGCATTAATTTCTCCATTGTGTCACAAATTCTTCTTTTAAGAATTTTTTATTTGTAAAGTTTAAAGTAAAGTCAAAAATTTCAAGTGAGATTTTACTCAAATCAGAAAATTTTGCGTTCCTTTTCTGCTCTGCTCACAAGTACTAAATAGTAGAAAAGGAACGCAGCTAATATGATTTATACAAGACCTGCCCTTTCTGAATCCAGCCTGCTGTAGTCTAAAGGTTCGTCTATCGCCTCGGTTATCCTAGATAACAAAATGACAGGGTCAAGACTTTATCCACAATAAATATACCAGACACATACCTCTCCAGTTATCTCATATTGTTAAGTCCTCTACAAAAAAATTAGCGATACTAAGGTAAGGTATGCCTTAGGGGCGGAGGGGGTCTAGCCCACCAGACGGGGTAATAAATAATAAAAACAGCGTCCTAATTGAAAGAAGAGAGGTCATGAGCATACTGCACATATGAACAATGAGAAGAACGTGCTGCGGCTCGGACCATTATCTAGTCAAGGTGAAATTGAGCTAAAGGAAGGAATAAGAGATGTCTACCAGAGAGAGTCACAAGAACAGCCCAACATCAACGACAAATGGGAGCAAATTAAAAGTTGGGGGCCTTCTTGTCAATGTTACCGTAAGATGAATTTTGAGAATAGTAAAATCTACTACCTTTTTGAAAAAAGAAGTAGCAAATTCAAGGATTGGCCTTGTGATTTATTGATCGTCATAGTGAATGCAAGACGAATAAGAAATTGAATTGCGAAAATTCGGCGAAAATTCTCACCATAGACAGTTTGAAGTGATTCAAATGATATCGGCCCGCCAACATTCACCAGGAACAACCGCAAGTAGAAGCATTCGTCATTCTTTGGATGAACTCTGCAAATGCGACTAACAGCATCGCAGAACGCACATCCGGATGATCAGGAAGCGCATCGCCTTGCTTTTGACGTTTTTCATTCTTCGATGAAGCGTTCCAAGTGTACTAACGTGGCATCTCAGAGCAGAGAAATGTTCGTGCAAACAGATCGTTTTGGCAAATCGGAAAGAAACTGGTCAAAGTTATTCTAAAGCTGCGATCGATTTATCCATAAATAAAAAAATTGGAATTATCGAAAAAAGGGTAGCAGATTATCATTTTTTCTAAAAAGGTAGTAAAAATACTACATATGTAGTAGAACGGTAACGCTGCTTCTTGTCATAGCCTTCCTTAGCCCTTCCCCGCTCCACCAAAGCGCATATCATCGGTTGGTTGATGAGATTCAACTTGTTTTAGGAAGCACTAGCAAAAACCCGCGTGCCTTGCAACGCCTACTCGAATTTTCACAGATATCTCTTATTTACACTTATTAATTTCCACTTTAATTTAAAAAATCACAGATTGGGGAAAAAAATAAAATTCAAAATTATCTCAATAAATTCACGCTAAATCACCAAATCAATTAAAACAATTTTTTTCTATAACCAAGGTTAAACTGCTTCGTCACAAAATCACTTCGTTACGAAACAAAACTCGATCATTCAAAGCCTTCTTCAAGACTAAAGTGTTGAATGAAATACTCTAGCTTCCTTTAAAGTGTACCGTTACAATAATTGGCAGAACCTTGTTTTAAATATCCTATTCATAGACTTCTTTTTAACCCATCATAAAAAACAGGTACTCGTTTTTTTATTGCCATTCCTGGAAGGCCGAATTTTCGACCCAAAACAATACCTGAACATTCACCTGTTTACCTAATTTCTCTTGTAGGATAATATGGCATGCGACTTTTGTATTTACATTGTTTGCGGTTTCCTTTTTTAATATTGTAAATTGTCTACTGAAATTGAGGTTTTGGAAGTTCCCTTTGCTATGCATACTTCTTTATTTCTATAAAATGGAATCCCAATTACGGCTCGCTAGTATATGTATATCAACAAAATATTTTTTTTTTTCGAGTGAAAAAGAAGCCAGAATCAGAAAGAATGCGTACCTATTATTACAATCAATAAAAATCCTTCATAGCGAGGAAAGTCAAAAAGTGGAAGTCATTTTTAAAAGAGTCGAAGTTTCAGAAGGAGTAGTATTTTCAAGGCCGATAATTAATATCGATGGCTGCCTTTCGAAACCTTATTCTACTGTCGGATCAGACTGAAAAACCGAAGGCGATAATCGGGAAAAATATATCCCTGATAGAGTACAAACTTTTTATCATTGCAATTGTAGACCTGAAAGAGCCTATTTAAATATCGATTGTTCCGTGAATGTTTCCTATAAAACGATCAGGATATTTTTTGGAATATCTAGATATTTAGATACAGGTCTGTCAAGTATACAATTCGAATGATCACTTGCTTTCCTTCTCCTATAGGTTAGACTAAAAAGTAACCCGGTAGTCGGACACGATAGTCGGTACCGATAATCGTATCTGATAGTCGTATTCGCCTAAAATATGGCCGCAAAAGTATTAAATCTTTTTGTGAAATTCCCATTGCAATACATACAGCCAACAATTTTAAAAATGGGTTTTGAAATCACAGACAGACACTCCAATTATAATTATATAGATAGATAGATAGATAGATAGAAGATCGATAACCATATGAAACAGAACTATATTTTTAAATCACAGACAGACACGCCATTTACATTTATATAGATAGATAGATTTGAATGACGACGCTCAGGTAATAGTATTCTACTTGTCATATCCTTTTGTTTGGTACCCATATCGAGTGGGTTGTAAAGAAAAGGTGAGTCCGGCATAGTTGGTCGCCATTTTGAATTTATAATGACAAAAAATAGGTAATTGTACTCTAATTATCATCCCCTTTCATTTGATACCCATGTCGGGGATCGGCGAGCCCAATTGCGAAATTCACCCGCCATCTTGGAACCGCCATCTTGGAACCGCCATCTTGATTTTTTTACAAAGTGGTCAGATTACATTGTCACCCGAACTAAATATATGTGCAAAATTTGAAGTTGAACGGTTATATGGAAGTGGGTCAAAATCAAGTTTTAAGTTTTGTCTACATACATACATCCATACATACATACAGATAGAGCTAATATACGGTGTATATAAATAGCCTAAAACATGCTCGCAAAAATACTGAATCTTCCAGTGAAAGTCCCATCCCGATCGGCCCAGCCGTTTCCGAGATTACCGCGGCCAAACAGACAGACATACAGACATACAGACAGACAAAAATTTTAAAAATAGTGGATTTTGTTTTAATTACATGTAAATAACCAAAAAAACTTAAAAAAAACATAATTATTTTGAAATTACAGACAGACACTCCAATTATATTTATATAGATAACACTCCAGCGAGTTGTTTCTCGATGCCCCGATGTCAAAGTTGCGACAGTAATGGTTGGGAGTAGGTGGACTCAAAAAATATCGCGGGTAGGTTGTGGCAGATCCTTCCTTCCCCGACTAGAGCTGCTGTTCGACATTGCACTCTATATGAAGAAAAATAGATTGTCGACTCAGTATAAAGGACCTTCCTGAGACTCTAGTCTTTCACATAAAAAAAAGTAGCATAAAGGGGGCAGCAGAGGAAACATTAGGCTAGCCCCTCAGACAGACTGGAATTGACTGGTTTGATCAAGACGGCAGAGCTACAATTGAAGAAAGAAACCAGGTCCACCGAGAGCTCATCGCAAGGCCAACGAGAGCAAGGATGGAAGTATTCAAGCAAAAAAGAAGAATCGCAGACAAGCTATGCAGAAAGCAAAAGAGATTTGTCAGGAAGACTTCAATTCAGAGAATTAGAAAAGCGTACAAAAGAACTTGCCAGATCAGCAATAAGTTTCATCCAAGAGCGAACATCAAGACGTACGTACATAGGAACGCTAAGACATTCGTAAAGGGGAACCATTAGCATAGCCTGATAGAGTAAAAGAAAGATGGAGAGACAATTAACAATATATTTGCAAAACTTTTTGAATCCTACTCCCATACATACAATTCTGAACTGATTGCTTAGAGATATAACCAGTAAATTTCGCCTAACATGAATTGATGGGAACTGCAGATTCACCATTGCTGTGGGTAATTTTAATTATGTCTTGATTTTTAATTGTATATGTTCAAGGCCGGTGCTGACAGGGTCCATCAGTATTTTTAAGTAACTCAACAAAACAATCAGTCTGTTCATTAGTCAGTCCTAGAACGATTTAAAACATTCTAGGATAGAAAAGTACAAGTTTTGGCGTTCATTAGTTATCGAACTTGTTATTTTTAGTCCGAAATTGTTCTAGTCTGGTGTTCATTAAGTTGTTCTAAATAGTCCGAAGCTTCACTTTTTTGTTCTCGATTTTTTTACGGACTGTTTTGGACAAGATTTTTTTGTTGTTGTTTTTTTCTAGTTTTGACAAATGTGTATATGAAATTTTGACAACGGAAATTGTCAGAACAAAAAAGTACAAGAAAGCGTTCATTAGATTTTCTATGCTAAGTTGTTCTAAAAGGTTTGACGTTTAATTGATAGTTGTCCAATTCTCTTCTATTCTGTTCTGATCTGTCCAGTCCTGAAAACTACTGAACAAAGCTAATGATGCCTTCACGGCACGCCTCCTTTGTCCAAAAAAAGATCGTGCTTCCAGAACCATGGTCCCTCGTGTAGGCATAGCCTTACACGAGCATTTGCTTTTACTACCATTCTAACAACTGTTCGAGTATCACTTATTACATTTTTTATCCCACCCTATTCTCGTTTCGTTTGTTCCACCTGTCTTAAAAGCGACTGGTCTAAACTAACTTTCGCTTTGAGGTGCCTCGAAAGGAACGACAAATAGTACCTGTACATGCAGAGTTTAACTCAGGCTGCACCCAATTCCAACTACATGTAGACTCGAGTCGAGTTGAGTTAGGGTCGACTGAACTTGACTCAGTTCTGCTACTTGGATTGAGTTGAAACTATGAATATAGACCCGAGTTCAGTATTGAGTATTTGATTTTAATGAGACGTTCTAACATTCCATGTTCTAATTCGGGTCTTGTTTCGAAAATTAAACGTCGTCGTTGGGTTATCCACCCGGTTCCGTGGCATTGTTTGCCGATTCTTAGGCTAGCGACATACGATTAGGTTTTTTCCGGACCAGATCTTTTCGTGTCAAATCGAACTCAAGCAATTTGGTTAAGGTTAAAACCGAATCGGTTTTAGAACCGAAAAGCACCGGCGACGAGAAAATCGGGGACGTTTAGCCGTACGGGAAAAACCTAATATAGTACCTATGTCACTAGCCTTAGGCAATTCGATTCGTTTTTATGCGAGTGGGATGCTAGTTTCAACCTAATCGATTTAAAACTTTGTTTTATGGCGGAAAGCACCCACCATTCTATCATTAGTTCCTTTCGAAGAAGTACTCCGCGCGCTATTAGGGGTTTTTAATAGAGCTACTAGGTTCATCTGCAGTGACTCTTTTGAGGCTTTTATCAGCCGTTCGCCTTCCTCCCAAATTTCGATAACTTTTATCATATCAATTTTATTATCGCTTGTTGTGTAGCTCGAGACCATCTCCTTTAAAAAATTATGTCAAAATAAATAACCCTTTTTTTCGTAGTAGTAAAAAAAAATATCATAAATTGTTAAAGGCGCCAAAAACGATTTTCCCTCTCTCTTATCCTAAATCCAAATAATTCAATTAATAATTTCCTTCCTGATAGCCCACGAATCCAAAGGACCAACTTTTCCCTATTTTGCCCCAATTTACCTCATTTTTTTCCATGTTTGCAATTCTAAAGTAAAAAGTTGCAAACTACTCACAACCACTGCCATACAACACCGAAAAAAAATGTATGAAAACGTGAAAAGTTTGTGTGAATGTGAAAATTGTAGGAGTTTTTCAGCATTATACCACCACCACCACCACCACCACCACCAGTTGGGGGCAGCATCAACAGCGTCATGTACTTTGTGAAAAGGGATGGCTGGTGTTAGTACTTCCTAATTGAATACGAAAAAAAAAATATTTTTTTTTTATTTATATAAAAATGGGGGAGAATAACAAAAGTTTTATACTTTTACTCTACCTCAAATTCACGGCTCATTATTTATGAGAATACCATCTGGTTGACCGATAATAAATAATTCAGTTTGGTGAAGTTGAGAAGCGACTTTTCGGTGGAAGAACGAAGACCGGGATTTGTTGGTGGCCGCACGAGCAGGACGACGAATTAGGATGTGGTTGGTTTATCCTGTTGAAAATATCAACGATGATGATGATGATGACGATGGGGGATAGTAGATATCTGATGGGATAATATGGTAGCTATCCTAGCTTTTGAGGGAAAACGACGAGGTAATTGAGAGTGTCATATTTTTATTTTATTTTTCACATTTTGAGAGTTAAGTGGGTATTTTTGTATTTTTATTATTTATGTGGGAAATTTAGTATTCATTTTTGTGACAAAATAATGGGTAACTTGTGAAAGATTTAAAAAGTTAGAAGTTAGAGTTATCATGTCTAAAGAGAATACATAAATAAATCCTTTTTGGAAATATTTTAAAATTATGAGAAAGTTTTTGTAGCACTTAAATGTATTGTTAGGTTTTTTACGGCTTAACAGATTCGTAGGATTAATTAAGGAATACGCTTTTTAAATGTTCTTCTTCTTCTTTAATGGCTCTACAACCGGGATCCGGTCCGGTTTCGCAGCTGTTCTCTCCACCGGTCCCAATTCTGAGCCGATGCCATCCAGTTTGGCATCCCTAAGCTCTGAGTTTCCTGGTCTATGCCATCCTTCCAGCCAGCGAAGGTTGGGTCCCCCTCGATGTCGCATCCCATAGGTCTTACCGCAGACACCAAACACACCAAAACTTATTTATTAAAAACCAAACACAATTCAATGCTACAACACAATTCTTATCACTTGAAATTTAATATATCACACTATTAAATTCTATTTATCATTTTTCAATCACCACTGTTTGCTTTAGGTCACTTTCATCACTTTAGAACACTTTCATCGCTTTTCAAACCAAAACTTGTCGCCCATTAGTTACGTGATGCGTTTGGGGGGGGGGGGTCGAGCCGAATCTCACCAAATCTCACGTGTGGGAGAGGGGGAGTCTCAGCAAATAAGACGTCATTATTTCTTTTTAAAACAAACAGTGTAAAATTGCGAGAAAATTGGGTTAAATTAAGTAAAACCTGTTTCTCCACTAAAGACCCCCATTCACTTACAAGCCGGCCGGCACGACTAAGCTTGACTCAGTCTAACTGAAAGGTCGTGGCATGCAGGGAAGTCCTGATTCCCTACAGACACACAGGCGAAAACGACTGCTTAGCATAGCAGGTTATTAATTCAAAAGCAAAAATGTTCAAGGCCCCAACGAAAGCTTCAAGACGGCTCCAGCCTCACGCCGTGAACACTCGCAAAACAGCGCAAATGCGAGTGTGGATGGTTTTCACTACTAACTCGCGCCTTGCTTTCCGTTCCGAGTGGATACGGTGTGAATTCTTGCCGTCAATTCACGGCTTGAGAGTGAATAGAAGTTCAGATCTTCAGGCCCGAACTGACGGTAAATGCGAGTTTTGTCAGCTTTCTTGAACTGCAGGCCCCATACAGTTGACGGCCAGTGATACTTGGCCTCAAGGCGAAAACTTTCAGGCCACAGCCTGCTGGCGACCTGCGTGTAAATTGGGGCCTTAAGTTATGGGTAAATCCTACATAAAAATTTGTTGTCGATTGTTTAGCCTCCACCGGCTAGCCAAACGCGCGTCTAGTCGAATGCTGCAGAGTACGAGCCAAGTAACACTGACCCGCGAAAAGGCCCTTAGGATTTAGAACTACAAGAAGGCACACGCCGAATTTTAGCGTAATGAAATGCTTGTTGAATGAGTGCTCACGTTTTGGTAGTTGTGTGTCCACTACAAGCGGAAAAGCGAATGGAATAGAGGAGGACAAGGAGTCCAAATTATCAGTTATCTTAAAAAAAATCTTGCTCCCAACACCCCCTTCCGCTCAGGTGAATTTTTTACACGCCTTTCACTCCGAATTACAATCAGCAGATTGCATTCCATCTTAATGTGAACAAAGCAGATTTTTTTAACATTTGAAAAATTTCACGTGAGATTAGGGGGAGGGAGGGGGTCGAGCCAAATCTCACGAAATCTCACCAAGGGGGAAGGGGGGGGGGTGTCGAAAAATCCCAAAAATCACCACACGTAATTTATGGACGACCCCTTATCCAAGTTTTAGATCTTTCGACCATTGTCTAGACTATTCTGGAATATTCTATTTGATTACCGTTCGTTCAAATTCTAATCTAATAGATGGCGCCATGTTAGTTTAGTACCTAAATCGTTACAAATTGTTAAGTCCTAAAGTCGTTAAAAATAACAGTTGTGTCAAACTTAGTGTTGGAAAGATCAGCAATACTTGACAAGAAGCAAAGATCGTCCTAATCCCAGCTAACGAGGTCTTTAGGAGATCTAGAGTAATGTATTTCCAGGCAGAGTTTACCCTGGGTTTACTCATAGATGAAAACGGGGGTTGAATAAAAAATTTCGTTAAATCCAAGTAAACTCGACGAAACCAATCAGGTGAAGCCGGGTTTTCCATATATGAGTCCTTGAGTATTCTTTTCTGCACATACAGGGCGTACCGATTTTTTGTTCGTCTATCCAAGACCTATCCACAACTAGGCGTTTCGACATTTTCACTGATACACCCTATTTAAAGAAAACGGTTGCCCCAATTTTGTGCTGCCCGCCATTTTGAATTTGAAATGACGCCACACAGCTGGTTGTACTTATGCCAGGGATCGGAAAACACAATCGGCTGCCATCTTGATTTTTTTTTTATTTACAAAAATGTCATATTGCATTGTCACGCAAACTATGCATATTTTTTTTTTTTTTTTTTATGTGGCAGTGCTAAACTCAGGAATCACCCTTTGTACAACCAGTCCGTCATGTCGTTTGTCACGTCATGGTGCAATGTCCAGCAGCAAGCTTAGTACGGGGGGGGAATAGGTTAAAGGTTATGGGGGAGTGGGGGGAATAGGTTAAGGGTTATGGGGGTGTGAAGGGGTGTTGAAGAAGGTGGCGATGAACCCCACGTTTGAACTCTTGGATGTTGTAGGAGCTCGGAAATACTGACTGAGAGAGATTATTCCACAGTCGAGTTGTTCTATTTACAAACGAATTCATATCTTGTTGAGTGCGTGAAAGGGCAAAATTTGGGGTTCAACCCAAAGTGATTTGGTTACATGAAAGTGGGTTAAAATTAAATTGCAAGACACACAGGCGTAGAACGTGAAAAATCGTACTAATTAATTAATTAAACAAATATTAATACAAATTACGAAATGAAAACTTTTAGTCACCTTTTTCAGTTTCCAGGTATCTACAAAAAATAATCAGACTTCTATCTCTTCTAGATTTCTATCTCCAAAGCGTGACGGTACGCCCAAGACGACACACAGACCCTTTCTTTTATTAATATAGATAACAATTCTCAATGCTCGCTCATTTCCCTTCTTTTATGGCGTGGACTCTGCACTTTAATTGAATTTAAATTCATGCAGATAGCGAATCAGTTGAATACAATAAACCCACCGAACATCTTTTTAGTGTTTATTTGATAATTTTTCTTATTTTCTTTTGTGACATTTTCAATTTCCTTAATTGACTGTCACAAATTCAGGCAAGTAACATAACAAAAAATAAAAATACACACACACATACACAAAGTTTAAAATTAATGTTCAACTCAAGATTTATTATGAAATCCCAAGCGTAACAAACTCCAGTAAAATGTTGTTATGTCAACCATTGAATTGATAAATTAGAAAAGTCCAAAACAATAAAAACGCGACCCTAATCAAGGGATTTAAAAAAATAACAAAATTTTTTTTACCAAGATGCCCCCCCCCCCAAAATTCACCCCACTTTCGTTCGTCTCGCGCATCCTTGTAAGCAAATTTGTTTTTGTCAACAAAAAAAAATCCTTTTTCTCTCTCGATTAGGGGCTATTATACGCTGAAGAAACGAAGAGTTGCCGCCGAAAACCCTTCCGCTAGCATCAGCGCCATCTATGTACAGTTACAACACAACACACCGATATAGCCAATCATCTTCAATTTCCTTCAGTGAATTACTTGTGAGAATCCCTCGATCCATCACAATATCCCTTCGTTGGAAAAGAGGCGAATTGCAATATTTATGTTCTTTTTTTTGAGAAAGTATTTAGCTGAAAATAGTCGTCGTCCTTTCGAGCCTGTCCGCATAGGGGGAGACACATACACATATATTAGTGGTCGCCCCCGTCTGCCATAAATCTCATTTCGGTTATTAATCATGGCTCGTCGTCTATGTGGGGTCCACTGAGGTTTGTGCTCCGCCAAAGTTGTATACTATAGTAGTCTATTATTTTTTTTTTCACTGTTATGTTGGTAGTGTATGTGTTTTGGAGAGGATACGGCTTTGGGTCCTGTTTTGGCAACGCACATGGTGGTGAATCCTATCGTAAGGACTAAAATGAATTACTTTGTCTTTTCGGTTGTGTGTCAATTTTTTTCTAGGACGTAGGGTGGGGGTTGGGAAGCGGTTGGTATGTGGGGAGTGGGGGGGAAGAGAGAGAAAGACGAGTCCTTTTATTTCAGTGATTCACTAGTAAATCTTTCAACGAAATCGATTTCAGTTCCTTATTTTGTGGCATGTCGGAATCAGGATAAAAACGCGATAAATTCTATCTCGTTTGGCGTTGACATTATGCTGCCATTCCGGAAGAGAGGGGGAAAGAAGGACGTCGGTTGGGTGGATGAAGGGAGAGTCACAATCGCAACAATATGGAAAAGGATTCTATTTTTCTCGAGGAATATCTGTGCACTGCAGAAATAAACAATGTAACAGAAACTCAAAACTAGGACGGCATGATTTTCATCGGAAAATTCCTATAGATTTTTTTTTTGTAAAAAAGGACGAAAAAAGCAATTGACTTCCACTCAGTTTCGTGTATATCAGACTTCCATTGACAAGGATTTCGAAGGATTGTTTGGAATTTGAAACTGATTTTTCGCCCAGAGTTCGGTTTTTTTTTGTTCGTTCTTCGTAAAATTGAAAAACAATTTTTTATTTGCTTTTAATTTCTCCAAGGACTTTTTGATGCAAGGATTAAAGAAGCATGAGAATTTTAATGAGAAAATAAGCTGGTTTCTGTGTAGTCGAATCCTGTCATCCCCCCTTCCTGTGTGTATTGCTGGTGTCAAAATTGAATCAAAATGTTTGACTTTTAAATTGTGTCTCGGGGATTCATAAAACGAAATTTACATATTTTCAAATTATTATTAATGTGTGGAATTTGTTCGATGCATTTGTATTTGTGTTGTTAATAAAATATTTAAATATTTCTTAAAATACAAATTCAAATTTTTTTTTTGGTAGCTTAAAGAAAGTTCGTTGGGAGAATGTGTGTGTGTGTAGGAATGTATAAGCTTGAATATGCTAAGACATGTTTAATCCCCGAATTGTCTGGTAGTCCTTAACCATATAGAAGGAGCACAGGAACAAACAAACCCAAAAGGAGTTAATAACCGTAATCTGAAACAATAGACTTAATTCATCCTGTAATACGCTCATGATTATCAGGGCATGAATTTCTGCCCGCAAAGTTTTCAATTGTCTTAAGGCATACATACATGCATATAGACATTCTCTCTCGTGTTCGTTCGCGCTGTAGAGGATCCTTGCTTGTTCTTTGGTAGGAGATACATACATATATTGTTCCACTATATACATACACACACAAGACAAAAAACGCACATACTTCATACACATATATATTTATTTATACAGCATCCCTGTGACTTAAGTCTAGTGATTTAGTCCTTGGTAACTTGGCTCCTTTGGTACCAACGAACAGAGGATTCTCAGCTTTATGTACTCAACATTTTGTTGGATTTTATAAAAGCCACACAGAAACTTCTCTACATTGAAGTTGTGTGTGTGTGTGCGGTATTCCTCTTTCTCATAATTTTTTTTCTTATTATATATATATTTTTTTGTTTAGGGGTAGGATAAGAAGTTTGAAGATTTTGTTGTATAGTCCTCCGATGGTCGGGTTCAGTTGTTCGTATGTTTACCATCATCTAATAACTCTCTCTCTCTTCCTACTATCAAAGTCTCGAAAGTCTACAGTACTAAATTTTTGGTACATGGTGAAATTTCCAGTTTTTTTTTTGAGTTTTCCAAGAGAAGAAATTTCAATTTTCTTTTGGATAATAGAAAGTATTTTTTTTTTCTTTTTTTTTGGTTGAGAAACGAGAAAAGATATATGAAAAACAAAGATTTCTCTTGAACGATTTTTATACATGAGGATATGAGGAAATTGTGTACGGAATGAGAGTAGTTTTACAAGAAGGAAAAAAATATACAGTCTGTGGTGAAAGAAGATTATTTCGAAAGTTTTTGATGAGCTATGGTCTGAGAGGAAGGAGAAAAATGAAGAAATGAGGATGGTTTTTATAGTATGCATTATTTTACAAGTTCTAATAACGAAATAATGAAGAAATTCTTAATAAAGTACAATTGTTATTGAGGTCTTATACGTACAAGTCAAGATTGGTACAAACAATGGGCTATTTTAGTCAACGTGCTTTTGAAGAGGATTTGAATGAGTTAAGAAAAGTCGACTGAGCCCTTAACATAATACGAACTTACATTCTGCCCTAATTGGACAAAACTCGCATAGGTGGCTGCTTAAAACATAATACGCAATTACCATTGTGTATCTACGGATATAGTTTTCTTATACCTGATTTCTTCATAATGGGTTTGACATCTGCTAACGTTATCCATCCCAAGTGGGAAATGGAGTGCCCCAATAGCCATGCTTGTTTTTTTCGTCTTTTTCCAAGCGCGAGTGTCGATTTTCCAAGTGGTCCCCGTACTAAGTACTAACCACAGTCCAATGCTGCTTAACTTGTGTAATCGAATGGAGTTGGTCTAGTGACAAGCGTACTCACGATTGCACGATTACACGATTGGCACGATTTATGGTCATTAAGATAATAGCCAGCTTTGCTTGTTCTATAAAACTTCTGAAAACTCCAGTAATGCTCCTTTGGAAGCATAATTTACAGCGCTCCAAATAAGCTCCCTTGAATAGCGCTCCCATTTTTCCCACTGGGATAGTATAACAAGAGAAATTGGGTTTCTTCACTATTGCTATCCCTGGGGTAAGATTAATCGTAAGGCTGAAGTTAACTGGCCAAATTTTGACGGTTTATCTTTTACTTATTCCCCTTTAATCCTTCATGAGACATAGGACGAATTCGTAGATGTGGTGTTTTTTTGGTAGCGGGTTGCTAATCCTCAGCCGACTTAAAAAACTCTGTTTTGTGGCGCAGAGAACTCGCCATTTGCCCTTCACTCGTTAGCTCCTTCCGAAGAAGTACCCCAGGGGGCACTGCGGGGACGTGGGGTTAGGACTTGCTAACAGGATTGCTAGGTGTTCGGCTGCAGTAACTCTTCTCGTGTTTTAACAGAAGTGACATATCGGGTGCCACTACTTTCCGAAGCCTTTGTTAGCCATTAGCCTTCGATTTAGCTATTGGTTAGTTCCATTGAAGTGTCAAAATATATTTACAAAATCATGTGAGCACACCCATTTTGATACTCTCTGCCATATGGCAGAAGGTCGGATTTGGAGCCGTTTTGGGCTTCATTTTTGGTGCTCGAACTTCTTTGGTGAAACATTTTCAGCCGGCTTTTCAAACCGGGTGTCTGGTTCGACCTTTTCACTGGATTATTGTGGCCTGGAGAGGATTCAGAGATTCTTACTCTCTTCTTATTAGGAAGAACGGTATCCCTCTCTTCTTTGGGGGCAACGCAAAGGCTAGCTGCATCGTCCCGGAAGTAGCCTGCTTCCAGAAATCGCCTAAAACGTTTCGGGTTGCATTAGGCTGCGCCACCCCTTTTTCTTGAAGCGGTCGCTGCTTACGTCCTATCATATTAATCCACTATCATGGTAGAATTAGAAATGAAGAAATGTAGAGGAAAGAATAGATGACGGAATTAGGCGAAGAAAATGGAATTGAATTGGCCAAACTTTGCGACGCAAAAGCCATAATCTAGCCAAACACTTGATTGGAATACTAGAACAAGCTACGAAGGAAGGGAGACCTGGAAGAAGATATCGAGAAGTTCAAAAGCGAGTTTCATCGCCATGTTCTTCAACAAGATCCAGATTCCACATAACCTCACATCAATCCTCCCTTTTGAGGTAAGATGACAACTAGATATGACAACGATGCCGTGACCAACTTCACAACAGACAAGTAGTACATAGCTAACTACTTAGAATTGCCACACAAGAAAGAAAGAATAGACACGACAAAGTATTTTTACGAAGAATAGACATGTTGCTAGACTTGCCAAAAACTACTTAAAACGGAACAGAATGGAAGGTTTTACACGATCCGACATTTTCGTCCAACGAATTCACTACTACAGTACACAGCCAGAAGTGCTTAAGTGTAAAATATGCGTTTCGAGAAAATCGCCCTCAAAGTTTTTTTTAGATACGGAATTGTGCACAAAACCACTTTTGCCGGCTCAATAACTCAGCAACCACAGCTCAGTTTAAGATAAGTGTTTAGAATCTTAAAATTCCTAATTTAATTGTTTTGCTTTTTTTTCCTTTTCTTTCTAACGTTATTTTTAAATTATCAATTCAAACTCTTACATTAATCCTCTATATTTTTCATTTTCTGTAATTTGTCATTTCATACTTCTAAAATTAAATTCTTACTGTTAAACCTTACGGTTAAAATCAAATTGTATTTGTTTGCACGAATATTGAGTTATCCCAAAGTTATACCCACAAATTATATTCAGTCTTGTTCCAACTACCGACTAGAAAAGAGGCAAAAGGCAATAAAGTTAAATTAAAGTTTAAAGTTAATTCTTGTTGTTTTTCTTGGTTGAGTGCAAGGTGATAAATTATAGAGCAACGAGCCGCTCTATAAGTGCAAGGTTGAGTGTAAAGTGAGAAATTATCTATAGATCAACGAGCCGCTCTATAAGGCAGCGCAAACGGTTTTTTAAGGTGCAAAAAAAACCAGCAACCACCTTTTGGTCAACGAGCAGACTTGGTCCTTCGAGTTGTGAGGAGACATTTTTTGGTCCTTCGAGCCGGATCTTCAATCAACATCAACTACCAGCAAAATTTATAAAAAGATAAGTAGAGAATTATCATTCATTATCATAGATAAATATAATTAGATAGAATAGATAAAATTCTCAAGCTCTACTAAAGTAAAAAACTATAAAATTTTGAACTTATATTTCCAAGTGCCACATAATTTAAACCTAAAATAATAAAAAAAGTGACACATAATTTAAACCTTAATTAATAAAAAATAAAAAAAAAATAAAAACATTTAAAAATTAAGATCGTGCATGTGGGAATTTACGAAACAATTGAAAGTGTCTTACGGTTTCCGAGCACCGCAATTTATAAAAACTCATAAGTGCCGTGGAACATTCATGAACAAAGGATTGTTATCGGGATTTTGTTTTTAGCCATTGTGCATATATTACGGGTAAAGTCCCATGTGCGGTACTCATATTTGGGCGCAAGGAAATTGAATATTGAAAGTTAAAAATAACTGATGATATTTGATTTTTTGATGGTTATACTTATGTATAATTGAAGTAAACTTTGAGAAGTTTTAGAATAATTGAACTTGAACTTTGAAATAAAGATTTTGGTGAACTTTTTTTTTGGAATTTCAATTTATATTTGAAATCTTGCGTATATTTTGGGGAAAATTAAAAATAGAATTGTTTTTGGTTATTTTGTTGGAACTTGGTGCGTATTTTGAATTATTAAAATGAGTGATAGAGGTGCTTTAATTCAGAAACGCGGTAGGGTTAAGGGATCGTTAACGAGAATCAAAGCTTTCGCGGACAGTATTTGTAATGAAACGGATGAAGAAGACATTAAAAATAGGTTAATAAAACTAGAAGATGCATGGGCCGAGTTTCAAGAAATAGAAGACGAATTATTGGTAATAGATGATCAAATTTCTGAAATGGAAGAATTTGAGGCGAAATATTTCGATGCGAAAAAATTGTTGAATCGGGCATTGCGTGAAAGGAATCAAGGGCAAGAAAAGGCATCGGCTTCGAACAATTTTCATTCTACTTTAAATCAGTCGTCGTTTGATAAAGGCCAGTTTCAACTTATGAGTGTCAGGTTACCTCGGCTAGATATACCTCACTTCTCTGGAGACTATAGGGAGTGGTCATCGTTTAAGGATTTATTTCAAGCTTGCGTCCATGACAATGAAAATTTATCAGCATCACAAAAATTTCAATATTTAAAAGGCCTCCTAAAGGGAGCAGCCGCATCAATCGTGCGACATTTGAATATAACCGATGCAACTTATTTTGAAGCATGGTCAAAGCTTAACGAACGTTTTAATAAAAGATCCCATATAGCCAACTCTTACATAAAACTTTTTATGGATCAACCTTCAATTAATCAATCCTCTGTTAGGAGTTTACGTACTTTAAGTGATACCTTTGATGAAGTCATTCGGGGACTTAAAGGCTTAGGTAAGGAAGCTGAAAGCCGGGACGCATGGTTAATCTATATTGGGGTTTCCAAATTGGATTATGAAACCAGGGAATTGTGGGCCCAAGAAATGTCACAAAAGGACTTCCCATGCTTTCAAGAATTTCTGGACTTTCTCAATAAAAGATGCAATACTCTAGAAGTCTGCGGTGGTATGTCGAGACGTGCTCATCAGTCTATAAGAGCTATGCATATCGCCACCCCCTCCAGCCAAAATGTATGTTTAAAATGCAAATCTAATCACCCTCTTCATCAATGTACAATTTTTAAAAATCAACCAGTTGTGAGGAGACGAGAATTTGTAATTTTAAATTCTTTATGCTTCAAATGTCTTGGTGCCAACCACTCTGTGCACGCTTGTCGTTCCAAAATGAGGTGTGGCCAATGTAAAGGATCTCATCATCCCCTGTTACATGAACCTCGGAAAGTTCCAACACAAAACAGATACCCTTCTCCAAATCCTACTTCAGCTCATTGCTCAGAAGAACTCGGAGCAATCAGACCATCCTTTGCCGCTAATGATGCTACAATCAACACTGCTACAATCAACCCCTCTTCTATCAACTCCTCTTCAATCAACCATCCTATTAACCCGCTCTCAGCGAAAGACCCAACAGTGACATCCCTAAGTACCTGTGTAGAAAATCAAGTAGTTCAAGATCGCGGTTCTACCACCGCTGAAATTGCTCAACTACCTACAGCAATGGTAAACGTGTTAGATTATCAAGGACGGTTTGTACCATGCCGCGTACTGTTAGACTCTGGTTCTCAGATCTCCTTACTTTCGGAATCTTGTGCTCAACGATTAAAGCTCCGAAGAGAAAATGCAAGATTAAGTCTAACTGGAATTCGGGAGGTAGAAGTAGGCTCTACTAGAGGGACAACGACGGTCAAGTTGTTCCCTAGGTGGAGTAAAATGGATGGCTTGAAAGTGCAAGCATTTATAATGAACAAATTAACCTCGTTAGTCCAACCTTCAACAGTCTTAAGCTCAAGAAAGGAAGCTCTAAAGCACCTCCAACTTGCCGATCCGAATTTCAATGAACCATGTGAAATAGACATTATCCTGGGAGCTGGCTGCGTTTTTAAGGTGATCAAAGGAGGTCAATTGTATGACAGTAGTGGTGAGCTCGTCGCTCAAGAGACCATGTTTGGTTGGGTAGCTGTAGACTCGTCTTCGTGCCCACTCAATCCAGTACAGAACTTTCATCTTCAAGCCTTCGAAAATATAGATAAAACATTGCGGCGCTTTTGGGAAGTCGAAGAAATAGAGACAAAGGGTGAATTATTAACAGATGAGGAGGAGTGGTGTGAGTTACATTTCCAAAGACATTTAACACAGATAGGTAATCGTTATGCAGTAGGCTTGCCATTTAATTCTGAAGTGGCTGAACTGGGCGCATCTGTTCAAGGGGCAATAAAACGTCTCTATACTATGGAGAAAAGGTTTCAAAGAGATGCGATTTTCAAGGAGCAATATACTAACTTTATGAGGGAATATGAAGAATTGGGACATATGGAACTCATTCCGGCTGATGAGATAGCTACCAAACCGGAATCAGCCTTTTATCTTCCTCATCACGCCGTTTTCAAGCTTACTCCAACTCCAAAAATCAGAGTCGTGTTCGATGGATCCTACAAATCTACTTCCGGAGTCTCTTTAAATGATAGATTAATGGTAGGGCCTACGATTCAAAGAGACTTATTTGCAATATTATTAAACTTTCGTAGATACGCTATAGCACTTTGTGCAGATGTCGAAAAAATGTATAGGCAAGTCCTGGTGATCCCGGAGAACAGAGACTTCCAGAGAATTGTATGGCGAGAGCAGCCTGACCTTCCTATAAGGCATTATAGACTCAACACCGTTACCTATGGAACAGCTTCGGCACCCTTTTTAGCGACACGAGCTCTCTGTCAAATCGCAAATGAGTTTCAAAATAAATATCCTGAAGAGTCGGCAATTATCAAAGGACATTTTTATATGGATGATCTCCTAAGTGGAGCAGATACTTTGATCAATGCATTAAGAATCAAAGAAAATCTTCAAACCATGTTAGCAGCTAAGGGATTTAATTTAACCAAATGGATGTCCAATGCGCCTGAATGCACCGCTAGTGACAACGAAACAAACACTGCAGCAGGATTATTAGCAATTGATGAAAATATGTTAACTACTAAGGTTTTGGGAATCCAATGGGACCCTAAACTCGACACTTTCCTTTACAAATTAATAGTACCTGAGTCATCTGAGCTCACAAAGAGGAAGATACTTTCAGAATCATCAAGGATTTTCGATCCAATGGGTTGGCTTGCTCCTGTAACAGTGTCCGTGAAAATCCTGTTGCAGCAATTATGGTTATGCCAGTATGACTGGGATGATGTCCTTCCAAACGAACTGGTACATGTATGGCGAGTAATTAAAGAACAACTTCCGCTTCTAGCCTCAATTCGAATTCCCAGATGCATCTGTCTAGAAAGAAGTCGTCTTCAATTACATGGCTTCTGTGATGCCTCTGAACGTAGTTATGCTGCTGTAGTGTACTGCCGCAGTATTGTCCAAGACAAGATATATACTCGTTTGGTTGCGGCTAAGACCAAGGTGGCCCCTCTAAAACAGATTTCTCTCCCAAGGCTAGAATTAAATGGAGCCTTCTTACTCACGAAATTGATACGAAAGATTCTAGAATCATTAGAAGCAAATCTCACCTCGAATGACATTTATGCGTGGACCGATTCAACGGTAGTTTTAGCTTGGTTGTCTGATACACCAAGAAAATGGAAAACATATGTGGCCAACCGTACGTCTGAGATCTTGACTACTATCCCAAGCGGCCAATGGAGTCATGTGCCTTCGAAGCACAACCCAGCTGACCCGGCGTCGAGAGGAGTATCACCGTCGCAGATACTAGACTTAGACATTTGGTGGAATGGTCCAAGATGGTTACAAACAGAACCAATAACTCCCCCATGTAAAGAATCTAAAAAAATGACGTTCGATACTACCGCCGAACTGAAACAAAATAGTCCAGTCGCTAACTTTCATCAACAAGTTTCATCCTCCACAATTTTTGACAAGCACTCATCATATACCAAGATTCTTCGGATCTTTTCCTATTGTGCTCGGTTCATCCACAACTCAAGGTGCCAACGGTCTCAAAGAAAATTAAAATGTTTAACTGCATCTGAATATAATCAAGCTGAAGTCCTATGCTTTCGAGTTGTGCAGCAAACCCACTTTTGGGCAGAAATAGGAAACTTAAGGCGAAGCCAAACGGTAAATTCTAAAAGTTCTTTAGCTGCGTTATGTCCATTTCTGGATTCTAACGACGTCCTCCGAGTTGGAGGAAGATTAAACTACTCTAGCTATAACTTCGATGCAAAACATCCCGTAATATTACCGAAGGATCACCCATTTAGTCGTCTGCTCGTATCCGCATGGCACATAACTCATCTTCATCCTGGACCGTCCACCCTCATGGGAGTCTTACGCCAACGTTTCTGGATATTGGGATTACGAGATATAGTACGGAAGGTATATCATCAATGCATGACCTGTTTTCGTCATCGAGTTACTCGAGGGGCTCAGTTAATGGCCCCCCTGCCTGAAGCGAGAATGGAACCAACGCGCCCGTTTTTTAACGTTGGAATCGACTACGGAGGACCGATTCAACTATGCGCACGTATATCCAGAGGTGTACGACCAGTAAAGGGATATTTCGCACTTTTTATTTGTTTGACTACTAGGGCCGTGCACTTGGAGGCTGTAACAGATCTAACTGCCGAGGCATTTATAGCATGTCTCAGACGATTTGTTTCTCGCCGTGGTATACCAGCTCAAATCTTTTGCGATAATGCAACAAATTTTGTTGGTGGACGAAAACTACTTAGTGATTTACACCGCTTTGCATTAACTAGTTATGAAAATCCATTAATCTCTAGTTTTCTTTCACAGAACCGAATTAATTGGAATTTTATACCACCAAGGGCCCCACATTTCGGTGGGATATGGGAGGCTGCTATAAAGTCTACGAAATTTCACCTTCGACGAGTAATGGGAGAAACTACCCTATCACTGGAGGAGTTTTCCACTTTACTTACACAAATTGAGGCGATTTTAAACTCCCGACCATATGCACCACTATCACCCGATCCAGAAGATCTAGATGCGTTAACACCAGCTCACTTTTTGATAGGGCAACCGCTCACAACCCTTCCCGAAGGAGAATACTCAAGTACCAGAATATCGCGTTTAGGAAGATGGCAGCAAATTCAGAACATGCTTCAAGGTTTTTGGAAACGTTGGAGAAATGAATATTTATCCGCGTTGCAACCTCGTACTAAATGGAGAACCAAAACGGAGTCACTTAAAATAGGACAATTAGTTCTAATAAATGAAGACAATACCCCACCTACACACTGGCTTATAGGAAGGATTCTTGAGGTGCATCCTG
Source organism: Thereva unica (assembly GCA_949987705.1). Lineage (NCBI taxonomy): Eukaryota > Metazoa > Arthropoda > Insecta > Diptera > Therevidae > Thereva > Thereva unica. The sequence continues at coordinate 14,124,954 of OX465285.1, forward strand.
GTCGTGATAAACTTGTTCGAGTAGCAACAATAAAAACCAAAAATGGCATATGTAAACGAGCGGTCACCTAACTCTACAAGCTACCTATTGATGAGAGTCAAGACAAGTCTTGACGAGTGGGAGGATGTTTAGAATCTTAAAATTCCTAATTTAATTGTTTTGCTTTTTTTTCCTTTTCTTTCTAACGTTATTTTTAAATTATCAATTCAAACTCTTACATTAATCCTCTATATTTTTCATTTTCTGTAATTTGTCATTTCATACTTCTAAAATTAAATTCTTACTGTTAAACCTTACGGTTAAAATCAAATTGTATTTGTTTGCACGAATATTGAGTTATCCCAAAGTTATACCCACAAATTATATTCAGTCTTGTTCCAACTACCGACTAGAAAAGAGGCAAAAGGCAATAAAGTTAAATTAAAGTTTAAAGTTAATTCTTGTTGTTTTTCTTGGTTGAGTGCAAGGTGATAAATTATAGAGCAACGAGCCGCTCTATAAGTGCAAGGTTGAGTGTAAAGTGAGAAATTATCTATAGATCAACGAGCCGCTCTATAAGGCAGCGCAAACGGTTTTTTAAGGTGCAAAAAAAACCAGCAACCACCTTTTGGTCAACGAGCAGACTTGGTCCTTCGAGTTGTGAGGAGACAATAAGAATTATAGCAATGATTTAGAATAACATACTGAATACAAAAATGCAATAAACTCAAAATCATCAAATTTGCACTTAAGCACTTCTGGCTTTTTACTGTAGACTATTGTTCTCTTTGATGTAGTAGTTAGTATTGTCTCGAGGACTGGACTGTTTTGGGGGTATCAAAAATCGGCTGACTGGATTTCTTCAAAGGAACCAGACTACCTTTCTTGACAGAGACAACGCTTTCTAACGAAAACCACTCAAAACTTGTCTTTATACCTGGTATATTAAGTCAGTGTAAATCGGCTCGTTAGGTCAGATTTCTTCGTTTTTGAGCCAATTTATAATTTCGCAGCTCACGTTATACATTAAATTTTCCTCCCATTTTTTTTTTTAGATCTATGAAAGGATCTCGAATCACTTTTTCGGGTGTCTTTTTGTCCCTCGGCCTAGTAGTATATCAGCAAGATCCAGTACTACTCCGTTGTTTCGCGTCCCGTGATATCTTTGAAAGGCACAGTCGACAGGAATCATCTTCAAGAATTCGCATCCTTTGCAGCTGATAGAGTCCGCACCATAAAAGCAGGAAAATGAGCGCGCTTGTTGCAAATTTAGAATTGCATACACATAAAGATTGCGTGTTTGGATACAACACATGCGCATGCGTATTGTAATCTATCATTCGGAATTTGTTTACAGCCTACTACTCTTCACTATTGCATCTGATTACGGTAAGAGCCGCAGTCAGACTGGTTGAATTGTGATTGAGTATATAAATAGGCCGGTAATTTACCGTTTTAAACAAACAGAGTGAGGCTGCTCACTGTTCGCAAAGTGACGCTGCTCGGGAGTTGAATCCTTTTACTGCGTATGGAAGCAGCCTTTTTGAGATTCCCTTTTTTAGAGCTGGAAATAGATGCATGCTCGCGTGCGGTGCGCGGGGCCGATCCATAGTATTCGTTGACAGCTGCGTGCTTGCGTTCTGTCTCATCTTTAACATATAACCAACAAATCTAAGGAAATAGTGCATATTTGTTGTGTGGGCTAGTGTTTGGGCATTTGAGGTTATATGCGGAAAGTATGGCAATTTCAATGCGGGAGGTAAACCAACTTTTGAGTTGAGTGCGTTACGTTGATACATACGTGATTCTGTGATATTTATCGTCGCACGCACCAAACGCACGTTTATATCTGTCTGATGGGGCAGAAGGTGTCAGCGCTTCCGATGGCCGGCCTCCAAGGAGATATTTTTCCAATGAAGCGGTGATCTCAGCGATTTACAGGCACAGACTGCTCTCATTGAAGAGGGATCCCGTAAATTTCTCTTCGCTGGGGCCATAATCGGCACCCTGGTGCATGGATTCAGAAATGTCCAACCGGTCTTGTAGGTTAGGGGGTAATGGAAGACCTAGAAGTGGTTGTGGAGTGTTGAGAGGTGCTACATCCTCATTAGTATTTTTAAGGTATCCATATTGATCCCAAAAGTTGGAAGGCTAATTTGAACCGAAGGTCGCCTGGTACCCAGAGTCCATCTTTAGTAGTAAACTCACTCAGTACCATTCTTTCCTTCAGCACGATTGTTAACACCTTGTGATTGCATGTATCTATCTTAGTCAGGGCGCAAGCAAGCCTCACCACCACGACAAGGTGTAGATATACATCGATGAGGAATGAAAGAGCTTCTAGCAAATATTTCGCAACATTCTCAGACAGACAGACTGCGTCAACGATAATTTCTGGGACTGCATCAATATTTTCTGGCATACGTTGTCGACATGATCGCGCAACCTTTGCTTAATCTTATTACACGAATAGGAAGTACTTTTAACCAAAGATCACGTCAAGTCTAGGTGTTGCGCACGAGTGTGCTCACTATCTACCATAAGAATCAGATTGATATGTCACTCACAAGTCAGATTGATTAATTTCCTTATTGATAATAATATTATTAATATTAACTCGAAAGAAATTCATAAAAAATTCTAAATAATCATAAATAACAGAAAAATTCAAAAGAAATCCCATTAACCAGCAAAATACTCGAAACAAGCTCGACACAAAGTACAATTATTGATAAAATTAATCACGCTCTTGAGGTGCACCGGATATCCTCGATGAAGCATTAATGTTTACATGTAAATCTTTGGGGATTTTATACCGTTATTAATGTCGAGCACCTGGAATATTTTTGTGCGACAAACAAACAAACAAACAAACATTGGGAAGCGATAATCGTTAGATAATCGAACTTCTCAAGAAGAAACAACTTGAAAATTGAAGCACACCAATATAATTGTTGTTAATCATGTTAAGTATGGTACTTGAAGTTTGATTTTGAATGTTATTATACCTGCATTAGTTGATATTAGGTCAATATTGTTTATTATGTATAATAGAGGAATAAGGTGAAGTACAATATTATGTATGTTGATTGATCAGAATTTGTTTGAATATGATCGGATACCTTAGCTGACCTATTTCTAATCTTTGAATTCATTTGATGTTTGATCAATTGCTTTTAGGAAATAGAGTACAATGGATCGGTCTACTGAATATGCTAATGGTATCCCCTCTGGTCACCAAGATAGGTCCGGTTTCTTTGCCCTATACAATTGTTTTAAGTCCCAATTTTGCTTCCTCTGAGTCCGATTTATCTCCTTCTGAGCACACCTTATCGGTGGTAGGGCTTGCATGCCTCATGGTTGCATTAGGCTCGATTGGGACACCCGTGCGAAGAGGCTAATTGCGAAGATGCCAGACAAAGCTAGGTACATCCTCTGCACTTCTCCTTTCTATTTTTTCTTTTTTCTTCCCCTTCCCATTTTCCCAGTGTTTACCGTGCTGCGTGGCCAGCCAATGGGTAAAGAGTACTGGTCGCAAACGGTTACCTCCGAAGTCCGGGCAAGGTCGGAGTGTACAAGTGCCTTATCCTGGTAAGCGGCTCTCGTAGGATGGACTATCTTCTCCGCACTACTCGTGGGATCATTTATGGATCATTTATAAAAACTACTCGCTCTCGTATGGAGGCTCAGAAAACCCAACCTGCTGGTTTTAAGCGGAGGATGGTTGGTAAAGCAAAAAAGGGAGCTTTAGACTCCGATCCGAATCGCCCTAACCCTTCTAAGCCAGTTGCTTCAACAGAAACAGGCCCCAACCGCACTCATGCAGATATCCGGTGCCTCTAAGGGGGCTAATAAAATTACTATACCTTCCAGGTGCTTCACCGTCAAAGCTGAAGTACCAAAAGCAATGCAGCGCCCTAAAAATCCTTGCTCGATGCGATCGAGTTGCGAAGGGTGAGATCACCGAGAAGCAGCGAGTTTTAATAAGGTGGGCGACGTAGGTGTGGTAGCGGCCACATCTTCGCAAACTGGCAACCCAGCACCAAAGCGGCAGAGTAACAATCCACTTTGTCCCACTACTAAGACCTATAGCCAAGCGCTAAAAGGTCAGGTGAGATCGCCGTTATCGATGAAAGCGATTCAGATAGAACCAATTTTGCCTGATAAATGGAGGAAAATTGAGGTCAGGCTCGCGATGATTTTTCTCCCAATTCTTCAGCAGCATTCTGGCACTGCTCCTTACTGTCGCGTTGGCGGATGGCATCAGGGCCGCGTAAAGCTCAGTGCATGTGCCGATCAGAGATCTGTTGATCTCTATTAAATAGCCATAGTCATATCCAGAATTAGGAAGCATGGCCAGAGAGCGCGTTACTGGATTCCAGGGGGAGCCAGCCGAGCCTCAGGCTATTCTGCATATTATTTGGCTGAGTATCCTACAGCTGCAGGCGTCATCGTAGAATATTACGAAACTGAAGGATTCGAAAGGTGACGGCCGAGTGGTTACACTAGTAATTAGCAACAGGTCGCTAGAGTCTTTGACGAAATCTGGTAGCGTCATAAGTTATAGTTTCTCTTCCATAACTCTGATGCCTTACAAAAAAGACATCTTGCCCTTCAACCAGAGTAGAGTGGCTTCAACTGCTCCACCCGGGGCTGCATATGGTGAGCCCTCGGGCTCTGCACCACTAGATTCAACTTTTAAAATCACCAGAAACCCACTTAAATATTTTCCTCTTCGCCAAAAGTCACCAGATATTCCACTAAATCTAAAGTTCCTCAAACCTAATGTTTGAAAGGCGACTCCACTAAATGTTGTAAATTATCAATATTATCATTATACTCTGGCTTCACCGGCCGAACTGCGTAAGTTCGTGTAAACTGGTGAACTAAACTTTAAAACAACCTCAGGTCCCATAAAATTTCCACATATTCAACTGAGGATAAAACAGACCTCAATTCGCCCAACTGGACTAGAACTGAGGGTGACACGTAAAAGCTCGCTCAAAAGAGAGTGATCAACTGGAATAATGGAATGCCATTCCAGTGAGCCTTTGCATTTCTAACTTTTGGCGACAACAACTTTTGGCAAGCAACAACTACTTCAAGCACGAACTGAAGATGAACTGGACTTTAGCTGGTGAAGCCGTTATGTGGATTGAGCTGAAAATTATTTAACTGAGGTAGGTAAAGCCGGTGGCATTAACCGGCACTCTAATAGGGCCCCTAGACTAAGAATAATATTGCGCAATTTTTATTTTTTATTTTTTTATGTGATAGACTAGAGGCTTAGGGAAAGCCCCTTTGTACTTGTTCAACAATCTATTTTTTTCGTATAGAATGTCGAACAGCAGCTCTAGCCGGAAGATAGATAGTAGAAAGAGAGAAAGAGAGAAGTAGGAAGGAGCTGCCACAACCTAGCCGCGATATTTTATTCCACCTACTTCCAACCATTTCGCGACTCTGGCAACGGGGCATTTTGAGAAACAACTCGCTGGAGTGTTATGCCTCCTGAAACGAGTTGAATCTCATCAGCCAACCGATGGCATGCGCTTGGTGGAGCGGGGAAGGACTAGCGAAGGCTATGACAGGAGGAATCAGGAATGTAAAGAGGGGAGAAGAAAGAAGGTGAAAAAGGCGAAGGACCGTGGGGCTGGCCGGGATTCGAACCCGGGACCTCTGGGATAGCAGCCTGGCGCCTTACCCCTAGACTACCGAGGCCCCCGCCTATTTTGAATTGGGTGGGTGATATTGACAGATTATCTGATGCAAAGAAGGAAACCGTCAATATTTTGCTCAATATTATTGTGCAATATTATTAATAGTCTAGGGGCCGGCACTAATAACGCATCACGTCAGCTTAATTGGTTAATCGAAATACCAAAGCTCCACTAAGCTTGGGTTTTGACCTAGCGAAAGGCGTGTCCTTGTTCCGCTTGGTAGTCGGGCATTGACGACGTCACAGCCCTTGTCAGCTGGTTAGCGGAATCCACTATTTTAAAGAAGTGTAAGATTCCAACGAGTGATCCTTCCGCTTACCCCGACATCAAGAGTACAAACTCCGTATACCTCCTCATGCATACCTTGACTTCCTTTAACATATTCTATCCTTTATATATTCTTCGAACTAAGCTTCCTCCTACCAGGCATTGTACCATGACATGAATGATGTTAATATAACACCTGAGATTAGAGTTTCACTTTTTCTTGACAATGCTCAGCTGCTAAAGTCTTTCGACATCGGTGTTCTAATGCAAAACTCTTCTTCTTTCTTCTTTGATCCGTTCTTGTGTTGGTCGCCCTCGATATTTTTTAGCCAGATTTTCTTCGGTTCCGATCGCTGAACTCTCCAGTCTGCGGGACGGTCTCGCCATTGAAGTTTACTTGGCAAGCTATTACTAGCAAGCTGGTTGCTGTTCCATTCGGCAAACATGTCCAAACCACCGGAGTCGATGTTTTTGTATTTGTTCTTCGATCAGTGTCTGCGCGGAGTGAGACACCGAGAATATACCTCAAGCATCGCATTTGGAATACCTCGAGCTTCTTGACATCCGGTTTGAGCAGTGTGTTGCAAAATTAGATACTGATATTTCCTGAAACTGCAGAGCTTCATACGAAAATTTCTTGGTATTTTTGGTTTCACTTCACATCAGAAGATGGTTTTTATTTAAGTGTTGTTTTATTATGGTTTAGTGCATGGCCAACACTAATTTTGTATACTTGTATACTTTCCTCTTACCACCAAAACAACCTAGTGTGGTTAGTGCTAGATACGATTTTTTCCCACTAAAGGCAAGTCTAAACCACCAGTTCTAGTGGAAAAACCACTAAGTTGGCAACGCTGGTTAGACTAGGCGCCAGTTCCGCAGGGTTAAAAGCTCTAACTAGCTTGGAAGGCCTGAATTTTGTCCCAACGCTAGAATTGCATCACAATGGGCCCAACGGTGTGCCTAAGTGGGCTCCCTAGTGGGGGAGCAGCCATTTCAACTTAACTTAACCTAAGCCCGATTAACATCCCAAAGTCAAAGTCGACGTAAAGCTCTGGAGATCTTTTAGCGTATAGAAATTTGTATGCGAGAAAGAGAGAGCTCCAGAGCTGCAATTCCACTTTGACTTTAGGATGTAAATCGAGCTTTAGTCTAAAAAAAGTGTGCTCCGTTTGGACTATTCCATACGTCTTTTAAGTCGGCTCTACACGATGCAGTGAACGTTCATGCGAATGTTGGCTTCCAATGTATGATTCATTACCAGCAACCGCCCGAATGTGTCCAAACCCCAACGTTGGACGCTTGAAATTAGACATTCGAAGTTGGAGTATTGGCTACACAATGCGTCCTGCCTACAAGCGTCCAACGTTGGAGGGTGTTCATAGCATCGTGTAGAGCCGGCTTTATTGGTACTTGCCTGTAGGGGGCTGCATTTGGAAAAGTCGAATTTTTACTCATGCGTACCGTGCCTGTTTCGTGCTAAGTGCGGGCGAGTTTTATTTTTACTCAGGTTATAACAAATCTTATGAAAGGACTTTTTATAAATTTTGTGAAAATCGGACATTATGCTGTCCAATAATTGTTTGAGTGTTTTTTGCGCACAAATTTCGGAATTTATTATTAATGAACCCAAAACAAAATATAACAATTCTTCCAAAAACACTAAAGTTATAAATAATTTTATATACACTGAAAAAAAAGTGACGACCTTTCAAAATTGAATTTCCTTAATAAATTCCCCCCACCCTAAACCAAAAAACACAATTTCTGATACAAAATATTACAAAGTGCCCCGGAAAATAAATCCCTGAGTCCCTTTAAAACCCCGCGAAGCAGAAGTTAGTATGCATCTGAATATATATCTCGCGCGCATCCCCTCTCATAACTATTGAAAATGCCACAAAATTTTAACATTCATGAAAGCTCGTAAAAATCCAGGATTTTCTCTAATTGTCCTTAAAATGCCAGCTGAAGCCCTAAAACCGTAAAATGGCATTAAAATCAACTCGAGGATACCATAAAACATCGATGCTAAATCCTGAATCTCGTAAATGTGCATTTCACCTCCAGCTCGACAAGGGGTATAAGAAAGAGACAGCGAGAGAGTACATAAGCCGCAATGAAGTCCTGGAGAGTGGTCCTGTGTACTAGTATACTGCGGAAGAAGTCAGGTTTTGACATTTCTAAGTCATTAAATCCATGCAGAATCCTTTTCTCTATATTATAGCTTTCATATTTCAATATTTATGCTCTTATAGCTTGATATGTCCTTTTTTTCTGTAAGGATATACAAACATACATAGAAAAGAGGGGGAAAAATTTTGAAACCTTTTTTTTTGTCTCGACTTCTTTTATGCTGCAAATATCGTACCGTTCCAAGCAAGACCCCTCCCAATGTTTTAAGTGTTGGGACACAAAAGAACATCATCACTCCTAAGCATAGCTCTCAGCCCTACCCGCATCCTTGACGTGCTCCCTTTTTATGAGTTGGCAAAATTCCCAGATTGTTTCCCAGGAAGTATTTTCAAGGAGAGAGAATTTCTAAATTGAAACGTAATCTTCACCTGTTAACGCTCAACTTTCAATCCATGATGTTCGAGGTTTTTGTCTTGCCGGTTTTTTTTCGAGTCCCTTTTTTTCGGGGGGGGGGACGATGGAAGAAGGACTAAGGAATAAAGTTCAGAAAAATGTTTTTTTTTGTGTTATTTACTCCCCCCCCCCCTGCCGTTCTTGCTACTCGTTCGTTCGTTCGTCCTGTTTTGGAGAAAAGAGCATGAAAAAAAAAATACTGACTTCAAGAAGGATACAGCAGCGTCAGGAGCAGAAGCAAAACTTCTTGAAACCCTCTACAAATGTCTTCTTTACGAAAACAACCGAAGGGATTTTTCTGCACCAAAAGACATTTCACTTAAAAGAAATGAGATTTTAAAGGTCCTTTGTAAAAAAACACCATTTAAGTATTATGGCAGGCACACAAACGCACGATATATGTACAAGTATGTGTAATCCCCCCTCCAAAATAATATAACAAAGTATAAAACAGTCGCAGTCAATCCGAACCTTAATCAGACATAATTTCCCAAATTTACGACTGGATTAACTTTCATATATGCCAAAGTTTAATACGGGCTTATACTGCATGAGCCATGCGAATTCAAGGATTCAACTTGTGCAAGGAAATTGTGCAAGGACTTAAGGAGATGATCTGCTCGAATGTACGAGAGAGAGTATATCTTGAAAAATGATTTTTCTAAAAGCTTTTCGCGAAATGATTAACATAAATAATTTGAAATTGAACTGAAAATCCGATTTGAATCCTTAAAAGAAGAAGGACGAATATATAACATTATTAAAGCTAAAAGCATTCATCCTTATTGAAAATAACTCAATTACGGAACAAAATGGTCGCGGGGAAAGAGGGAGGATATACATATATTTTCAATCCTCAATAAATTCTGGATTATCACTGAGAGGCTATCAATGGTTCGTTTCTGAAGTAATAAAAGATGAGAAACGAAAGGACGAAAAATACGAACCAGAAAAAAAATAATAATAATAAGAACGAAAAAGAAGTTTCGTATCGTATCGTATTCAAAAAAGGACTATCTCTCTGTCTCATTTTGGGGTCGGCTCGACACGACCGAAAAATTCCAGACTCATAAAGGATGTGTTTGGCATATCGACAACAAAGCCACACAATTTTTATGACTTTCCTGGAATACGAAAAACCAAAATGAACGACGACGACGACTACGACTACGACTATACGACTTCGACCAATCTCCAATGGTGGTGGTGGAGAGTATTCTTCGTTTTTTATGACCCATAAAATCGTTCGTAAATTCCTTTCTTCGTTGGCTTCGTTTTGGCTTTTTACCCATAACCAGGACAACAGATTTCAAATTAGATTAGTCACCTACTGTTTCGTCCTAGACATTCTCTGGTCTTTTAACTCTTCTAAAACCGTAAAAGAACAGATTCAATCAAAATTTATGACAGAAACGAATTTAATAAAAATTTGAATTTTTTTTTTTCGTTTGGTCTGTGTGTGGTTGTGGTTTTTTTGTTGCGAAGTGTAACAGATGGAATGAGGAGCTTGTTTTTATGATGAGCTGCAAATGCGGTATAAGTCATCAAGGATAATGGTCTTTAGGGGTTTTAATGGGGCTATAGATGGTGCGGGAATAACTGAATTAACAGGGGGATTAATTTGGGGATTGGATCTATTTGAGAGGGGGGATGACACGATCTGGTTTTATGACCACAATTTTGTTGTTCTGATGGGCTTGTGAATATTCTATAAATCAGACTGGTTTCACATTTTGTTTGACACTTCTTACTAATTTGAAAGCATGGTCAATAGTCGACAATATTTAAAATAACCAGTGAATGGTACCCAATGAAATAGTATGGAATCACAGAACTCAGGATTCTTTGATCGAGCCTCAATTTCGTTTCTCTGATACCAGGGTGGTGTGAAAAGTTTCCGATCTCAACGTGAAGATGGCAGCACTCGTCAATAAAAGATAGTGAATGTACTTGTGCATCTTTTGACAATTACTAACCAAAGTTTCAGCCATTTTGGACGAGCAGTTGTTATTTGACAGTCGTTTGAGTGAGCCGATGTGAGTGTTTTTGTGAAAATGATGAGTGATTTAAAGAGATTATACTGATTGCTGGCTTCGATAGCTTAAGGATTAAGACACCCGACTACCATCCCAGGGATTCATGGTTCGAAACCGACTTAGATAGTTGCGGAACTTGGTAGTTTCATCGCCCTCACCGGCCATTTCTGGCATTCCTCTGCCAACCCATTTCTGAAAGCTTTACTAGTAAAATTTATTTTTATCGATGATTCTCATCGATCATTGTGTGTCCTCTACCCTAGGCTAGCATTTTCATTCACACGCCTGTTTAGTTTATGGAAATAGTCAAACACCAGTTATGCGTTGTTTTCCCTCTCTCTCTGATTCATGAAACTAATCACTACTGATTATCCAGTGTCGTGAGAATATTCTTTCATTCCGCTTAGTAAGCTGAGGTGTAATTCGTTAGACTCAGCGAGCAGGGTAGGCTTAAATGGACAGAAAAGACAACTCTCTGCCGATAGTCAATGGATGCGTTTATGAAAATATATAGCGTCTACCTTCAGTGGACAATCCATTATTTATGAAATTATTTTTATTCTAAGAATCCCTTGCATTGGCTTTATGAGATCCCTGGGCATACTGGGTTCCTGTCGAATGTCATACAGCAACGTACAAGCTTTTTTATAGCTGCAGAACGTTTAGTGTGGAATGCACCTCTAATTCCCTCGCATGCCAACCTTTGCATTCTGTTTAAGTGTCTCTGAACTGTTTTCTATGTGGCTTTACTTCACCAAAGACATAAGCTACGTGCATCTTCAATACGCTGATCTAACCTGTGACGTGCAGATCAAAAGGCACACACTCTCTTGCACAGTTAAATTTCCCTTTTTGCCTTCCTTCTTCTCTTTAACGTGATATTTTTTGGTTAGCTGAAGTATCTATAGGAACAAAGGTTGATCTTCGGTTGCAAAATTGAATTTCCACCTCTTATCCACTTAGTAAAAAGAATAGCATATTCCTTGATAGCTGCTGACTACGCTGTGTCGTTATATATCATTGCCATATTCATCAGTGCGGCACCCCAGTTCCTTTTAAACTTCGCTCTTTGCTGATCATTCTTTGAACCCACGAGTTAATTGAACATTCTTCAGCGAAGTGGTGAACTTACTTACTTTGACGGCTCTACAATCGGGATTCAGTCGTGGCCTCCTGCAACTGTTCTGTACATCCCGAATCTGAGCCGATGTTATCCAGTTTGGCATCCCTAAGCTGTAGGATAAATTTGAATGAACTAAGTTCCAATGTTGCTAGAGTGTGTTGATGTTTGAATTGTCCTGTTTGCTTCTCTCCGAGATCAACAGCCTCAATTTGATAGTAGGGAAAAAACGAAGACTTGACCTTGGTCTCAACTATCATGGTCATGACCTAGTTCTCATGCCCAACCGCCCCATTACCTACTCGGCTACTACATGTCAGCAGATCCTTAGCTCATCCCCCTTCATATCTAAAAATATATATGTCCCATTGGGATTGCTGTGAAAGAAAGCTGTGTTCATACATTTTAGGCCATTTTTTCATACTAAGTAACAGAATGCCTCTATAGAGGGATAAAGTTTTGAGGTTTTCTTGCAACCGAATCGAATAGTACTATCCGGAAAAAATAGAATCTAACTGGGTAGCCTCCATTGCAATGTTGTAAAATCTTTCATCGATCATCTTGACCCCTGTTGATTTTAAGAGGAAAAACTTTCGACTATCCACTTTCCCGTCTAGTCGTCATTTCTTCACTAGTGTTTCCTTTTCAGAGAATTTCACTTGTTATTTCTTTCGTGGCTTAGTGTAGAAGCCGACTTCGATCGGATCATCGCAGTCATTATTTCCCGCAAAGGCTTTTCGGCAGCTCAAAAGGGGGTTTCGTCCATGGTATAGTCTCCTATGTACAGAAACGAGGTTATTCTTGAAAATGGTAATATTGGTTATGTACAACTAAGGATTTCCCATTCTGTATCCGTAAAAAAAGAAGGAAACGTTTTAGTTAAAATTTTTGCAAGGGTACTTCTATTTGTACCTTTTTAGGGTATGGGGTATAACCAGTTTCTGTAGAAAGAAAGATAAGGTGAGTGTTGGTAGCCTTCGGTGCTGTGTATCAGATTAAACGAAAAGTTTACTTAGTGAACAACCTTTGCCCTAAAGGAATATTGTGAACGATACAAAAAGGGCGACCAATCTTTGTTCGAATTAAACATTTTGGTCCTTTTCTTTCAATCCAATAAGATATTAGTCACCTGTTATTTGTTCGCTTAATCAAAATCGTCTCTTTCTTTATATTCTTTTGATAAATGGCAAGACAGGAATCTTCCCCCTCATAACTAGCCCCAGGGTTGGCTACCAGAAAAAAAATCAATTGTCTTCCATCAAAGCAGCATCATCATTCAATTTCGATGTCCATTTTCATCTCTTTCTCTCGTCCTCTCTTTCTCTTTCTTAAATACAAAAAAAAAACGTAGAAGTAGGGAGTTTGTCCTTCCTTCCGTCCATACCCTCAGCATTTTCGTTTTTCTTAAAGATTCATGAAAATATTGCGAAAGTTTTTTTTGCTCCTTCCCTCGTAATCGTGAAATTCTTTCATGGAATTTCTTTTCACTCATATCCCTTCAGCAGCAGCAGCAAAAGATTCAGGATTCTTCAGCCCTTGTTTAATAAGCCCTAAAAGGAGAATGAAGGCCCAAAGGGATACGGTCTACTTGTTTTATACACACAGCAGCAGCAGAGATTGCCTCTGGCATGATTTAACATTCCACGAATTTTCGCTCTACAGGAGCAGCATCTTTCTCCACGTATACACACGTATGCGTTCAAAGGTAGCTTCTGCTTAACCCCCCAACTAATTCGAATTTAACCCCCTCCCTCGCCGTTCCGTACCCGGCAAAACCCTCCTGATGTTTACCCTTCATCTCCACCGGAACCGACTCATTCTTTGCCATCTAAACAAAACGCCCCGCAACTACTCGTGTTTTTGTACCCCCTTTTGGCCCCCTCTTATCACGGAAATTTGTGTATGAGGATGTCAGGTAATTTTTCTGACATAGGCTGAACGTGATAATGTGAAAGATCTGAAGACTTTTCGTATGTAATTGGCACGCGTCTTCCATGTTTATCTCTGGCTGGCAGGGGGCGAAGCTCAGAGGCTGCCTGGGGGCTCCTGTGCAGCCCTATGCTGCTTCTCGTATTGAACACTTATTCCCTTAATGCGGATAATCCTTGAAGGTGACAGCGTCTATTAATGAGGATTCCGAGGATTCAGCATGCCCGAGGTCGAGGTAAGAAAAGAAATTCAATTGCACGGCAACAAGAATCTTTCTTCATATCCTTAAAGGATCTAGGATTATTTTTTTAAAGTATTCCTTTGAAATTAAAAAAAAAAATATTTCATCAAATATTTGGTGTAGTGTACAGTCCCCAGGACCGGGGGGGAAACAGCAAAAGCACTTCAACAAAATTTTTATGGTAGTCAATTTTCTTAACAACTCTGAGGCTACATGCGGTGGGATGTGTCCTAATTTGAAGGGGCCAAAAAAAAAATCTTCAAGTCCTTTTCGGACGGAAGTCCTTTAAAAAATGTCGTGATAAATGAAAGAAATTTCTGTATAACGACTTTTTAAGTGTTATGGAAATTCCCAAATCTACTAAGTATAAGAAAATTTCTTTCATTACTCCCACATATTTTTTTATTAACAGAGTTATTGAGAAAGTTTTTTTTCGTGTTGTCTGCTCGTCGGTCGTCCTTTGAGTGTATTGAGCCGGGATGGGCCACTAATGACTCTTTGGGTGAATTTTTTTTTTGGAGATTTTATTTTGTAATTGAGAAATGGATTTAAAGAAACGCGATAATAATTGATTAATTATGATTATTAAGTGATTATTAAGGAGATAAAACGTTTTTGTCCTTGCAATAATGACTGAGAGATGTGCAATGATGGAGACATGACAGAAATGCGATGGGATTTTGGATGATGATGTTGTAAAACCTTATTTCTTAATTTGGAAATATAATCCGAAATACGCCAGACATCACCTTCATCAGTGACTCGATGGCGACGGAGGGTGAGCGAAGTTTATACGCACCGCGACCATCACGCAATAAGTTTCCGTACTGGAAGAAGAACAGAAAGAGGCCAGCAAAACCACGGTATAATCCTCGCATGGGCTCAGAACATGCTCGATGAAGAGCTGTTAAAAGAGATAATACTGAAGGAGAATATTGGGCAGATAATGCGCAAATAAAAGTATCGCAAGTATCATCACGGTGATGAAGCGGGCATGTAACGCCTCCATGCCCCAACGCTCAAAACGTTGAAGACGTCCACCAAACTGCTGGCAGAACGATGAAATCAAGGAGCGTCGAAGGATTTACTTAAAGGCAAGAGAGCGCTGCCCGCCAAGGCAAGAGCAGGCAGAATTTGAGGAACTCCTAATGGAATACAAGAAGGCGAGGAGAGGCCTTAAAAAGCCATCTGAAAGAGTCATCCGTTTATATCTACAGACATCGAGCGTGCCACACGCGCCGCGCCAGAAAAAATAATATTCTTCGTTACAGTGTGCATCTGCAGTTTACATCTACCGTGACACGACCGCGCAGACGTAGACAGACTTGGGCCATACCCGGCCAGTATTCACGGAAAGAATATTTTGTCTGCGCGGTTTATGCCTGCAGGTGTCTGTGGGAGTCTGCCGGGGATATGAATAGAGCATCGGAACCGTGCAGACATTTTTTCTTTGATACCTTCCACTGATACACTTCGTAACTCCGTCGTCGTCTGGTCCCAAGTCCAGGGGGTGAAAGGAGGGGGGGGGGTCGACCTGCCAAATTGACCTGAATCAGGAAACCGAATAAACTAGGCAAGAAATCCCATTTTTAAAGCGCCACCGAGAGCAGCGTCCAGCGCGGACCGCCAGCTAACGGATCAAAGAGAGAGAAGAGAAGAAGAAAGATGCACTTCGTGTGGCCGAAAACGCGTGAAAAAGGTCTGGCGAACCTTGCAAAAGTAAAGTTTATGCCAGCAAGCCGAAGACCATTGACGAACTCAAAGCTAACGAGCTGAAGCAGGATGAAATTGTGTAAGCTGCGCAGAAGACTGCCGTTGGCAAAGCCCCTGGGCTGGACGGTATGCCCAACAGAGCGATGAAACTGTCACCCAGTGTGGTACCAGGTGAGATTGTCCAAGTATTCACAGAAATGGAAGCCCTAAAAGCTTGTACTCCCGGGTAAGCCCCCAAGGAACCCGTCGGCCTATAGGCCAATCTTGGACCTTCTCAACACTATGAGGAAGCTTTTCGAAAGGGTGATATACAATACATTACTCTCAAGCGTCAGGGGATTAAGGCGGTTTGTTTGCGGTATCTAATATATCACAAGAGTGGGTGGTTCGGTGCTATTGTACGCAGCACCAGTGTGGGCAGCGGCATTAGACAGAACCGGCATTAGGAGGAAAATAAACTTTGCCTATAGGTCATCATACCGCACTACATCTGATGGGCATACCACACTACGTATGACGAAGTAGCATGCGCGATAGTACGAATGATCCCCATCGATATACTTGCAATGGAGGCCAAGAGATTGTACGACCCGGAGTATGCATGTGCGGCGGGCTCTGGCGCGAAGCCAGTCCATCCCATCCCATCCCAAAACCCATATACTCATAACAAATATCGGGAAGTGGGTTATAAGCAATATGAGTGGCCATGGCGGTTTTAGGACATACCTTTAACGCTTCAGGTTGGACGATTCACCGTTCTGCCCAGATTGCCGAGACGATAAAGAGGACGCAAAGCATTGGGGGTCGGAAATCGTAACGGTTTAGCCGCTAGGGCGTTTTGAATTTGTTTTGGTAGAGGTTTATATATCACCCTGTATTTTTGTAGCCCTATTAGATATTTTCTTGAATAAGGCAATCTACGCAGAATACTTCGGGGAACAAATGCGCATGGCACGCGGGTATGTAATCATGCCAAAAAAAATTTAAGCATTTATGCTGTAAACAAGCTAAGGGCGTCCGGCGAATCGCTACCCACACTGACTGTCGAAAACGAATAGAATACACGGCTTTTGTATGAAGGTGCACAATCTGCAGACTACTGCTCAAGCGACCAGCTCAATCTAATTCCTATTTCGTAGCCGTCGCCTGTTAAAGTTGCATGGTCTTGTGTTCCTGTGTGAGTGTGTAACATATTGTCTGTCCAAGATGATTATTCCGGTGTGGGTTTTTTAAGTTGTATCGCCGTCGCTCTTAGTGTGTTCTCACAACAAATTTCGTCGGACCATTCGCTGTGGCCGAGGAAAAGAGTTTTTCCGTCACCCTTAGCGTGTTTATAGCATAAAGCCTGAAACAGAATCAACGCAGTGTGCAGTATGCAGTATTTTTCACTGCTTGTCAAAAATTACGGCACTGCGTCTTATAATGAAATCAACGCAGTGCAGTGTTTGTCAAATCAAGTCAAACGTCGAATTTGTTGTTAATTTCGAAAACATGGTGAAAACTGAGAAATTTAAGAAATATTTTGTTATTGGCGGCTTTAACAGTTTATAGAAATAATTTGTTTTTACTGGCACACTACCACCGTTATGAAAATTTGAAGTTTAATTTTCTAACCTCACACTGCAGAGAAAATTTAGAATTTAGCCTAAACCTGCAGTGCAGTATTCTGCTGCTTACTGCGCTAAATGCAATTGTGTGCCGAGTAATAGAAAAGCACAAAACCAAATTTTGACAGGCAGTGCAGTATACTGCACTGCATTGATTCTGTTTCAGGCTTAAGGCAGAGTGATGCGAACTGTTGCACGAGTTTTTTCGCCTCTTGTACGCCGTCATTCCCATTTCCGAACGTTATACGAAAAATCTGACGATTTTTCAATGCGTTAGAGCGTGATGCCAATGAAATCAATTCACAAATTTTTTAGTCTAAGGCGCGCCTAAAGAAAATTGGTGTTGGGTTGGTGTTAATTGGTGTTAATTTGATGTTATTTAACTTGTGGTGCTGTAAATTGTTGTTTAGTTTTTATTGGTTTGTGTTTTGTTCTCAAGTCAGCAAGGGCCCTCTTTACCAAATTGGTGGTGCCACATACCTTCGACAGGGAAGACCCATCATGACACCGCCCCATATCAAGATGAGGCATTAGTGAACTAGGTGTACCTCGTGCTCCGAGGATATAGTTAAACGACAGTGCAAAAAGCGCCGACTGCCATGCAGTCACCGACACAATAATCTTACATCTTGACTTGGTAGGCTTGGAAGGGTGTGCTCTCTGCGACATCGAAACCCTGTTACAAAAATTGTTTGTTATGATTTTTGTTAGGGCTTCGGGCAAATCTCTTCTTTTTAGTGTAAACTCTTTCAACATATAGGAGTTTAATTGCAAAGTTCATCGCCTCTTTCTTCAGCATTCTCCTATTAACCTATCGTGTCCTTTATTGCTTCCTGCGAACCAAGCTTACTACTAGACATTGCACCATGGCTAGTACGACATGAAGCTCTGGTAGCACAAAAGATGAGTCCTTACCTTGGACTTTTAAATGAAAAACACTACGCAAAAACAAAAGTATTTGTGACCTTGCGTCATTTTGCAAGATCAAATATCATAATGCGTTTCTGGAACTTATGATTCTCCGCCAGTTTTGAGCTACTAATGTTTCCAAATAAAGTCCATACCTTTGCGCAGTTAATATTTCCAAGTAATTTGTATTTGGGTACAGCAGTGTTCCAGATGGCTTCATCTTAATTTCTTCTGCAAGGACCCACTTTCAAGCTCCTTATCTCTTCTACGAAATAAAATCCTAGTATTTTAATAAAATTCACCAATGACAACTTCAACTACCCCCAAATTTATTGTGTAAAACAACTTCATAACAAGTTTCCGTCATAAATAATTAGTACATTTCCTCCCCTCTCTCTACTTTCAACTACTCCTAGAAAGATACATATATATAGAGAGGGAGAGTAAGGGAGCAAAAAAGGGAGGACATTTTCCTCAAATCCGTCTCTAAGAACTGTTAAATGGCGATACTTAAAAGTGTTAAAAACTTTGTCCCCATCGTAGTCGTTGTCGTTGTCGTCGTCGTTGTTGCTCGTATTTTTCACTTTGAACATCGCCAAATTGCTGAAAAACTTTTCGAAAATTTCTTAAAGAGAATAAAGCTGCAAGATTGGTGGTAGTGGTGGTGGTAGTGAAGGGAGGGGGGTTGTCGGGCATGGGGTGGGGGATGGGTTGGTGTGGGCGGCGCTGGTCCACGGGTTATAAAATGGCAAAACTAGCTAAAGGAGTTGAATGGAAGTTCGCAAAAAGGACTTAAGGGTGAAAAAGTTCTATTTAATTGCGATTAAGCTATGTAAGGATAACGGCTTGACAGTTTGAACTTTTGCTTTGCTTTTCCCCCAACTTTTTTTTGTTGATGATTTTGTTGTTGTTGTATCTTTGATAATTTTATTTTACTCCTTTAAATATTCCCTCCTCTGTCGAGTTTCCTGCTGAACTTTCTAGACGTTAAATCAATACCTGGAAATTAACATGGGTCCTAACAAGAGATAGTGGGTTTGGGTTGGTATACGATGATGTCCTTCTTTCCTTCCTGTCTTATTTTAAACATGCAGAGCCTCTCTTGTTAAAATGTCCTGAATGATGTCCTTGCTCTGTGTTATCCTTGCGCTTTCTGCTCTCTATTCCAGCAGTTATAAAAAAATTCTCATTTTCCTTTTCTCTTTTCCAAGGAAGTATACTGCAGTGGCGGATAATATATATTTTTTTTCTTCTCTTCTTCTTTTGCCACCATTTAATTTAATACCTTAGACATTTATCACCCCATCCTGTCGAGGAAGTTCCGCTGATACTGACACTAACATGCCGGCGCGGAGTCAGGGGCTGCGCCGCCGATTAAGGGTAGGCGAGAAGGTATATCAGATTGCATGTGGAAATATGGAAATTCATAAACCTAATCAGCACCTAGTCGGGGACCCGTCATAGAGTGCATGTAAGCGGTAAGTGATGGCAACTTACCTGTAACGGCGGAGCCGAAGGTGAGATGGGCAGGCCGAGAGGGAGAGAGGTGGTATTTTAGAAGCCATTATGCAATCTGTGCCAGGTAAATACTTTTCCCCTATTCTATTATAGAAGGTGTCGAAGAGTCTACAATGTTTTTCTTTCTCTCTGCAATTTTCCTTTTATATTTTTCCCAGCTATGTAGGCATAGAAGTGAGGTGTGAGTGTGTGTATGTGAGTATGGAGGCTTATATTTAAATGAAGCCGTTATTGGAGCCCATACATCAGCTTCGCGTGTGCTCACCTGACAGAAAACGTTGAAATAACAGGTGTAGACTTGGCGGAATTGGCTGGTTGAAAAATATATATATATGTATAGTATATCCCCGCCATCGCTGTGTGTATTATTCTCGGTGTTTATAACAAAATTTTAAAAATAAATTCTAATATCACAAAAAGAAGAAAACATCCCTGAATATAACAAAATTCCTTATCTTTTAACTTCATTTCGAAAACGGATGCGTCCATGTCCTTCAGGGGCGGATGGGCCATAAGACGAACCGGGAAATTTCCTGGTGGGCCGGCTGTTCAGAGGCCCGAAGGGCCGGTGGCTGAAAGTACATCTAAGTCAAGGGTGGGCAACCTTTTTATAACATAAGCTTAATGTTTTTTCCGCGGGCCGCAGTAGTCAATTGACATCTTCCTATGACCTGTAATTTTTTAATCTGCATTTGAAGTGAAAGATCTTTAATGTGGTAAATTACACTATCCATCACTCGGTCCTAAACTCAAAAAGGTTTGTGTATAGTTTTTTTTTCCTTTTTTTATGTTGCTTAATCAAGCTCAGGGAGAACCCTTTGTACCACTAGTCCGTCATGTCGTTTAAGTCATGGTGCAATGTCTAGTAGTAAGCTTGACCTGAAGGATAAAAGAGAAAGTATATAGATTAGGAGTCTAGAGGGTGCGTGAGAAGATGTTGATCAACCTTGCGTTTGAACTCTGAGATGTTATATGAGTTCGGAAACAGTTAAACTTGGAAAGTTGACGTCTTCTGATATGCGCGGACCTTTTGTTGAGTTCATTTACTAAAAAGTAAGTACCCCCGGTTCTCGAGCACAATGCTCATTTAATGGACAGGGTTTTCTTTAGGACTCGTGAGGTGTACAGGTGCCTCAAGGAGCTCGATGTCAACAAATCCACTGGACCCGATAATATACCCCCTATCGTCTTAAAACAATGCGCATCACCTTTGGCTAAACCTTTGCGCAAACTTTTTGCCCTATCATACTCCTCCGGAGTTTACCCAGACTCTTGGAAACTTGCCCATGTTCAGCCAATACCGAAAAAAGTTGACTCCAGCCTTCCCTCCAACTACCGCCCAATAGCAATTACTTCTATTCTTTCCAAAACCATGGAGACGATAATCAACAAGAAACTTATGGGATATCTAAAATCCAACCTACTCAACAACAACCTACTCATAAATAGACAGTATGGCTTCCGACACAAAAGATCCACTGGCGATCTTTTAGTCTGTCTTACAGAACACCTCAGCCGTAGTCTGCATGGATCCGGTGAGTCTAGTCTGGTTGCTCTAGATATCTCCAAGGCTTTCGATAGAGCTTGGCACTCAGCCCTGTTCGCTAAATTCAAAGCTATTGGAGTCGACTCACTTCTACAGAAGTGGATCGAGAATTCCTTTCCGGCCGTTCAATCAAAGTAGTATTGGATGGCGTCAAATCCCCATCCCACCCGATCTCTGCGGGGGTCCCCCAGGGGTCAATCTTATCACCGACCCTATTTCTTATCTTTATAAATGACCTTCTTTCAATCCCCTTCAACCCACTTCTCAGCTTCGCTGACGACGGTACTCTACGGTACTCGTACAGCTTCGATACAAGACAGACTCATGCCAGATCTTGTCTTGATGATCGCGAACTAATGTCCAATTCTATTAATAACGACATTAATCTCATTTTAGACTGGGGAAAGAAGAATCGTGTTGAATTCAACCCCTCCAAAACCAAGTACTGTCTTATCTCCAAAAAGAAGTTCAACACCTCTCCACCCTTGACAGTGGATGAAGTTCAACTAATGGCCGACCCATCCTTATGCTGTAAATATACTAAGGCCGACGGCGACGGTGCACACAAATTAAAAAGCACACACAAGAATAATCATCTTCGACATCCGAATGCTACACACGCGCGCAGGAACATACGAGAATAGCAACACAATACCATGTTACACCGCCCAGACAACTTTGAGGGGCGACGGCTACGAAATAGAACTTGGATTGATTGAGTCGCCACTCTCGGCGACCTCGTCGTCGAGTGGTCTGCATATTGTGCTGCACCCTTCATACTCATAGAAAAGCTGTGTGTTCTATTCGTTTTTGCCAGTCGCTGTGGGAACTATTTTCGCCCTTAGTATGTTTACAGCATTACACATCTTAGGCGTGACATTAGCCAAAGACTTGCGATGGAATGACCACATATTCCAAGTCGCCAAACAAGGATCCCAGTGTTTGGGATTCCTTAAGAGGTGCAAGTTCCTCCTCCAGGCATCGGCCCGTGCTGTTATTTATAAATCCTACATTCGGCCTCTTCTCGAATATAACTCCCTCGTTTGGGGCGGCGCTCCAATAACCACCTTGGCATGGTTAGATAAAGTCCAAAAAAGGCCCTTAAATTAATTGATGACGATACCGCTTGCTCCACCTCCACCGATATGGTTTTCCAAGTCAAAAGATGTCTGAAGTTAAAGATATGTTAAAACAGATAATGCTACAAGACAAATCTCTCGGTCATCCAATAAAGGAGTTATTAAGGGATAATGGTGGAGTGATCGACAACGACCAAATTAAAAAAATTCTGAAGCGGGCTTTCAACGGTGCGTGATTTTGCTGATTATCATATACGGCCGACGTCCACGGATAGCCACCCACCGCACCAGGCCTTTTACAATTTAAATATAAGCTCGTTCGTTAACTCCATTGTTCATGCTCGTCTGTTTTTATACGGATGATCGCGCCGCACTTGCAAGTTACCGACTTGCGGCAGATCCTACGCACCGCTACAGACTTACCTGCGCTTCCACAGAAGACAGTCGTCCCATGGTGCTCCGTCTGCATCTGTTTCTAATATCACGCGCCGTGGAAGACAGCTAGAGAATTAAATTGACCACGTAGAGGCTTAAAGCGCCATACTCGCGTGAGCAAAACGGGGGCACGGCTTTTAAGTTTTCCAGAAGAGAGCAAATTCCAGAAGAGAACCAGTTTTCCATAAGAGAACAAGTTTCAGGAGAAATGAGTGAAGAAAATGCCAAATGGCACTTCGAAATCCTGAGATTCAGAAAGACGCAATGGATGTTCAATATTAGTACTAAATTATGAACATATGTATATGTTGCTATGTGCGTTTAATTTTCAATTTAAACTAGACAAATTACATCAAAAAATATTTTGTTATAATTTCTTCTAAAGCTCTCGCGGGCCGGATAGAAACTTTTCGCTGGCCATTGTTGGGGGCTGCCCACCGTTGGTCTAAGAGATCTACCAACCTATCTTCATAAACACTTGCTTACCCAAAACAAAGAACCGGAATGAATTTTTCATTTTCTTAACAAATTTTTGTAGGATTTTTGTACATATTTTTCTGTATTTTACACTTTTATTTGCCTATATATTTAATCAGCAAAAAATTTAGTTTTTATATATCTTCTTCCGATTGCCCATAAATAACTCTCAAACTTTTATGTTTTGTTTATTTTGTGGTATAGATGTTTTCAAACTCCGTGATATTTGGCGCATGCTGGGGTACAAAGCTCTTAAAAGCTTGACAAAAGCTTCATTTAGCCTAATCACTTGTTTTCATTTAATCAGCCATGACTGCGTATTATTAGAGAGAGGTGCATTTTTCTGGCGCTTTAATGATTATTTAAAAAATTTACAAATTCCGAATGGAAAACGCCGTAACACCCTGTAAATGTATATTTTAGGCATATCTGGAAATTAAAAAAAGGACCGACAAATATTATTTCCTCTGCCGCCTAAGATATTGCCCATCCGCCCCCGATGCCCTTCCTTATGCTACACGAAAAATTTTCACTTTTCTTCATTTTCTATATTAATAAGACAGAAACAAAATCGTTTTTTTTTCAGGTGGATTGTTTTCGAAATAAAAAAAAACAAAAAAAACAAAAAACAGAAATCCTGACTGGAATTTTCATAATTTTAAAGCTTTTATAGCAAATTTTTAAGTCTCACCGGCCGAACTTTATCAATTATATTAGGAGAACACAGGTGCGGAAAAGTTTTGTTTGGGAATTTTCTGACCGAAACCTTTTATATCTCGGGGAAATTCCTTCAATTTTTTTCTTTTTTCGTTCTGTTGAAGAGAGGAAGACGAAAAGAAAAAAGTTTATATAATGTTGTCAGACTTTATGGAAAATTATAAGTTGAGTGGAGGGGGGATGAACGGGGGGAGCAACAAAGGAGAACTGTTTAAAACTCGTTAATAGAATAACTTCGTCCTTTCATTAATTCGTATTTTTTTTCTTTTTTTTCTTCTGTAAAATTATCGGAAATATGGGATTAAGGTAAGTCCGGGTGGGTTGGATGGAGGCTGGTCAGTATAAAACTTAGTGCCTTATATGGGGATGGTTTAGATAACTAATGTTGGTTGAGTTCTTTTAGTATTAAGTTGGAAAATTCCCTATGGGGAAACTATGTTGGTAGCTATCGTATATAGTTTTGTCGATTGAGACAAGTTGGTGGGGCAATGATTGCTTGATGGTAGGCAATATGAGTGTTAATTATTTATATGAAAAGTTTTCGGAAAGTTATTGGTTTAGAAAAAAAGTCATTTAGAGGTGGAGATAGGTACGCAGATTTAATATGGCTGTGCCGTTACCTTGCGGGAATCCTAAAAGCTAGAATGACTAAAATTACGCCCACGTCCAAAATTTGGTACTTTCTTTCCTGTATAAAACCGCCCCATCCTGTGTACCTATTGAGCCGTTAAAGTCGCCCAGATCGTCCCCACCGTGGTACAACAATGAGTTGAGACGTACCAAAAATCTGAAGAATAAACTTTCGAAAACCTACCTGAAGAAGAAAGCCACTACGAGTTTCTATGTATTTCTTAATTGCTATGACCAATTTCACGCCCTCTCCGAAGCTCTCTATAAGGAGTGCCTCACGAGCATGGAAGGTAAAGGGTATGGTGATTCTAGAGAATTCTTTCAATTTATCAACACTAAGAAAAAAGTTGATAATTACCCTTATACCATACAATGTAAGAACTCTCTTAGTTCTAATTCATCCGAGATTTGCGACAAGTTTGCATCGTTCTTCCTCAAATCTCTCTTGTCCCCTACTTTCCAACCAGATGTAGACAATTTTCAACATAATCAATGTAATCCAAACGGCTCAAAACTTAACCCTGTCTGTAACCAGGGAAGATATCTCGAAACATATCAATGAACTTCCATGAGATTTTTCGTTTGGCTCTGATGGGGTCCTTCCTGCTGTTCTAAAATCCTGTGCAGAGGCCCTACTGTCTCTTCTGCTATGTTTATTTCAAAAATTCCTCAATATAGGGCGCTTCCCAACCTTATGGACGAACTCATTTATAATACTTGTCCATAAAAAGGTTGTGAAAACGAAATATCTAATTATAGACCAATTGCGAAGTTATCGTCTACACCAAAACTCTTCGAATCCCCCCGCTCCCGATTTTGGTTTAGGTTAGGTTAGGTTTAATTGGGGCCTCGGTAGTCTAGAGGTAAGGCGCCTGACTGCTATCCCCAGAGGTCCCGGGTTCGAATCCCGGCGGCGCCACGGTCCTTCGCCTTTCCCACCTAATTTTCCTTCTTTCTTCTTCCCTCTTTACATTCCTGATTCCCCTGTCATAGCCTTCCCTAGTCCTTCCCCGCTCCACCAAGCGCATGCCATCGGTTGGTTGATGAGATTCAACTCGTTTCAGGAGGCCCCGATGTCAGAGTCACGAAATGGTTGTGATTAGAAGGAATAAAATATCGCGGCTAGGTTGTGACAGTTACTTCCTTCTCTTCTCTCTATTTTCCGGCTAGAGCTGCTGTCCGACATTCACTCTATACGAAAAAATAGATTGTCGACAGTACAAAGGGACTTTCCCTAAGCCACTAGTCTGTCACATAAAAAAAATGGTTCCTCCCCCAATAGGGAGCCCACTTAGACATACCATTGAAACCATTGTGATGCCATTCTAGTGTTGGGACAAAATTCAGGCCATTTCAACCCATTTGGAGCTTTTAATAAAGCGGCAGAGGTCAGAAACACCAGTGTTTGCAGCTCACTGTAAGCCAAGGAAAGTCCTGCTTTTCGCCCGCGAGGGCCGGACATGTACAAAGGGGATGGGATTCAGTTTCCCCATCTTCATTACCACAACTTCTGCATAAGTCATTCTGAGGAAGTCGAAAGGCGTAAGCAGAAACTAGCGGATGCAGCCTTGCAGTGATGGAGATTAATCTGTGCTACTCTCAACCAGGAGCGGCGCTTTCATAGGTGCAAATGGTGCACTTGCACCGGGCACAATTAGATAGGGGCGCAATTTCAGAAAAAGAGGGATGGCACAGAAGCTGGAGGAAACTGGCAAAATCATGATGGAAGTTTCAATCTTCAAGAAACTTCTTCTCGGGTAGACATTGTGGTTATTCGGAATCAAATGAAAACGAGGTTAAACCGAGATTGGGTTGATTGGATGATGACAGAAGAGGGATTGAAACTGGCTATAGAAACATTTGGCCCATTCAAAAAATCGCGGCTTGGCGAAATATCTTTTGCTTTCCCCAATGGTACAAGAAGGCCATTGTGCTTAAACAGGGGCGACGCTGTCATATCGCCAAATCGTGGTCTTGCACCGGGCGCAATTCGACCAAGCACCGGCCCTGCCCTCAACATCGTGGTTGCGAGCAGCGGGATCAATCTCCCTCACCGTTATGTCAGCCTCGTCCTCCTACGGTGAGAGGCTAATATCATCATCTCATATTGAAACAAGTTGGGCAAAGTCCCCTAGCTCGTCCTCCGTCATTGACGGCGAAGGAACGCCTTAAATTTTGATATCCTCTTCGGATAAAGGAAAGAGGGTCGTTTGGACCCAGGGTTGATGGGTGAGTAGGTGAGTCAGGCACTTTAGGATCAGCTACTTCACTTCCAGTATCACCCGCAATGCCAGGATTATTGGTTTCAGCTACTTGCGTAACTCGGTGCAGTACTAGGTACTTTGGGTTCAAAAACTTCCATACTTGTAGCAGCAGTTAAAGTCACTCCAATCTGCTTGAGGGGCAAAATGTCTTTCTTGAAAGGCCTCAGTGCTTTGGAAGTGAAGCCGAAACTTATGACGTCCCCAAATTTCGCCAAGGGTCCTAGTGACTCCTTGCTATTTACGAGTGTGACCGCTCGGCCGTTATCTTTCGGATCCTACAGTTTCGTAATCTTCCATGATGACGCCTGTTGCTGTAGGTTACTCAACCGAATAATATCCAGAATAGCCTGAGGCTCGGCTGCTTCCGCTGGGATCCCGGAACGCACTCTTCGTCGAGTCGGGATCTCCTCCCTCATAACGACCTTCAGTTTAGCGCCTGGCCATGCTTCGCCCGATTCTGGATATGGCTATTTTATAGAGATCGAAAGATCTTTGATCGGTACATGCGATAAGCTTCACTCACCCTGATGCCATCTGGCATTGCGACCGTAAGGAGCAGTGCCAGGATTCTCTTGAAGAATTGGGAAAAAAATCGTCGTGAACATGACCTCAATTTTCCTCCATTTATCAGGCAAAATGGTGTTGTCGGTGGTGGTGCCGTTGGTGATCACGATCTGATTTTTTAGCACTTGGCTATAGGTCTTAGTAGTAGGAGGAAGTAGACTACTTTTTCTACTACGCTTAGCCTCAGGATGATTTGGTTTCTCAAGGGACTTCTGAGGCTTTGGTGTTGGGTTGCCAGTTTTCGAAGTATGTTCACCCACCTTATTGAGGCTGTTGGTTTATTTATAAGAAAATAATAATGTTTAATAAGCTGTTCTTATCTCAAGATAGATGCAAAAACCAAATGGAATATTAGTAAAGCTTGAACCAGTTATACATATGTTGCTTGAAAATTTTTTAAAAAGTAGATCCGAAGCTATGCTCTGGCAATGTCTAGTTCAGCCACGACGCCACCACAGTTAGAGCCATGAGATGAGCTAAATCTTGTCTCCATGACCGTAAGGTCTGATTTTATAGGCAGTCATTAGGGCTCATTCTTGTCTCTGCACCATTCTCGATTGACTTATTGAACCACCGTAGAAATTTAGCTACTTTGGCTTTATCTTATCGTTATGTTCCATTTAAATTAACACATTCATTATTTTTCCTCAATGGTATATTAGCCCACTTGGGATCACTTCCACGTCCTGCACTTCAAGCACGCACGCTCAAGTTTAGAATTTCGTTTTTGAAAAGAAGATCTAAATTGTGGAAAAATCTTATACAGGCAGTATTTTCGAACTCGTACAACATCCAAGAGTTTAAACGTAAAGATCGTCACCTTTTACAGAGCTTACCAGATTCCATCTTACTGATTTTCTTTCTTTTTAGCTAGACTTAATACCAGATATTATACAGACTAGCAGTACAAAGAGTGATTCCTGATCTCAGACCACATAAAAAAAAATTGGTGTTAACTGGTGTTGGATCGGTGTTGAATTGGTGTTAATTGGTGTTCATTTGGTGTTACTTTGTGGATTGTCGATTATATTGGTGTTTAGTTTGTGTTGGTTTGAGTTTAGTTGGTATCATGTGTGTAGCATCACCCCCTTAAGGAAATTGTAGTAAATTTTTTCGGTATATGAATTCTATTTTTTGTACCTTCATAAAACTTTCCTATCTCTTATAAAAATTTCACTTCCTTATTCCTTTTTTTTTACAATAGTAATTTGTATCAAATATTCACAAGCCCTGCGCCACAATCTTATCAACCCAAATACATATGGGTGCTATTTTAAAGAGAACCTTTTCTCCCCCCGACCACTTCTAAATAGCCCTTAAACAAAAAAAAAACATAATCTCCCCCATTTCATGAAACAATTTCTTTCATGATAATTGCCATGAATAAAACATTGTATTTTGCCTTCTGTCTCTTTCTCGCCCTCAAACTTAAATTGCTTTAAATTGTTTTTTTGCTTTGTTTTTGCTAACAACAAACCTCCATCTTTGATATATAAATCCTTTATTTAAAATTTATTCAAACGGGAGGCAATCTCTCCTGCAAAAGTCCTTTTTATATGTGTGAAGGTACGCACATGAAACCCCTAAAAATTAATTACTACGGAAATTTAATATACGTCGTTTTGTATGAAATTAAAACGGAGTCCTTTCAAGGTAATTCATTTCGATATCATTTATGTTTAGCATATTCAAAAGGGGGATTTTGTACTAGTACCACAGAACAATGGGCAGCGTTTTCCGCCGTTAACTATTACATGTACTAAACAACACAGGCGGCGGCACACACAGACACGCAGAGCAAGGAATGGATCGTCATCATCATCGCAGCCATCATCAAGGATTGAGGACATTATTTTTCTCAATTACACAATTTCCTTTTGTGTTAAAACAGCTCGAAAAAAGGATTGAAACGAGGTTTTTTTGCAGAGAGGGAGAGACAGGATCGGGGATTATCTCAACCAGACACAAAAACTGGACCTCATCATCTGTAAATGGGATTCAGCCTTAGAAGTCAACAAAATAACAATTGTCGCTACATTAATGATGAAAAAGAGGATATTCAAGATAACCCCTGCAGGACCTGCTCGCCTCCATCTCGCCCGCTATCGGACCGTGTATCCACTGCTGTTTCCACGTTGTTTCTGTTCGGATATGTTTAAGGTAGCCGGGAGTATTCCGGTCTAGCGTTCGGGTATCCTGGATATCTTCTAGAATCCCATTTACGAAAGTAACTGAAATAGACCATGGAATCGGTGAAGCTGTGTATTTTTTTGTTTTTACAGTTCGTCCTGTATTCTTCCTGTCCTTTATTTGTTGCGTTGTCGTTCCTGGAACGGGCGACGACGATGGCGGCCGTAGGAAAAATGGAAAACGATTCGAATGGAACAATGGGCAGCGCCAGAGTTATAAAAAATTATTTTTATCTAACAAGATCCATTCGTGCAGATGAAAAGACAAAAGGACTCTGGCACTGGATTTTGGATTTTATTCCTGCTTGTTTTTTTTTTCTTGAAAAAGGAAGAACAGAAAAACCAGGACGAGAAATGGGTCAATTGGATGAATATGAGATCTCAAATGGGATTCTATCTTCTGGCTGCTTTTTTTTATCTGTTATGATTTTTTCCGTTTTCGTCCTTTTCTGTTCTGTGGGCTTTTAAAATTTTTGAATGATTGATGGGGGTATTATTTTGGAAACATGTCCATAGTAGAAAGTCTTGCCCTGTATGTGAAAGGATATAAAATGTGTCAGTTGTAAAGTTCGAGAGTTTTAAGAACGGTTTTTAGTTCCTTTTGCCCTTTTGTTTTTTGTGTGTGTGTGGAACTATTCAGATTTTAGTGGAGGGTTTTTATGTATCCGGGCACCGTATGCAAAATTTATTTATGTTTTCGATAGAGTTTGTTACATATAAAAGGATTTTTTTGGAGTCTTAAATCACAGCAGTTTAGTAGCCCCCAAAAAAATTTATATTAAATCCAAAATTAGGGTTCAACTAAAGGAGGCGTGTGTTATGTTAATAATAAGGTGGGAGGATCTTTTTCTATGGAAGATAAAAAAACTTTTGCGTGGTTTATGTTTACCCCTAGTTTTCAAAGGCTTACCCGAATGCTCGAAGCTATAAATAAAAAATAATTCCAAGAAGTTTTGCAGAAACTATAAAATCCAACCATTATATGGTCCATAAAAATATACGGGTGATTAGTGGTGGCATAGAATTATGATTCACTACTTTATAAATAAATTAGAATTGTCTATTTTTTTTACGTCAGAGTTCTTCGCACATCACCGACTGTAACGGAATTAGAGAAATCCGGGATAAACGCAATATCACAACTAAAATTCCGTCCACTAAACGATTATTTTCAGATCAGGACGTTCTATAATAATTGTGAGTAAGTAGTACAGCTATGGAGTAACTAGCGCAGTGAACCCCGTTGGTGTGAGCTTTCTCCGGGACAAGAACCTGTTTTATGAGCTTTTTCGTGATGAGTTTTTGCGCCACCTGTGTGGAACTAGTTAAACTTCGCAGTAGTGGCTTAGTGTGTCTTGGATTAGCTTTTATACTGGGGGATCGTTGGTCTCGTGGGGAAATTTGATCCAAGTTCCAAATCTTGGATGGCGGGCTTATATGGTGCTTAGGCTGAGCTTTGAAATTTTATTCTTAGAGCGCAAGGATAGATATTTTTGCATAGTTTTAGAGAGATCTACCAAAAATGCTTCTCAATTGTTTTGCATATTTTTAGGGTTGCCTTGAAGTTTTTTGGGCTTTGTGCTTTAGAAATAAGCTTTAGGTAGATTTTACAGCTGGTTAGTGGTAGTTGCAGTTTAGAGTAATATTGTAGGCGCCTTGTGATGAATTGGCTGACTTTCCGTGTTTCGCAACCATACAAAATAACTGCCTTAAAGTGGTCGCGGTTCTAATACCTCACCAAAAGAAGAAGATTATGGAGGAGGATGTCTATCAAGTCTACCAAATTCTTAAAGTTTAAGCATATTTCGATTTACATACGATGTAGCCTGTCATGTATTCTTCGTAAGAGATGCGGTGGGTGCCGAAAATTCTTTGAAAGCCTCGGGTTAAGGAGAGCGATAATTTTGAACACTAGCCAGCCATTGCCTTTCAAGCAGTTTTGTCCAACTATTTATAAAAGCCTACGAAGTATTTATCTTTTCTAGCAATTAAACGACAAACAGAGTCATAGGTCGAGAAGGTATAGGTCTTCCTAGTCTGTGCATGCCAAGAGCCCTTGATGAGCTGGGATTCTCAATCAATTTACCTTTGTTTGAGTCGTGATTAATATTTATACCTTCGCACACGAACTCAAAGCTAACTCAAAGCTTTTGTCTACATCTCTCTATCTAACAAGCAGGATAGGAGGACTCTGGAACTGCCTTGGGAGATCGTGTTTCTCCAAGAGCTACTGGTGCCCACCGTTGGCTCGGAAAGATAGTAGAGAGAAGAGTGGAAGTACGGAGTGCGACAGAACGTTGATCGGTGATCGTATAATAAGATGATAGGAAGATGGGAGAAGTTGAAAGGCGTAGATTCCAGCTAAAAATCTCTGGGATGCTAATAGGCTACGAGATATAGTTAAATCCAAGTGATTTCTTCTTGTACCGTCTTGCGAGGATTCCCGGGGAGTAGCAGAAAAGATTTTAGGACACTTTTTGTCTTGATTACTAGGCACTTTGCCATAATTCATCATTTATGAACGATCAGATCGATTGTTTTACGAGATTGGTTGTTTTACGTGCTTATGAATCACAATGTCGGTGCAATATCTAGAAGTAAGCTAGCGAATAGGATAGGATAGGGGTCTGGGAGGTGCTTGATTAGACTCTCAAGACCTCGATCGACTGTGTCTGTTTTACAACTATTCCGAGATAGCTGAAACAGCCTTGTTCTTGTGTTAAATCTGCTTAAAAAACGCGATTTCTTATTAACTCACAATCCTAACAAGGTGTCGTTTGTCTGTCGGTAAATCTAAATTATTCTAGTGAGAAGGTGGTCCTAGCTTTGTAAGTTTTGTCTTGATGAACTTTGTTCTTTATATTCAGTGTCACTGTCCAGCGAGGAACAAAAACTCACTTTTTGACGTGATCTTGCTAGATCGGCCGCATTCCTGAGGGGTATCTCAACAAATCTATGAAAGAAAAGCTAATGTTATTTCCTATGCGTTCAAGGGCGTGGTTTTGTACCTTGATTGCGTAAGCTTGTAAATTCAGTTGTACGCGGGTTGTACGCCACTGTAGGTTGAATTTACATATCTAAAAAAAGCTCAAATAATACTTGGAGTTTGGTGAATGCTTGCTAAGAGAACTGCAGTATAGGTGATCATTCCCCCATATCAGTTAACGTAACACCTAGGATTTTCAGAGAAGTGTATAGAGAGGGGATCCGATAGTGTTTTTCCGATTTGAAAACTCCTCAATTTTTAATTCAAAGAATGCCCATGAAATTTTAAATTAAATTATTGATCCATTGATAAGCTAGAAGCATGTGAGATAAAAAGAGCGACGTCCTTTCAGATTAAGTTTTTTTTTGATGAGCAGTTGGTATTAACAATTTACATAAATTACCCCCATTCCCCCGTAATCCCCCCACTTAAGCAGCATACAGATGCGCTAAAACCGAAAATCCATTTTCATTTTTGCCACATGCCGAAAAGGAGCAAAAAGAAAAAAAAAACGCTTATAACTTTTCACAAAATTCACCATGTCAAAAAGCCACACATTTTTCAAATAATCCAAAATTCAATTCAAATCATTTCGTATTCATACAAATGAATTTGTAAAAAGTCTGTTTAACCTACTTTAAGCTTAATGCTTTTTGGCTTTTGAGTATTATTCCAAAAAAAAAAAAATAATAAAAAAAAACGAAACGAAACGAAAGCACGAAACTTTCACCAAAGAGCAGCGCAAAAAATATGAAATTCATCGCATTTCTCTCCTTTATCTTGCCGCGACGCGGTGGCGGGGGGGGGGGGCGGCAAAGGAGTAAAAGAAACTCCGAAATCCCATTCAATCCGGGCACAAGGAAATTCGAATATGAAACCTTCTCGTTGGCTGTCTCCTGTGGGAGTTGCTTATCATCGCACCTATCTTTACTTGATAGGATTTAAAGATCATGTCCTTTTTGGTGTACGTTCTGTGCACTCTAATACGACAGTTGGAGCCTTCCTTCCTTCCTTCCACCGCGGCGGTATTTTTTTTTGCGGGGACTTATTTCCTTCTCTATATTTTTTTTTGTTTGTTCCTTTTTTTTAAAGTCTACTTTTCACTCTCTCTCTGCGCCACAGAGGGAATCACTAAGAAGGACTTTTGCAGGATATAAATCCGTGAGTGAGACTTTCTTTTCATTTTCCAGGTCCTGAATAAATTTGAAAGTGAATAACAAAAACCCCAAGTAAGCTTTGCACCTGGTCTCCGGTGTCATGTCATCCCAAAAGGCTTAAGATTTTTTTTATATTCGTATCCGTTTGTAAGATGAAAATAGGTCTCCTTTCGGTAAATGAAGGCGGCAGCACCGGGGGTGCACGGCGCGGTACCAGGTTGGAATACAGATAACCCCGCGTGCAATGTGCAATGTAAAGAGGAACTAGGGATGAAGCATAAAAGGCTACCAATTATAGATAAAGCTCTCATTTCGCAATATATACTATATTTTCCACGTATGCGTTTCGTCCTTGCTCGCAGGAAAAAAAAGGAATTTATACATCTATCCGCACAATAATATGTATGTATGTATATGAAACAAGGAAAGCTCCCTCGAGGTTATTAAAGTTTTCCGCTGCCATCGCAGCAGCTGAAGATAAATTAACTTTGATAACAGGGGTATGGGCATGTCATATATATATAGGGTGTTTTCGTTTAATTTCAAACCCCGATTAAGGAACAAGGACTGAATCCTGTCGAGCTCTCCCGTGTCTCAATACCACACTCTTATCACTTTTTTTATATACCTAAGCCACCTATATATAAGGAGTAAGGAAGTTCAGGCGTTTTTTTTGTATCAAGGATATTTATTATTCATAAAACTGTGTATGGACACATGTGTGAACTGCGTGTGAATATTTAGAAATAGTACTCTTGATGAGGGGAGATGGTATATATTTTTTTTGTTTTGTGTGGATAGTGCCTAACGTGCTCGTAAGTGCGATTTATTGTGGCTCTATACAAATCATAGCAAGGATTTTACCGATAAGAGATCTTATGCATTTGTAAAGTGTTGAAGGATATTTGCCCATCTCTTCTTTTTGAAATATGGATATTAGTTTTTCTTACTGCACACACATATTTCATGAAAAGAATGAATTTAGTCACGCGGGATAAATATCAACATTCTTTTCAATACATTTTTAACTAGTGTGTGCTTAGTTTTTATGGTGGTTTTTTTCTTGCTTCAGCTATGGCGTGACCTGATGATTTTTGCTATGCGTTTGAATGTAATATATTTCTAAAAAGGATAAGTTCGATCTATGATATAATGTCGGTTTTGGTCTTACTTATACTATTGTAACGGTCGGAATTATTAGTTATTTGGGTGGGGAAATTTAGTTGGGAAATCACCTTGTAGGCAATGGGAAATTTATTGTAAATCACTTTTGAGGAAAAGGAAAAATTTAAAAAGAGGTAGGCGAGAACAAAAAAATAATTGGGTTAGTCTGGGAAAAAAATCTGAATTAGGAAGGGAGTTTTTTTTGAAAAGAGAGAAAGGACAGTTTCAGTAAGAGGCCCGGTTTCTTGTAAAAAAAATGAAAAAAAGTTTTTGGTAGAAAAAGAAGTTTGTTGCTTTGGACGGGAGGTTGGTGTATGAAGATACTGGAACTTGGATGCGGTACAATTTAGAGGAGGTTGCGAATTAACATCTAGGGGAGTTGCTGAGCAGTAAGCCCAGACGAAGGTTAAGCTTGATTTTTAACTAACTCGAGGTCCACATCAGCAGTTAATATCAATTGAAAATGAGGAATTCAGGTACATATACACCTTATATTATAAAAGTGAGAAGTGAAGAAGGGGGCTATAAAGTCGGCCTGCATTAAGAGAACCAAATTTAAAATTCGAGTCATTTGGCTATGCGAGGTGCTACGAGTCCCAGTTTGATCTCGTATGGAACGGAGAGCGACAATCGACGACATAAAGAACAACAGGCTGTGATATTAATTGAAGAATCTTTTTAATCGTTTAATTTTACGAATTATCTTTCCGGACAGAAATATCGGAGGGCTCAAAATCCCTTCAAATCCGCTTCAACAATTTTTCAATTTCGTATGGGAAGGACCCAGTGTGGCGGGGTAATCCCTTGGAATAATTTATTACCAGAGGTCACTAAAACGAGACGTCATCTAGTTTTATTTAGTTAGTTTTTACTGTTATTAAATACAAATTGATTTCAGTTTTTTTTGTGTTACAAATATGTTCATTTTTTTTGTACAGTTATATATATATATGGTCATTTGGTGGCCTAATTACACAGTTTAGTTGCAAACACAAAACACACCATATAATTGTTCCTGGTGGGAAGTTATGGTACTCATCGAGGAGTGTTGAGTTTGAGCGGAGTTTTTATGATATTTGCAGTCCTAGTCGGCAGGTTGACGCTGACACTGATACGTTTGACACTACGCTTTGGCCAAATCGTCGTTGTCCTAGTCCGGCGTATATTTAATCATCTGGTAGTGGGTGCACCGGCATCTTTCACCTGTTTTGAGTTCTGTGTTTCCCCCCAGTACACTGGTTGGTATATTGTTACATCTACATTAAGCATTCATACACTTTAACTGCCCCATTGGGAAGTCGTTGTAACTTTCTGTAAGCAATTACGTAAAAATATAAGTTTGTTAAACCTGGAATCTTACCTGAACTTACCAGTCTTTTTAATGGAAGGCTAATTTGGTATATAAAATTTTTGCTGGAATGGTTGGGGCGGAGGTCATTCCTTTTCAGGTTTCTTAAGTAGTGTCGTTCTTTGCCAGCTGGTGGTTACCCAGACTATGAGCTGGCAATGAACCGAACTACAGTGGCGATGACTGGAGAATGAGGGAGGCGGAATTCAAAGTTGCACAAGCACAGGTAAGTGGTGAACCAACCGCGTTAAGGCCCGGCCACACACCCCACGACCCCTCCGGCGAGCTAGACAACTCCGTGTGGCCGGCGTAGGAGTTCCGGATTTTCTTTTCATTTCTTATGTATGGTGTTGGCTCCTTGGTCATGCTCTTCCGGGCTTGTGGCTAAGGGGGTAACACCTCGCATAAGTGGCGCCCACTATTCTATCGCGCCATTATGCTAGTTACACTATATTACAACAAAATTCCCCGAAAGAAATTAAAATATTAAAAATTAAATAATAATATATATTTATTGTGAGAATATAAAGTCGATTGAAAAAAGTACCACAGGCTGAAGAATCATATTTGCAACCCAACGAAACGATAAGCAACCTTTTAGCTAGCTGTGCAACGAGAGACAGTTACAGTGGGTTGACTAAATCTATACATATAAAAATGTCTTGTTTGTAATGCGACACTAAAACTCACAAAATAGCCGACTAAATCTGGGTAAACCGCATGGTACGAATACGATCGGGTAGATGACGCCCAAGAAAAATCGAAAAAAAGGGAATTGCAGAGGATATATTTGACACAAAAGAAAAAAAAAGAAGTGGAACCTGCACTTTCATGTAAAAAAATCAACCCCAAATTTTACCCATATGTATAGTTCACGTCACAATGCAATATGACATTTTTGTAAAAAAAATCAAAATGGCGGCTCCAAGATGGCGGCCGAATTTAAATTCAAAAGGCAAACCATTCATAATCGGCCTCGGTAGTCTAGAGGTAAGGCGCCTGACTACTATCCCCAGAGGTCCCGGGTTCGATTCCCGGCGGTGCCACGGTCCTAGCCTTTCCCAATTTCCCGCCTACATAACTTTCCTTCTTTCTTCTCCCTCTTTGCATTCCTGATTCCTCCTGTCATAGCCTTCGCTAGTTCTCTTCCCCGCTCCACCAAGCGCATGTCATCGGTTGGTTGATGAGATTCAACTCGTTTCAGGAGGCATAACACTCCAGCGAGTTGTTCTCGATGCCCCAGTGTCAGAGTCGCGAAATGGTTGGGAGTAGGTGAAATAAAAAAAAATACCGCAGCTAGGTTGTGACAGTAATTCGTCATCGGCTGTGATGCAAATGCTCACCACTGCATCTGGGGGAGTACCGATGTAAACCAAAGGGGTGAGTGTCTTCTAGAATTTCTTGTTATGAATAACATAGATATTGCAAATAGAGGATGCAAACCCACTTTTATCACTGCTAGTAGAAAGGAGGTGCTGGACCTCACCTTCACGAGCAGGCTTTTATCCGACAGGATTGAAAACTGGCGTGTTCTGGACGAGGCCTCACTGTCCGATCATCTGCACATTAGATTTGACATTGTGGGCCATCCACATATCCGCGCCTCCTCTTTGGTTCCTAAGAAAACCAACTGGTCTAAGTTTCAGGGGCTTGTGGCCTCGAAATCAGACCAGCTTGCGGCTTCTATCAGCTCAGTGTATGAACTGGAGAATGCGGCCACGCAGCTTACTGATGTGCTGATCTCTTCCTACCATGACAGCAACACTGTCTCTTCCTTTCAGTCGTCGCGAAAAGTGCCCTGGTGGAATGACAGGTTAGCTGCAATGCGTAGAGATGTTAGGAGATTGTTCAATAGGGCAAAACATACCGGGCATTGGGATGAATATAGGTTCACCCTAACAGCCTACAACAAGGAGTTGAGACGTTCCAAAAGGATTGCCTGGCGGAAACACTGTGAGAGCATTCAGACTCTACCAGAGGCGACTAGACTCCAAAAGCTACTTTCTAAAGACTCCTTCAACGGAGTGGGCCTTCTCAAAAAGGAGGATGGCTCCTACACCTCTAACCATGAGGAAACCTTAAGGTACCTGCTCAGAGAGCACTTTCCAGGGTCAATCCTCCAGACCGCTTATCCATTGGATGCTGGGTGTAGTCGTAGGACTATCCCAGACCGCTATTCCCGCAGTCTTTCAGGGAATATCTTCGACCGTGACAAGGTTAAATGGGCAGTGGCCTCTTTTCAACACTATAAGTCCCCCGGAGGAGACGGAATTTTTCCGGCACTTCTTCAGAAGGGCCTTGACCTGATCATCAACAACCTGGTCTGCCTCTTTAGAGCCAGCTTCAATTGGGGATACATTCCAACCATCTGGAGGAAAGTCGTGGTGGTTTTTATCCCGAAACAGGGCAACAGACCCCTGGAGCTGCCTAAATCGTACAGACCTATCAGCTTAACCTCTTTTCTTTTGAAAACAATGGAAAGGCTGCTAGACCTTCATATTAAACTGGAGCTCACTCTCCCTCTACATAGCTCCCAGTTCGCTTACTCTAAGGGTAAATCAACAGAGGTTGCTTTACACCACCTGGTCAGTAAAATCGAAAAAGCCTTCCTCGCTAAAGAA
Organism: Thereva unica; assembly: GCA_949987705.1. Classification (NCBI taxonomy): domain Eukaryota; kingdom Metazoa; phylum Arthropoda; class Insecta; order Diptera; family Therevidae; genus Thereva; species Thereva unica. The sequence goes on from OX465285.1 coordinate 14,163,756, forward strand.
ACTGCCCTATGCGCGTTCCTTGACATCGAAGGTGCTTTCGATAACACTGGCTATGGTTCTATCTCTAGAGCACTGGCTCTCAGAAATTTGGATCCTCACACGATTGAGTGGATAAATGCCATGCTTGCAGATCTTGACATTTCACATTGGTCACTAGTTGTGGATGAACTCTTGATCAAACTATCTGAATCTGGTTTCGATGTCATCGGTTATGCAGATGATCTTGCCATCATTGTCTCTGGGAAGTTTGACTTGACCATTACAGAGGTCATGAGAACGGCACTGCGAGAAGTTCAAAGATGGTGTACCAAGGAGGGTCTGTCAATCAACCCAAATAAGGCTGTCCTGGTACCTTTTTCCAAACGCTACAAAGTGGACCTAGGTCCTATCTGTATCCAGGATACCACAGTTGAGTATTCAGACTCAGTCAAATATTTGGGAGTAATTTTAGATAAGAGGCTGAACTGGAACGCTCAACTTGACTACGTCATCAGCAAAGCCACAAGGGCCATATGGGCCTGCAAAAGGCTTCTGGGTAAGACATGGGGTCTTACACCACAAATGATGTACTGGATGTACAATACGATCGTTAAACCTGTTGTCACTTATGCTGCTATAGCTTGGTGGCCCAAGACTAAACAGGTTACGTCGATCCTCAAGTGCAGCAAGCTGCAACGGCTTGCTTGCCTCTCCATTACCGGAGCTATGCGGACCTGTCCCACAGCTGCAATGGAAGCAATCATTGGATTGACCCCACTGCATCTCTTCATATGGAAATCCGCCGCCATAAGTGCCTTGAGACTTCAGATCTCATCCAACTGGCCCCATACGGTCAAAGGACACATGTATATCCTTAAAAATATCCCAAGCATTTCAATCTGCCGCGTATCCGACTATATGGTTAGTCAACTGCGATTCCAAAGAAAATTCAGAGCGATTATCCCGGATCGCTCTGAGTGGGAGGAAACTATTCTTCCTGGGGATCCAAAACATCTCCACTGGTTTACTGACGGGTCAAAGATGGAACATGGCACTGGGGCTGGTGTCGCAGGACCCAACTCCAAGGTCTCGAATGCGATGGGTAAGTGGCCCTCTGTTTTCCAGACTGAAATACATGCCATTGCGACCTGCGCTAGGCTCAACCTTGAGAAAGGTCTGAAAGGCGCCAACATTAAGATCTTTTCTGACAGCCAAGCTGCCATCAAGGCACTCTCAACGTGGAAGTTTTCTTCCAAAATAGTAGCAGGGTGTTTTGGCGTACTCCAGAGCCTGACCAGAAGAAACGAGGTCTCGCTCTGCTGGGTCCCCGGACACTGGGGTATCGAGGGAAATGAGGCTGCAGACAGGCTCGCGAGGGAAGGGTCTGAGACTTTGTTCCAGGGTCCAGAACCCTTCTGTGGCATCTCTTGGTCCACCTCCAAGTCCTTGATAGAAGAATGGATTAATAGAATAAACCTTGCCTATTGGGAATCAGTTTTAAATCTAGCCAAACAGGCCCTCGACTGGAATCCGCAAGGATCCCGTCGAGTCGGAAGACCTAGGACAACATGGAGGAGAACCCTATTAGCAGAAGCCGCAACAACTGGGAGATCCTGGTCGGAGCTGAGAGCTGTCGCGCAAAACAGAGTCCGCTGGAGGGCAACTGTTTCCGCCCTATGTCCCATGAGGGATTAAAGGAGCACAATGAAATGAAAAATGATGATTGGGAGTCAGTCCCCGGTCTTAGACAGACTAAAGATCTTATAAGACCCTTTGCCGTAAGAGGCACTATTACTCTAAACAGAGCGGATCTAAGGCTGCTGGTGGGATATCTCACTGGCCATGTAGGACTGCGGTACCACCTCCACAACCTAGGTCTGTCTCAAGAGACAGAATGCCGACTCTGCTTGGAAGGCGACGAGACTTCCACACATATTCTTTGTGAATGTCCTGCTCTGATCTGGCTTAGAAGAAGAACGTTTATCAGAGAGTTCTTGAGCCCTGCCCAAGTCCGGTCTTCATCAATTAAAGACCTTCTTGCCTTCATTCGGAAGGCCGATAGTCTGTTACGCTAGTGGGTACGTACACAATAGGCCTAACTTGGCCGCAGTGTTCACCACATGGGTTGCCCCCTCACTCCTTATAATAATAAAAATAATAGGTTGTGACAGTTCTGTCCTTCACTTCTCTCTCTATCTTCCGACTAGAGCTGCTGTTCGACATTTCAAAATAAATACATGGTCGACAGTACAAAGGGGCCTTCCCTAAGTCTCTAGTGTGTCACATAAAAAAAAAATCATCGAAATTCTCAGAATCAAAACGTCTTCGCCTTGGCACTTTCCCTTGATAATGGTGGTCGAAGTCCCGTTGTTCAGGAGCTTCTTCACAGACAATCTGGTGCTACTGCAATCGATGATGTTTCGCCGAATGATAAATACCGAACCGTCTTTCAACGGGAGATAATTCCACCCATATCGAGGGGTTGTACAGAAAAAGATAATGCGCCATTTCGTGGTGGCCGCCATATTGGATGTATACCATAAAATTAAATATACTTTACTGTATTGCCTGCAGAACCAAAGGTGCATGCCAAATTTTAGTATCACCGGATATCGGGAAGTAGTCGAAAAATCGATCGTAAGATTCCTCTCACAGCTTGTAAAAATCAGTCCAGCCGTGTAAGATAAAATTATGGATCTAAAACATTCTCGAATCAACTTAATCATACACACAAAATTTCATAAAAATCATTCCAGCCGTTTTTTAGTTATTAAGAAATTGTCAAATGAAAATACAAACAGATATTGATTTGTTGTTATTTCTATGCTATCAGTTGGTACTATAATCACAAAAAAAACTAACTATACAACGCAAGGGACGCGCCCTTGTCATAACGTGTCTTATTTAGACTCTGCCCTTATCCGTAATTGTTCGAAACTTTTATATCAGATTCGGTTGCGGTTTGGGATAAAGTTTGATTTCGGATATCGGTTACGGAACTCCATAACATCCCTCCTACATAACCACAATTAGGGCGACAACTTCGGTGACGACCACAGCCACGAGGGCGAAAGTAGGCGTGTGAGTATAATGAGGGCGATGTCGCTCAGTTGCTAAATTTTTCCATATAAAAATAATAGCATTTTGGATCTACTTTCTGTTGTCACTTTCCCTATGTAGATAAAAAAGGTGTTGTGGATGAAGTATAATTCTTCTTGATGGAACAAACCAAGGACCAGAAGTTTTTGCTGCGAGCGATTTTATTAAATAAGGCCCATTCAGAAACGGCAGCAGTAGTGGCAGCAAGTTTGGTTTTACAATCGCTTCTGCTTTTGTTGTCATATGACCACCATTAGCCAATAGGAACAGTTTGCTGCCGCTGCTGCAGCCGTTTTTGAATGGGACTATAGTTTACTTCGGTTCACATTATTCCAGTCCAGCAATCCAGTGAGTCATTCCAGTTCAGTGCTAGACTGGATCATATCGTTTACATTATTGCAGTCATTCCGAATTTATTGATCGGTAATATGGTAAAGATTTGGTTTTCAATTAACTTTATCATTGTTAGGAGTTATGGAATTAAAACAATGCGTGTTTACAAAAACCAATGCGTGTTCGTTTAATTCAGCCCTGGATTGATCGTCTACACAATTCCAGCAGCGTTGGAATGCGCGAACTTAAATGAAAAAGTAGACTGTCAGTCCTGTCATTGGACTGGATTGTGCACTCGAATGGGTACATTCCAGTGGCGGTTTACATTATTCCAGTGGCATTCCAGCGCTGGTTTCGATTACTGCACTGGATTGCTACTGGAATAAAGTTAACCGGACAGAACTTTACTGATGGTAGATTGGCACCAATTTCTTAGTTTTATGTACTGTCGAAGGAGAGATTTACTAGGATAACTCTTAAAACCTCTAACGGTAGCTTCTTTAGTAGTGATTGCGTTACGGTAGTGTGTTAACCGTCTGTTCTGTCAAGATTACATTTAGTATAATGGGCAATAAACAATTGTATCCCTGCCTGTAGGATCCTGATAATACACATACCAAGACAGAGTCAAAGTTTGTGCTTCAGGAGCACAGCTCCCATTCAGCAGATTGTTTCCTATATAAGCTTATCGAATATCTCCTGCCTATCATATTCATCAATTATCCATTATCAACAACTTGAACAATATAAAACCTCCTACTGAATACCCCCAAAACGATATCCACTTTTATTTTATTGGAAACCCACTTAACTTCGTTTTTTATCGCTCTCTACCTTATAAATATCTCAAATATCAAAGACTCTTAAAATATCCTTTTCATAAAAAAAATGTATATAAAAAAATGCAAAAATTCCTCAAATGTTCCCAAGGTACCTTAATACCCTAAAAAAATCAAGCTTTCCCCAATCCTTTCACCTTTCACAGAGCGTAGGCTAAATATACTCGAAAAATTTGTTATATTTTTTTTTGTTCTTCTTCCAAGGATGTTATCATCCACAAGCGTTTATCCTTAAATTATCCTTTTTCTCCGATTTCTCAAAGCACTGTGAAAAAAATTGCTTCCCTATTTTTGTTCCTTTTTGTTTTTGGGAGAGTGAGAGAAAGAGAGAGAAATATAAAACATTTTTTTTCTCTCATCCTTGACATTCCATGAAGGATTTTTATCTCCTTTTCGGTTGTGTTGCTCTTCATGATTTCTAGCAAAAGTTGAATTGAAATTTCTAACAAAAACAAAAGCCAAAAAGGATGCAGGGAAAAGGGATAAGTTAAAAAAGGCGCAATGATGGATTTAAAAAAAAAAGGAAAAGAAAACAGGAAAACTCGTGGAGCACAAATCCAGCTCTGGCCCCCAGAAGAGGAGCAGCAGTTGCGAGTGGCAACAACCGTGTCGGAGATAATTAAAAAAGTTTAGGCCAAACTATGTACGGAGGATCCTTAAATTGGCCACAGCGTCGTGGTGTGCCATCGCACTGGCATGCCCAGGCTGGCTCCCCGAATGTCCTCCGCTCTACATGTACATCCCCATCGGACTCGTCCCGGATAGTCCTCGTCCTCGCTGCTCGCATCCGAGATGGTGGTGGAGGATTTTACAAGGCCAAACTTTGTTTCTCTGTAATTTAGCAAATTGCATTTTCTTGGCTCCATTTTTTGTCACTTAATAAAGTAAGCGATGCACGATGACAAAGTTATAAAAAGGGTGACAGCTTTTTGTTACTGACGGCGAGGGGATGGTTTGTCACAATTTTTCGACAGACTTTCGTCCTGTTTCTGCTGCAGTAACGCTGAGTGTTCATCCTGGGGGATGGAGGGTGGTGTTAGTTTGTAAGAGTCGAGAGTGGGACCGACAATTTCTAGGTCGAATGTTTTCAATTTCGCTGAAGGCGGAATAGTAGTAATTAAAATTTGGTTTTTAGTAATTCAAGGGGGCGCGGCGTAAAGCTTTCCAATTAGTGGTAATTTATTTAATTTGAGAAACTCTTTTGATAATTTGAAAAGAATGTCGGATTTGTAAAGTTATTTGGGAGATAACCGCGGTTGAATTAATTCATATTCAAAAAACGTTTCTTTATAAAAGGGTTGGGGAGTTTTGGGCATGCTTTATCTTATTTATACTATAAAACCCACGATATTAATAAAATAGTTTAGAAAAACAACACAAAAGCAGAATTTTCATCAATTAACGATGATTATTCTAACCTAAAGAACCCTAACGTTCAAGACCCAAACGACCCAAATCACAACATATACTGATAAACAAAATGTCCTCAGGCTGGCCATCCAAGTAATACTACAAAATCTAAAACCTTTTAGTATAGCTTGGAATTCAGTAGGTGGTTATCGGATTGGACAGTTTTAAGCTCAGGAATCACCCTGGTCCGGTATGTCGTTGGTCACGAAACGTTTTAATGTTTAGTAGTAGCTTAGTTCGTGCCAAGATGTAAATGTTCATCGTGTCGAGGGCTGCATGGCAGTGGGTAGTGTTGCACTGTACCGAATGGTCTTCTCTGGGCACCGGGCGCATCCAGTTGTACCTATATAGGCTTATCCTGATATGGAGGCTCTGTCAGGGTGGACCTTCTCTTTCCTCCCCCACTTGTGGGACTTTAGTGGACCAAAAATTTCATACCTGGAGATGGTTCTCCTTGGAGGTATGTACCTCATCCAGCAGAGAAGCCTCAACTTCGCAATCAACAACAGTGCCCCAGGTAGGTGGCCGCAATGTTGTCGGAAAACTAACTGCCCAGGTTGTCGGTATGACAGTGCAACCTAGCAGGGAAAAATCTGATGCTGCCAAGAGGAGGAGGACCAAGGCAAGGAATGTCGCAGCGGAATTGGGGAGTTCCACGGAGCAAAGGCAGGGCACTGGTCAGGATACCGGGGGCTCCAAGGAACGGAATCCCAGAAGAAAAAAAAGGGTGGGGGATGGTCGTAGACCTCATACTGGGACAAGTTGGCTGGGATCAACATGGCAGTGGTCCTGAACAACTATCACGAAGGCAAATTGACGGACGAGCAAACCTTCTCTATTTGGGGTTTCATCCTGACTGAGGTGGACAAAAGTCTTAATGGCGTTTGCCCGCCTCAGTTTTAAGCAGTAAGGGCGGCAGGGGGTCTCATTGAAGAATGCTGTCGCCAGGTTGCAAATTTGGAAAGTGTCCGACCTCAAAGTAATCGAGGAGAAGGACCTTCCCAAATTCAAGTGGATCGCATTCTGGGTTCCTAATGATGTTAGGGAACCGGAACAGGTACTGGGAATTGAAACCTAGCCAATTGAGGTGACCTCTTGCAAAGTGGACCAGTGGGGTGGAAAGTGGACCAGAGCAAGAATATGATTATCTTATGCTCAGCATACCCTCCTTACGACTACAGGGAAATTACTGCAAGGCCATCAAAGAGATTCGAGACTCAGCAAAAATCCACAAAGCTTTGTTCAAGGGTTGGTTCATCAAGAGATCTCGGATCTGTTAAGAAAACCGACAGCTCTTCTACGCAGTCCAAGGAAGAAACCTTGAAATATTGCTTCAAGCATACTTCCCAAGCACAACTATCTATTCCAATGGTAATCCAACTTCTGCTGGGCAGCTAACAGGACCATCTTCTAGTGTGAACAAAGTTTGCATTGACGGAAGCCAACACGAAACTTTTTCGTCCAAGGTTACGTTGACGATATCGTTGGCCGATCCAGAGCGAACCACCAGCTTGCTGCAAAGGGCCCTGGCCGATCGGATTTTTATGAAAGTTACTGAGCGCTGGAAGTCCGCGCCTGGACTGGCCAACTCTAAGCGGTTCCTCCCTGTACCGTCTCCTAACACGGCTACAGAATTGTTAGGTCTCCGTAGGAATGATGTAGGGACACTTGTTGGCTTGGTTTCCGGACACTGCGCTCTAAATTTCCACTTATGGATGATAGGAAGGGTGGACGATCTCATGTGCAGGCTCTGTCTGGAGGAGGATAAGTCTGCCCTCCATGTTCTCTGTGAGTACCCCACAATAGCGAGGAGCAGGATTTCCTTGTTCGACGAGTCCCTGCTGTAAGAAACGGGAATGAGCCGTACAGGCTAATTTGATGTTGCAAGTATAAGATTGCCATGACGTAACGTAACGATAGAATTTCAGTAGTATAGTTATGCCAGTACGAGCACAGTGACGTCATTGATTGTGGGCTTGGGTGTGAGGTCTGGGGTGTGGGTGAGCGCCATCTGTGTAAAATTAGTTGAACCTCGCTGGGTCTTGGAAGAGCTTTCGCATTACGTGAGCTTTCGGGCTGCGGATCGAATCTGTCTTTGACATTTAGCTTGATCTTGACTGGGATCTTGTGAGGAGTCTGTAGTTGAGCTTCGCTGTGGTGAGCTACAGTTGAACTTCGCTGAGTCTTGGGTGGTTTCTTGTGGGGGATAATGTCTGGGTCCCAAGAATTGCATCCGTTGAAGTCGAGTGCAGCAGCGCCACTAAAAATTAAATTAAGCTCTGTGCGAGTTGGCGACACTGGCATGCTCTGTGGGGAGTTGGAGATCTGTAGGTCGATAGGTTTTAGTTATTATCAAAGGATCAACAACCAAAACCTAAGTAACTCCTTAAGCGGAATAAGGTACATAATGAAATATAAAAAAACTATCTAGGAACAGGGCCGGGGCTTGGTTTCCTTGGCCCCGATGCAGTATGCCATATTGCGCCTCCTTCATGTGTGTATTTTTTGATCACAGTAAAAGACAATGGAAAAGAACACAAACACTCTGAAGAGTTCCTAAAAATGAAGCCACGGGTGTCCCAAATTTTCAAATTTATTTTTCAAAGTTTTAATTTTTTTTTATATATTAATTTTTAAAACTGCGCCCGGTGCAAATGCACCATTCGCACCAACAAAGCGCCGCTCCCGTCTAGGAAGAGCTGCAACAAAAAAGACTGTACTTGAAGTAATATTCCCAAGTGGAGGGACTTTACTTAGTCTATGAAATCTATAAAATCAATACATATGAATGTATCTCCTCCAAAGAAGATCGACTACAATTGCAATCCTCCTGCTATTGACTAAAATTTTCAACGAACCTAGGATATAGAGTTCTGAAGTTCGTCTGGTATGCAATACTCGACACATATGGTTTGGATAAACAGAACAACAACAACAAAAAAACTAGGAAAACTGGAAATTCAATGATATATCCTTGCATATCCATTCCTAACATAAAATCCAATAAAACCATCAAAGTAAACCGCAATGCCATTCTTCAATGCATTCTCTACCTCACTAAGAAACATTGTGCATTTTCAAAATGCAATCAACTATCACAACATTGTACGAAGGAAAGGAAAAAAAGGATATCTCTGCGAAGAGAGAGAGAAAAAAAGAATTCTGCTGACATTTGTCCTTATATCGTTACCTTATAACAAATTGTACTAACATCAAACATCCGACCGTAACACGTCCTTCAAGTCAGTTGCAGAAATCACCTCAGACGTCTAGCCCCAGCCATGCATTAAATCTCCCCGGCACATATCCTGTGCCCTGGAACGATTGCTGCTTTGCTAGTCTCTAGACTAGAGGCTCTGCCAGTTCTACATTCTCATTGATGGTTGTGTGTATGGAAGAAGAAGATGCTGCAGGATTATGTGTGTGTCGGTGTGTGTGTATGCCTTGGCCGAGTCGAGTGTGTGTATCTATCTAATCCCAAGTTTCTGCAACATCCTGATCCTGAAGGCAACTTTTAAAGATTTATGACTACCAGAACGGCGTTTCATGTAAAGGAATCCTGTTCCAATTTATCATTTCTCTACGGGATTCCTCATCTTGTTCTTCTCCTCCTGGGTTTTTCGTCCTGTAACAACACACTGGATTCCTTTCGAGTGTTATCCTTTGGCTCTCCGATTTGGCTAACGTTGCTTTTGTATCCTGTCTGTTTGACTGCCCTTGTTGTGCATTTGGAAAGTGATTGTCTCAAAAAAAATCCCTCTCTTGTTTCTTTTCCTTCTCACCTCTGGCCCCCCATTTTGAAAATGTCCTTATGGACGTGGACTCGTTTGTAGACATAAAACTCGAATGTTTGGACTAGTTTTTTTTTGTTTTTGGTTTTCGTTCTTCAGATCAATCCTGAAACAAGGAGAGAGCAGAGAATTGGAATTCTCAATATCCTGGGTGGATCCAGGCTATAATCTTGATGTTCCTTCTGTACAGAAAATACCCCCAGAAGGAACCCACGATAACTGGGGGAGCTGTTCTGTGTTGGTTCCATGTAATTCTTGATATTGGAAGACAATAATTCAGATTTATGACAGCTACACCGAAGTCTATTACGTAATAAGAAGCTGGCATTTTGTCGATATCGGTTTATTGATGGCCATTGAAGTTGTGTGCTGCTGCGGCGGAGGAGGAGACAGTGGAGGGCTGGAATTAAAACTGAGGAAAGGAGATTGTGATTTCTTGGGAGGATTTCGGATATTGTTTTAGACGATATTTAAAATGAAAGGAGGTTATCAATTTGGGGATTTTTTTGTGTGTTTTTTGTATTTATTGTAGATTAACTAGAAAATGTCCTGATTGATTGACATGATGTTTTGTGTATTTGGTTAGGGGTTTCTCTTGAATTGATTTAAGCTTTAAGGTAGATATTGTCATATTTCCTCAATCATTTCTGACATTTTTCAGAATTTTTTAATGTAGTCCTTGAGATTATTCGCGTATATCCATCGTACCCAGTTAATATTTAGCTTAACGGAAAGAGCAATATGCCTCCAATACTGAAACAAACGACATCTAGTTGATATCCTGTCAAACGTATAAAGCTGACATAACCACCATTGAAGAGATGCAATGGACAGGGATAATTGTCGTGCAAAACCCTAAACTGGATGACTTTGCCTTAGTATCGGGACCGGTAGAAAGAGAACAGTAACGATTACCCAGGACCGAATCCTGGTAGTAGAACCGGGAGTAAATAAGTAAGGGTCCCATGCCTGTATCCTTGCATAAAAATCTGTCCATAATGAACAAAATTCTTTATAAGGATCTTCTATTCATCCCTTATCGCTTTAAAAGAGTTCTTGTCCTCAATTCTGGATTTTCATAAATCTTTTATACCATATGCGTGTTACCTTTACGTTCGATTGTTAGGTCAAGCAGAATTGTACGTGGTTAGTAATTAGTTGGGGGTCCACTCTGCAAAACGACATTCGCTTTTGGAATGGTCGAGTCCGATGCGGATGCATTTTTAGATTTTCAACTGTTTCCGCCCTATGTTCCATGAGGGAGACTCACTCAGACTCACTTTCCAATCACTTCCAATAAACTGGCCTTTTTAAACATGGTGGCACAGGGACGTGTATGCGTTGGCCTCACTCTTGCATTCAAAAAAATTTCGGTAAAAATTAACTTCGTTATCTGGGGTTCACGAAAATTCACATTTACATTTACTATCGTTACACGGAAATGAGACAGAAAATTAGGTGCACAATGTAATACCAAAAATCATACACAAACCGGTTGATGTGAGTTCAAAGTGAATGGGCGTCCGTTTTTCCTATTGACTATACTTTTCCGGACACACTCTCAATTTTAATTCCCTGGCTTTACCGACCTCAGTTCAATAATGTTCAGTTCAATTCACATAAGTGGCTTCAACGCCTAAAGTCCAGTTCATATTTAGTTCGTACTTAAAATATTTGTTGCTATTTCGCCAGAAGTCAGAAAGCGAAATCCTACTGGAATAACATTCCATTAATGCAGTTGATTATATATACTCTCTTTTGAACGAGCTTTAATGTTCAATTTCAGTTCGCCCAACTCCTCTGGACTGGAGGTTTGTTTTATGCAATATGGAATATGTGGAAATTGCATGCGAACTGGGTTTATTTTGAAGCTCGTTTCTACAATTTACTCGAACTAGCGTAGTTCGGCTGGTGAAGCCGAGGTATAAGACACTTTTGGCCTATGTATCTGGCCATGTAACAATGTAGATCTATACTTCAGTAACCTTCTTCCAAATTTGGTTGGACTGTTGCCTTTCTGTTTTTTACGATTCAGGAAAACTTGACCGGTGCTAGTCGATGCAGTAGAATAGCCAAAAGTTCGGTCTAGTTAACGAAATCAAAAAGTTTGGTTTGTAGAAGAATTTGACATTGAAAGTTTTTTCATTGCGAACTTTACCGGAAATAAAGCCAAAGAGGCCTATGTTAATTTCAACGACATCCTGCAATGTACAGTAGCAAACTAAGCGTAAAGCAGGGTGATCTCCCCTTTACTACGGTTAGCAACGATAAATAGCATACTGTAAAAGCTGAACAGATGCGGAGCTGAGGTAGTAGCATACGCAGATGATCTAGTGATGTTTTCAGCTGTGATTATTGATATTATGCAAGGAAGTCTGAATAAAGTTGGCTGATGGCTGATGGCTGTGGTCTGACAGTTGACCTAGGGAAAACTGAGCTTGTGCTATTCACAGGTTGAATCGGTACACCCTCACTTTCACCCTCACTTTACAAGATGAAACTACTGGTTCTAATATTGGACTCAAAACTCAACTGGAAGTCGAACATCCATCAAGGAACGAGTAAAGCGCCTGCTTAGCCTTCTACGCCAGTAAAAACACCTTCGGAAAGGAATGGGATCTCAAATCGAAAATGCAGGATTGATCCATATTGATATTCGGGCGGCGGAGATCAATAGGTTGTAAGAACCAGAATAGGAAGGAAGGATCCCTACTCATTTCTCGAACTCTGACATGCGCCCAGTCTATCGCGGAGAAGGTGGGACGAGTCTACTAAACGCGTCTACTAATACCTACCATAGGCTCATATAACATGTGCATAAGTGGGTTATGTGGGAATATAGAAAAGTGAGCTACTACCTCACGTTTTTTTTTTCAAGGGGAGAAAGAGGCAAAAAATAACAAAGATAGGCCAAAAAAAAAGAGTTTTTATTAAAAAAATTGATGAGAAAGCATTTGAGGAGAAAAAAACCGAACCCTGATTGTAGACAGTTTTTCTTGTTGGGGTTTAAAATTAGATATTCCTACACAAAGTTCTGAGGGTCGGCACATATCACAAGTTTTGAAAGGTGGCAGAAAACAAAACGAAAAGCCGCTATTTTTGGAGTGGATCTGAGGAGGAACTCCCCCGGGAATGATCAGGTCGGAGCTCTAAGCCTACTCTCAACAATGTGAACAAACCGCAACTTCGCCAGCTCAACACGATCTGCCGGCACTGTGATCTACAATACTTTTAAAGCTTCAGCAGCGAAGTGAAACAATGCTTTTCACTCTGAAAATGGTGGTAGTACGCTTGTTATTCGTAAAGTTTCAATTCATTCGGTCTTTTCTAATTAAAATGTCATATAAAGCCTACATCCAACGCTATAGTGTTACATTTCTGATCAAAAACTACCACGATCCGTTTGACCAAAAATTTAATCCTTCTCTCCCTCGTTCACTTTTCCAATGACTTTACACAAAACTGGCATTGTAGATTATTCAGTGCATGTTAGCCAAAAATATAAAAACATTCTAACAGTGACCAGAAAATAAATTCCCTAATAAATGTGGGTTTTAAATATTCACTTATCGCCATAAAACAGCTACTATACAGCGGATGTAATGTACCATAATAACCCTCCATTACGGGAATGATGCGAGCTTCCTGTCCATATGCACACCGAAAAGTCCATTTAAAGTTTTCCAGTTAAAGGGAAAATGCCACCCCCACAAAACTTGAATTCAGCTAACGTCGACAATCTCCCAGTTGTGTGATCCCCACCAGAGTTTTGTACAGTAGTTTTCTGGGGTTAACTTAAGACCGCAAGGTCGTGCTGAAGGGCCACTTTGTGGTCGTCCTGTATGCCGAGAACGTAAACCCATACAAATGTACCTAGAAACGAACATCCACGCGCTGCCATTTCAGAAAGGACTATCGAGGATCATGTGCTACAAACTATTTCACTTATAGCACACAGTTTTCGTACATAAACAAAAACCAAACCATTATAGGGCTATATCTCCAGTGGTGGTCATTCCGTCGTAAGGACAAAAGTATACCAAGGACATGTAGTTCACGTGACCTAAATTGAAATCCTCAGTACCTACTACTACTGTAGCTGCAGTCCGAACGGCAGATGAGCAAACATTCATGCCACGTTCCTGCAGCAGTTGTAGGTCCTGGATTTTCTGGAGAATGACACCGAACACAAAAAAAACATACAGCAAGTTGCGCTTCGAAATAGGGCGGACTTCTGCAATAAATCAAGAAGCAATGTTTGCCACTCTTTTTCCCTTTTTGTTGGGTGATACGATGGCATTATATACAGTCAAATATTCGAGAAATGGGCCGCTCCTAAAGGGACATCCATTCCATCGGCATAAAAATAAAAACAAGCAAATATCTAGCATCTTGGGAGAAGGGCTTCGAGATCATCATAAACAACATGAAGGCAAACATGCAAAAAAATCCTAACCGCCCTTTGGAGAAGCTAAAAGCTACTTTCGGAAGAGCCTTTTGAATATCATTTCAAGGACGACTCGTTCCAGCGGCTGCCTTCATCCTTTTCATTTTAGAACAGCCTCTCTAAATCCAGCCCATAGGCCTTCTCTCCGCTCCTTCCTAGAACTGCCTTAGCCTAAACACATGAAGACATTTTCGTTTTTTCTGCCCTCCCCCAAACAACACAACCACCCCCTGCCACCCCCGTGGAAAACAGAATTTTTTTTGAATAAAATTTTCATAAATTTCTGCTGATGGTGTTCTGATATAAAAGTAAAGGGCTTAATGGCACTTGGAGCCCAATTCTCGGGGAATAATAGAAATGAGCCGCCGCCCCCGCCCTCGCTGCGCCCGAAGGGATATGGGTGACTTATCCAATGTGTGCGGCAGCCTTAGCATATGAGGACAGGATTGTTCAAAGTGTTTTATTCGAGGATTTTGTTAACAACTTCCGTATCCTTTTTTAAGGATTTTTATGGGAAGATTTAACCGATAGCAATATGGGGGTTACAGTTTTGTTAATATGTTTGCAATAATGTTGAACAGGGGGTAGAATATTTACGATTATATTTCATGGGGGTGAAAAGATTAATTTTATTGATACTGTTTATTTTTATTTTTTTTTTTTTGAAATTATGAATTTAATTTTAGGAAATAGAATTTTTGGGCAAATATATTGGATTGATACTGTACGCCATTCTAATGTTGCCGGCCGGTCTCAATAGGCTTTATATATCCCACCTACTCGACTACCATCCTAGAGGTCCGCAGTTCGATTCTTCTCTATGGCATCTTTCTTCACCTTCCCACTAAAAACACATATGTTGACATTGCCAGTTTTTCACTGTGCTATCTTTCCGACTAGGGCTTACTCTGATTCACATAGACCTATTGAGCCACCGGAATAATTAAGTAACCTTGGCCTAATCTTTCACTACTAACATAGTGGCTTCTCTTTTAATGAAGTCGTGTTTCTTCTGTCTCACGCCAAATTGTCCCTTTCCGCAACACCATGGACAAAAGTTCGGTCCACACCCACCGCATATAGAACTCCAGTTTTCAACCATACTTAAATCAAATAATTCTTTGACTAATTGAATCACGAGATTTTGGAACGACACACAAAGACAGTATTTCCAAAAAGTACAAATTAGGGAATAAGGGAAAAAAAGAAAATTAGGAAATAAAGTGTGGGAATTAAGTGATATTAACATTGCATTTGAGGAAAAAAAAACAGGTAAGAAAAGTCTGAAAAAAGCCGCCCTGGTACCACGACGTTTTTTTTTCTTACGTGTTACGACGTCCGATTATCGCTAAAAGTTGACAAACTGAATAAGTGGTGTATGAAACAACAACAACATTACTGACACACCCAAAAGTTAATCAAGCTAAAATAATAAAATTGAACGAAAAAAAATGTTCAAAAATCACACGTTATATACCATGTACCTGTGATACGGTGTTTCGTGATCCTTACTGATGGACTGACTTACCCAACTTTCTTTGTTCCTTCAGTTGTAAATTGTTCCTAGAGTTGAGGTACGTTCCTGTAGCTGAAAATGGTCAATTATCATCCATGATTTCGATTTTCGTCAACCCATATAGGCCTTTACATAGGTTCCTAACTAATCTCTATTTTATCTCCTTCTAAGTAATTAGATGGTGTTCCTCAAGGGTCGATACTTGGCCCGCTTCTATTTAGGTTATTCATTAATGATCTTCCAACGGTTGTCACGAACTCTAATATTTATATGTACGCTGATGATGTACAGATCTATCTCACAATGCCTAAAAATAAGCATTAGATTGATATAAGTAAATTGACCGTAGACCTGCAAAGTATGCTCTACTGGTCTTCATCAAATCTCCTGATTCTCAACCCTGCCCAGTCCCAAATTTTTCAGAAATACTTATACTTTTATTTTGCAAAATGCACTAAAACTGATTATCGTGAACTATGACTCTCCATAACTTGAGCTGCCAGCCAGTTGGCTTTCTGGACTTCTGGATAATTATTTGTGTCCCCAAAATAAAGAGAATCCCGCTGAAAGATATCCAGTTGCATTTTTTTTAGAGGTTCATGTATAAAGTAACTGGGCTATAACCAGGTGCAGTTTTCACGATTGCTTTTAATGTAATTCAGCGCATACGTTCGGTGTGTATTGAATAATTGCTAAAATGGTATAAAATGATGTTTCAGAATCGTGTACATTCATCAAAATCGGCTAAAAAATGTCAGAGCTGTTCAATGTTGAAATACCAAAGGTCTAGTTGGTGCACCCTGTATACCAATAAATACATAAAACTAAAGAAAACAGACAGAAGTAGCCATCCAATAAAGAATTTCATTTATAATGTAGCCATTTGTGACCATCTCCCTGCAGCCATGATATCAGTTCAGTCATATCTTTAGCTCGACCGGTCGGATCCTATTTGTCTTCGTTGTTTTTTTTTCACCTGGGATGGTCCCTGGTTGACGATCTCTGTGGCGGCGTGGCTTCCATCGTGGCTTCACACGGTCTATCGAGACGGTTGTTTCTTCCCTTTGCCGAAGCGTTTTGTCGCCTCTTTGGAGTACCTCGTATGGCCTTTCGTAAGGTGGAGTAAAGGGGCTTTTTACTTTGTCTACTCGGAAGAATACATTTGTTGATGATCGGAGGTCTTTCGGTATGAAATAACTTGCGTTGTTATGAGAAGATGCTGTTATAAGTTTAACTGCTTCGAAATGTCCCTCCATACAAATTCCTTCTCATTTGTATCTTCCTTCCATGAGTCTTCGAAAAACTGTTCCGGTAAACGTAGCGCTAAACCACGGTATACAGCAACAAAAGGTAATGTAAAAGAGACGACAGCTTCAAATACCGTAAACCGCGCCGAGTGATGTCAGCCCTAATGCAGAAACAACAACAGCTTCGATTTTATATGGAAAGCGGGCCCCACAGGACATCAACACTAAAATACCGTCTTACGGTATACAGCCTTTTACATTACCTTGTTTCTGTATACCGTGGCGCTTAACCATACACTATCTCAGATGTCGACGCTTTGAGCTCCTCCTTGAAAGATACCCAAACTCCCAGTAGAACTGTAGGTAGTTTGGTCGTCCAATGGATGTCATCTAGTCCTTTTAGAGTGGTCTTTAGCGTCCGGTGAAACCGCTCCACCGTTCCATTAGCCTTACCTTAGGGTGGTATGCGGATGTGTAAATGTGTTTAGAGCCCAGGAATCTTGTCAATTGTGAGAAAAAGAGCGTTAAAATTGCCTGCCCTGGTCCATTGTGATCCTTGATGTAACCCCAAAACGGAGTTAAAACTGCAGGCTATTGTCTCTGCTGTTATATGCTATTGTGGCAAAGCTTCTATCCAACGTGAAAATGTGTCCACAATGGTCAAACAATATGCTGAGATCCGAAGCTAACTAGGTGAGAAAACGATCCAAACTCGCATTCACGGGTGCTCGCGGTGACTAACGGCTAACTCAACCCCAGATATTCCAAATCGCCAAACAAGCCTCCCAATGGCTTGCATTTCTTAGAATGCCGGAAACACATTTGTGTGACTTCAATTTTCTAGAGTTATCGGCCGGAGTCACGTTTATGTAATTTCAATTTAGCGGGTTTCCGCCAGGGATACAGTTATGATGACTTTAGCTGGAATTTTGGATAGTATTGGTGTTTCCGAAAAAGAAAAATATACTCGCATTGCCATTTCTTGGACCTAAGTTAACTGTGACTCAACTTCATTTAAATCCAATAAATAAAGAGCTGTCCGGCGACTCCTCCAGCTTAACATTCGTGTAACGTAACACAAGACTAGCCCGCTCGGCTCACCCCCATACCTACAGTCTAACCCTCGATCTAAAACTTCGTTTATGAGTAGAACAGCTCAACTGTGGAATGATCTCCCAGAGTCAGTACTTCCGAACTCGTACAACATCTTAGAGCTCAAACTTAAGGTCCATCGACGTTTCCTTGAGAACCTCCGAAACCCTCTCCCTAACGCCTAACGTAATTAATGGGCGACAAATTATCACCTATGGGCGTCTCTCTCAGTAGTTTGTTTAATCTAGCCTGCAATAAATTGTGACTCTACTTGAGAAAACCAGAGTGGAGGGTTTAGTTTCCAAAAAAGTGGTAATTTTACAGACACTCTGGCGGTCTCTGACGCTTCTGTCGCGCATAAGGTTCCTTTATCGTCATCGTCCGCCATAGAAGCGATCCTGAGGGATGCGTCAGATTATTGCCCCGTGCCCATCAGATTACGTAGCTTTATGTAAAATTTTACTCTCCTATCTTCTTCATGCTTGATGGCAATGATAAAACTGATGCCACGACAGAGTAATTTTTTTCCACCTTCGCATCCTATAAAATCAATTAGTCACTTACATACCTTATTGCCCACACACTTTCTCTTCTCCTCATCCATTAAAACAAAAAACTAGGATAAAACAATCAAATTGAAATAAAGTGAAACTGACACCATCCGCAATGGCATAATTTCCCCGCATAAACTTTGACGCCTCTCCTATAAAGTCGTCGTAACTTGCAACAACTGCAGGATGACAGGATAAATTTGTCCTCATTACAGGAAGCTTACCGTCAAGGACTCTATGTACCAGATTGCCTCCCCGAGTAAGTAATCAGGATAACTTAAACTTTCTGGCACTTGATATCAGGCTGAGAGTTCCGTTCCGTCCGTAATGCATATGCGAAAATGCATGAAGAGAGAGGGCCAGTGCAGTGCACACAGCCAAGAGCCAAGCCAGCTTCGAGGAGTCATCGTGTCGTGCGGAGCAAATTAAATTAGACAAATCCCCGCCGTACTGCCTCGTGCCGCTGTGGACTGCTCCGCTACAGCAGCAACTACTCCGCGAACTTTATATGCGTTATCATTGCGATAAAACTGCAGCGACTCCATAAATCCTAAAAACTTGCAGCGTCCGCCTGGATCGGATGCAGCCTAGGTTCTCTAGGTAAATAAAGTTGTAAATTCTTGCAGTTTTAACCCTCGTCCCCCTTTCGGGCCAGCACTGCTCCCCGCTATGATGGGCCATGGCTAAGGGCTTCAGCGCTCCAGCAGCGAGCGCGCTCCACGGGATAAAACAATTTATTCTACGATTTTGGAGGACGGCTTGCCTCAGTATGCATGAATCTGCCACAGGAAAACCTTCAGGGAATTCCTCTGCAGTGACTTTAATTTCATCCCTTCCGCCAGGCCTCTTCTACGTCGCCTGCAAAATCTGCTTCAACCATTTTCCTTGTGGTGTGAGATGGTTGACTTTCGCCGAGAGAAAGAGAGAACATCCAGAATATCAGGTGAGTGTGTACCAAATACACCCCGGCTTTTCTGGGGCATATGCATTCACACCCATCCTTAATGGGGGGGAGTTTTTATCTCCGGGAAATTTTCCTGGCAACACCCAAAAATTTTAATCTGTAATCATGGCAGCAGGATGTGACGCGAACGAATATGAACAAAGCTGAGTTTATCTTAAAACGTTTTTTAAGTAATTCTAATCCAGAACCACCCCCGCTTCCACCTTGCTCATATCTATACACCCCCCCCCCCCGCCCGTTGCGGTGACGTATGGAAGCTGCTCCAAGTATACCAAGGCATTGCCGGGGGGCTTGTGCTGGTATCCGAACACGAATTTTGGCCCCCTGAAAGGTAAATAACAGGAAATTGTTGATTACTTATAATCAACGATGCATAACAATGCCTGAATGTTGTCTTCCTGTAGAGAAGCTACTTTTTGGACAAAATGTACAGGAGACGGTACCATTCCCTCTATTTTTTGTAAAAAAAAAGGACTCGTATTTTTTATGTCCTTTTTGTATTGTTTATATCTTTTGAAATGGAGTCGAAAGATGCAGGAGTAAAGGGGATGTAATAAGGATTTTTAATTTAATTTTATGTAAAAGGGGAAAATTGTTTTGGGTCATTTTGGAGCTTGGAATCTGTTCAAAGTATAAAATAAATAAGTGTTATGATAGGGAAAAGAGTTGTGGGAACTCACAGAAATTCAACCAAAAGTCTGGGGGTGCACTCCGCAGTTAAACATGGTGAAAAAGAAGTGTCAAAAAACCTCAGCAGCCGCTGCGATCACTTAGTCTGTAGATCAGCTCAAATGATAACGTGGGGAGACTCGATCCTCGAGACTCGGAATACGATATCATCCGCGGGCCGCATATTTATACCAGGTGATTCAAAATCTAGTTTCAACATGGTTCAGTTTAATCCACAAAAGTAGCTTTACCTCACTTCTACTTCACTTCTGCGTTACACATATGTGGATTGAACTGAAACTTGTTGAATTGGGGTCATATTACGAAACTTCCACTGAAGTAGACTACTTCCGTTTTGATCCCTCTCAATCTCTCATACATTCATATACCTACAATGATACCTAACCTCACTTCACTTCATTTCCCTTCCTATTTAGGTTAGGTCTTAAATTCAGTTCATGTTAAATTGCAGAAGTCCACTGGAGTGGCATTCCACAATTCTAGTTGATTACTAGCTTTTGAGCGACCTTTTACGTTTGTCTTCAGTTCTAGTTCAGTTGGGCGAACAGAGGTCTGTTTTATCCTTAGTTGAATATGTGAAAATTGTATGCTAACTGAGGATTTTAAAGTTCAGTTCACCAAAATGCTCGAACTTGTGCAGTTCGGCCGGTGAACCCGGGGTATTATATAAATTGGGTATCTTTTGTTCTTTAGTCTGCAACCCTGAAATCTGAGATCGTATATTTCTAGTAATGCTCTGGCTTTATTGGCTACAGTTCACAAGTTCAAGCGAACTGGTGATACATTTTCGCATAATGAACTCAGTATAAATAAAACTTCAGTTCGCCCATCAGAACAGCGAACTGAGGTTGAACGTAAAAGCATCCTCAAGAGAGAGAGAGAGAGAGAGTAATAAACTGGAATAATAGAATATCATTCAAATGAGGTTTTGCCTTTCTATCTGGCGAAAAAGTAACAACAATTTCAAGCACGAACTACGAACTAAACATGCCAGCCGGTGAGGTTACTTATGCGGATTGAAAGAAACTTTATTGAACTGACGTCCGTGAAGCTGGGGCATTAGTAGAAATAGGATTGAGTCAATTCGGAAGAAATCTGTTTGTTCTGAGAAATCGACACTATCCGCGAGACAAAGTGCTCGGCAGGTGACAGCTTTTTGGACTAAAAATCGAGTAGCTACTTTAGTACTTCTCCTGTTACATTGTCGGAGGCTTCAATCGTCAAACTCTATTTGGCATCGTAGTTGGATCAAATGGTTCAACAAGGAAGCTTTAAGAATATATCACTCAAGTAGTTACAGATCGGTCTCAACATTTCGGCCAGATTAAAGATGAATCGGTGGTTGACATTCAACATCTTTTAGACCTTCTCTCGATGATGCTGAACGCTCTTGGTCGCGAAATTCGGCAGGTGTTCCAGAAAAATTAACAAATAAACACAGTGGTCAACAGTGAGCAAACGTGCAAGACGTGTAAAGTTCGTCAGCAATATCAATGCACCACAAAGGTTTTGAATTCCACGCAGATCTTTCAGGGTTCAATCCAAGGCTTCCAATGATTTTGTATGCGCCATCGTGCATTTATCCCAAATTATTTGTTTGCATTGCTGTAGAACTTGTCTTGGAAATACTGCATGACGGTTTATCATTAATCTGCATATTCAGTGGGAGCTTTAGAGCAGAATGTGCTGTCGTTCTTTCCTCATCCAATAACAGGTGCGCCATCTAGACCATCGGATTTTCAACATTGATTAACTCAGACATTTTTTTAGTGATTTGGACAAACGTATAAGATTCTGAAACGTTATTGAGTACCATTTTAGCTATGAGTCAATACACACCGAAAGATCATTTTACACTCTCTGGCGGACTCAATAAACACTGTCGAATTTGGGGAACAGAGAACCCCCACGTTATTTACAAAACACCACTGTACTACGAGAAAGTTACTGTTTCGGCCGCAGTGTTTTCAAAAACCATCATCGAATTGTAAAGGAGTTACAACATGAGTTTAAAGAGATCAAGTCTAGAGCAGATTCGTCACATGTTAAACACACTCTGTTCTAACGATCTAAAATCTGCCAGTTCGTGTTCAAAAGAGACGATAAAGTTAGGAGTATTTTTGGACCCACCATACGAAGGTCCGTTCGAGGTGTTACAGAGATATCTCAAGTATTTCGTTTTACGGATAAAAAGACAGAATTCCAGCTCAGCAGAAAAAACAAATAAGTAAAATACAAAGAAAGGCTAGTTTCCAGACATTAAACCAAACCGACATTTGCAAGAAACCAGTGTCAACATGGAGTAGTGTCACAGACAGGGGCGGCGCTTTCATAGGTGCTAATGGTGCAGCTGCACCGGGCGCATTTGGACGAGGGCGCAATTTCAGAAAATCTTTAAAAAAAAAACTAAAAAAAAAATTTCCTGTGTCTTTATTTTCATATAGGTATTACAGGAATTGTGTGTTTTTCCACTTTCCCTCATTGCGATCAAAAAATATCGAGCTGATGGGGCGCAACATGGCATACTGCACCGGGCGCAAAACCCTAAGCGCCAGCTCTGGTCATAGAGAATGCAACATATGTATGCATATGCAGCTTTTCTAAACCGGCCGGCCTAACACGTTAAATGAAGACACCGCGAGCGACCGACCAAAATTAGCTTCGCGGTCGATTTGTTGGCCACCCCTTATGTATTTGGATAGTGCGGTGAAACCAGACCAATGGGTTTGTAGAAATGGATTTTGCAAACAATTTTATTCCGCCCATATGGGTTATCTCTTTTGCTGTTGAAAAAAGACCCTTGCGGTTCAAGACATTTACCACTAGACCATCAGAGATATCTCCACATGCAGCAACTGCAAGCATTAAAATTCTATTTGCACAAAAAAAAGCCCGCAACCCTTAAATTACTAATATTACACTATGCAAATTTTACACCATTATCTTAAGCACACACAAAAAAAAAATATAGAGTTTAATTTTATCTTAAACAAAAATCTTAACCATAACGACGCCCCACAATCGCCGCCGCATGAATTTAAAACTCCACCCCGACCTATATATGGAATAGAATCAAGTCCGGAAGTCTATTGTTGGGGTGAATTTAGTTTGAGTTGATTAAACTTACCCCAGGTTGGAAATGTCGACTACATCATTATAACAAAAGCAGTAGAAAGACCATAAAAGATGGCAGCAGTTGAGCCCGACCGACGCTACGCTAGCTAGTTGCTATAGTATAAAGGTTGAGGCCTGGGCCCCGTCTTCTTTGGCGCTCAACTCATTACGGTGGCTACCCATTCTCATGCATATCATACGACAGAATTTATCTTGAGAGTCATGCTTTTATGAAAGGATACCCCCATTGTTCCCCCTGGGTTCGTGTATAGCACACCTAAAAGTTACAGTTTTGCAACCTTGTGTGCTCCAAGTTTTTACTCTTACATAGGTAGATGTATAGGGAGAGAGAGCCTTCACCGGAGCTGGTAGGAGATTGGGGCAGGATGAAACGAATGAATGAATGAATGAAAGGATGCCTCATCAAAACTGAATACCGTTGAAGGCATTTTTTCTGGAAATATTGTCCTTATCCCAGGTACAGTTGCCTATTGTAATGGAGTTTAACTCCGGCGGCCCCTGGATGTCAGGGTAAAGGGTAAAGACGAGGTTTATTTGTGTCAAATCTCTGGTCTCTAATGGTAGCAGAAAATGAAGCAATAAAAAGTGCATTGTGTGCACAATAAGACGAAAGGAAGACTATTCTATGATCACCTTATGTTCGACAAAGAATGGAGCGCTTTCAGAGTGAGAACTTGAAGTGCTTGATGATAGTAGTAGATACAGGGAGCCGTACAACAAAGAAGTCTACCTACGTTGTTGTCGTTCAGTCGCTCTGCAAAATTGCGTAATTTACATTATGAATAGGGGGAGCCCAGCTTGAATTACTTCGTCAGAGTGGCACCAGTACATTTCGCATACATAAATCCATTAAACAGTAACTGCGTCGCCTTCCCTTATCCAGTTTATGATGTAATATGCACTTCGTCTGTGGGCACATTAAAATGGCACTTCAGAATACAAAATCGACATGCTCATATCTGAAATAGGATACAAGAGGAGTTCCGTCCATGTCCATGTCCCACCACACCGCCCACCTGAATCTGGTATAATCTTGGTAAAGCCTCATCAGAATTATGTTGTGGATCAATTAGCGTCGTTTTTGAATATAGACTTACCCACATCCAGCACACCACTTAACTCGCTCGCAATTAAGCCAATCCAAATTGAATTGTAGCAATTTCAGATTGCAGTCGTTAAAGTGGCACATTTGTATCTGCACTGGAAATTAATTGGGCCCGAGTTAAGTGCAGAAATGAAATTAATTTGCGAGTTTACATGGACACGAGCCTTGTTTACCTCGGAGGACATGTGTGCGGTCCTCAAGCAGTGCCCCGTCAGACATTGCAAAATTTATTAGGCGAAGACGGAGCACAATCAAGAAATATGATGGAAAGGATTACATAACTGCAACATTTGTGGCCACCTACATAATTTTTGCGGTACACACGTGTGTGTGGTGTATGATTGACACCTAAGGCACCTCGTTATGTATAACGAGCTCACATCATACAAAATCAAGGTCTGAGAGGAGCTATATTTTTTTGTAGTTGTTGTTGTTGTTGTTGCCCCCCGTTTGAATTATGCGAAAACTCATTAAGGACTTCCGGAGAATGAGGAATATTCGCACTCTAGGGTAAACCGACAAACATGCCAATTTCACACCCATTTCCTTTTCAAGGATGCCTTCCTGACCGCAACAGCCGCACGGGAGTCCAACTCTAGGGTTGGGTGTTATGCTCATCAAAATGTACCACACAGGATTCGCCCCATTAGAGCGGACTGATGCGAGCCAAGATTCTTGAAACGAAAACCACCACCCTTCGGCAAATTATGCCCAACCGAAGGCGAATTCTCCAGGGCTGATATCCTGTATAACACAGCATAACAACCGGCAACTGTAACGGAAGGAATTTCAAGGCAATCAGGGGTAGATAACTCCTCAAGTCCCTGCCGTATTTCTGGCCAATTTTCGGGGGGTAGCAGCAATACTCTCCCCCTCTCTACTCTATACTCTGCAGGACTGGGCAGGGTAGACAACATAGTTAGGGGGCTTTACTGGGCTTTATGTCGACCCGTCGACCTTGATTTGTGCTCCTTTTTAGTACTCTTATGTGAATTTTTTATGATCCTGGTCGTTGCCTTTTTTTTACTGGGGGTATTGTCCATTCGTTTTTACCCTACAACCTTTAAAAGATGACCGAAGGCCAGGTATTCTCTTGCATCTTTGAGTTTGCCCAGCTTAAATGTGATTTTAATGATTTCGGACATGGAAATATTCAAAATAAGGACAAGGGATAAAGAGTATAGGGGTGGAGAGACGGAGAGGATTTAGTTAAAAAAAAGTCACGTGCCAAGAAATTGAATTGGGTTTGAGGGGTTTAAAAAGTTTTGACAAAAGTCAAAGTCTGGAAGGAGTTTTTTTTTCATATTTTTACCCTCCTAAGAAGAAGAGAAGGGTAAGGTCAAAAAACATGTTCAGAATTGAGCGAAATATAAATACATTGATTTTGGGTGGTTGTCACAGAGGATTTTTGGCCATTTTTGACTAGGCCTTCTATGAATATCCATGGACCCAAATTTTATTGCCAACTAGAAATTATTGAAATCTAATTTTGGTCTTGGAGATATTTTCAACAATTGTAGATACTTCAGCAAAGTTTAATTTAAGAATAAGTGTTAGAGCACGCGTCATAAAAGAAGAGAAATGAGCACCCATGTAGAATTGTGATTGAAAATATAAATGAGTCAGTCGGTTTGAAACAAATACGAGTGACGTTGCTAGGCTAGTGTGGACTTGAGACTCTCATTGCGTATGGAAACAACGATTTCGAAATTCCCTTGTTTTATTGCGCGGGAGTTACAAGATCCACATAAAAACACGCCAACAAGAATCATCTTTAAATTTTTCATTTATTTCTTAAGAATTTAGTCTGGACAATTTCCTTCAGAAATTGTCACGTTAACAAAATTATGAATTTACTTTAATGCAAACGTACTTAATTCAGATCACCTCATTCACGAGAAAAGCTAAAAGCTCAGGTTTCAGTCTGGACAATTTCCTTCAGAAATTGCGATACATTAAATTATCATCACCTTGTGATATTCATAAAAATTAATGTAACGATCAGTCTTTGATTCACCGTTCATCTCGTCAGATATAGATAATTGTAATCCGCTCGAAATAAATTAATTATTGTTTTAAAGTACCTATTGTGTTGTTATTAATATATATTTTTTTTCTGGATTCGAAGCAACGAATCCATAACTCGGGCACTACAAAAGCAAAGCAGTTGGGTGTATCAGAGAAGGGAAATTGTCGAAAACTATATAGAATATGTATTTAGAAACAATGTTTACGCTGATGTTTTTGTGAAAGGACGATATTCATAGAAGCATCGTAGCCGCAATTATAACCTATTTCACATTAGTCCGGATTCTAAAGGACCAAGAAATCTCAAGATACTATTGTACATAGGAAGAAAATAAAAAAATTCAATCCAGCAAGTTTTATGCTGCGGATATAGCGCTTGGGCGATGAACGAACAAACAGAATATCACTTCAAAAATTGTAGTCCTGTAAGGCTTCACCAAAACGAATGGCGCATTAGAACGAGCGAAGACCTTGAAGAAATGTATGACGAAATAAATAAACCCATATATACAAAACTGGGCAAACTCTTCCCTTTATCTCTTATCGGCCACATCTTTTTTTCTAAGTGTGCCTGCAGATGTGCCTCAGGGTTCCGTTCTTGGTCCTTTGCTTTCCTGCTTCTATATTACCTCCGTCATCCGTCGCTGCTTTTCTTTTTCCAATCTTCTTCTTCTCTGCCTTACTAGCCTTTTCTATTTTTTATTTCCACCCATGATCATACAAAGAAACAAAATCCTTCTCGAGTAAAAATGAAGTTTGACCGCACCTAGCATGCAGCAGGCACGCACGAACAGTATCAAATTACATGGGGCGAGTCTTGCACGCTCCCGACACAGGCATGTACTTTTTCTAGACTAAAGGGAGCTAAATTGGAGCCTTGGAGAGGACGAAGAAAACGGGCAATTATCTTGGTAGCCATAAAGGGTGCCAATAGCATACTCACTAGAACGGTTTTCTGTTCGATTGCGTAGGTCAAGCAGCATTGGACGTGGTTAATAGTTAGCTGGGGGACTGCCTGGTAAAAAAACTAGACTTTAAAATGGACTATGTTGATGCGAATGCCTGTAGCGGGAATGTTTAGATTTTGCTACCTGTGGCGGGAGAATAGCTTTAAAATAGAGCTTGCTATATGAAAGAAGTGTACGTCTATCGATAGTTAACTTCTCATTAACTGAAGACGAACATCAACGAAAGGGTAAGGAAAGCCTGTATAGCTTTATACGCGTGTAAAAAGACTCTTTTCAAAAGATGGGGTCTTAAGCCAAAGATGGTCGTGTGGATGTACACAGCTGTCGTACGGTCAATTGGGTCGTTAGTATGGTGGCCAATACTGAGCAGGATCTATAACGTCATAAAGTTGTGAAGGGTCCAGAGAACGACAAAAGTAGGGGCAGGCTGAGCCTCTAGTCTCTCACATAAAAAAACGGGGTCATGAGGACACGCCCCGAACGAGGAACGGGAAAGCTGACTACGTAGGCCAAGCAAAGAGTCTCCCTCCGAGGATCGGAGACCGAGATGGTCGGCAGCCCAATAGGTGGAGCCAAAAAAATTATTATTGAATACCACCGGAGTGGAGAGCACTGGGGACCTGCACTATCTCTAGGGCGACTTATAACAAAGAAAAAACAATTGGCCTTTTAAACAGACCCAGGGAGGAAGACTTAAAAGAGATCGACACACTGGAGATCAGATCACTGTTAAGCTTCTTAAATTCCACAGGATGACTTTAGGCATCCGTCACACCCGACCAAGCGCTAATTGGGCCTCCGGTCGCATTGGAGGCAGCCCTTCACCTACCTACCTACCTCACATTTCCCTGCCAGTATAGGGCCTTCCCGGGCTCAGTTCTCTGATCGTTTTCTGATCCTTTTGATCGATGGGCGTTTAATTGCATTGGCTTACGTGAACTTATCCTTTACGTCGACGCGAGCATTACATAATCTCCTGCGGCGCAGCTTGAACGAAATGTCGACGTAACTCGACTATAACATCGTGATGACAGCTGAAGGTTGGCAGGTTGATCGATATCGATTTAGGTTGACGACGAAGTGTTGAAGTAATCATTCGATTACTTTCTCGTATGCAGGCTCTAAACGCTTTATTACACGGTTGGTGTTCCCGAAGACATCCTTTTGACTTGTCTGTCGGGGAGTGCTCGAATGGATTTTCATCGGACGTAGACGATCTCTGCTAGTATTATTACAAGTCGGTTTTAATTGATATACGCATACTTAGTAAGACGAAAGACAAGATTTCACTCCAATGAGCAAAGTTGTTCCTTGTCATCCATCAATGTCAAAGCATCCTGTTTGCCTGCGAATGATAGGCAATTGTTCTAATTCGATGACTACGGATTAATTTGGAAACTTCATTGAATGGATCGGAGGTTTGGATTGCGAACCCAGATCAGCAGTAATTTCGAGGGTTACGTCGAATCGTGGAAACACTTTGCCACTGTCGAAGTCATCATCAACTCTTCGGTCTAGACTAGGTCTAGGTGAGCTCACAGCATTTCTTTCTTGTACAATTTAATCATAGAATCTGCTCATCGACAAATCAACACGATTGCGGAACGACCGTTATCTACTACTACACATTGCAACATCACCTTAAAAAAATGACAGACTGGTAGTACAAAGGGCGACTCCTAAGATTGGTTTTTTCACATTAACAAAATCCAATAGGGCTTGAAATTTCGACATCATCTGCATATATGAGCACTTTACAGTTTGTCACGACACTGCTGATATCATTTATGTACCTGCTTAAAAGCAACGGTTCCAATATGCAGCCTTGCGGAACACCATACGTGTTTGGTAAAGAATTCGAAATTGAATTTTTTAGCTATAATAAGGAGGCAGGTGAGGGTAAAAATCTGATGTGGCCATTTGTTTTGTACAAAGGAGGCTAGTCAAGGAGTGCAGGAAACATTGGTCGTTAAATCAGCGGGACCTTTTGGGGATTTAATCGCTGTCTTCCTGAAGATCTCTCGAGCTTCGAACCAAGCGTCCAATAAGAAATTGTACTATCACTCAACCGATCGCGTAACAAATTACTTACCACAAATGTACGGTTGCTTTATAAATTAGTTATCCTTGATTGCGCTGCACAATGCTCCTTTCACTCTAGCTCCAAATTAGTCCAGCTCATCAAAATCAGTTCATCAGACCCTCACACATAGCACCCGCCTAAATCGCTACAAAGTAACAAAAACTCAAACTAAATTCCCTTTCCGGGCAACACGCATCCCCACTGCCGAAACCGAGAATGATTCATTGTTTTTGACTAAATTGATCCATGGTGGCTCGGCTGCATGTTAATGCGAAACTATCCTGCCTGGCCCAGCGAGGACTCATTTAAGTGTAGGGCCACAGTAAACTGCATAATGAAGTTTGCAATTGCAATTATGGTGTATGTCCGCGTGAAAAATACCATAGAACCAATTTTGCGTGGTTTGTTGGGAAAATACCTGGCCGCCTGCTGGGGCGTCCGACAATATCGGTTAAGGCTCCTCCCCGGTGGGGATAACATCGTCCATCGGAGCTAATTAAACGGGGATCAGGGAAGCACAAAATATCTGCACTAAAAATTTGCAAAATTGGCGGCCGGGGAGCCACGGGGGAGGTGTTTAATACAAAAGGAAATGCAGGGCCTCGTTTACACAAAGCCATTTACACAGTTTCGGGGAGATGCATAATGCAATTTCCCTGATGCAGAGTCATCCCCGTAATTGTTTTGCGAATTGGAAACCACAATCGGGCGAATTGCGCAAATTGTGACTATCAGAACTATACTACACAGGGACCGGGTCCTGGGCCAGTCCAGAACAAAATGCATGCATAGGACTGCGGTTGTCGCAGCTATGCCATTTCGATTCGGGGATTTCGGGCATAATGAGGCCCTGTTTATATCCACAAACTTTTTAAAAGAGTTGTAAAAATGGGGTGGTAATGTGCGTGTGTGCGGCAGTGCTGTAAGTGTAATACATGCAATTTAAGTGGTCAATTAATTTTGCTACTTTACACCGTGAATTTTGCCAATCAATTTGAGCCAAAGACCAGACCATTCCAGCCAAACAAAAAAAAAAAAACAATGCTTTTGGCCGAGGGGTGTTCTTTTTTTGTGCAAATTGTGGCGAATATATGGTTTTTGCAGACTAAAATTTTTGGCCGAACTCCGTACCAAAATATTTGATTTCTGATACATGAGATCTGACCGAAAATCTCGCCACCAACGTAAATGGGTTTTGCTGGTGGCTTTCGGGGGATCTCTAGAATTTAGTGCAATGCTATCTTAATTACACTCGGCCGTAATGTGTGAGAGGAGCCCGGGATGAAATCAATTCTGCTGACTGCGGAAATTAAAGGTCGTAAATCATTTCTAGATTCCGGACGGGGCTGCAAGTTAGGTTAAAAGCTACAAAAGGAACTGGGTGCATTTGGAACTTCCTGGGAAATGATGATTTTCCACCGTTTTCCATTTGGCAATAAGAGTGGTAGTTTTTTTTTGGGGGGGATTTTTAACATGTGTGAAAGCTTTAGGAGAATGTATAATTGATTGCTCTTTAATAATATATATCTATCCTTGGACAAACCTTTTAAAGATAGCTGAAAAATACAACACAAGTGTTCTGAGAAGCAGGAAACAAATATGTTCGCAAATAGACTAGACGCAAGTCTATACAGAGGGTGGCCAAATTATTATACTCAACTGATTTTTTTGTAATAAAAGTACAAGTACAAGAAAGTTTTGATGGAAAGACTGGCCCCACAGACAGCAGAATGGTTCCCAGATGGAAATTTCATATTTATGCATGATTCTGCACCCTGTCACAAGGCCAAATCTATCACCAAATATTTAAAAGATAATAATATCAACACTTTGAACTGGCCTGGTAACTCCCCTGACCTGAATCCCATCGAAAATGTGTGGGCAGTCCTTAAAACTAAAATAGCCAAAGAAAAAATTGTAACCAATAAAAGAGAGTTGATTGAAAACATAATCAAAGCATGGCACAACACTCCGAAACTGCAACAGGTAGCTGTATCATGCATTGAAAGTATGCCACGTCGCATCCAAGCTGTAATAGCAGCAAAAGGAGGAGTTACTAAATATTAAAATATTTTTTTTTTGTTATTTTTAGTATAGATAAGGAATAAACTGAAGTTGCAAATGTTCAATTACATATATTTGAAATATGTTCAAATAAAATATTACAAAAATACAGAAAATTTTGCTTGAGTATAATAATTTGGCCACCCTCTGTAGTTATGTATTTTCAAAAGTTCCAACCCTTTTTGAACTATCATACTGCGTTCTCTTTTTAGATATAAAAGTTTGAATATTTTCGGAATTTCCATATACTGGTTGCCCTAATAAGTTATCTCTCTGGCCTAACCAGAATACTCCGATTAGGTTGGGTGTTCACCTAGCGGATGGTATTATCCTCCCAGTTCATCTGGTAGACTTGTTTCAGGAGATATAACACTCCGAAGAGTCTCTCTCCCGCTAACCTCGTTAAAAAGCAAGGTCAATCGCCTCCGAGTGCAGTACGTCGAACTGAAGGGTTACTTACAACCATGGGCTGATTATCTAGACTAACCAAACTGTTAATCTGTGCGTTTTACACGTCCAAATTTGGTCTTATTTTACCATGTCTATTTATAAAATCAGACTTTTTTGACTGCTTAAAGAGAATGTCGATCAAAAGCAAACATCAATCGATTCCATTAGTCATGAATTACGTTTGAATGATGTCGATTGATGGAACGATATCGACCTCAGACCCTTCCGACTGATCGTAAAGGGCGCCTGCGGTTTGCAGTCTGCCGCCTTCTACTAGTATGGTATTATCTTGTAGCTTTCAGATTTTCTATTTATTTATACATATATTGTCGATTCGTTTTATCCCACAATTCAGTGAGAGTCTCAAACGTTAGTAAGAAATTTTTTCTGGTTCTAGCACATTTGATGGGTGCAGAGCAGTGGTGTTGTGCTAATTTTTTTCTACCGGAACGCGTACCGGAACGCGAACGGCAATCTATTTGAATAAGAAAACAGCTGTTTGATTTTTGTTTGAATGACAACCCGAGTCGAAATTTTAAGACATCAGACCTTCTCGTACGGTCTCACTTCTATTGTTCTCTCGTGCGGCGACCATTTTTAGGGTCTCCTTACGATTTCAGACGGTCTCACAATTGAAAATACAAATTTTCTGTCGTTTTCGGACGATATCCGAAGATCTCATTCGATTTAACACAAGATTTTTCTTAGAATTCGTGACTCATCGAAAACTGGACTTAGACTGAAATTTAATTTTCATTTCACTTAGGTTTCGGCGATTTTCCCCAAGCTAAAATCTAATATTATGTCTTAAGCATTTCAGGTTTCAACTATCTCACAGGCTCCAGCTACCTCGCCAGGATAAGAAAAATAACTTCAGTATATATATGTATGTATATGAGAAATTTTTTTTTTATTTTTATTTATATTAATTTTAATAATTTGAAATTAAAAATATCGAATTTTGATTAATTTTTATTAATTACAAATTAATATATTGAATACATCAATGTAGTACACATGCCTTACGATTTCATTTCGAGAGGTTATTAATGCCCAAAAAGGGAAAATGACCTGCGCAGGTCATTTACCGCGCGATAGAATTTAAGACATCAAACGATCTCAGACGTCCTGAAAAAGCACAAAAGAAGACCGTCTGATGTCGTCTGAGATCGTCCAAACAATAGAACTGAACTTGCTTTTACGCTATCGTACGATATCGGACGCCCTCAAAACAGGTAGCAAAATCGAGACAAAATTTTTCGACTCGGGAAAAATCAATTGCACATTTGGAGGCAGTTACAAATTTTGTTTTTCAGGTCAGACTTTTCGGTTTTTACTACTTTGCAAAAGTAAGTAAAACCGTTTATTTTGTGCGAATTTTGATTTCGTTTTGATTTACAAAAATATTTCCGCAATATGTTTATTTTTCAGATTGGGTAATGTTTAATTTTCGTAAAGATTCAGATGAAAATGATTGCGTTTTGCAAGATTTCAAGATGTAAAATAGTAACAAATTTAAAAATATGAAGTTGAAATTATACTTTATGGTTATTAATGGATATTCTCAATTAATAGTGCAACTCTCTCAGCAATAGGAAAGCTGTTTCGTCAGGAAAGTGCACACTTTTCCTATTTGAAATGGAACATCTTTCCTTTTATTTATCTATGATAATTACATATAAAAATTCGTCAAAAATTAGAAAAAAAATCAGCAATTCTTTTTAATTTTTTTTTCAATACGTTAGACAATTCTCGTTATCAGAAATCATCTTTAGTTCCGGAACGCGTTCTTGTCCAAAAAGGAAGTACCGGAACGACGTTCCGGAGGGTTCCGGCTCGACAACACCACTGGTGCAGAGATGTTTCGTTGCGCGAGTACGCAGTCACCTCTTCTTGGACGTGAGCCATGTCCGGCTTCACCGTTGTCCTGGCGCTGTATGACAGGTAATTGACGAAAAGCTTTTAAACGTTCACTCAAAAGTCATGACTGATGGTTGCATGGTGAAAAATCTGGTTAATGGGCAATTAAATAACCGGTTTTGGTTCCCAGGATCAAGAGCCCCAATACCTACACATATGTATGTGTTAGTCCCAGGTATTTTCTGTATGATAATTCTTTCGTTAAAGTTTCGTCAAGTTCCCTTTCTTTCTAATTCTCCCATTTTTTCCCTCTTGGGAGCCTATGACACTAGTCTCACTGCCTTGTGTGGGCCCCCTTATGGGACTTATATGGCATTAGAGGCCTCGTCACATTCGCTCATCATTAGGAAGCCGCATGTCACCCCCATGATGAAAAATGATAGCTAGTGTAGATATATGAGTAATAGTTTCCATGTCCTCGAAAGCTTTATATTTTTCTTACTCCTATGCAATTGCCCTTTTGTCGTCTCAAACGCCAGTTTCGTTTTACCAAGCGGTCCCCCAACTTAGTACTGACTCCCCCCAATGCTGCTTGACTTTCATAATCAATCGAGAACCGGTATATTGAGTATGTTAAATGGCCCCCCTCATGGTCACCAACAGAATTGCCTGAAATATGAAACAAGGCAACGACAAAAACTAAAGCGTGTAAAGGAGTATAACTAAAGCTTTTCAGTACGTAAACCAGATGCCGCCATTGCTCAATTTCTTTGTAATGAAGTTTTGCTCAGAGGACCCTTATGACAAACTGATGCAGCGATGGGCAACTGCAGCGATGGGCAACGGCAGCTCTTGGGAGCCACACAAACTTCTAAAAGCAGCTCTAGAGCCCTCTTAACCTGCTTATGAGTCAAGTGAGAGAGGTATAGGCAAAAGTTTTGAATTAGCTTCGAGTTCGGTAAGGAATTTAGAAGAGATTTTTTGTGCTCTGGAAAAGTCAACAGTTCCCCATCACTGTACAAAGGTATGCCTTATTTCAGTGTCGCTGTTTTTTACGAGGAAATCCTTTCATCGACATGCTCCTTGTTTGCCACAAGGGCTCACACGTTATATGAGGCATGCCTCCTTTTAATTCTAATCGTGTAAGTACATATATAGAAGCAGTAGGCACTATTTGTCCACCATGATCCAATGGTTAGTAGTAAGCTTAATGCGAAATATAGATAAAGGATACTAAAAGCGAGGAAGAAAGAGTTTGCAGATAGCTGAAAAGAACGCGATGGCGGAAGATTGTTTCACAATCGAGTTGTTATATCCATGAACGAAACTCTTGACTGTTGTGTAGGCGGCTTACGAGCTGTGGGCTAGTCTGATTTCTGTCCCTATCAGACAGTGTCCGGTCAGCACTCCCACTGTAACTAAGAGGTCTCGTCCACCGAGGCTCAGCAGTGACGTGGTCCGCCTGAGATCGTAAGAAGGCCAATCGTTTCGGCCAAAGTACATTTGTTAAGATCCCTCCAATGTTTTTCTGCTAATTGCATTGTGTGGTGTTGTACTTTAGATTAACATACAACTATCATCACTTTTGACAAATATGCTGCCATTTTCTGTTGATTTAAAATGACACCTCTTGTTGAAAGTCCCTGCACTAGTTACTTAAATCTGTAAGCCACAATCAATTTACATAAGTAGATGCATGGATTTGTTATGCCTTACGTCATGCTCAGATTGCAAGTTCTGCAGGGAATAACTCTCCCCCTAACATCTGTTCGCAAATTGTTATACCAATAAACAAATACTCCAATGATATTCTCTCGCCTTTCAACAAAAGCATCCTTTGTAATCAGCAAAGAAAGGCCTTGTAAAAAAGCAGCACATGTTCATCACTTACAATCGCCCTCCAGTGAATTCAAGCCAAAACACAATGTCCTTGCTGCTTGCTGCCTTTTAAAACTTAACAACTGAGTGAATAAATTAAAGAAAAGTGTAAAACATAAAAAAAACAGAAAAAGTAATTTAAACAAAAAAAAACACGTTATTCAAACTCCCCTTAAAATTATGGCTATGCTAACAGTTTTGCGTGCGTCCTGATTATTACTTACTAAACCCCAGTCGTTTTAAAACTCTCACAGCCCTCAGCCCCGGCGTCAGCCCTTGGCTCTTGGCTCAGTCGAGCTGTTATCGACTTGATTAAAAGTGGTCTTGTAAGAACCCAACGATGTGCGGTTTCAAGGGGGTTAGTTAGTTGCCTTGATGAACCCCGGGCACAATTTCTTAAAGCCATTTGTTACCCGCCCTCACTTCATTCCCAGCTACTCACAGCCGAGGAGAGGGCTCGAGAAGTGATTAAATGTTACACCGCGCACACGGCTTCGAGAACATCTGTCGTCAGTTTAATCAGCTCCTTCCGTTTTTGCGGGTTGAGTTTTGTACTAGGGCCAGTTAGTTTATATGAGGAGCGACCCCACGCGGCACGAATGTCGGAGGGAGTGTTGTTGTAGAGTTCTGATGACCCCATCGTAAACAAATTCTTAAGAGTGATGGGAGTCTTATCTGGAAATTGGATTGACTAATCAGACAAGATGGAAGGGTTTTTTTAAAGCCATCAAAGAGGGTACCAAGTATCGATCGGCCACCTGGGATCCTGGGGACCGTAGAGAGATCCACAGAACTGTGTTCGGCGTGTCTCAATCCTAGTGAATAAAAAATCTAAAAATAAATCACCGAAAATACCTTTAATCCAGACGTCAAACCCATGGAGACTACCCTTCCGCAAGCCTTCGAGTTCCCAGCCATATATACACACGCCCGAGCGGCGACGTCTTCTTGGCAACCGTAAAATTGCTCAAGGATTGCAGCAGGAGAGAACATCCTGCCGATAACACTTACAGAACGTATCAATAAAAGGAGGTAGCAATATCAATTTAACCCTTCCCGAGATGTCCTAGTGACAATCAGCCAAGAGGAAGTGACTCAGACCGGCTAATTTGGGGTCAGGAGTCGGAACGGAAAAAAGGAAAATCTCGTACTGTTCACATATTGAGTCCCTCGTCAATTCCTAGCATACAGGCACCGGGCGTCGGCACCAGGGGGGTGGATGGGGGTCGGAGAGACTTTTCTATCCTAGATGTCAAAACAATTGCTAGAAGCACTGTTTATCCCTTCAATGGGGTGTTAAGGGATTAAGGTTTTTGGGAGGATTAGGTGCGTGACTAGAATAAGGCAGACGTTTGAGGGATGCCCACACTGGTGTCCTATCGATCTTGAACCGCCGCATGAACTTTATCTTTCCGTAGACATGCCGTCGTCCATTATTTATTGTCTCAGGGCTGAGGTGAACGTAAATCGATCATTCGATACTTAAGGTGAAATGATGACCTATTTCGATTTCAACCGAGCCAGCGACACGGGGGGACTGTCAAGGACCCGATAAAACGGATACTTTTCGAATAAAAAAAAAAAACTTTACTTGGTTGTATGTTTTTTTCCACTCTGGCACGCTCTATACCGTCTCACCGTACTACCGTGCCGTGCCGCCGCCGACTTCGGATAGCCAACAGATGGAAGGCGTGTGCATATACTACACACCTCTGGAAAAACCGGAGTCAAATTTGAACACCAAACACAACTTCTTGTACGGCAAAACCTGGATGGCGGATGATTTATGACGTTAAGCTAGCAATTTCAAGTGTGTACAAGGAAGGTGAAAAATATGTGGATGATGTTACGGTTATATGAAGTATGTACGTAACAGAATATGAACGGTGGCATATATTTATTTAAAATTATGTCGGCGGCAGGATTATTTATGGAGTGCCGCTGAGAGGTGTTGACTGCTTAAGAGCACTGCTTGTGATGTATTCGTGTTATTTTGAGTGTTGTGTTTTATACTTCCGTGTCTTTGATGGTTAAAATTTATTCTTTTCCATTAAGGGATGTCAACGTTATTTAGAGGGGTAATGATCTTCGTAATATAGATCACCCATGTAAACTTGTAAGCCAAAATTTAAATGGGAAATGTTATTATAGGCATTCGTCTTTCGTTTGCCTTCTAGTTGTTTTTTTACATCTACTACTTTTGTGAAGTTTTGAAATGAAGGACGAAATTTCTTTAAGGGGTTGCTCTGATTTTTGGTTTAAAAAAAACGAAATTTTTTTTTGCCTTTTTATATTTATTAATATGTGTAGAATACGTTCCTAAAATATTAGTACGAAATTTTTTTTCGTTAAAAAGTTATATGCAGTATTGTAAGTGCAAAAAAACTGATTTTCTGTCGGACGTTCAGCGCGTGGTAGTGCTACTGTTATAGTTTATATACATAGTACCTGATGTTATTGTTATTTACACGAATGTAAAATATACATACGCATTCGTGCAAATAACAACATCAGCCACTATATGTATATAGTAACGCAAACATACGTTTGAATTTACTTACATTATTTCTTTTAGTTCGGCTACAGTGAAACGTAAAAAAACTTTAAACGCGTTTTTCTCAAAATGCCATTTTTCAAAACGGTTCCAGCGATTCAAAAGAAACTATTTAATATATTGACTTACCACTTATGTCAATTTATCGAAAATGATGTTGTCGAGTTCGCCTGTGTAAATTTTTTTTTCAAAATCTTACTATTAGTATTTTATTCTCCCATTTTGGGCCAGAAAAGTTGCATTTTTACGTTTTTTCACTAAAATGTCCTTAAATTTTTTTTTTGATGCAATTTTTACTAATGTTGACATAAGCGAACTAAAGGACATAATTTTTAACAAAACCGTTTTTCACTTTTCTGGTTCTGACCAATGGGGACGGAGCTATCGATGGAACCGTTTTCCATGTTATTTTTGAGGTGTCAACTTCAGCGCGTGCTACATATTTATTTATGACGGCAAAAAAAAAATTAAAATTTTTTTTGTGATCTCTAAAAGTTATCTAATACTATGAAAAAATTTTGTATATAAAAATAATAAGGGTTTTCTGTAAAAAAAAATCCAAAAATAGTCAATTTTTTGCCTCAAAAATCAGAGCAACCCCTTAAAACAAAAATCTAGGTCGACTAGTTTGATGCTGCTCGGAGTATATTCGCCATCGTGTCATTTCGATAGTTTGACTCGGTTGTGGCTGCAGAATGCTTTAACCCAAAGGTAGTTAAAATCAGAAGCAGTCTTTTTATATACTGTATGCTAGGCCACATTATTCCTAACATGAATCCCAATACCACTATGGGCAGAAACTTTGGGTCTTAACGCAGTAAAGTGTACCCTGGTACCTGGTAGTGATCTCAGGTAATATTTGGGTTTCACTTGGTGGTTGGTATAAAATTAAACAAATGGCACTCTACAAACGAAAAAGCCCGCGAATGTTACAAAAATCAAAACAGAAAAGTTTGTAATGGGACGAATTAGCCCTTTCAATACTGCCAGACTATTCTTTTAGCTAGTTTGGTTGACCCGGAAATTTATATGAGAAGTTAGCGCTGATCAAGGCCTACATGGAACACCTCGTTCGATAAGAAGTAAACCCTCCATTATGACTCCAGTACATTCATTGTAACGGTCGAACCAAAAAAAAAACTTCTAAAAAAAAGAACATTATACCGCAAGCCCAAAAATCCTAACAAACTATCACTCGTTGTGGTTAGAGAGCCTTAGATCTAGATCCACCTTAGAAGCGCCAGAGCCCCTATAGTTTGCTTGTTTACGTACCCAAACAGTATCCAATGACTCACTGAGAATAATTTTGTTTAAAGAATCATGTTATTGGTTATGAAGTTCAGAAAAGAAAGACAATACAAAAATTTGGTGGCAGCGGTGGGATATTTAAAAATGACACCTTTTGTTGAAAGAGTCGTTCTTGCTGTATGTGGTCCGGCGTTGTTCTGATTGTTTTAAAAACAAAGATGGTCGATTTTTTCCAGCGTTAACTTAAGCCAATCAATTTGCTTTCAGTAGACATCTGGGGTAATAGTTTGGTTAAGGTTTAAAAGCTCATAAACAATGCCAGCCATGGTTGCTCATATTACTAATTAGCGGAGCTTCAGTTTTGTGCTCAGCAAGAGTCAGGCCAGCGCTTTAATCGCTCAAATAGCTTCGTTCATATAGAATACGATCTCAACGAGTTATCGTCCAGGACTACTACCCCAATCGAACACGACTGCAACTGCTTTTTTTGGGAGGTGTAGCCTCAGCACCTCATTATACATTGTGATCCACAGCGGAAGGTCTAGGATGGAAATCCGCGAAAGTCCACATGTTATTCTGTACAACGTCGGCCATCTTCCGATTCACAATGAAGTAACCTACGTGCCTTCCTTTTAGGAAAGGTTGCTACCGAAAACGGTTTCGGAAGGCAGCGGGTGAGTTTGTCTGACTACCTACCCGAACCCAACACGATCTGCCGGCACTGTCAATGTACGTTTGACTTGCTTTACTCGCTTAGCTTGCTTTGACATGTTAAATAAACAAACGCTTTGTTATAAGGTAAATGCAAATGCTAACCCGGCTGACCTCCATGATACACGAGTCAATGCATTGGAATATATGAACTGTCAATTGTCAGTTTATTGACCAAGGCAGGGCGATAAATCCCGCAAAATTCACTCCGATCCCCTCCCTTAGCCGATAAACTGGCAAATGCCAGTTGAAATCGATCAATGCATTGACTCGTGTATCATTGGCCTAAGGCAGAGCTTTCGCATATAAAATCTTAAAAAATCTTGAAAGTGAAGCAGGTAAAGGATGGGCCTTAAGAATTCAGTCAACTGGGTAATTTTTTCCTATGACCCGAGTAAAAATAAAAAAAATGG
The DNA here is from genome assembly GCA_949987705.1 of Thereva unica. Taxonomy (NCBI): domain Eukaryota; kingdom Metazoa; phylum Arthropoda; class Insecta; order Diptera; family Therevidae; genus Thereva; species Thereva unica. Next base: position 14,204,211 of record OX465285.1, read on the forward strand.
GCTTATGACGGGCGAATCACGGCCGCTTGGCTTTTTCAGGGGGATATGACGGCCGTAGAATTTTTATCCATTTTTAATGGGGGCACATTCGGGCTTTCGACGGCCAAAATTGACCAAAAGATTTAAATGCCCAAGAACCAAGCTGTACACGCGGGCATTCCACGGGCAAATTTGGGCCAAAAAAGAATATGCCCCAAATGTATTGTTGAGTTTGCTTAATGGGAACTTGAACATTTTCGTTATGTACAAGGAATGGTTCTTTCGATTTATCCTGCAAGATTATCGATAAGAGCTCGCCAGTGGCCTCAGTCGGTTATATGCAAACGTATACCCGTCGCTATGGTGTGTGCCTGCAACGAGCCTTCCAATGCCCTTCATATGGCCGAGGACTATGTTTTAGCACTTTTGGTGTTCGCCCGTTGAAAGCCCTTATTTTATTTTTACTCGGGCTACGATATTTTCTTATAGTAGAGCGAATATCCACGTCGCTGCCACTGTACCACCGTCGTATGCCCTTAATAGCAACCACACGTACCACCGTCGTATGTCCTTCATAGAACCCATACGGCCACCGTACCACCGTCGTATGGCCCTTGTTGGTATTGCAAGGCCGTCATTGCACCGTCAGTCGCCCCCTGCATGGCCGCACTATACTTCAACGGGCCTTCTGATGCCCTCCATATGGCCGAGGGCTATAACAATCACGCCCGTTGTAAGGCCATAATTTATTTTGACTCAGGTGGCAAATCTAAGCTCACGAATCAAACTTTGTAATACCCGTCCGTCATGCCGTTGGTCACGCCATGGGGCAATATCTAGTATTCGTAGATCACGGCCTCTCATATTGGCCGCCCACAATTGGAAGTAGGTTATTGATGTTTGTAAATATCTCTCTTTGTTTTTGCCTCCAACACTAATACCATTTGAAAAAAATAGCCATTGTTGACCATATTGACTTTTTTATGGAAATATTTTTCGTAAATCAAATTTCTATTCAAAAATTTTGTTGAAAGATTGCTTTTCATTATTCCGATTTACAAAAAAAAATTTAAACTAATAAAATCAACTATTCCGTTTTCACTTCTGTGCCACACAAAAACAATCATCTCTCAGCACCCTTGTAAACTTTTCTGTTTTATTACTTAAAATATCCAAAAGAATTTTAACCCACTCAAAAAGTACCTATTTAAGCAAATCCAATCCTTTTTATATTAACCTTCGGCCAGAGCAAAAAAAAACGTAACTTTTTCCAACCCTTGTCTGCAGCTGTCACAAATAAAATTTCTCTTTTTTACATTTCTCCCAATAATAACAACAACAACATAAAAACCACCCCAGAAAAAAAACTTTCCGAAATATTTCCGCAAGAATTCTAAATCCAATAAATTTAATTACGACTTTACAAAAATCCTGAAAAGGGCTCTTTACATAATCCAAAAAGAACGTCAACCCCTGGAAAAGACAACAAAAACTAGATTAGCCCCGAAGCGAAATTAACAAGGAAGAAAATAATTCGTCCTTTTTCGACGTTGCGCCCCCCTTTGTCCTGTGTGTGTTTGTGTGAATTTCGGCTTCGGCATTATCAAAATTGTCTGAATAAAAGCTTTTGCGTTGCGCCCCCCCCCTTTTATAGAAAATTAGTCGGGGAAAAAATTTCCCTAAGATTTAATGACAATTTAACCCTTTTTGGACCCTGTAAATGTCTAGTGGATAAGTGGGGGTGGTGAATGCGGTGTAGTATGGGGGTTAGATTTTAGTCGCACCACGCTTTTGTATGTATTTTGCCGTTGGGGGTCGGTTGTTTGGATTTCGGACTTTCTAAAAACTTTGCTTTTTCCATATTTTGTGTGCGCTTTAGTAGTGTGGGAATTTGTTAAGGGATGAATAAAAGTGTAGAATGTTTACGTATATGGATGTGTGTGTTTGGATGTTTGTAATTAACTTGTTCATCACCGAGGCCATCGATAATAATTACAGCTGCGGTATTCTTGCTCTGAAAGGATCTCTCCTAAAAGCAAAGCACTTCAGTATTTCCTTAAAGGGAACAGTTTTCTAGTTGTAAAAAGTTGATCTCAAGGATCCCCCAAAAACCGCATAAAAATGGAGGATCTGAAAACGACGGTTGATTAGGTGGGTGGATTTGTGCGGGTGGGCTATTATTATTATTATTATTATTATTTATTTTTTGACAAAATATGTACAAAGATTTTCAACTTAAGAATTAGTACATTCAGCGCCGGCCCTGGGGTAGAGCAAGTGGAGCGGTCCCAGGTGGAAAGGGGCGCCAAAATGAATGCAACAAACAAATTCCACCAAAAAATAAAATTTTGATGGCACTTTTGAGGACGTTGTTTGTAGCTAACCAAGTCTCTGTACTCATCAATATCTCGAACTAGAACACGGCACAAGCAGGGAGCACTGACTCCAAGACCTATCGTACATAGCCTTAGGCCACATCCTGATCGAGGTCTATGTAACAGGCTGAATACGGCGAATCTTAACTCGATAAAAACCGCAATCCTAATGTGTAAACAATCGTGCTGAAGTTATGAATGGTACTACGTGAATGTACTACTAACGATGGACCAGGCGAACTTCGGTTTGAATTAGCCTTCCAATGCTGTGACGGAGCTCTGCCATGGGCGACCGTCCTTTCTCGCCCAGCTCGTGGTATCAATATAGAGATATTTTAACAAAAACTTTTCAAGATGGAGCACTTCTTAACGCTTCAAACATAGCTCATCCCATAGCTCCCAAAAGGTTCCCATAGCTCCCAAAAGGATGACCTACAAGGCCAGTTAGATATTTTTGGCTCCAAGCATCAAGGTGTCGAATGTGGTCTCAGTGAAGGAGAGTTTTCGGGATTCTTCTTCAGGGAGGGCAGTCTGAGCCCGTAAACCCAGGGATGGAGTACGTTGAGATCACTTTTTCTTTGGGAGATCTACTTAGATCTCCTGCGGAAGGAAGGGCACCTAATCGGAACGAAAGGAAAACGAGCGGGAGGCGCAGTCGCGTTTTACGCGATATATGGAAGCTAGCTACTCTGGTGTAGAGGCTGGTAAGGTCTGCGTGGCCCCCGAGGAACTAAGGGATAACGATTTTCTTAATAAGAACAGGGTTAGATCCTCGAAAAGGGCGAAGGCTTTGGCCATACAGTTTGAAAAGTCTTCAGAAAAGTCGGACGCACCCATAATGAAGTCTAGAACGACTCCAAAGCTGATCTTCTGTCAAATAGCAGAAAGTGTCAGACCCATGTAGGGTTTAACAATTGGCCTAGTAATGGTCCATTACTGGGTGCCAGTTAGCCAGTAATGGCGCAATAACACCACCCATGACTGGGCCATTACAGCAAAACTGCTGGATGATAACCTCGGCCCAATACTGGCCACTTGTAATGGCTCCCGATACTGGGCCAGCATAGACCGCCAAGAATAAAAAAAATTAGTTTTTTGAAATTAATAATTAGTTGATTCGCAAAAATTAATTATACAATTATTTTATATGAAATATGCCTAATATATTATAATTATAGTTAAAAACATTAAGAAAATATGAATATTCAAAATATTAATTATTAGTTAGACCCCCCACTCTTGAAGAGTAGAAGAGCAACACATTCAAAATACGCATTAACTGTAGAGAGTCAACATTTTAAAATGTATGACATTAAAGGCTGCCAGCGTTGTACCAAGCGTGGCCCAATAAAAATTACCGAGTCTTGGCCGACCGACGACAACCATACTATGGCCAATCATTGGCTCCGTTGTGAGATCTGGCAAAACCTACATGGGGAATGGGCGTGCTTGCGACTCAAAATCCTGTGCAACTCTTCCGGAGGCTATAGCCGAATTGGCTCAGAACAGCCCAGGTCCCTAGGGATCGGTGCCCCCTTATGATGGGCCGCCTTAAGCCCTGGAAGGAGTAAGACTTGTTACTGTAGACGGGAACAAGCTGCCGCGCAGCCTTTTTGTAATCGGGTAGTTCCCGGCAGAAAACAGAAGACCCCACTGGCATTATGTTGAAAAGGATAGAGGTCCAAAAAAAGACCCTAAGGGTGTAGGGGTAGAGAATACTCCATACTCCTTACCATAGGGGTGGAGAATACCGCATAAAATTCACAGAGATGATGTTGTTAGGATGGTAAACACTGCAATTTTGGGCTCATGCTAGGAGAAGCCTCTTTTAACCATCTCAACCTTACTGGCCCAATGCCCAACCATGCAATACAAACAACCAAATAGCCTCCAAAGAAGGTAGTCATCATTTCATTCATTGTGCTCCTTTAATCCCTCATGGGACATAGGGCGGAAACAGTTGGCCTCCAGCGGACTCTGTTTTGCGCGACAGCTCTCAGCTCCGACCAGGATCTCCCAGTTGTTGCGGCTTCTGCTAGTAGGGTTCTCCTCCATGTTGTCCTAGGTCTTCCGACTCGACGGGATCCTTGCGGATTCCAGTCGAGGGCCTGTTTGGCTAGATTTTCGTTTTCGCGTCGCAAGGTGTGGCCAACCCAATTCCATTTCCTTCGTTTGATTTGGTCGTCTATCCTTTCTTGGCCGGCACGGCGCCATAGTTCTTCGTTTGAAATTCTATCCTGCCAGCGGATTTTTAGGATACGACGCAGGCATCTGTTGACGAAGACTTGTAGGCGCCCTGTGATGAATTGGGTGACTTTCCATGTTTCGCAACCGTACAAAAGTACTGTCTTAACGTTGGAGTTGAACAGCCGCAATTTGGTGTTAGTTGAGATCTCCGTTGATCTCCATATGCGGAACAGGCATGCATATGCGCCTCGTGCTTTATTTATTCTGGAACTGACGTCTTCTTCTGCCCCACCATTTTCGGTAATAATGCTACCGAGGTAGCAGAATTTATGTACCAGTTCCACGTCACGGTTATTCAGCGCTGTCCGTTCAATGGTGTTTGCATTTATCCGCATTTCTTTAGTTTTAGTTGGATTTAGCCTTAAGCCTGCTGGACTACTTTCTGTTGCCAAATTGTTAATCATGTTTTTGAGGTCCTGGTGTCTGTGGGCCAGCAAACAGATATCATCTGCGTAGTCGAGATCCTTAAGGCGGTCTAACAAACCCCATTGTATGCCGCCTGTTCTACTATCTAGAGCGCCGACAAGGATGTCATTTATTACTATAAGAAATAGTAAAGGCGAAAGTAGGCATCCTTGTCGTACTCCTGAGCTCACCTCGAAGCTGTCGGATAATTTTCCATTATGGAGAACTCTGCATTTGGAATTGTTATATAGGGCTTTTATCAATTCTATTATTTTATCAGGCAGTCCCCGTCGCCGTAGTGCCTGCCATATAAAGCTCCTATTGACCGAGTCGAACGCTTTCTCATAATCTACGAAAGCAAGGTAAAGGGGGGATCGGAAAGAAGGTAGTGCTGTTGACGAAACGTCGGGGAAGCAACTCTGAGAAGACATACTTGCTCTATTGCCGCTACTGGCGGGGTTGTGACCCTAAAACCACCATCGAAATCCTTATGGGGCCCCCAGCCCACAAAGTCTTGCAAAAGGGGATGAATAATCCCGTAAGGAAATGGCAGGCCGGCAGTGCTCGAAAAAAGTTTTATCTAGGACAACTAAAAATACAATTTGTGTAGTGAAATTATCGACTAAAGGGCGCCGAAAGACAATCTCGCTCCACCCTCAACAAGGGGCGGCGCTGGGCTCGCTCCCCTGAATTCAGACCAGGTGAGTTTGCCAAAAAAAATACCAAGGAGTTCGGGAGTTATCGACCAAGGCTAAATTTGGATGGATGGAGCCTTTAAGAATAAAGTAGGTCTTCCTGATTAAGACTTGGACCTTACCAGCTGAATGATGTCCTGCCTGTGAGCAGCCCTGGATTCTTAAATAAAAAGTCATATTTAAGGTAAAGATCTTCATGAGCGGAGCTCTTTAATATCTCTCTTATAGCTCTTATATATAAGTCTTCTTTCTGTGCTTTTTTAATAAGGTTGCTCAACGCTTTTGCGTGCCTCATTTTAGTACCTGAACGATGTTCAAATCTGGAAATTAAATTCTTTTAGAAACATAGCCCACCTAGCCACTCTTAGTGGAACCTCCTTTGTTCCACCTTGCTACGCCACTGGATTGATCTCAAGGATCCCCCAAAACCGCATAAGAATGGGGGATTTGAAAACAACGGTTGATTGGGTAGGTGGATGTGTGGGAGGGCGTATGAATGGTGCAAACTCTTTTTTTTGAATGCGATTAATTTTTCAGAAAATCATTAACTTTACCATCGGCAGTGTCACAAATTGTGCGCGCATATTATACAGATCCCTTTGATGTTGGCATCCTTATTTAACAGCAAAAAGCGAAGGATTTTCGGTGTGTCATCCTCATCTGACTTCATCACCCAGGGCATTTCCTACTTTGTAATTAGAAGCAGAAAGGCATAAGGCGATTTGCATACACAAACAAATCATACACCATAACAGTGTACAGGATACTCAAGAGTTTCTCGTCGTTATCCTTGCTGGGACGGTGACGGGAGGAGGGCTGCTGTGTGTAGTAAGTTCGTTCCATTCCGTTCTGGTTCTCTGTTCGAAGAACTTATTTCTATCGTTTCGTTTCGTACATATAACAAGTATAACAAGCTCACACCACCATCACCGGATGCTGTTTTTACAAGGATCCATCAGGCACTATAGTAGCAGCAAGGATATGAACGACATATTTTTCGTACCATGTAAACCAAAACCAACCGCCTTCGCCCCCCATTTTGACACAGCAGCCGCTCTGGCAACCCCTTAATGGTTGAGGGGGAGGGGGTACGGCCCACATTTGCAATTCAAATGCCTTTTGAACACAGGAAGGCCATCCTTTATTGAATTTTATTCAACACGTTGTCATATGCTGTAATGAGGTATTAACTCTGCGGATGGATGATGGGACAAGCACTGGGTATCGTTCGCCACGTGGCGGGGATACAATTTTTCAGAGCTAAAATATTTTTCCGTAGGGCCTTTATGCGCGCCATGCCATACCATACCATGCCATACCATACGGCCAAACTCTTGCTAGTGGTGGATCTCACAGGCTCCATTCCTCTACTCTGGTGTTTATTTAGCTGGGATTCAAAATTCCACTGGCTGCTCTCTAAAGAGTGAAATTGTTGCCTTGTGCTCTGTGTAGTAATATGCGGGATGATGTAAGGTATACACTACGTCAGCTGCTGTCTCCGTCAACAACGCAACTGATGTGCGGCGCTCTGTGTACTTTGGTGTTATATTGATAAATTTTAGCCCCCCAATATTCATCTTAAATACATATATACGTGCGTATACAATGTTTCAGAATTTCATTATAACAAAGATGGCGGCCTTGTGACCTACTTTCAAGGTCGTTTGTTGTAGATAAATTTATAATTGACAAAACTCCACAAAAACAGATATGTATAGAGAATAGAGGGTATATTTGTATGTATGGATACTACGCTGAATAAGGGTGAGTCGGAGTATAAAATGAAGACGAGACCCGAGGTGGTTGAGGCCCGAGTACAAAACAAAAGTTTTGTTTTGTAAAGAGCAGCTTTTATAATACTGCTGCGGTTGTATGGAATCAATTTTATTTATCTTGAATGTCGGCGTTTTTTTTATTCTTTGCGTAGAGAAAACACAGACAATGTTAAATATTAAAGGAAAAGCTTGAGTAACTGTAGCTTCATCGTATTCATTCTGTCATGAGTTCCGCTTTTGAAGTTGAACGGCTTTATAATCCTTTAAAGGGATTTATTTCGATGTGAAAAGGAAATGTCCTTGAATTGTTCAATGAAGTTTTTATTTAAAAAATGATAAAATTAATAGTTTATGTGCGATCGGGGTTTTGGAAGGAGGGAAAGGAGGGGGGGCTGTTGGGTATGTTATGGTTAGGGTTATGACAAACTTTACTTACCAGTGGTCTATTAAAACTTGATCATTTCGACCCTGGATTATCTTTCTCACACGTATACCTACAACAGAGTGAATACATATATAAAAAATGACCTTACAACGGGCGAATACCAGCCGCATGGGGTTTAAGGGAAGTATAATGGCTGTCGAGTTTTTAACCATTTTGAGCGGAAGCACATACGGTCCCAGGACGGCCAAACTTGACCAAACGATTTACATGGCCGAGTTCTGAGCTGTACGTACACAAAGGCATACAACGCGCATATAAAGGCCAACATTTTCGTTATGTACAATCGACCTTTGAGTTACCATATTTAAGGAATATGTGTGTGATTCTGTGTTTGTGTGCGTGTGCTGTATGTCCTTACAATCCTGCAAATAACCGTCTCATGCCCGGCACACCGTCAAGGACTATATTTCAATCAAGGCCTGTGTTTGGCCGTTGTAAAATCATTTTTTATTTTTACGCGGGCACATATTTATGTTGCCTGGAATTTTAATGTAAACTTATTAAAATTAGCCAGTAAGAAAAAATGCTTCCACCATACAATGCAAATCTTAACTCGCGGTCAAATGAATTCCGAAAGGAAGTATCTACATATATCTTTGTTCCTTGAAATCCGGAAGTGAAAATGCTTGAAAACTATTCAATCCTCTTCATAGTCGTTGCGAAAATCAGGCAGGCTAAACGTATTTTTTATGCTCATATTTCAACTTCCTGTTTTGTTTTGGGAAAAGTTTTCCTCTGCCCTCAGGATGTAATTCTTGAGGAATTGTCTTTTCTTCTTTCTGCCGATGTTTTTTGCTGTTCTTCTTGTTTTCTCGTATTTCAATTTCTTGCTCCTCGTCGGTCTCTCTATGTATATTTTTCTATTTTTCTTTCTGGCTTTTATAGCTGCTTTACTTTCTTCGTCGTATCATTCACCGGCTCTGCCTATGCCTTTGTAACATCCAGTTTCCTTCGTGACATCTGTTACTATCCTCTTACCCATTTTCTCTCGTCTGTATCTGCCTTATTTATGTTTGGACCTATCCTTTCTGCAAGAGCTGCCGGATACCTCTCCTACACAAACTGTTCCTGCAGGCGATCAACATCGAATTTCTTTACTTTGTTGCTTCTTTTTTCTTGAGTGGACAGCCGAAATCTGAATGTAGATTTAACTAGGAAGTGGTCCGATTCACAATTCGCACCTCTACAGGATCTTACTTAAAGGATACTAGAAGCTACCCACGGTATACAGAAGCATAAGGTAGTGTAAAAGAGGCGACAGCTTCGAATGCCGTAAAAAATGGGCGCCTGGTGACGTCAGCCCTAATGCAGAAACAACAACAGCTTCGATTTTATATGGGAAGTGTCCCCCACGTGACGTCAGCACTAAAACACCGTATACGGTATACAGTCTTTTACATTACCTTGTTTCTGTATACCGTGGAAGCGTCATGAGTATATGGTCTATTTGGTTGCAGTATCTTTCGCTGGGAGATTGCCATGTGTATTTGTGAATATCCTTTCTTTGCGAAATATGTTGAACTGACGATCATATTTTTGCTCATCGCAAAATCGATAACACGTTTTCTAAAGCGGCTTTGTATTCATCGTAGTCTCTTGTCACAGCTGTTGGTTTAAGTTACATATACGCTTGCTGCAAATAATGCATGACATCTGTGCCTTCCTTACGTTAGCTTCATCCTGGAAGCGTAAGTTAGAAGTAGTCTTTTACGACTGCATACGTTTCATTTGTAGCCTTCGCAGGTATGATCACATTTCGTCTCACTGGCACTCAGTTTTTGGATGTTTCTTACGTGACTAGTAGTGATGAGCAAAAATGGTCTTGTTCTTGCAGTCTTGTCTTGTTCTGGCACATTTTGCAAGATCAAAAACAAGAACAAGACTTAGTTATGCTTGAAAGAACAAGAACAAGAATAACTGTGCAAGAATACGACAAGAACAAGACTAGATTAGTCTTGTCTTGTTCTTGCATTTGCTCATCACTAGTGACTACCGCTGTTTAGGGTCTTGTGCTACTATCATAACATCATCAACCACCGAAAACCCGGTGAGTTTCGCTTTGTAACCCCGGAACGTATAATAAGCCTTAATAAATTGAAAAAGTTTTACAGGAGTATAAGACCTTAAGGCCGCCAATCCATTCCTCCAAATTGCGCGGGCCGTAGGTCGGGAAACTAGGATGAACTCATGGCCTTGAGCTATAGAACTTATGTGTAATCACTCACTTGGAAAGCTTCAAGTTGCTCACTTTGAAGCTGGGCCAATAGACTGGTATTCCAAAAAGGACCGCCCGGCTAATTTTCATGTAACACCAAAAATTAACTCTACACAAGGATAATTCCTAAGCTTGTTTTACTACAAACGCCAAAAAATTCCTCAAAAACATGAAAGATATTTTTGGAACTCATAAACAAAATTGTGTCTCATAAATATTAAGAAGAAAATAATCAAATTTTTGGCAATATAGCCTCGTCATGCTGTGACCTAGTAAACAGCAAAGGAAAGAGAACAGGAAGCCCAATTAAACATGCTCCCCCTAACCCTTTTTGTGTTGCTGCTGTTCTTGCTGGCTGAACGGAGGAAACACATCAAAGGGCTAGGAGTCAGAATAATGACTGGTTAGGTGTAATAACTCCTAAACGGAAAGTCTGCTTTTGATGTGGGTTTATTTGAAAGCCGCAACGTGGATGTTGGCGCTCTATACTATAGATAGAAAAACAAGGACGATTAGGAATTTCATTGGCGTTATTTATGCTTTTGGTGAATAATCTATAAATGCTTCTCCCCAAATTTTATGCGTGTGGGGGAATATTTCCAAAACAGATTTTAAGTGTGGTTTATTTAGGAAATTTGGAAATATTTTTCGCATGGCGACTTTTGAAGGAGAAATATTATCGGAATTTTGTTTAGGAATTTATAAGGATATTAAAAAAATGAATTTTATGAGGAACTTGTGAATATCTTAGTTTTGAAGAGTACACGTAAAATTCTTTTATTGACACAATTTAATGACTACAAACACAGTTCTTAAAATTTACTACTACTCGCAATTTATTATCTCGTCGTTAATAGCACGTTTTAGTTGCCTATTTAATTACACTATTTCGCTTTAGGTCACAGTACCCTTTTAACCGCTTTTCTAATCAAAAACTCACTGACTGATTAACTGTCCCTGAGCCTATATTTATATCTCAAACTTCTTTGTTCACCTGGTAGTCTGATACTGCCGGCATCAAGCCTTTGTCAGCTGGTTACTATTCTCTTTGGTCGATTTCACGAAAGTGCTGGGATCTTAATGAATGGGGCATCGTTGGAAAGGGCTCGCTCCCCCGAGTTCAACGCACAAAATTTGGTCCAAAAATTCCAAGGGGTTCGGGAGTTATGGCCGCTTTTGTGAATGGCCAAATGAGGGTGGCGAAATGCCCATTATCTCGGGAAATACTGGGCAGACCGGTGTGCGGTTGAATTCACAGACTCCCTAGGAGGTCCCTAACAATTTCCCATTCAAAAAAGGGTCGCTCCAAAAATTTCCCAAAACCGGAAATTTTGCAAAGGGGTACCCCTTGGGATATTTTTGGTCGATTTCACCAAAGTGCTGGGATCTTAATGAATGGGGCATCGTTGGAAAGGGCTCGCTCCCCCGAGTTCAACGCACAAAATTTGGTCCAAAAATTCCAAGGGGTTCGGGAGTTATGGCCGCTTTTGTGAATGGCCAAATGAGGGTGGCGAAATGCCCATTATCTCGGGAAATACTGGGCAGACCGGTGTGCGGTTGAATTCACAGACTCCCTAGGAGGTCCCTAACAATTTCCCATTCAAAAAAGGGTCGCTCCAAAAATTTCCCAAAACCGGAAATTTTGCAAAGGGGTACCCCTTGGGATATTTTTGGTCGATTTCACCAAAGTGCTGGGATCTTAATGAATGGGGCATCGTTGGAAAGGGCTCGCTCCCCCGAGTTCAACGCACAAAATTTGGTCCAAAAATTCCAAGGGGTTCGGGAGTTATGGCCGCTTTTGTGAATGGCCAAATAAGGGTGGCGAAATGCCCATTATCTCGGGAAATACTGGTCAGACCGGTGTGCGATTGAATTCACAGACTCCCTGGGAGACCCCTAACAATTTCCCATTCAAAAAAGGGTCGCTCCAAAAATTTCCCAAAACTGGAAATTTTGCAAAGGGGTACCCCTTGGGATATGTTTGGTCGATTTCACCAAAGTGCTGGGATCTTAAGAATGGGGCATCGTTGGAAAGGGCTCGCTCCCCCGAGCTCAACACACAAAATTTGGTCCAAAAATTCCAAGGGGTTCGGGAGTTATGGCCGCTTTTGTGAATGGCCAAATAAGGGTGGCGAAATGCCCATTATCTCGGGAAATACTGGTCAGACCGGTGTGCGATTGAATTCACAGACTCCCTGGGAGACCCCTAACAATTTCCCATTCAAAAAAGGGTCGCTCCAAAAATTTCCCAAAACTGGAAATTTTGCAAAGGGGTACCCCTTGGGATATGTTTGGTCGATTTCACCAAAGTGCTGGGATCTTAATGAATGGGGCATCGTTGGAAAGGGCTCGCTCCCCCGAGCTCAACATACAAAATTTGGTCCAAAAATTCCAAGGGGTTCGGGAGTTATGGCCGCTTTTGTGAATGGCCAAATGAGGGTGGCGAAATGCCCATTATCTCGGGAAATACTGGGCAGACCGGTGTGCGGTTGAATTCACAGACTCCCTAGGAGGTCCCTAACAATTTCCCATTCAAAAAAGGGTCGCTCCAAAAATTTCCCAAAACCGGAAATTTTGCAAAGGGGTACCCCTTGGGATATTTTTGGTCGATTTCACCAAAGTGCTGGGATCTTAATGAATGGGGCATCGTTGGAAAGGGCTCGCTCCCCCGAGCTCAACACACAAAATTTGGTCCAAAAATTCCAAGGGGTTCGGGAGTTATGGCCGCTTTTGTGAATGGCCAAATGAGGGTGGCGAAATGCCCATTATCTCGGGAAATACTGGGCAGACCGGTGTGCGGTTGAATTCACAGACTCCCTAGGAGGTCCCTAACAATTTCCCATTCAAAAAAGGGTCGCTCCAAAAATTTCCCAAAACCGGAAATTTTGCAAAGGGGTACCCCTTGGGATATTTTTGGTCGATTTCACCAAAGTGCTGGGATCTTAATGAATGGGGCATCGTTGGAAAGGGCTCGCTCCCCCGAGTTCAACGCACAAAATTTGGTCCAAAAATTCCAAGGGGTTCGGGAGTTATGGCCGCTTTTGTGAATGGCCAAATGAGGGTGGCGAAATGCCCATTATCTCGGGAAATACTGGGCAGACCGGTGTGCGGTTGAATTCACAGACTCCCTAGGAGGTCCCTAACAATTTCCCATTCAAAAAAGGGTCGCTCCAAAAATTTCCCAAAACCGGAAAGTTTGCAAAGGGGTACCCCTTGGGATATTTTTGGTCGATTTCACCAAAGTGCTGGGATCTTAATGAATGGGGCATCGTTGGAAAGGGCTCGCTCCCCCGAGCTCAACGCACAAAATTTGGTCCAAAAATTCCAAGGGGTTCGGGAGTTATGGCCGCTTTTGTGAATGGCCAAATGAGGGTGGCGAAATGCCCATTATCTCGGGAAATACTGGGCAGACCGGTGTGCGGTTGAATTCACAGACTCCCTAGGAGGTCCCTAACAATTTCCCATTCAAAAAAGGGTCGCTCCAAAAATTTCCCAAAACCGGAAATTTTGCAAAGGGGTACCCCTTGGGATATTTTTGGTCGATTTCACCAAAGTGCTGGGATCTTAATGAATGGGGCATCGTTGGAAAGGGCTCGCTCCCCCGAGTTCAACGCACAAAATTTGGTCCAAAAATTCCAAGGGGTTCGGGAGTTATGGCCGCTTTTGTGAATGGCCAAATGAGGGTGGCGAAATGCCCATTATCTCGGGAAATACTGGGCAGACCGGTGTGCGGTTGAATTCACAGACTCCCTAGGAGGTCCCTAACAATTTCCCATTCAAAAAAGGGTCGCTCCAAAAATTTCCCAAAACCGGAAATTTTGCAAAGGGGTACCCCTTGGGATATTTTTGGTCGATTTCACCAAAGTGCTGGGATCTTAATGAATGGGGCATCGTTGGAAAGGGCTCGCTCCCCCGAGTTCAACGCACAAAATTTGGTCCAAAAATTCCAAGGGGTTCGGGAGTTATGGCCGCTTTTGTGAATGGCCAAATGAGGGTGGCGAAATGCCCATTATCTCGGGAAATACTGGGCAGACCGGTGTGCGGTTGAATTCACAGACTCCCTAGGAGGTCCCTAACAATTTCCCATTCAAAAAAGGGTCGCTCCAAAAATTTCCCAAAACCGGAAATTTTGCAAAGGGGTACCCCTTGGGATATGTTTGGTCGATTTCACCAAAGTGCTGGGATCTTAATGAATGGGGCATCGTTGGAAAGGGCTCGCTCCCCCGAGTTCAACGCACAAAATTTGGTCCAAAAATTCCCAAGGGATTCGGGAGTTATGGCCGCTTTTGTGAATGGCCAAATGAGGGTGGCGAGATGCCCATTATCTCGGGAAATACTGGGCAGACCGGTGTGCGGTTGAATTCACAGACTCCCTAGGAGGTCCCTAACAATTTCCCATTCAAAAAAGGGTCGCTCCAAAAATTTCCCAAAACCGGAAATTTTGCAAAGGGGTACCCCTTGGGATATTTTTGGTCGATTTCACCAAAGTGCTGGGATCTTAATGAATGGGGCATCGTTGGAAAGGGCTCGCTCCCCCGAGTTCAACGCACAAAATTTGGTCCAAAAATTCCAAGGTGTTCGGGAGTTATGGCCGCTTTTGTGAATGGCCAAATGAGGGTGGCGAAATGCCCATTATCTCGGGAAATACTGGTCAGACCGGTGTGCGGTTGAATTCACAGACTCCCTGGGAGATCCCTAACAATTTCCCATTCAAAAAAGGGCCGCTCCAAAAATTTCCCAAAACCAGGGAACTTTAGTCGGTAAGTCGAGTAGAGAGAAGGGTGAAAGATAGGCCCAAAATACGCCGTTTTATCCCACCATCCCCAATCCAATACAACCGAGAAAGAACCCTAATTATGCTTCGAAGCGATAGCAGGACAGAGGCCGGAGAGCTGTCGTGAAGAGGAAAGAAAAATAGAAGAAAGTTTATTTAGGAAGGACCCATTGAAAAACAAAGAATCATATCGTAGAGTGAATTCGAAGCAAGGATCTCTGAAATAGCACTCGAACGCTTTAACTTACGGTAAAGGCCGGCAAGTGTGCTTAACAGATGGGTGTTCTGTAGGCGAAGAATATATGTATGTATTTCTTTTTGTCAAGGTTTAGTCGACACCCCAGCTTAGGCCACTTAGCAGAGCACTATTTTTTCATTTTCAACGGTATGTAATTTAAACAGAACGCTTCCAGACGTGCGCAACTTTCTGCATATAATTGTGAAGTTGTTGAAATTGTAAAACTGAATCCTTGAGACTATGGCACAAACTATGAAAAGACCTCGCGAAAATGTTATTTTTAGCTTTTTCAAAAAAAAAAAGCTTATACAGAGGCTCTGTCCGTCTGTCCGTCTGTCCGTCTGTCCGTCTGTCCGTCTGTCCGTCTGTCCGTCTGTCCGTCTGAAGCCTACTTTCATCTCTGAAAGTACTGCAGATACAGACTTGGGAAATATCTCAAAATGTAGCTCTTGGTCAAAAGACCAAAAACTGAGAAAATGGTCTGGAAATTTCAACCAGAAGTATATTTAACAACAAAAGTATATTTAACAACAAAAAAGAGATTTCTAATCAAATTCATTTATCGGTAGCCTAGAGGTAAGGCTCTGGAGTCATATTCCAGGCGAACCAAGTTCAATCCCCGACCGCAAAATGGTGAAATAAATTTTTTTTTTTACTTCGGTGTAACATGTTTTAATTCTATTTCTCACTAAATTATATTATTTAATAATGATACTCAGGAGAACATAAACATTTATTTAATTAAAAGTGCAAAAAAATCATTTTCTTGAGTTTTTATGGCTCTTCGGCGGCTTTATAAATCATTAAGAAATTTCGCGGAAATAATATAAAGTATTTATTTGTTTATATGCATATTTTATATGCTGTTCATTTTATTATAGTTTATAGTCATGTAGGTGGTGCTGTAGACCAAAACAAAAATTCAATTTTATCGAACTTCGCTGTGGATTTGTCACAATCAACCAGAAGTATATTTAAATAACAAAAAAGAGATTTCTAATGAAGTCCATATCGGTAGCCTAGAGGTAAGGCGCTGGAGTCATATCTCAGGCGAACCGAGTTCAATCCCCGACCGCAAAATGGTGAAATAAAAATTTTTTTTTTACTTCGGTGTAACATGTTTTAATTCTATTTCTCACTAAATTATATTATTTAATAATGATACTCAGGAGAACATAAACATTTATTTAATTAGAAGTGCAAAAAAATCATTTTCTTGAGGTTTTATGGCTCTTCGGCGGCTTTATAAATCATTAAGAAATTTCGCGGAAATAATATAAAGTATTTATTTGTTTATATGCATATTTTATATGCTGTTCATTTTATTATAGTTTTTAGTCATGTAGGTGGTGCTGTAGACCAAAACAAAAATTTAATTTTATCGAACTTCGCTGTGGATTTGTCACAAAAAATATGTATGATTTAAACGAAACATTTGGTAGGTTTAAAACGAAAAGTAGATATCTAATTTTTACCAGGGCTTATAAACGCTTACTGAAATGAATGAAAATTTTTAAATTTCACGAACGATGTATTTAAGACCGTCCTTATAGTCCATGAATATAAGGAAGTGATTTTTCTCAGAATTTTTAATATTTTACAAAAATTTTACAAACGATTTGCCCCATATCTAAAAAATTTTGCAGCCCTTTGTTTAAAAGCATATTTTTAAGTTTTTATTAACTAAATTTGTATATATCTCTTCAGAATAACAAAACAAAAGTGGGATGTTGTGCCTAGAGACTAGCCACTAATTACGCTTTTTCTTGGTATTCTTTCTATTTAATAACACTTCAGTCTGGATGACAATATATTAAGTGAAGATTGTGAAGAATTGCGAAAATATTCAAACAAATAACTCGAAAAACTAACGCATCTTTCATGGAGATGCTGCTGCAAGAATTATACAATAATTGCCCGCCAAGAATTTGAGAGAATTGATATATTTTAATTGCACCCCATCTATGACAAAGAATAGTGAACACCATCTATGGCAATATTACATTACTCTTCGTTTTACCTATGATTATCAATTAAGTACTTTTTTTTTAGCTTTTTTAGTTATGATGATTTATTGTAGTATAATAAACTAAGCCTGCGTTGATGATAAAATCTCAAAGCGGCGACTAATTAAAACCTTTGGGACATATTTAATTGTGAGCTATAACTCAATCTATAATAAGCTAAATAAGCCAAATCCGTTTTTAACTAAAACTTTTATTTCACGTTGCATTGATTTAATTATTGTCATAATGCTGTATCCTAGTGTGGCCATGGAGATTCATAAGTATTACACTGACCAACGCTATATATAATTAATCTTGCAAAGTTTTTGTTAAAGGCGTATGTAGGTTATAAGTTGTGAGACTTTGCGTAATCTAAAACTTAACAAAGTATTTAACAAACACTACCAAAATCATCATAACTTAAAAAAAAATAGTACGCGGCCATCGCCAGTATCGAACCCGGGTCCTGTCGCACCCCGAGCTAGCACCAACCCATTACTCCAAACTCTAACTCGTAGGAATGTGGCAATAAACCTATTTATTCATGCTTTCATAAAAAGGTACATTCCAATGCAAGATATGTATAAACTTTAGAAGGAAGTAAACAACTGATTTATGACAACAGATTTTCTATTATTTATGAAATGTATTTTGTATATTTTATGGAAATTGATAATCATAGGTAAAACGAAGAGTAATGTAATATTGCCATAGATGGTGTTTACTATTCTTTGTCATAGATGGGGTGCAATTAAAATATATCAATTCTTTCATATTTTTGGCGGGTAATTATTGGTGTTGGTCTCTTGCGAAGTGGGGGTACTTGTGTGCGTGCACGTGCATATATGCTATGGATAAACAGGTGCCTGTGTTTTTCAGTAGATGTTCTCATTTAAAGAAAAGTGAAGTGCGTGATAATATTTTCTTTAAAAATAAAAAATAAAGTTAAATTGAAGTGTAAATAAATACAAAAGGCGCGGTAAGCTGAATTTTTAACAATAATGTATGTTTAAGTAAAATAATACATCTAATTCTGCTGTGCAAAGTGATTTTAGATTTGCCTCCAATCCATAGAAAAATGTTTAGATTCGTTTTACATAATTATATAGTGTTTACATGTGTGATGTGTTTTTTTTTTTTCAATTTGACACTTTCGATTTATTGGACTCGATTCCCAGATCCAGTGGGGCGGAAGTGAGTGCGGATTTAAGACTTTGCGATTCTCAAATCTGCAACCGCGAATCTCTCTTTGACATTTTCCGTGCTTTAAAAGTGTGATCCGCAACAAATTTTCTGAGGATTTGAAACCACAAATGCGCCTAAGATAATCCGACATCGGGTATTTCATTAGCGTGTGAGTCTTCACTCCGAATTTTTGATTTAATTGAATCCGCGACTGCAAATTTCAGAATCGCAAAGTGTCAAATCCGCACTCACTTCCGCGCCGTCGGATCTGGGAATCGAGGCCATATTATTTTGTTTTTCCATAATTTTTGAGTAATTGTTTTGGGCAGTGGCCTCGATTCCCAGATCCGGCGGGTCGGAAGTGAGTGCGGATTTGACACTTTGCGATTCTCAAATTCGCAGTCGCGGATTCAATTAAATCAAAAATTCGGAGTGAAGACTCACACGCTAATGAAATACCCGATGTCGGATTATCTCAGGCGCATTTGTGGTTTCAAATCCACAGAAAATTTTTTGCGGATCACACTTTTAAAGCACGGAAAATGTCAAAGAGAGATTCGCGGTTGGAGATTTGAGAATCGCAAAGTCTTAAATCCGCACTCACTTCCGACCCGCCGGATCTGGGAATCGAGGCCAAAAAGAAATTTGCGGTTGCGGATTTGAGAATCGCAAAGTGTCAAATCCGCACCGCCGGATCTGGGAATCGAGGCAAATAAAATAGAATAGAATATTTCAATATACATAAGTAGCTATTAGCCGTGTTTTTTTTTAATGAACTACATATATGGGTGATTGTCATGAAATGGGAGTTTTTGAGATTTGAACAAAAATTTGTGAACAAAAAAAAAGTGCTGAAAAAAAATTTTCTCATATGTTTTCAACATTATTTTGAAGTACTTTCTGTATATTTCCACATAAATACACACGAGGTATAGACAGTGAGAAGTTTATATCGAAAAGCCGAAATTATATGGCTTCGGAGGCGACAATTACGGTAGCGACATTTCATCGAAAAATCCGTCGCTTTCATGATCAATGAGAGCAAACAATTTTTCCGAAAATTTGCTTGCTCTACAAATGCAAACAAATATACCGAACCGAGTTAAAAGAGATTTGCAACACATATCACAACGAAAACACACATTACGGAGGCGACAGTTTTTTTTTCTTCGATAATTTTCTTGAGGGTTGCTCTCTTGTTTATAAATTGTTCACAGTCTAAACGTCCGGCGAGGATAAACATTCATAAAGAAACTTGTGACGATTCGGTTTCACTACTTAGTGCCACTTGACAACCAATTTGTCGTTGCGTGTGCGCTATTTTTATAGTTTTTATTGAAATTTGCAACAAACAACAGTCAGAATGTAAACACTGACATCTAACTAAGCAGGTATCCGCCCGCGTAATACATACCGGTGATCAGTTTCGGAATACTGCTGCTATCGTTTGAGACCCTAGGCGCGCGGCAATAATGCACTGTTTTTCCGTAAACGTAGTCCCGTGACGTAAAAGCGGAAAATGGACAGGTTACGGAGGCGACATTTTCGGTGGTCGAAGGGCCGCCATTTTGTTCAAGAGTGCTTGCCGCGGGAGGCGATGAAGGAGCGAATGTTTTATTACTGGATGGAGATTTTCACCCCAGAAAAAATTTGTTTGAGGCGTTGTAGCTAGAGAACAACGGCCAGCCAGCCACTACCCCCATTTCATGACAATCACCCATATAGTTATTTTATCGAGTTCATTAAAAAAAGCTAAAACGACAAGAAAAATTTTTTGGAGCGTCTACTTCGATACTTAAAAATTTCAAAAGTAAATGTAAGTTAATACCCTCGACACACCAGCACTCATAATCTTGATTATGACGTCAGAATGACGTAGATTGCATTTTATTTCCATATCTTTTGTATGGGTCTACGTCATTTTGACGTCATAATCAAGATTAAGAGTGCTGGTGTTTCGAGGGTATAAAAGTGTCAATTTACTTATGTTTCACGAAATCCCATGTAGAAAATAATAAATAAGTTTCTAAAATATGAATTATTTATTACAAAATTGCTCTCAACACCTCCCTGTTGTTTTTAACCGACTTCAAAAAAAGAGGAGGTTACTCAATTCGACGTGTAGATATTTTGTAGTCCTGTTCACGCATAACTTTGTAACCCAATAACTTTTTTGCTTTTTTTTGGTTCATTTGAAGGGGGAGTTTCCCACAGTGGTCCCGTTAAATTTTTTCGAAATTCTGATAACGGAGTTCGAAATTAGGCATAAAGAACTGTTAAAATTAATTCAACCTAAACATTTCATAGGCACCGAACAAAATACTTTATTGTTGCGAAACTGGTAGAAGGCCGGTGGGAGAGTGCGTAGCGCGCTGGATACTCGATCCAGCGGCGCGTAGTGTTGCAGGTTCAAGCCCTGATCGGTCGGGGCAGATTGTTTTCTTTTTCTCTTTTTCTTCTTTCTGAAATGATTTATTAACATATTAGTCAACCACTGATAGTATCAGCCATGGCGCAGAGGGCTAGGGAGAGGTACCTACGTCTAGGAGCTTTGTGGGGCTGCGAGTTCGATTCTTCGGCTCGCTGTGCTTTTTTTTCGTCATAATATTTTTTTTTTTTCAATTTCCTTCGGGGATTTTGTTTCATATGAAATAAGTTTTTGACGTGAATACGTCTCTAAATTTGCTTCCAGAACAAAAACCGGTGATAACGAAATTATGGCATATAGTTTAGATTTGCAGCTCAAAAACTATTCTTTATATTGAATAAAGAAATATACCATGGCGTGGGTGAAGAATCAAAGAATTTTATTTTTTACATTTGATTTCCCCAATATCAATGGGAATTAGGCTTATATTTCCTTGATTTGTATATGTGTGTACTGTAAACAAACGTTGAACTTTGACCAACTTCCACTGCAAATTTTACACATACTAATAGTTCGCATGACAATACAATCTGATCATTTTGTAGAAAAATCAAGATGGCGGTTCCATAATGGCAGTCGAATTTTGCAATTGGGTTCCCCGACTCCAGAAATGGGTATAAAATAAAAGGGTAAGACAAGTAGAACACACTTCGCAATGTGACGTCATTCAACACCCAAAATGGCGGCCAACACAAAATGGTGGCTTTCTTTTTCTTTAAATCGTTCTTGTTCTGGGTATCAAATGAAAGTGTATGACGAGTATAGTACAGTAAGCTATCGACTTCACAATAAATATTTCTTTTAATTTCCCCGGAGAATTTTGTTTCATATTAAATAAGTTTTTTTTTGTAAATTCGTTCGAAAATATGCAAATACATTACTGCAAAAACCATTTAGTTACTGCTTAGATTTTTTCGATGGCGCGGCGGCGTGTTATACTTCCCAGAATGGATTTAAAAAGAAGAATCATTCACGCAATACGTACGCTGCATCGTCGGTTAAACGATACTATGGCAGCGTCTCATATATATCGTAAAGGTAGGCTCATACGCAACAATTTAGTTTTTTTTGATTTGTCTAGTCTGGCGCAAGTCGAATTGTGGAAATAAACTGAGTGCAAATGACGAGTGAAAACTACCTCCATTAGTTATTGCGCATTATATTTATACTTATCTACGCGTTGTATTATATTACATTGATTGTGATAAGGTCGGAGGAGCAAGTGGTTGAACATCACAGACATATTTGGTACAATCCAAACATTTTACATTGTGCAAGCCGAACAGTTGAGTTCACACGCAACGATCTATTTGTGCCCTGTAGACCAACCTTAATATTTTTTTTATATTGCCCCCGAAAAGTAATTCTTCTTCAAAAGTGATTCTCCGTCTTCAAAAGAGATTCTTCTTTCTAGATCCATTCTGATTGGATTACTGTTGTTAAGAATTACAAACAATTATTTCATCCTTTTTTGTGCATTTTGTGCGGTTTTTTTTTCTGAAATCGGTTTTTAAAATTTTTTTTATTATTTTTAAATTACCTTTTCAAACCGCCGAAAAGTATGGAACATTCCGAAAAGAAAGGGATATTGAGAAATTTTCCAAAACCTCGATAGAGACCCCGATAAAACTTAGGTCTTGAGATTTGTATGGGGAAGAACTATATAGCTCATTAAAAAACACGGCTATTAGCTATTTGAAAGTAAAAATAATTATATTTTATACAAAGTAGCAGTTGTAATGGAATATAAAGTTGTGATCATTTTAGTTTTCTTCTAAATATCAATAAAATATTATTGTAAAATATTTGATTAGAGCATATTATACGTTAAATTTTTATTATTTCAGATTAGTTGTTTTACAACAAACTGCTACGATTTTGTCAGGTAAAATTTGTTCGTTTTGTGTTTGTATTAAATCAGCTGTTTTCATAGCTATTTATTATTATATAAATACATATAATAAAATTTATAGTACAAAGATTTAGAACAAAATATGCCTCGAAAAAAATACTCGATAGCGCAAAAAAAAGAAGCAGCCGAACGACGTCGTACTCTTCGCACCGCGTCGCAGCGAAATAGACGTAGTAATAATGAATACCGTCACACACAACGACAAGTAGATGCAGAAGCTCATAAAATTGCACGTGAGCATGAGCATCGTCGTCGGCAAGAGCAAGAACGAAATACTGAGGCCCACCGACTTGCTCGCAACGATGAAGATCGCCGTCGACAAGAGCAAGAAAGAGATGCTGTAGCCCGCACATTTGCTCGTATGGAAGAAGATCGCCGTCGGCAAGAGCAGGACCTAAATACTCAAGCCCGCAGACTTGCGCGTACAGATGAAGATCGCCGTCGGCAAGAGCAAGAAAGAGATGCTGTAGCCCGCACATTTGCTCGTATGGAAGAAGATCGCCGTCGGCAAGAGCAGGACCTAAATAGTCAAGCCCGCAGACTTGCTCGTACGGATGAAGATCGCCGTCGGCAAGAGCAAGAAAGAGATGCTGTAGCCCGCACATTTGCTCGTATGGAAGAAGATCGCCGTCGGCAAGAGCAGGACCTAAATACTCAAGCCCGCAGACTTGCTCGTACGGATGAAAATCGCCGTCGGCCAGAGCAAGAAAGAGATGCTGTAGCCCGCACATTTTCTCGTATGGAAGAAGATCGCCGTCGGCAAGAGCAGGACCTAAATACTCAAGCCCGCAGACTTGCTCGTACGGATGAAGATCGCTGTCGGCAAGAGCAAGAAAGAGATGCTGTAGCCCGCGCATTTGCTCGTATGGAAGAAGATCGCCGTCGGCAAGAGCAGGACCTAAATACTCAAGCCCGCAGACTTGCTCGTACGGATGAAGATCGCCGTCGGCAAGAGCAAGAAAGAGATGCTGTAGCCCGCACATTTGCTCGTATGGAAGAAGATCGCCGTCGGCAAGAGCAGGACCCAAATACTCAAGCCCGCAGACTTGCTCGTACGGATGAAGATCGCCGTCGGCAAGAGCAGAACTTAGATACTCAAGCCCGCAGACGTGCTCGCAATGACGAGGATCGCCATCGGGAAGAGCAAGCTCGAAACACTCGAGCACGTCTACTTAATCGAGAAAATTTGAACCAGTCCTGGCACAGTGCCAGTTCAACTTTTCTTAATACGATCAAGGAAGGCCCGACAGTATCATGCAATTGCTGTGAAGGACTTTGGTTCGCACGGTCTATAAAAACAATGTCCTTACACCAACTTGAAACTAAACCAGCAGATTTCAAAACTAAAATTGGTTTTATATCCCAGTCAAAAGGGTTATATAATCTATGTGGGACGTGTTATTCTGCCATTAAAGGGAACAAAATTCCGAATTTATGCCTCACTAATGGCCTTTCATTTCCATCGATCCCCATTGAAGTCTCACGCCTTACTAAGCTCGAGGCACGTTTAGTTTCACCTCGTCATGTGTTTCAATGTATTTGGGCTGTTTACGGAATTCGTGGTCAATATCGAACTAAGGGGCAGATTGTAAATGTGCCTGTCTCTATTGACACGACTGTCTCATCATTGCCAAGACAAGTCAATAACTCGGGGTGCGCATTCATTCGCCTTGCCAGACAAATGCATGTTTTGTCAAACTATGCTTCCGAAAATATACGTCCACAGCTCGTCTATGATGCTGCTCGTCGCCTCTCAGCTTCACCTCTTTATCGAGAGTACGGAATTTCACTTAGTTCCAACTGGATGCAAGAAGTTCAAAGAGTTGGTACACAAATTCAGGATATCGATGGAATTTTATTAGGATCACCATGGGCTGAAGAAGGTAATGCAAGTGTTGTAGGACATAATATTCAAAATATTATGATTGAGGCGCCAGATGATAGTGAGGAATTAAATCCGGGCGGTACTGAGACATTGATATCCGCTGAGATTCAACAATTGGACTCTGTAGAAGGAATTCGTTTGGCTCCTGCCGAAGGAAATCGGCCGATTTCTGTACTTTTCGATAAAGATTCTCCGTTTTTAGCATTTCCAAAACTATTCGGAGGGGAAAGGTTATCAGGCAAAATTAACGCTGCAGGAAAGGAAAAGGAACTCAGCAAAACTGAACTCTTTAAATCTTTGGTAAGGAGATCAGACAGAAGAGCAGCTGAATCAACTGAATTCGTTCTTTATGCTGCAAAAGTTCTTGAAATTAGTCGAATTTCAAGTAATCACCAAATTTGTCTTCGTAAAAGAAGAAATACTGGAGAGCAAGTTGTCACGGCAGCACAAATTTCTAATCCCGACTTTGTGGATGGTATGCTGCGTGATGACAATGCATATCGCATTTTTCAAGGAATTAGAAATTCCTGTCATCATTGGCATCAAGAGGGACTGAGAGTACGAGCAATGGTGCGTCAATTTGGTTTACCGAATTTGTTCCAAACTCTCAGTGCTGCTGAAATTAAATGGCTGGAACTTATTGTTATCCTTAAGAAAGTTCTTGACGATGAGGAGATTTCTATAGAACAAGCAGGTGAAATCACTAAGCATGAAAAAGAAATTTTAATTCAGCGTGACCCTGTAACTTGTGCAAGATACTTTGACAACCGATTCCAAGCGCTAATGAAAACGTTCAAATGTTCAGAAGGCCCTTTAGGAGATCGAGAAATTCTCCACTACTTCTATAGAGTGGAATTTCAACATAGAGGCTCTCCTCATGTTCACATGATTCTCTGGGTCGGTAACGCTCCCATTTACAAAGAAAACGATGTTCAAAATGTTGAAGCAATATGTCAATTCATAGATGAACTGATCTCATGCTCAACAGACTATCCTGAAGAGGACCCTATTCATCAACTCTTGCCTCTAAATACACATCGTCATACTTCCACATGCAGGAAGAAAAGTAACAGAGGAATAAAATGTCGGTTTGGAATTCCATTCTTTCCTATGGACCGCACACGAATTCTTACTCCTCTTCATATATCAGAAAATGAAATAAGGAGTTGTAAAAGTGAATTAAAACGGATCAAAATATATCTTGAGTCAGATGGACCTCTTGCATTAACCTCTTTCGATGAGTTTCTTAGAGCTCTTCATCTTGACAAAGAAACATATATTAATATAATCCGTTCTTCACTAGCGAGAGATAAAGTCTTCCTGCGTCGCCGGCCTTGTGAGATATTCATTAATAATTACAATGAAAAAATACTCAGAATTCACAAGGCCAATATGGATATTCAGTTTGTCTTGGATGCATACGCTTGTTGTTGCTATGTAATTGACTACATTAACAAGAGTGACAAGGGTATGAGTGACCTTATGAAGAGAGCACTGGAAGAACATCGATCAGGTAATCAAAGTCTTTCATCTCTCATGCGTAGACTTGGGTCGGAATTTCATAGAAACAGTGAGTTATCAGCCCAAGAAGCAGTTTACAACATTCTGCAAATCCCGATGAGCAAAGCTTCTGAGCAATGCCTTTTCGTTCAGACGGGTCCGCCTCATGAGCGATCGAGAATGTTATTATCGCCAAAACAGCTTAAAGAGCTTGCGGATTCCAATTCAGAATCGTCTGAAATCTTTGTGGCTGGACTTATTGACCATTATGAAGCGCGCCCGGATTCTCTTGAAGATATCAGTCTGGCTTACTTCAGTGCTTGGTACGAATATTCGAAGTCGAAAAGATCGACTCGAAACCAGCTTGATGTGAATGAAGATGATATTCAAGATTGCGATGTAGAACACTCCAATCCATTTTTAAGTTTAAAACAAAATTCTGGTTTTGTGAAGAAGCGATCTTTTCCGAAAGTGATCCGATTCAGACGCTTTAATGTCGCTCAAGATCCAAACAATTATTACCGCGAAACAATCATGCTATATTTACCTTGGAGGAAGGAAAGTGAAGATCTTGTAGACTGTGAGGCCAAGTATCGAATAAACATAGAACAGATTATCTTGAATCGAAGTGAATTCAATGCCTTCGATGATGAATTTCTCGAATCTCAAATGAGACGCGCCAATTCAGGTCACGAAAATCGGGCTGATCCAAATGACTATGATACTGATCGTCCCAATTACGATGAGTTTCAAAGATATGTTCTTCAAGATGGGATTGAACAAGTCAATGAATTTGGTGATTACGAGAGAAGATCATACTCAGAGAGATTCGTTCTTCCAAATCGTGTATCAAATGAAGACTTTTACAAGATGCTTTCTTCTCTAAACTTGGAACAACGTGATTTCATAACTCATGTTGTGTCTCATTTCAAGTTCTCACAACAAGACCCTTTATATCTCTATCTCAAAGGGGGTGCTGGGGTAGGAAAGTCTCATGTCATCAACACTCTCTACCAGGCTCTAATAAGAATTTTCAACTCAGAAGTTGGCGATGATCATGATAAACCTACCGTCCTTTTAACTGCTCCTACTGGGAAAGCTGCTTTCAATATTCTCGGGCAAACACTTCACACAGCTTTTCAGTTGCCAGTGAACCAACACACCGCCCATCAACTTTCAGACTCTGTATCAAATACAATGTCTACTTATTTATCATCGCTTAAGCTTGTCGTGATTGATGAGATAAGTATGGTCAGCGAGCAAGTTCTCCGAATGGTTGATAAGAGGTTAAGGGATATCTTCAATAAGAACAAAATGTTTGGAGGAATTTCCGTAATCGCTGTCGGAGATTTCTATCAATTACCTCCTGTCATGGCCACATCATTAATTTCCACTAAATCATCCGACGCATTTGTCGAGCTTCTTCAAATACCTCTTTGGCATTATTTTAAGGTTCATGAGCTCACAACTATCATGAGACAAAGGGATGATGCTAATTTTGCAACAGCTCTTAACAACTTAGCAAGAGGAACAATGACGGAAGCAGATGTGAGTCTTATGCACTCAAGACAAAGGTCTAATTTGACAGCGGAAGAGAGTCAGCAGAAACCAATTCATCTTTTCTATAAGAATAAAGACGTCGATGATTTTAACACTTTAGCACTTCAGTCCATGCCGGGAGAAGCAGCGAAGAGTGATTCATGGGATATGGCAAGTGGCGAGGGAACTCCTAGTGGCAAACGAGCAATCCTCGAATCAGTGTCACGACCTACAGTTAAGCTTTCGGAAACTCTGGGCCTGGCAAAGAGCCTATACCTTAAAGTGGGTGGACAGTATGTAATGACTTGCAATCTTGATTGCTCGGATGGTCTCGTAAATGGCGTCGTTGGAATTTTAAGAAGAATTGATCGAGGTATCATACCTAATAGTCCATCAATGACAAAGCCATTACGAATATGGATTGAGTTCGAGACCCCACGATCTGGTCAGAAACTTCGACAGAAGCATCAGAATTTATTTTCAAATTTAGGAGTGGCGAATACTTGGACTCCAATCGAACCAGTGGCTTTAATAATCAAAAGAAAAGCTAACAGCAGCCTTCAAGTTATTAGAAAACAGTTTCCAGTAGTGCCTGCGGAAGCAATGACAATTCATAAGAGCCAAGGTTCAACATACACAAATGTTGCTGTACACTTACAGGGAATATCTAAGAGATCCCTGCTGTACGTGGCATGCTCCCGAGCAACAACAGCAGCGGGTCTTTTCTTAATCGGTACATTTGAAAAGACCAAACCACCTTCTGCGACAGATGATTTGACACAGGAAATGAATCGGCATCAGAATTCGATGCTTTGTCCTCAATTCCTTTTTCTACGCTCTGTAACAGAGAATATTCGACAAATCATATTCCACAATGTGCAGTCTCTTCATAAGCATTCTCAGATTTACTCCACAGATAATGTGTTTATGAACTCCCAAGTAATACTAATGGCAGAGACTTGGACTACTGCAAATGATGAACCTTTTCTTTCCGGACACTCGTTGATTGGCTCTGTCGATTGCACAGGTCGCCGCCACGCAATGGGAGCGCGATGCTACTTGAAGGAAGGCTATCGTGATTCTTCGTCATCCGCGTTGAACATATTCTCCAGCGATACAGATGGCAGTGTTAGTGTCTCGAGCTTCATCTTAGAAGGAACTCTCATTGCTTCTGTGTATCGATCACCAAAAAGCACTTTTGAGAATCTCCGGAATTGTCTTTCCAATCTCCTGTTAGAATATCCAAATATGCCTACTGTAATTGCAGGAGATTTCAATTATAATCTTCTTGCATCCGACGGTGATCACCTTCGATTATTTTTAGCGGTATATGGATTGGAGTTAGTATCCCCATTGTCAGCCACAACTCGAAACGGTACTCAACTAGATGCCTTTTTTTCCAATTTAAGAAATACGAGTTCCGGACTGTATGTGTCATGTACAGGAGTACACATTCACGAACCAATCTGGATTCGTTATTTAGCCGAAAGAGTGTCGTGATAAAGCTTAGTGAAGGTTTGGCTTACATATCTGAGGTATGGAGCCTGCGTTAGAATATGACTTGAATTGAGTAACTGAATTTACCACTGCAGCTCTGTCAGCTAGTCCGATTCACCGCGTCCACGCCGTAACCCCTGGTTAATACAATCTAATTTGACAAGCTCTCCCATTCCATTGTAATTCTAAAATTAAGAATGCTTGGCTTTCCGCAAGCCCTTCTAGTATGGTTCCAGTCTTACTTTGCTGACAGGACCTACCAAGCTTGGTTCGTTTTCGTGGTTCCAAATCAGTAACCATTGAAGCGACATCCGGTGTCCCCCAAGGAAGTTATCTTGGCCCTCTTCTCTTTAGCTTATCAATTGATGACATTGTTCTCTTGCTAAGACACTGTAGAATACTGATTTACGCTGATGACATAAAATTTTACTGTCACATAAAGAGTATTGAGGAGTGCAAACTTTTGCAAGTTGACCTTGACACCTTTTATTCTTGGTGTGCTAACAGCAACCTGGTTCTTAATATTAGTAAATGTGAAGTCATGACGTTTAGTAGGAGATGTGGTCCTATAATTTTCAACTACACCTTTTCTAATGAGGGTATCACCACGTGTTAGTTTTGTTAAAGATCTCGGGATTAGATTTGATAGTAAGTTGGAGTTTTCCACTCACATCAACTATATCTCTTCCAGAGATAGTTTAGTCCTGGGTTTTATAAAAAGGTGGTCCAAAGAATTTAAAAACCCTTGATCACTAAACACCTCTTGTTAGACCATTACTCGAATACGCGTCCAAGGTTTGGTCTCCTCGTTACAATTCGCATGTTAGAACTATTGAATCGGTTCAACGAAGGTTTGTTCGATTCGCAATGAATCATCTTCCTTGGGAAAAACCATTAGTTCTTCCATCATATGAATCACGGCTTAAGTTACTCAACTTAAGCTCTCTTCATAAGCGTCGTGAGGTGGCCGATATTGTATTTGTTCATCAGCTCCTTAATGGAAAGGTTGACTCTGGTTTTCTAAGCCGCCGCGCGTCGTGTAGAGAGAGTCGTTATAATCTGAGAGGATCACCTCTTTTACAAATCAACTCTTCTAACATGAATTACGGCAGATTTGAACCTGTCAATCGCATGTTCATTAACATGAACAACAATATTAATATGCTTAGCGTGAGTATTAGTAGATGTCCTTAAAAGGAGTCTTTTAGCTTTTTAATCTCATTAGCCGTTAGATATGTTTCCTTTTGCTTGCGTGGGTTACATGTAATTTGGATTTTTTTAACTTTATTATTGCATGCTTAGTTGTCCTCATCAGAGCCTCATCTCAGCGCTTGGTTGTGCTAAGTAGGTAAATTTTTCTTGGCCCAGCTGAGAAGTGCGCCTTCTGTTCTAGAAGGGTTTACTCTATTATTATTAATCATAATTCTAAGAGCCGAAACTGCAAGCGTTTGTGCTCGATGCGTAAAAACTGATCTGACTGGTTGGCCATCTAACTAACAACCGGAAAAACTTTATGCTAAGGCATCGACGTACACTTACAGTAGAGGTATAGCTACACTAAAATTTGTCTTAGGACCACGGCCCTACATTAGAACGACCTTGGGTTCGTTCATTGGTCAAATATGTTATATAATTCTTTCAGCAGCATCTACTTGAAAGATGCGTTAGTTTTTCAAGTTATTTGTTGGATTGTTTTCGTGAATCTTCACAATCTCCACTTAATATATTGTCATCCAGTCTGAAGTGTTATTCAACAGAAAGAATACCATGAAAAAGCGTAATTAGTGGCTAGTCTCTAGGCACAACATCCCACTAGTTTAATTTATAAGACCAAATATTTTATCACTATTGTCAGCAGAAAGAATCGCGCGCATTTTGCAGCATTCAAAACTAATTTTATGACTTAAGAGTTCAGTTGATGGTGATTATATGCTAATGCGATTTACACGAGTACATTTTCCTTTATAAACAGATCCACGTCGTTGTCAAGGACTCAGGAAGATAGATTGCCTCCTTCTAGGTAAGTATGCTAAATTACTGCATTAAAAGTTGATACCCACCCATTCTGGGAATCCGTACTTAAGCGCTCCCCCCACTTACCCCCCCCCCCATCCCCATCTGCCCAAAAAAACCGAGGAGGACGAAGAAACTCCCTCGGAAGATGTGTCTCCTTTCTTTTATTTTTTCAAAGCTTCTCTCCTCGGTGTTTTTTTTCTCCTTGCCTTCTTTCTTGCAACTACTTAACATCCTTCTATTTCCTTGAGCTATTCATGAGACGGGGATGTGGGCAGCAAAGAACAAAGTAGAATCAGCTGTGGGGGTGCTGAGGGGGAGTATTTATCCAATAAATTTCCCACTAGATTAATGGGTTTCTTCTCATTAAGCTTAATTCAAATGCTTTCCTTCAGCGTTCAGCGTTCATTTTTGTATTTTCGCTAGTCCTCGACTGGTGGCGGCGGTGGCCGGGGATTGGCGTCCTTTCTATTCATTCATTCATTCATTCAATTCAGCATAGATACATAGGGTGTTTCGCCAGGCATAGGGGCAGGGGTGCGCGGGGGGCCATCTCGGCTAACAGAATACTAGGGGCGAGTACACGGCTAAGCTTCACGTTAGCCTCGGGCTCAAATAAATTATGCATGACAGTGATAAAGCATGCACGCAGACAAGTACAAAGCCAAAGGAGACAGACATCCAATCGCTGAGCGAAAGTTGAGAACAAAAAAAAATTTATAAAAACGGAAAATACATATACATACATATATATATAAAAAATACTGCCTATAATAATCCCCCCGCAGGAGCCTGGGTGGAGATGCCTGATAGGATAATTTTTTCAAAGGATGTTTGCGGAACAGAAATAATTTAATCAAATTCCTTTTCAATTTCAATTTGTGCTTCTTGGAAGAGATTTCGCTTACAGGCAGGCAACCAGTTATGGCGGCGTTCTAGCGCCGTGTTTAGTCTTTCGCGAAAGAGCGGCTGGTGTTAGTTTTCAACAATCACATGCTTAATCTCCTTTGATTTTCAAGTGGAGATCAAGGATTTCGAAAATCTTCTTACTTTTTTTGACAATAATCTTGAAGATTGAATTAAGCTATTCAAGAGTGCGAATTAATGGATGATAAACGAGTAGATGAATCCTTCTTGAATTCCATAAAAACGAGCATGAACAATTTTCAATACAAGCCACCAAGGACGAAAAGGAGGTATTCAACAATTTTTTAGAAATATATAAAAAAAAAATTTTACTTACATCAAAGAAGAAAAATCGTCTGTCTATCAAGCAGTGGTGGGCAACAGTCGCCTTTTCCAGAGATTCAAAAAAGCTCTTGTAAAATATTTTTTGACGTGACAACGTCTATTAAATCGGGTTAAGATAGGATGCGCGTGTGAAAATGTCCCGCACACAAAAAAAATTTGCTTCG
This sequence comes from Thereva unica, assembly GCA_949987705.1. Lineage (NCBI taxonomy): Eukaryota > Metazoa > Arthropoda > Insecta > Diptera > Therevidae > Thereva > Thereva unica. Next base: position 14,236,739 of record OX465285.1, read on the forward strand.
AAATATATAATTTATTAATTGAGAAAATAATACAAAACGTAATAACAGACGTTATCACGTTCAAATTAATAGACGTTGTCACGTTAAAATACGGACGTGATACTTCACATCCAAGACCATTAATTTTTCTACTTTTCACTCGAAGTCAAAGTTTACTCAAAGATTTTCGCTATACCGGATGTTAGGACAGCTCTGGAACGGCCTTGCTAACTCGTATAGCTCCCAAAAGCTGCTGTTGCCCACCACTGTGTCAAGGCATCTGACAAACTGCTTACCTCTCTGCACGTTAACATCGAGTTCAGGCTCGAATGCATCGCTCCGCCAATCCATTTGTTCTATATCGACGTATCAATCATAACATAGAGCAGAGGCGGTAATTGTTGAGTTGTGCAGAACACAAGAAAATCTTTTGTTTAATAGCCCCCTAATCCTGGGGGATCGCTGAGTGAGAAAGATAGATACAGAACACTGAGGAGATCGTATGGCTCCCAGGATCTGCTATTGCCCAGCCTTGTTAGAGAGGACACTGATGAACAGCAAGTTTGTAATTGTGAGCCTTGGATTGGTTGCCCAAAGAAGCCAACCCCAAATCCATATAAAAAAACCAAAAATTTGAATAAAAACTTCAAAACCAAATGAACATCGTCAAGGTGGTACCTCCGGCCTCACAAAAGCGGCTGGCTTGGCGCCGGTGTCGTGGATTTGTGAAACTGCGATCAAGCTAATGAACCATCACTTACCTGTGTGGGAGCGTCTACATCACGGCACCTGAAAAACACTGGAGAAGACTCATATTTCATACATTTAACACTACTCCGAATACAAGGTTAAACTAGTTGGGATGTGGGTTTGACCCCTTCGGTCCACACGATTAACTTCCCAGTATGATGAACGAAGCAATCTCGAGAGAAGCTAGTTCAAATAACTATATATGTAGTAGTAAATCCACAAGATTTTTCTAGAGTATTTCCTCCGTATTTCGTTCGTTGCACTAAAGCGGGTGTTCAAATTCGTATTGAGCGGGCTGAAACGCCATTATCAAACTGAGAAGCGAATGATTTCATTTGGAAATTCCAAAGCTTTCCGGAGATATTAGCAAAACTGTAACTGTTAAGTACTTGTCATACTTAACCAAAAAGAACAAATTTTGCGGTAACTACTGGAAATCCCGGGATGAACCGCAATTTTCTGAAACTGTATCACGCGTAGAAAACAATTCCCCGTCAAAAAGTACTAATCCAAGGTTTGAAAAATTCGCGCTGTTTGTAAAGGGTAACGAAATTTTTGCACGATTTTGAAAGGTTGTCGAATTTTGACAAGTGATGTTTTATTCGAAGGCTATCGTTGTGCAGAACCCAAAAAAGATCACTTCGTTTAGAACGGGTCTCATTCCATTGAGTTTATTAGATATTAGCAAAACTTGTCAATTTAAGGTCTTTCTGACAATTAGCCGAAGTTTTTCTATTTAAGCAAAAAAGGCCCGACCGAATATTATGAAATTTTTTTCAGAGCATTTCTTCGTTAATATTCTTTTTTCGGCACCTCAATGAAGTCGATATAGTTTTTAGTTTGGGCGGTATCGTTCAGGTACAAAAATCATAAACGTCGTTTAAACACAAAAAAACGGCTCGACCGAATGTTATGAAAATCTTTTCAGATCATATTTCGGTTAATACGCTTCGAACAACACCTCAACGAAGTCGATATCGTTTTTGGTTCGCGCGATATCGTGCAGGAAAAAATGACCACATACGTACGCACACACACACATACTTCCTCTCAATTTTTTGCTTAAAATGCTCCCGGGGCCTTGAAAGATGAAAATACGTTGAAATTTTCGATTACGATTTTCGGACCGATTGCAATAACTTCCTACACTGGGAAGTTAATAATTGAAACTTGAATTATAATTACATGAACTCATCTTAACTTCAACAGAGGCTTAACCCTAACAAACACCAAAAACATCCTATACTCTATACCCTGCAGAGTTAATAACTCAGGCAGCGAGTGACACTGTATTTTCCACTAAAAGTTTTCTTTCAAAAATTGGCTGAAAAACAAGAAACCCAAAAAACCCGCCGTGGTACCCCGAGGTATGGGTACCGGTATGAGGTATAAGTACCGGACGCTGTACCAGAAAATCCGGCGATTAGGTGGCAAAACAACATCAACAAAGGATAACATCAAAAAATCGGATGTATGATCTAAGAACTATAACCATGCTAATGAATTGATTTGGGCTGGATGGATGGATGGGCCGGTAAACAAGCTAAACTCTAGGGCTCCTACAAGAACAACCTTTTCAAACAAAACGAGGGCCATTTTGTTGCAGTTGTTGGGCTGCCTTTTTAACCTGAAACAATGCCTCTATTGCGTGAGAACTTTAGAATTCTTCAGCTTGGGTTATGCACATAAAAAACAATAAAGTGATGGATTGTTTCAGAATTGCAACCAGTTCAACTGGCTGACGTAACTGAAGTTTAAATTTCCTTGGAAATCCATGGAATTTGTTATGATTCCAATACTACTCCAGTGGTATTACCTGGAAAAACTGGCAAATTCACAAGACCTTTCAAAGTCCAACTTCGTCTAGTCTAGTTATTCAGCACACATTCATAATTGTTCACAAGCATATCTTGGTGAGAATTTTGAATAAAATAAGTCTCACAAAAGGCGAATGAATTTTGGAATGAAATTTGCCAGAAGCAAAGCATCCTGGATTCCAGCTACTACAATAATTCCGTGTGCTGTTGTTTGTCTGAAAAGTGTGCATCGAGGCAAATCAGTGGTCTTTATTATGCAGAAACCCTCAACAGCCTTGTGCATAGAGAGATAAGGATAGGATAGTGTTTATATGATAATAAGGAGAGGACTAGATGAAGTTTACACCTTCATATGAGTGTTAGAAATGTAAAACCGACAGCCAGAACATACCTTTTGTGGTAAAAGGGAACTCATTTGTCAGTTCAGTCCTTTGCATCCGGATTCATCTCTGCAATTCTCCTGTAACCAACAAAGCATTTTGTGTGTCTGCTTGAAACTGCTGCAAGTCGTAAGCCACAGGTTTGTATAGTATAAGACCATGACCTTAATAGAAAAGCATCCTTAATAGTTTTGTGCAAAATAATAAAACAAAAACAGAATATGAACGCCCAAAAGCCGTTTCACAATGTAGATATCGTTTCTTTCATTATCTTGATTCCAGGTTAAACGTCATCGTCAGTCGTGACAATATAACTCAACCACACTTAACCCCAGATCCTTCAAGTTATATTTCCAGGAAATCATCATTACCACACTCGCCCTGTCAGCGTGTCCTTAGCCAGCAATCAATCTACTACAGGTCAGACAAAATACAACAACAACAAAAAAACACGAAGATAAATTCGAGTCAAATTAACGTTGAAGCATGGTTAAAGTTGATCCGAACTCGGCACCAACCCCATCGACAACAGCAACAGCAACAACAATTACAACTCACTCTCGGTTCGGGGATGGCGCTGCGACTACTAATTATTCAGCTGCCCACTGACCCCTCCGAAAATTTGCTGAATTATTCAAAAACCGAAGTTGTTCGATTATTCAATGCTCATAAATAAAACAGTTGATAAGACGAACCTCCGTCATTCGGGCAATCAATAACGAATGACGACATCGTGCAGTGAATGTTGATTAAAATCGTCGTCAGGTAATAACGGGATCGCGGAGATAAAATCAGAAATTTAAGCTTTTTAGTAATGAGCCCAGCATTGGGGCAGGAGGACATGCTCTCTCTCTCCTATTGAATGTGTCGCTGTTAATTGACTTAGTTTACGAGAAGGACTACCTACAACAAATGTCACCAATAAAAGGACATTGATCGTCTGACAGGATATACAATACGTACGTAATCCATAGACTGGAATTTTTAGGTTCAACACGTGACGCAGAGGATGGATGCTATATTTAACTAAAGTCGAGCAACGTTACCGCGTAGGGTATTGACAACGACTTTTGACACTCTCCGATTCAGTCGATTCAAATGCTCGTGAATAGACGCTATATTTGGTTCGGTAAATAAAATTACAAAAAAATTAACTTGAACGTAAATAAAGAAATGAACTTTTGTTCACGGATTTGGAAGACGCTTATCTTGATGTTATTATGTTACTATTTCGGGAATGTGGTGACATTTAGCACCTTTCAATAGGGGGTCTCAAGTGATTGTGCAGTTTTTCTTCTCTCTTTCGTCCTTAGTAAGGTATTGGGTCCAAAAGTACAGCGGCAACTTCAGTGGGTTTACTGTACTACACCCTTGTCTCATATTTCTAGGCCAGACTGCTTCAACAGGTTAGTTGTCAGCCTAGTAGCTTTTCGCTTAGACTCGGCTGTTCGAGCAATCGCGGGGCACTCATTGAAAACTTGGAGTCTTGCTCCTCAAGCCAAAGCCAGCAGGTGTGGTCTTCCCATATTCCTTTCCTTCATAAGTGGTAATTCAGGGCGCAGTGACCAAAAATCTGTGTTCTGGCATCAAGCTAATAAGTGAAGCCTAAAAGCGTCCTGATATCCTTTGCACTGCCCCAATACACTTCCTTAACAGTGTTAAGAGAAATGATAGGAAGGAACCAAGTCCGATGGGTAAGGGTACAAAACTGGTGGGTGAATGTAATTTGTCCATAAAAATCTCATCTCATTTTCGTTCGATTTCGGAGGTCAAGCAGAATTGGACGTGATTAGTACTCAGTTGGGGGACCGCTTGGAAAATGACACTCGAGTTTAAAAATATAAAGCTTTCATCACCGCCGCAGTAATTACTCGCATTTTCAGGCTGAAATATTTTAGACTCTTTTTTCACTTGGGATGCCGCAAGGCGTTAGATGCCCCTTATGGATCCTATAGCGCAACCCACATGAGACCACTGCACCACAAGCCAACGAGAATCAGGTGGCAGAGTTTGTTCGGCGACCTGGTTCAGCTTGAGCTTGTTGTCTATAGGAGCGAGATAATGCCATTTCGTAGTGACAATACAACGGAAACGTTATCTAAATGAACTCTATAAGCACTTCAAGTAGAACAAAATATTAGTGCAATTCCAAGAGTGAATACTAGTCGACACTGCCGCGAAGACGCGAGGAGAAAAACCTAAGAGATGTAACTGGTTTTGAAAATTCTTGAACTCATCGCCGATTACACTAATTGATGGTAATGCAGCAGGTCGATTTCGATTGGAGCAATAGGGATCCATTGTGTTTTCTGAATAGTGCAGGATATTTCTCAATCGTATATTGAAGAACACCTCAGATAGAGCAAAGTATCGTGCATGTTCTGAAGTGCAAGTTCCTTCGACCTTGTCCTCATAGATAGCACAAAAGTTAAGTAGGTTCATGTCTCGAGTACAAATAAGACTCGCTCGTCTCGGGTGACCCTCGCATCATTAAACTAAGCTTACTTAAATCTTACGTGGCAAAAACTAGAACTTTCGCTCTATGTCCCAAGGGTGATTACTGAAGCATAAGTAAGTAAGTAAGTAAAAACTAGAACTAGATTCTATTTAAGGCAGTACGAAATGCTGGCGTTGGAGCCATTTTTTTACCCTTTTCTGAAATTCTTGTACTGAGCCTCAAGAGATCCTGAGCATTCATATCCTCTTCACTATACAAGTGTATCATTTGTCACATGCCCTGCGATACATGTGGTAGATGAGAGGCACCCCGCTCAATATTGGACCAATATCTTTGAATCCAGGTAAAAATGCCTCTGGAGGATTAAAGCTGGGATCACAAGGTGTTTTGTGCTATGTCGCGTTCGGGTAGACGTAGAACGCTCCTCGAATGGAATGGATTGTCGCTCTCCATAGCTGTAGAAATATGGCCTTGAATCAACTTGATCCTATTTACAAATGCTGTGCCATAGAGATCATTGTTGGCAAGAAACTTAGTGAAGCCTGATTCGGGTGTTCGATAAAGAAAATTGATTTTCAAGTTCCAATCCAATGGTTCAATAGTGAACTCAAGCATTTGAAAAATCGAAAGAATAGGCTCTGGAAAACTTATTTAAAGAGAAAGGACTCTCCGAGTCTCAATTCATTTATCATTTGCTATAACCAATTTCGTTCACTCTCTTTTACTCTGTATCGTGAATATCTCAGCAGTATGAGTAATAAAGTATTTACTGATTCCAGAAACTTCTTCAAATTTATCAACTCGAAGAAAAAAGTTGATAATTACCCTAATACTATGCAGCACAAGAACTGGTCTAGCTGTGAGTCGCCCGCGATTTGCAACATGTTTGCGTCATTCTTTCATCAATCTTTCTCATCTGCAGACTTTCAGCCTGACGACAATAATTTTCGTCACATTATCCCAAACCGAGAGGCTCATTTTTTACCTCTCTCAATTACCATTGCCGATATCGTGAAACATATTGACGATCTTCCATTTGACTTTACTCCTGGCCCCGACGGTATTCCTCCTGCTGTTCTTAAGGCCTGTGTGGAGGTTCTCCAGTCTCCACTGAAAATCCTTTTTCTAAAATCCCTGGATAAAGGGTACTTCCCCACTCTGTGGAAGAATTCGTTCATAATTCCTATTTACGAAAGTGGTTGCAAGAGTGAAATATCGAATTATAGGCCAGTTGCTAAGTTGTCTGCTATACCGAAACTTTTTGAATCAATTATCTATTCCACACTCGCTCCTATCTGCAAGAGGCTGATCTCAACGAATCAACATGGTTTTCTTGCAGCTCGTTCCACCACCACCAATCTTCTTGAGTTCACTGCTCATGCTGTCGCAGGCTTCGTTTCCGGTTGTCAAACTGATTGTGTTTACACTGATTTTAGTAAGGCATTCGACAAGCTCTCCCATTCCATTATTATTCTGAAATTAAGAATGTTAGGCTTTCCGCAAGCCCTTCTAGTATGGTTCCAGTCTTACTTAACTGACCGGACCTACCAAGTTCTTTTTCGTGGATCCAAATCAATAACCATTGAAGCGACGTCCGGTGTCCCTCAAGGAAGTCATCTTGGCCCTCTCCTCTTTATCTTATCAATTGATGACATTGTTCCCTTACTAAGACACTGTAGAATATTGATTTACGCTGATGACATCAAATTGTATCGGCACATAAAGAGTATGGAGGATTGCAAACTTCTGCAGATTGGCCTTGATACCTTTTACTCTTGGTGTGCTAACAACAACCTGGTTCTTAATATTGGTAAATGCGAAGTCATGACTTTTAGTAGGAGACGTGATCCTATAATTTTTAACTACACCTTTTCTGATGAGGGTATCCCTCGTGTTAATTTGGTTAAAGATCTCGGGATTAGATTTGATAGTACGCTGGATTTCTCCACTCACATCAACTATATCTCTTCCAGAGGTAGTTTAGTCTTGGGTCTTTGGTGGTCCAAGGAATTTAATAACCCGTTGGTTACTAAACACTTATATATTTCTCTTGTCAGACCATTACTTGAATATGCCTCCCAGGTTTGGTCTCCTCACTATTCTTCGCATGTTAGAACTATTGAATCGGTTCAACGAAGGTTCGTTCGATTCGCACTGAATCATCTTCCTTGGGAAAACCCAATAGTTCTTCCATCATATGAATCCCGGCTTAAGTTACTCAACTTAAGCTCTCTTCACAAGCGTCGAGAGGTGGCCGATGTTGTATTTGTTCATCAGCTACTTAATGGAAAGGTCGACTCAGGTTTTTTAGGTCGCCGTGCGTCTTTTAGAGAGAGTCGTTATAATCTGAGAGGACCACCTCTTTTACAAATCAACTCCTCTAATACGAATTACCGTAGATTTGAACCTGTAAACCGCATGTTCATTAATGTTAACAATAATATTAATGTCTTTAGCGTGAGCATTAGTAAAGATGTCCTTAAAAGGAGTCTTTTTAATCTCACGTAACCATCTTTGTTTCCTGTTGCTTGCGTGGGTTATATGTTAATTTGGATTTTTGTTTTTACTAATTTTTATGTTTGCATGCTAAGTTGTGAGCCTCATCTCAGCGCTTGTTGTGCTGAGTAGGTAAATCTTTCTTGGCCCAGCTAAGAAGTGCGAATACCTTTCTGTATTAGAAGGGTTAACTCTATTACTAAACAATCATCACTATACCGTTCGCTTGTCTCGAAGTCACATTGTAGGAGCGTCTCGATCATTCCAATCTTTAGCCCCATCCTGTACACAATCAGGTCATCTGCGTACGCTAGTGCAAAGCGAAGTGAGCTTGTTAGGTCACTCGTAAAGGTATTAAATAAAAGCGGCGAATTCACCGCATTCTGTTGCAGAGCATTTTTAATGTCAAACCCCCAACTTGATGTGAAGTTGCCACTTTTGACGACGAACTTTTTCTTGCAAATTATATTACAAACGTGTATACGTGTATAGGGTCCGGTCATGCCGAGTCTGCACAGTTTGTAAAGAAGACCTTCAATCCATTCTGTATCGAATGTCTTCTCAAAATCGATCGGGTAGATAGGCCTTTCATAAAGTTGCAGTCTTCGTCCTCAGCTAGTCTTGCAGCGAAGGAAGTTGTTACAAAAATTTGGTGGCAGCGGTGGGATTTTCCAAAAATCAAAAATCAATATATAATAAATGAACTGAAAGAATATCTCAAAGATTATTGCCAGAAAAACTGGGTGCAAATCGTCACTTCTTTGATTTCAAGATGAAAAGTGTTCTTTGACCATTGGAAACATTGGCCATCCAAACCGTTCAATCCTAATATCAGTATCTCTCTAACTCGATAGAGTTCAAACTCACACCCATAACTCAACAAAACATAGAACCTACATACACATTTGCACTAGTACACACAATTCCCAACATTCTTAACAAAAAAAAAAACTAAGCAAGAAGCAGCAAAAAAAAATGCAAAAATCGTTTGTCGTCACTCCTCTGAATGGAAATTATCTGCATCAGCACTTTGTCACTATAGTTCACGGTGTATTGCAAATGCATATTGCATTGTTCCATTATCTGTAGAAATGCACACAAGCACAAAAAACTGGGGGTGGGGAATGGGAGTGGATTCATTCTAGTAGAAGAACAAGTTGTTTCCTCCATACACACATTTTTTTCCAGTGCCGGGTTTTCACCCCTTTTCGGGGAACTCCCATGCAACACAACCCTCGGCTCAGATGATTGATGTCATTTTTATTACTAGTACAAGCCGTTCTTGGTGTTTCTTCAACCCTTTTTCGCCACCCTTAAGTCAACGAATGGATATAGATACATGATGATACTGCACCCATGCTAACCTCCCCATGAACTGTGCTAGATAGAGGGGATGTGTATAGTATAACTGTGTATATTTAAAAAAAAAATATAGAAGCTTCCCCATAGCGGAACATGCGACTCTCTAGAAGGATTCTTTTTATAGCAGTTGAAGACTAGAACAGGCACAAGACGAGAAAGAAGGAAACAAAAAAAAACTTTGGCAGATTCAATTTTAAAGATTTCGCTAGATGTCGCAATACTTTTCAGGCCATCTGTCGCGTTAACGACACTAGGAAAAATTTGGAACGACAATCCCCAAGTGGAGCATAAAGAGGGGAGAATCGAATAGAAGAGCTGCCAGAGGTAAACAGATAAGAGTTTTATTATCTTTCCTTAAAGAAAAGGGCAACGGGGGGAGAAAAACCTCAAGACTTCTTCTTCTTGTCGAGAAGGGCGCGCGTCCAGGGGATCAAGATTCGGATTTATTCACGAGTTGTAGTTGGGATCCTTTCAAAAGGAAATATAAGGCTAAAAGGGACTTTTCAGATGTTTATTATGAAATTTGCATGAACTGCTTTCAAGGCTGCTTTTTTTTGTATAGTATACACACAAACACACTCACAAAAAGCGCCTATTTTTTGATGAATTAGTAATTTATTTTATGATTGATATCCTTTTGATACTTTCACTATTTGTGAGTGAGAGGTGAGGGCGCATTTCCCTAAAAAAATATTTCTGAGTACTATACACTAAAGAATTTTCAACTGTATAAAACATTTAAGTATTTTTTTGTTTGTTTGTATATGTACAAAAAAAAAAAGAATAAAACAAGGCAACTTCAATTTCACTTAATGACGTACTTTGTGCCCTCAAGGATGAAGGATTCATGTCCATAGAAGAAGACTACTTTTAGAGAGAGAGATTCATACGTGAAATTTCCCCGATGGCTAAACGGATAAGGTGGAATAGGAATTTTTTTATTTGTACATGTCTGGGATGATTTTTGCTTTACAGTTGTGTTGTTTGAAATTGCAAGGACCAAAAAAAGATTTGTAAAAAATATGTCTGGACTATTTCTGAGCACTAGCAATAATAAAATGAAAAGTTAGATTATTAATGGAGAGGGAATATCGCTTGTCATCTTAGCTTTTAGTCGAGATGTTTTTCTTCTTCAATATTGCTTGTAGTCTGGCTGGTATTTGTACTTAATACTCACACCTACTCTTTCTGGAATTGAAAGAGTACTAAAAAAAATTAAGTTATAAAGTGCAGTGGATGACAGCCATGCTCTGATCGAAAAAAGTATAAAGTAAAGAAGGGCACAAGAAGTCAAGGTCGTAATGTGATTGCTGGTGATTGCCGTTCACTCACTATGTATGTAGGCGAGAACAAATGCCATGTTCCATTAGCGCCGCGTCATAAGGAATACTCCATTTGAACCCGTTGAGGAAAAATCATTGCTGCTTCCTGATCCCATGTGCAAGTTCTGGTAATAATTGCGACGGTGTCGAAAGCCTGATTTTTTAAAACGCGAAGTACCAATACGGTCCCCCAACTAAGTACTAATCATGTCCAATGCTGCTTCACCTCTGTAATCGTCCTAGAACCTAGATTGAGTATCCTAGATGACAACCTTCACGATCACCAACATAGTTGCCCGAAATAAATAAAATGAAAATAAAACTTAAGCTTGATAGCAGGAACACAATGCTCGCCATAAGCCGTAGGCTATGAAAGCTCTATCGCTCTCAAATTTTGCCATCGCTGTCAATCGTAAAACTAAAATTATAATAGAGCGAAGCGATACCGTAGGCGTTGAAAAAAAAAATTTTCCTGTCAAATGAGTTTCAAATTTAAATTGAAACTAATTTAAACTAATATGAAAAAAAAAAGAATGCAACACGTGTATTTTTTTTATTTTTAAAATAAAGCACCCTCAGACACAACAAAATTTGTCAAAAAGGCACTTTTTTGTCAAAATAATAACGTTTTATTTGTTAACAGCGGTGTTTTTTTGTATGTATGATTTGGTAGAACTGTAAGCGTCAACCAAAAAATAGAAATAGGTTCTAATTTTTTGGTCGTAGTTATGGTCACTTCGCCGATAGTTTCATTTTGTTCGTTCCGAGGTAGATACATGGTGTCTTTTATTTGTCAACGAAAAGCTTTTATAGCCCACGGCTTATGGTGAGCATTGTGTTCCAGGTATGATGCTAGCAAAAGCTTTTTATAGAGTAAGGCAGATGTTGAGACTGTCCCATTTAATTTGTAATGAGGTTTCCTCATAGAGCACTTCTGGTCCTACACGAGGACCATGGTACGTTGCCCAAAAAAAAGCTCATGTCACAGTATCATGGCCCCTCGTGTAGGAATGGCCTTTAAAAAACTGATAAGGCATCCCTCATTTTCCGATTGAGGAAAGCTCTCTTCCGACATACCCTCATTTACCACCTGGCATGGGACGCACACGCAGCCTGAGGCAATTCTCGTTTTAAATGCTAGTTGGGTGGGAGTTAAAACGCTTAGACTATAGTGTTCCCTTTTCCTTCCATCCCCACGTCCTCCACCGCCCCTGATAGGCCATATACTTATAGATAGAAAGGCAGCTTCCAGCTCAGTCGTCCAATTCCAAGTAATTCCCTGTAAAGGTGCGAAATTGAGAAAATAGAAGAAATCAGCTGTCTACGTAAGTAAACAGAAGTTGCAAACAAAAAAATTCGGCGTTGATCGTCTCCAAGAATTGAATTTGAACGATATCAGGCAACCTTAACAGAAAGGATAGGCCCAAACATAAATAATGTAGGAAAAAAGAGAGCGGAAACAAGCAAAGTCAGGAGTGTGGTGGTTCCAGATATTTCGAGATGGAAACTACAGCTTACAAGATGAGCTCCGTCCTGGAAAAATGGAGCTTGCGGACCCAGATTGAACAAAATGCCATAGAAACTATTGACAAACTAGCCGAGAAGTTTTGATTTCGCCAGTCAACCGTTCCAGGTTAATCCACTATGAGCTTTTACGTCCTAACCAGACGATAAAGAGTTATACTGCAACCACCTTGAACGGCGGGATCTGGTATTCTTTCATAAAGTCAACGCTTGGCTTCATACCGCCTGGATGGTGTCAAAAATGGAGCGCCATTCAATTAAATAAATAAAATTCTAAAGAGAAAGTAAATTAAGCGAGGTTGGCCACTTCTCCGGAAACCTGAACAGTCCAGTCTTGCAGCAGAGGAATTCGTTACAAAAATTTGGTGGCAGCGGCGGGATTTTCTAAAATCCACAAAATTATCATTTCGACGGTGAAGTACTAATACCTTAAAACTTTGTGGAGTTGTGGTGTGGAGATCACCTATCTTAACGCACCACCACTTATCTCCTTTTTGCGAAGGAAGGGTACCTAGAATTCAGGGCTAGAGGAATCGCCGCGTCTATACTATCATCGAACCTAGTCCACAATGCTGTTAAATGAGGCACATGTTGTGACAAATAAAATACAATTTACATGGAGTCACCCAATTCATCACAGGGTGCCTACAAGTCTTCATCAACAGATGCATGCGTCGAATCCGCTGGCAAAATAGAATTTCAAACGAGAGGCGCCGTGCCATGGAAATGGAATTGGGTTGGCCACACCTTGCTAAAATCTAGCCAAACAGGCCCAGGATCGAGTCGGAAGACCTAGAACAACGTGGAAGAGAACCCTACTAGCAGAAGCTACAACAACTGGGAGATCCTGGTAGGAGCTGAGAGCTGTCGCGCATAGAGAAAAAGAAGAAGAATGGTGCCTCGTTGGAAAGGGCTCGCTCCCCTGAATCCAGACCAGTTGAGTTTGCAAAAAAAATACCCTTGGGAGCTATCGAGCTCCTCAGTGGAAAATCTGCTCACCTCCAGCCAGGAGACGATAACTGAGGCAATGCCCGGACGAACCGAATTCAGAAAAACAGAGGTCGGTCGGTATGCGCACGCAAACGCAATACCAGGGAGAAAGAATGCCATGAATGAGAAGGCCATGTGACGAAATGTAGTCTCAAGCTAATCCCAGCTGCGGATATCCTGAGGAAAGCCCTTGGTCTGGTTAAAGTAAATTTGGAGCCTGGAAAGTTTCTTCAGTGTCTCCAAGCTCAAAATGGACGTCATTAAAGCAAAAGAACCTCTAAAGAAGAGCATTACATTCTTTCTCCTAAATCAACGAGAAGTCCCTCGAGATATTGAAGAAGAATGAGAGCCATGAGATGCAGCTAAACTGAATAGTTTTAAAAGCCTTTCCCCAGAGAAGGAGTTTCGTAATCTGAACTGAACTGGTGGAGGGTTTAAGTTTGATGGAGTGGGGGCACCGGCAGTGGCTTGAAATCAAGTACATCAACTTCCAACATTCCAACTTCCAAAATAGCCACAAAAAACAAAGGACGGAACATGAAGGGGCTCTCGGGCAGGCAATACAACAAAAACCTTTTACAAGCGTTCTGATTAAGGTAAGCCAAGCTCCTGTATCCAAGTTAAAAGGCACATCAAAGCCTACCTTGGCCGAACTTCAGTTCAACGAACTTAATGGTATGTATAGTTAGATTGTAGTTTGGAGTTTGGATAGGAGTTTGGTTGTCTGGCTACCCGCCCGGGCCTATCACGGTCCACCGCCACTGTACCCCTACCTCCCCTCCCGCCCCTCGACAAATTTTAACCATCAGAATCGAATCGTATGGAATGGTGGTTCAACTAGGCAATTACCCAAGATTGTAAGCCTTTCAGTTATTTCAAGGAGATTATGAACTTCGATATTTTTGAATAATATTTTAACGAAGAGAATGAGGTCCGCAGCCCGCCGTATATCACTGATTGAATGACTTATACTCTCATTTTCATTGGTCGGCTTACGTTAACAAACAAACTCGTAGCATCTGCGGCACCGGAGAGCCAAGATGAGGCTATCCAACCACAACAAGACACAGTTTTGTGCGATTTTAGAGGTGGTGATGTAAACGGGCAATACTGTTGTTGAAAATCTGCTGGTTCGACCGTTTCAATGAATAGATTGCGTTATAAATTCATGGCTGACTTCTTTTGGCCATGCCATGGATGTGGAAGACATTTAGTTTTACACCGCTCCTGAAACAATGGCTTCATTTGGTGAAAAATTTCAATGAACATGTGATTTCTCGAAATAGAGACTTCAATTGGCTGCCGAAATTGTGCGATCTAACACCATTACAATTTTTCCTTCGAGTTACGTTACGGATAAGTTCTACGTCGAATGCTTCAGCAACGATGCAAGCACTCTAAGGCAATTTTAGAGCAGCTATTGGTGAAATACGACATTCTGTTCCACTACTAACTCCAGAGTTAAGATCCTTTTTTCCAGAGTTAAGATCCTTTCAAGCTGAATTAAAATGACACCTCTTGTTGAAAGACCCTATACTTAGACCATTAGTTTTTCGATACTGCAAAGTTTGAAGTTAAACTAATTTATACTACGTAGCAGTCCCCTCCCCCTCCAATTTCCATTAAAACTAATTTAACCATAAGCTCATCATCCCAGACCATGCACAAGCTGCATCCATTCAAACTCCATCTGCAACATCACTTATGGATTATTAATCCTTTAGCAATATGTTCTTTAAGGCATCTTTCATCCTTGAATGCATCGTCAAACTTGGAACGAATCTCTTATAAATAATTCATGAAGGACAAATTCTCATGAACTTCTTCATCATCAATCTGTTCCGCCCACCAATAAAAAAATTATCCTTTTAGATATGTATAGAATGCACCAAGAAGAAAGTAGCTCCTATGACCATCAGCTTTTCCTCATAGTTTCCGTCGTACCGAAACGAGTCATGTACGGGGGAAATTCGCCAGGACTTTGGTAGACGAGATTCAAATTACTAACTGTGTGGCGGCCGTGCCCCGTCTTGGGGTAAAACTTCATCCATCTCTGCCCACAGGACTAGGGAAATTGTCGAGCGTGTTTCTGGGGATTCTCGAAATAGTGTAGCAGTGTTATATGTACATACACATACATACATATAGAGGCACTTTTTATCCAATCTATGGCGGTGTCAGGAAAGTTGAGTGGTGTTGCCTTAAAAACGTAATAAGCAGAGCCATCAATCATGGCTCGGCTCAAAATGAAAAGTTTTGCTAGCAGAGTTTACCTCCACCATGACTACGGCTACTACTACTCATGCAGTATTCCGTGTAGAAGTTTTGAGCATCCTATCCTACTTTAGTCCTTTGGAGGAGTCTCCACACTGTTCAGGGGCATGAGAGGTGCGGATGAGAGTATTTTCACCCCTCCGCACATGGCAGGATGGTGGTAAAATTTGAGTTATCCAAGCTAAGTTACAAGTCCTTTTTGTGCAAAGGACTTGATTGAAAGTTTCCGAGGAAGAACAACCTTATTCCTCGTCGCCTTGTCGCCGTCGCCGTCGTCGTAGTCGTAGTCGTCGTAGTCGTATCGTCATCGTTCTTAAGCAATTGCTACTGGGGGTATCCACGTCGGCGGAAGCGTGTGTTATGCCGTTGACAGGGGATTTTTAAGAAGGAATCAATTATCCTTGGGGCATGATGCCTGTGAAAACTGTCATTACGGGGTATAAGAAAGTGATGATAATTAATTTGTCGTCAGTTTTTTTCTTTCTATATCCAGGATGCCATTGTTGATTTTTGGTGTATCGATGGGATTTCAAGTGGTTTTTTGGTAAATGGATATCGATATTCCGTTAAAGATAGCAGCAGCACGGTGATGGTTGAAGGGGGGAGGGGACTTTGTGATGAGATTGCCATTGGCTGGCTTAAATGATGGATTGAAATAAATTGGCTGTTCATATACGTTTCAAAATGTAAGGTTCTTGTGTGTGTGGAATGACTTGTATTAAAGAATGCATTGCTTAAGTATCAAAGTTGTTCTAGGAGACTTTAAACGGCCCTAATATATTATGCATTCCCAACGAGTATGAAAAAATCCTTTATCCTATTAACGTCATAAAGTTTATCGATACTTTTTATGGCAACGACTTATATTAAATCATCAGACAGCCAAATTCTTGTGTTAAATGATTAAATCTAATCTTCAGTAAATTCTATGAGGAAGCAATCTCCTGCCTGCTTCCAAATAGGAGAATCTATTCACTAATTCTATTCACCACTCTGTAAGGAAGGGTCCTTCAGCTTGATACCATCATATTTAATCATCGCAGGTCATATAACACTATTGATGTTTTATTTTATTTTCAGATAAAACCAAAGACATTTCTGGGGTTCCTCAAGGTAGTTATCGTGGCCCTTTTCTATTTAATATTTTCATCTTTGGCTAGCCGCAGAAATTAGTGAATGTCCCGCCGTTTTACGCAGATGACCTCTGAAATATATCGTGTCATTAAAGTCCCCTGTGCTGAAAGTCGAATCGTGTGGGGTGACAAGTCGTTTGAGTTGATGAAAGTGAAGTTTCTGTCACGCCACATGATTGGACTTTCAGCATAGGAGCCTAAGTCCTAAAGTGACGAATCCTTTATTCAGTCGAAACTCAATGAAAGACTGGTGCACCATCAATAAACAATTTATCAGCAAATATCAACTGGTGTCCGAAAAATATTAAACCAACAAATGACATCCTTTCTACCACGCCCCAACAATTCCTTGGCCGCGCTAAGAGATGACACAGGAAGGAGCGACATTGCTTAGTCCAGGAGCCGACCTCAAGCCTCCGACCTCTGTTTCATCAAAGTCCGCTCGACAAAGACCCTTTTCAGGAAGCGGGTACGTGCCTCAGGTTCAAGACTGGTGAATACAATACCAGAGCGCTGCCTAGCCAGGGTATTCGCCTTTTCATTGCCTTTAAAGAGCCGACGATCCGGTACCGAAACAATGCAACTTGGTTGAGAACCTTCAGAGCACCAAGGGTTCGTAGTCAGTCCCAAACCAATTTAGACTTGGTCCTATATGACCTTATCGCTTTGATTGTTGCTTGAATAGCAGAGAAAACAAAGATCCTTTTGTTTTGTAGGTCTTTAAGTTGGTGCTTGCCAGTAAAGCGTACACCTCTGCCGGCAAGAGAGTTGCTAGTTTGCCTAGGCTTATCGATTTACTGAAACTGGGAATTTCACTCGCTTTGAGGAGAGTTTCCAATGGTGCCGTCAGGAAAATGCGAATGTCCCCGATGATGGCAAAGCAGGCCATTCTTAGAATTTTGTTTTATCTAGTAGGATCTACAAGCTCTGCATATCTTGCCCATAAGAGTATCTTGCGTCATTCCTTAGTATTTGGCTAAGTTACACCCTGCGCCAAAACAATTAGGAATTTAAAAATCGCTTTTTCCATGATTTGAAAAGAAAAGTGCGCAACGTCACTCCTTTTTTTTTAAAAACCCTCATTCATATTCTCAATCGCAGTTAAATCAGTCTCACTGCGACTCTGGTCGTGGTCAGATACTATGGGAGAATGTTGTTGCCCGTAAACGAATTTTGAAGAGACTTGTGATTTATCCATATAGGAAATGTTAGTGTGCAACGTCACTCCTTTTTTTTTAAAAACCCTCATTCATATTCTCAATCGCAGTTAAATCAGTCTCACTGCGACTCTGGTCGTGGTCAGATACTATGGGAGAATGTTGTTGCCCGTAAACGAATTTTGAAGAGACTTGTGATTTATCCATATAGGAAATGTTAGTGTGGGTGGAATTGTCTTTTCTCCGCTTGCGCGTAATATTCCCAATTGTTTTGGCGCACTCTATACGAAAATCCTATAGTTAGCGAGGCTTGTTCAAGTGGAAGGTATATGGAACCAGAATTGTCTTGTTGGGATTTCACTTTTACCTCTGCGCTGGCGCACCAAATGGTAGGCCAAATCAAGTGCCTGCTGTTCACCTTCTGCTTCAGGTGTTACCACTATGACATCATCGTCTGCGGCACTTTGGGCGAAAAAATGTTGGCCATTGAGTACCTCTAGGAGTTCATCTGCAACAAGGGACCGCAGAAGTAGAATTATAACTACTGGCTTTGGACATACTTCTGCTTTAATACCCTCCAGGGACCCATCAATCTGAAAGATCATTAGTTTCCATAAAGTGGCTACACTCTCTTACAAAAGTAAAGGGAACTGAACAGGCAACCCATATTACCCTGGTCCTGCGAACCGAACAAGCAACCATTGGGGTATAACTAATCTTAGGTTGAACATCGCAATATCTAAAAACAGAGCTTCCTATTCGCGTGATAACCACAACAACAGACAACGACAAAAGGCGCAGTTCTAATTGCACTTAATTGATGTTGTTTGCAGCCAACCTAACCTCAAATCTATCATTTCGTATATCTTCTCAACCAACGCCATCATTTAACCCCATTTAACTTAATTAAGCTATAATTTGCTCCTTCCTCGTGATGTGAACGATCCTTTTATAGTATTACTTTCCTTTCAATTTCTCCAGCTCGAAATACACGACGTACACAGACAGGCAGAAACCAGTTGCAAGAAAATCTCGTGCCAGTGTCCAATTACAGTCATTAAAGTGGCAAAAGGACAGAATCATGACCATGTCTCCACAATTTTAGTCACTGACTTGCACTTAGCTTCAAGAATTCCACAAGGAGCACCACCACCATGCACCCAGTGACAGCGCCGATATTTCTGTCCATGGCAGCTACCGAGACTGGTGAACGACAACATGCAATAATGGTCGACATCCGGAGCTGCAATTAGTAACAATACGCTGGAGGGTCCTTGTTTCAATGATGCATTCATGAGTAGAAGGAAAACACTCGAACTCGGTACATGGCCTCAGAGATTAGACTAGGTCACCTTTCCTGTGGGAGAGACGGGGACCTTTCAGCTGTGATGGACAATGGGGCGAAGGCTTGCAGTTATTTCCTTCCTCGAAAGGAGTTGCTTTATTTGTGTGTGCTGCTGCTGCTGCTTGCCTGGGCTGATGGTGAAAAGGATCGAGTTTAGTCATCCAGTGACATCCCGGGAAAAGTCATCGGAGTCATGGTATTATTCCTTCGGAACATTCAGCTGCAGCTTCATTGTGTATTTTATACGGCACAAAGGCGAAACCGAGAGCCAGGGTCTGCCTGAAGTGGCTCATATGTGAACAATTTGTATACCCAAAGTGGCAGCTACAGAAACTTCCGAGTCCGCACACACACATAGAAGTTAGCTGGGTGTAGGCCGGATATAAGAGGGTGGACCGTAAAGTGATTCCAAATTTGTACTTAACCCAAATTGCAGCCCATTACAAGTTTGGAAAACTAAGATCTGAGGCCAAAACTAGAAATTTCTTGGCTTCCCTCAGCTGCTCAGCCAATGGGCCATTGCATGTTTGCTATCTCAGCTGTGTAGAAGGTCCATAATTCGCCTCCGAACTTGTTAATATGCTGCCGGTCCGTGTTAAGTGCAGTCCGTGCATAATTTCGGGTACAGTGTTTCGGTGCTTTATGCACTCATGCAATCATATCTATTACAAACATTTCGACTCGCCATATACATATGTGTGTGCAGCCGGCGGGGGTGGGGGCGGGCCTCTGTTCTGTTGTTCAAAATCGTGTTCTACAATTGCAATTTCTGGGGAAACTCTTAGTCCTACCCAAAGTAATTTACTGCCGCCTCAACGTTCCTTCTGTGCAAACACCATAAAATTGTAAATTTATCTCCTGTGGGTAATTGCTGGCAAATTGCGACGAGAGGAAATTCCAATTAACGAATGGACCACATACAGCCCCCAGCCTCATTCGCATTGGTAAAACATACCGAAATATACAGCAGCTACGAATCCCAGGACCTCTCATTTCCGTAATGGCGAAAACTGCTGGTGCGGAAGGAATCTTTTTGGCTAGAAAATAGCGTGGAAAAGTTTAATGTATTTTCTTGCATATTTTGGATGCAGTAGAAGAAAGAGAGGGAGCAAGAGAGAGAGAGAGAGAGAGAGTCCACCTGAAAGTGAATTTTTGGACCAGGTTCAGAAAGGTGTTGTACGAATGTCAGACGGAAAAGAATTGCATAATAAACGGCAGAGGAATTTTTGGGAATTCTTTGCTTGGAAGGAGAGGTTTTGTTTGAAAAATGGTTCCTGCAGTGAAGGAATGATATATTTTACTTGTTTGGTACTTTCAACAATACTAAGACCTTAATGATCTGGGATTTTCTTTCTATACGTCCAGGTTTGATAAAGGTTGCCACCAAGCTGCTTTGATGCCAAACACTCGTATACCTAACGTTAGTTGTTTGTTGGCTGACTATGGTGGTTGTCTGAGCGATAAACTGAGTGAACTGTGCAGTTTTGAACTATATTCTCTCAGTCCTCAGACACGCATAAGTCTGGGACCCGGACTCTCTTTTGCTCTGATAAATTGCGCAGATCACACAGTTTATCGTTCAGTTCTCTCAGTTCAGTCCATTTGCCATTATTAAAAAGATGTAGTCAAATCAACTAAACTGACGAGACGGAGCATAAAAACTGTACAATGAACTAACGAACCCACATACTTTCAGTTTATCGTACAGTTTTTTACACAGTTCAATTGCACAGTTAAAACTGATAGTGTGTGGGCCGATTTATATGAAAGGAGGGATGCCGGGCTGGGCAGTGTTTTTTTTTTATGTGAAAGTCCAAACTTAGGAGTCATCCTATGTACTACCATCCCCTCATATCGTATTCGTATTTCATGTGGTGGAGTTGTGATCTGAAAGGTGCCAAAGGAGGAGGCCAAGGAACTAGGGTTTGAGTTCCTTAATGTTGTAGAAATTTAAAGAAAACCCACGGAGAAACAAAAAACAAAACCAAGAATTTTTGTAACGGGGATACAATTTCGGCGAGATCTCGTAGAGGCGATACATGTCTTCCGTGCCCTCCACCTTTGGCTGGCTAGCGCTTTTAAGCTCGATCTCCTGTGGTTACTGGTTACTGGGCGTACCCAGTTGTATAATACTTTAACATGATATGGAGGTTCTGTCAGGATGGACCTTCTCCTCCCTACCATTCTCATGGGACTTATGTGAACCAATTAAGCTTGGCATGGAGGGCCAAAATGGAAGCGCACCTGAACCTCTCTTCCTGACTGCGGTCAGGAACGTGGAAGCCCCAGTAGGCCGGGATCACCTTTGCAGAGGTTTTTTGTTCAACAAAACCCTGCTCGAACAGTCAAGTCTAAGCGGAAAGCCACTAGGGACACTGCTGAACCTATTCAAGCAGTCTGACCTACAAATATGAGGTAGCCTTTAGATAGACCATTGCTACGACACGAACCTCTTCTTGAGAGAGAGTGAGAATATTACATCAGTCTAGCAGCACGTAACATATGCGACCGCCTACCTAAGTCTTTCATGCCTACACCTTCTTTGTCGGCTCTTTCGAAAAGCTTGCCCACAGTGTTTAGGAGACATAGGCTGACGGGTCGCGGTAGGGCTACTCGACTTCGGGATGAGCTCTTCGCAGCTTCCACAACTTCTTCCTCTCTTACCTCGGGAATGTTGTTTACTTTAATGCTTGGGTTACGAACTGGGGCAGCCGGCATACAAATACAAGGGGGCGCATTCTAGTGGAAGCTAGTAGGGCGTTCTTGTTTTGGATAACTGCGACTCGCTTCTGCAGTCAACTTTACCACCATTGTCACGTAGTCATCCATCGTGAGACTAGGGGCATGGTGTAGCAGCTATAGGCATACACAGCGCTTATACTTGCTCGCACGAAACCATCTTCGGGGCTCCTCATCGTTTCCGCGATGGCTCAATTGTCCCCCTGCCAGATTCCATTATGTTCTGGTACCTATCTCTTCCTTATCTCTATCCTCTCCTTAATGCTGATGCAGTTCTTTGTGGTATTCCCAGTTCTTGTAGCATTTCCTTGGTGTTATCCGCCCCCTGTTATCCGGCATTTTTATGCTGGCCACCTGGGTGCCACCATATGCTTTCCTCAGTCCGATGCTAAGCTCCTTCACTAGCAGCAGGCCTAGGTGATACTAAAATACCTCTCTTTGGAAGTGATATCGTCCAGATCTACGATCTCGATCGCTACCTGATTGGTACTTGCAGCATTTTTTCTTCTCCCTTAGGGGTGTAGTACAATAGGGCAATAGTGGAACTTTTGTACGCAATATCTCATTAAAAAAGAAGAAGAATGTCCGAGAACCTAGACGATGATTATCCCTTCTATCGAACCTATTGAACTCATCTATATCCACTAGCTTAAAGCGTATCATCACTGAATCTAGAGTGCTTTTTTAAAGAGGCTCTACAAAAATTCCAATGAATCATCCTTATGTAGATTTGAAGTTCTTTGCCTGGCAGATATTCAGGATCGCCAACATTTCCTCTTTAAAGAGATTAGCGTGCTGTGCAAGGTGCCACGACAGTGATAACTGTTAGTAGTCTCTAGAAAGACCGCTGCCACGACGCTCTCTGACATTTTGGAACCGTTGGTGAATATTCGTAGATCAAACTTCTTCAGGACATCTCCGTTTCTCCACTCCTATCTTGAAGCAATTTCGATGGAGAAGTACTGCATGAAGATCAACCTTGGTAGATGGTAGTCTGTAATTACGGAAGCAAATCCAAGATGTTGCTACGACAGGGTTGGCTCCGGGGTTTTTTGCGCCCGGTGCAGTATGCCATATTGCGCCCAATCAGCTGTTAATTTTTTGATCGCACTGAAGGGCAATTGAAAAAGACGAAAAAAGGGAAAACAGATTTTCATTTTTTTAAATCCTAATTTCTGAAATTGCGTCCCCTTTCAATTGCACCCGGTGCAAGTGCACCAATTGCATATATGAAAACGCCGCCCATGACCGTAGGGTTTTGAGGTCTATGCCTCGGATTACCCCAGTCTAAAGGGGCTGCAGGAAACTGGGTTTTGGGTCCGCAAAGGGTGTTCCATAAGTATTTGGTTGTTATCTCTACTTGTGATACGTACCCTTACATAAGGATTCGTCAATCCAAAGTTATCACAAGTAATCTTTTGAAAAGTGTAGTTCCAATAATCGAACTCAATCTAAACCACTTAAATGTACCTGTATTCATCATATGCAGCTTAGTCATGCACATTTACAACACCACATTCAACATCGATCCAGCATAGGAGGCCCGAGAATGAACAAGTTATTGATTAAGAACTATTTCGATATTTCAAGCCTCTCATTTGGAGGCCACCAACCCCAACTATAAATATATTGAAGGTAGCTTATTCCAGTATGAAGATCCGCATATCCGTTCCGCCCCCACCTAAACCCTATAACTAACCCCACCTGTGTAATTTATTGAAAAACTTTCAATTGTACTCCTCCAGCTAATAATCAACTAGGAATCCCACAATTTATGCCCCTTAATCAAAAATATCCTTCTTTACCATTACACTTTAACAACTGCTAATAACAGCGAGTGTCGGGATCCATTTGCACCGCCGACAAGCAGCAACGGCTGGCTTCGGCTCGGGGATCGTATATTCCAGGTAATGAGCGTTTATTATGAAAATTTCAAACACAATAAAACGGTAATTTACACCTTTGCGACTTATAACAAATTGCGTTTTGAGGTTTTTTGATATATGTGTGTGCATGTGTGTGTGTGTGGGTGTTTGTGAGGTAATATGTTGTAAACAGGTGTTGCAGACAAATTGTCTTGAATATACAAGGACTCGATGACAGACCACCCTTTTACTTCAGGATTTATGTAAATAAGGATTGTGTGTTAAGGCGACTTAGGACTGGTGGGAGTGGGGTTGCTGGGTTTAAAGGGGGTTTGGGTGGTGAAGGGTATATGCTTAAATACCTCCGAAACATATTTCTGCGGGTAATTAGCCCAAGTGTTGTAGAATCCATTGGAGCTGCCTCGTCGCATGTAAGGGAAGCACGCAAATTACCATTTGAGTGAATTAAATCCCTTCGCTTTTGCACGGTGGCCGAGAGGAATATTTGCACAACTGTAGCACCCTGTTAAGTTTTGTGATACCCAGTCGACGTTCGCCGTGCATTTAAGCCGTGGAAGTGCAGCAATTAGAGCCTCTCAATTCGATATTAATGCCTGTGCTCGTAACGAGCCCTATAACGTACTTGTGCCTTAGTTGCAGCTACAGAATGAGGGTCTATTAAACGGTCTACTCTACACAGTATAGGGTAGCTTAGTCTGAGAGCATGCGGGGTTGTAATAACACAACGAGCCCCCTTCACTTCATAGACTGCAGAGGATATGGCTGGTAAAAGTCGGTGATATTTTAAAATTACACAAAGTACTACAGAAAATTTGAAAGTAGCCCCCCCCCCCCTCCTCTTAAAAAGAGAGTTTTACGACAGTTTATTACGCCACCTGACAGAACCGGCAACGTTACGGACCGCCGTGTTACAATGGAGCACGCGAGAAATTAATAGAGAGCTCGCGTGGAAAGTGTCTGTATTTAACCACTGGACCACCTGTCCGCGGCTCCTCCGCAGGTCTGCCAGGTTATGCTAATTAAAGCCAGAAGCCGCGACGTAAATTAAGGGCCGAAAACTCTACCCTTAGGGCCCGTCACGCCGCCCGTCACGGCCATAACAGCAACTTAATTGGCTACAAAGCTCCCCTGGTCGATGAAATTTCCAATTGGCGAACAATAAACGTGGAACATCAACCCGGAAAATTTAGCGGGCACAGAGCGCACCGAGGTGGTACCGCCGCCGCCGCCGTTTTGAAATGTAAATTCGGCGCTCGGCAGTCGGTACTATGTATTTTCGTTGATTTATGGCTGCCACGGCGAAGAACCTGCGAATAAGCTATTATTAAATTTTGCGATCCTTTTGAGTGTGTGGGCTGCGGAATATACGATCCCAACTTGCCTCTACCAGCGCAAACACCGCCAGGGATACACCTGCTTTCACCTGGCCATGCCGAACCGGGGGTTTGGGGCCTTCGCAGGGTGCATACCAGGGTGGGGATTTGGGATTAATTTACCTTCCCCGAAAAATGGGAGCGCAAATACATCTGTATGCGTGTCTGTATGTGGATGCTGCAAGGTTTGTTTGTTTTTCGTTCGAAACGTTCTCGAAAATTGTTGTTGTTGTTGCTGTGCAATACCATCCGTATATCATTGGTGTTCGGACTTTGATAGGTTGCTCCGTGCGGGCCCCAGTGTTTTCGGAGGGAGGCTAATACGTAATTGAAACGAAACCTAAGGGTCTGTGTTATACGATACCCAAAGGGTTTGATTTGAAAATTAACTAACATTGACGTTTGATAGTGGCGCTGATATATTCCTACAAGTTATTGATGTGTTTTTGATATGCCTTTGGTTTTCAATATAGTTAGGCTTAAGTCAAGATTGCAGGGTGATGTATGTATATGGTCCTGTTACAGAAGGGACTCTGCTATGTAGATTTGGTGATTTATTGGACAGGTTTATTTCAATTTCTGTTTTGAGATGTCAGGTGTTAATGTAGCAATGATGGTCAAAGGCACTTTGAATATTATTGACTAATTCTAGGGTATTAAAGGTAGCACTCTGGTGTGTTTTAATGTAGGTTATTAAATTCGTTGAAGCGTCATTCGTGCTTTAGTCCTGTCTCAATGAAGATAGTAGTATAAAATCTTGATTAGACCAACTTTAGGAATCGAATTAATCAAAGATAGCAGCAATCCCTCTTTAATATGTGAAGGACTAGGGCTCCTTTGAGTCGACGGTTAGGAAAAATAGTAGAAATAATAGTTGCACTGACTTCGGCGATCGAACAGGATATGTGTTCCTTATGCATACAAGCGATGGCAGGAGAAAAGGTATAGTAAAGAGTAGAGGAAAGAACGAAGAAAGTTATCTAGGTGGGAAGAAATGTAAAGATGAAGGGCCATACCGCGGAATAGATTCGAACCACAGACCTCAGAAATGGTAGTCGGACTTAAGGTGCGAGCCCAATGGAAGATGCGTTTGCTATACTTACTTATCTCGCCTTGAGAGATAAAACAAACTCTATTGAAGTTGCCGCATTTACAACCGAAGGCTGGCTTTAGATCTCTTTCTAAAAATTTGGACTTGGTTGTACCGTTTAATTTGACGAGTGTTTTCGTACACTTGTGATTTCTTTGTATGGGTCTTTTTATGGTAGGATTTTGGGAAACGATCGTCTCGTAGAAAAACGTAGTCAGCATCCTTCAAGGGTGTTGGCTTGTAGACAAGGAAAAATCTCCAATAACTAGTGGTACATCTGGCCATGGACTATATCGCTGGCCTGCGTATGATAGACGGTTATTCTAATTCGGTGAGTACTGAGTAATTTCGCAACTTCATTGTAGAGACAGGATTCAATGGGTTTAGCGACAGGTGGAACGAATTCAGTGACAAATCTTGTTGGCATTGTTGAAGTGTAGATGTGCCGAATTGAACATTCTTTATGCTACCTCGTGAATCTGAATACTAACGTTCAATTTGTTTCCACTTGCGTTTGGAGTAAAATAATTTTGACTACCGACAGGCTCCTGCATGCATGTGGAACTCGAACCCACTAAAAAAAACCTCTTGCTCTTTCACTCTCCTCGTGTGGTCCCCTTTTTAGAATTTCGTTAAGGAGATGGATCATATTTTATCTAACTATTAATAAACTGGCGTTTTTTACCTATTTATATTTCTTTCAGCTTGATTCAGCCTCAACTTACTGTGTATAGCCTTCTCCGGATCTCATCATGTGCCCTAAGATGTTCTCCGGTGGCGTTTAGGCTATTGTTTCCAGTTTTTCCTTGCATTCGACGAATCTTCGAGAATCATTCGGGCGTGCGGTGCGGGCAGCCGGAGGAGCTATAACTATTGACAACAAAGCCAATGTTGGGATAAGCTTCATTCAGTTCGTGAAGATTAGCATAAGCATATACTAAAGGGAGAGTTGCACTGCGGTATAAATCCCGAAGAGAACTATTGTGAAGAGGCGTAAACATAAGGATTTGCATCTTATCATTTATTTCGCTAATTCTATATAAGTCAATTGCCGCATTTCTGTCTCCGATAATTACAATCATCACCTGGAGGCAATAACTCGGTCTTGGGCCTCCACGTTGAGAAGCTTTCTCGCCAGCGCAGCACAAATAGCAAAGGGGGCGTTCAAGTATTACGTAACGCAATTTTTGAAAATTTTTGACCCCCCCCCCCTCCCCCCCTGTAACGCGCCGTAACGTTTTTCTGTACCCCCCCCCCCCTCCCTAAACGTTACGTAACACCCAACACTTTTACCTGAAAGTGACAATATGACGCAAAGTACCAGAAAGCCGCTAAAATAGCTTATTTATTGTTTTAATCGCGATTACCCGTAAAACATAAACGAAAAGGGTTGCCAAGTTGGGAGATTTGAATGCCCTATTTTTTTATTTAAATAAAAAAACAATGTTACGTAACGCGTTGTTCGAACCCCCCCCCCCGCCCCTGTAACGCATCGTAACGTTTTACAAACCCCCTCCCCCCCCCCCCCAAAATGCGTTACGTATTACTTGAACGCTGAAATGCTCATTCGCCATATCTTCAAAGAACCAGTTAAAATTTAGCCTCCATTCGATCATCACTTCCAGGTACCGCGGGGTGGGCCCTTGAATGAACGATCTGTTCTCCCGTCTTGCTCCATGATCGTTATAGACTTTGGCCTTTTCCGTTTTCTGATCAGTACAGTTTCTGTCTTGTGGTCGTAAACTTTGATGCATCGCTTTCCAGCCATGCTTTAATCTCCCAGATCACTTCCTTTGTGCACAATCTGATCTCATCGTGAACCCAACCGCAATTGCTCCTTTTGGCATGCGTAGCCGTTAAAAAGAAAGAGTATACGTGCGATGGTGGTAGTGCGTCTGTTCAAACCTATTTTATTTGGAAGCTTGAAGTTTTGGTATGCCTCGAAAATTTGTACTTTTTCGGCAACCAACCGACACAATCAAGACCACTCATTGAAGAATGGCCAGAAGGTATTCCTTGATAGAGGCTTGTCTTGCAGCACGAATACCAAGGTGAGGCAGGCTATTTTCGGAATTAAAAGCTAACCTGTGTATAGAAGTGGGTATATAAGGCCTATGAATGTCTGTACTTAAGTAGGTATACCGACACTTGGGTGTGGGAAAATAAACCGGTCAAGCCAGACCTGATGCATAGTAAAAGGTATTGTTGTAAGCACTATTTTTAACCGTGATTCTTTGCTAACCTTACACGGTGTCACTTTTTTAACCCTGAGCTAGTGAAGACTGTTCAAAGTGGACTAAATTGAAAGTAGGTATTCAATTTAAATTTGATTTTTCATTTCGTTATAACTTTCATTCAGTTTTTGTTTACGTAGTTCGCTGTAAAATGTTAAACAATAAATGAAATCGCAGCTTCCATTGGGCCCGTTTCTGTATCCGCTAAGCTAACGAGGGCGGCATAAAAATATAGAATTGAAGTCAGATAGAAAATTCGTAGAAAACCCTTTCATTTTTCTCCAATGGTGATTTAATTATTCATAGAACTCAAAATCAATAAAAAAAACAATATTGAATGTGTAACTAAATATTTGAGGAATTTAGCTCGATTGTGTCGAGCAAATTCTTGGTAAAAGTGTAAAAAATTTAAAAATCAAAACAAATTCTCTTCAACTTTTTTTATAATTTCACAGAATTTCCACGCTTTCAAACAATTTAAATAGACTTAAACTGTTACAAGGACTTCTTTTTTTTGTATAAAATCCTTGAATAGAGAAATATTTCTACAATTTTACCTGGGCGCCCTCAATCTCTAAATAGTATAAAACAAAGTCGCTGTTTTCGTCTGTCTGTCTGTTTCTCCGCTTACTTCTTCTGAACCACGCAACGGATTTTGATACGGTTTTCACTATCTTTTAGAGAATTTCTTCCGGAAGGTTTATATGTATAAATATATGCATACTATAATAGAGAAAAGCCGAGAATTACAAAGATTTGTAATGATGATAAGTTGTAAGGGGATTTTTTTTCTTTACTTTTTTTTCTATTGTATAAAAAGTAACTGACTGACAGACAACACACAACCTAAACCGCTAGAGCTAAAGGGCTGAAATTTTGACAGTGCATCCCTATAATGACGTGGATATCCACTAAGAAGCGATTTTTCGAAATTCATCCCCTAAGGGGGTGAAATGGGGTTTACCCAAACCGCTGGAGCTATAGGACTGAAATTTAGACAGAACATCCCTATAATGACGTGGACATCCACTATAAAGCGATTTTTCCCCTAAGGGGTGAAATGGGGTGTACCCAAACCGCTGGAGCTATAGGGCTGAAATTTTGACAGTGTATCCCTATAATGGCGTGGACATCCACTAAAAAGCGATTTTTCGAAATTCATCCCCTAAGAGGTTGAAATGCGGTTTATCCAAACCGCTAAAGTTATAGGGCTGACATTTTGACAGTGCATCCCTATAATGGCGTGGACATCCACTATAAAGCGATTTTTCGAAATTCATCCCCTAAGGGGGTGAAATGGGGCTTACCCAAACCGCTGGAGCTATAGGACTGAAATTTTGACAGTGCATCCTCTTAATGACGTGGACATCCACTAAGAAGCGATTTTGCGAAATTCATTCCCTAAGGGGGTGAAATGGGGTTAACCCACACCGCTGAAGCTGAAGGGCTTTAATTTTGACTGTGCATCACTATAATAACATGGACATCCACTTAGGAACGATTTTTTGAAATTTATCCCCTAAGGGGGTTATATGGGGTTAACCCAAACCGCTGGAGCTAAACAGCTGAAATTTTGACAGTGCATCTCTATAATGACGTGGACATTCACTAAGAAGCGATTTTTCGAAATTCATCCCCTAAAGGGATGGAAGGGGATGAAATGGGGTTAACCCAAACCTCTGAAGCTGAAGGGCTGAAATTTTGACAGTGCATCCCTATAATCACGAAGAAATGAATGACTCGAAATTCACTTTATTTAATATTCATTTGTGATTGCTTCATAATTTCTTGCACCCACGTAAATAGGCGAACAGACTTAACGAACTTTCGTCAAACCCTAAAATGTCACTTCTCTTGATGACATATACATGCCAATCTCTGCTTCAAAACTTGCAGATTTGTTGAGCAGAGGTGATATATGTACGCAGCAATTTGTTTACCATATTTATTAAAAAAATGCACTATAATAAATCCTTTTTGGGGATAATAACAGCTGACTTTTTTGTTTTTTCTTTGTTTTTTTTTTTTTGAAGGAAAACATTGCACATAATAAACAGTTTTTATTTAAAGGCGTTGCAAGGCACGCGGGTTTTATGCTAGTATAAAATAAAAGAAATCACACCGTAGGAGAGATAACAATAAACTCCCCCCCACTTCCTTTTTGTGTATTCATGACTCCCTGCCGCAGCGGCATGAAGGCACGCAATATCCATATTTGCCATTATTGGCAAGAACCACCGGAGCCTATAAACCGCAATTTTCCCGACATTTATAACTTATCCAAGATACACGCTGGCAATTACACTCGTTTTATCGACATTAGAACAGGAAAGTTGATCACGTTTTCACCACTCTAGCCCTACTCCTCTTCTGCACAGGCAACAACTACCGAAGGGCCAAAGGTTGGCTGGCAGCATATTGTGTAGCGCGCACTGGCATCTGGGCTATATAATCCCCTTCCATTTGGCGCTTTTATAACACTGTGTGGAACGTAACCGATCTGATTCCAATATTAATGGAGAGTTTTACCCAGTTTTATCCTTAAACCGTTCTCTCGCATTTAATAAACGTTCCAGGCAGCTGCTGTGTCGGCTCTAAATAATCCATTAAGGATGCGTGAAGAGCAGCCTGGAGCACAATATCGTGGCATAATATACTTCTATACTAGCTGGGGGCTGCATCGCTCGCAGGTTTAGAACCAGGACTATTGTTGCTGGATGTGTAAGGATAAAAGTAGTGCACGCAGTTATTAAGACTTTTGCTCGGAATTGATGATAGTCGATAGTCGGTGTATCCTTGACCAAGTTTTTTTGTATTATATTCCTTTTACTTCAAGGGAGGTTAATCAAAAACTAAACACAATTCCACTCGCGAACAATAAACTATACAAATCGAAGCCCCTCGAATTTCCTTCAATATTTTCCAATTATTCGCCAGGATGTATTGGGGGAGCTACGGCTCGGGTATACGTTCTTCTTCGTCCTATAACAGAGCACACCTGCTCCCTAACAGAAGCCTTACTACGCACACCTACACGCACCTTGAATCCCGAATAAAAGTTATTAAGACTTTGATCTTTTATGCAATTTTCCTGATTCAAAGGATATTCAAGGAGCTTTCAATCAACGGCCCAAAAGGAAACAATCTCCATTACTTCGTCCTTTTTTTTTCTTCATCTCTCAGCCAATCTCAGTTACAATTGAATGAGCCTTGAGCCTTTCGTATTGTCATTAATCTGGAAGTAGATCAAGTCTGGCAAATGAGATATTTCCTCTCTCTCCCCCGCATGCAAGGAGGTGGCTGGAGGGGTGAAATACTCTCTAAAAATAAACTGTCTTGACTTTGTGGCCCTGTGACCCCAACCCCCTGGCACAGAGGAACCAATTAGAAGATCCTTACTGGGGAGCGAAGCTGCTTAACTTCATTCCAATGTCAAGAGGCTCATCGTCAAGGATTAAGCTGTTGACAGAGCTTTCGCTCCGGCTTCTTGTTTATGTTGTTTATCCTGTTTCTGTTGATTTTTAAAAATTAAATTCCCACGAGATTCGAGATTTGCATTCCGTTGTGCCGCACCGCGTGCCTTCCCATTGCAGCAGCACACAGCAAGGTAATACTTATATAGCCCTAGTATGCTCCGTGCTTCCGCAAGCATTTCACACACAGTGCAAAAATACTCCACTCACTCCTCTCCGGAATCCTCTTGATCCTCGTATGTTT
Organism: Thereva unica; assembly: GCA_949987705.1. NCBI lineage: Eukaryota > Metazoa > Arthropoda > Insecta > Diptera > Therevidae > Thereva > Thereva unica. Next base: position 14,268,765 of record OX465285.1, read on the forward strand.
GGAGGTTTTAAGGATTTCAATCTCATCGTCCTTGCTGTGTGTCTGGCTCTTCTTTATATTCATTCTGTATCAACGTTTCCAGGACGTGTACACTCTCTCTCTCCCGCTCTCCGCCAGTATTTTAAATACAACCGAAAGCATTTTCTGGTTTATTAATGGGGCCTCCCCGAAACGACGAACCAGCTCCGGGAACTACGCGTATGCAGTATCAGTTCCTCACTGACAGCCTTCGGTTTCCCGTAAGTTGTCCTGGATTAGTAATAAATAATGAATGAAACCGCCATGATAAAGCTTAGCGTCGTACGGTTTTGTTGGGATGTTTCATAATATAAAAAAGGGAGGAAACATTGGGTGGATTTAGGCAGTGAGTTTTCCTTTTCCTATGGGGAGAGCTGGATTACTGGTACCAGCAAAAAAAAGTGAGGGCGGCATCGGTTTGGTACATTACAGAAGAAGGGGAGAATTTCTTTAACCGACTTTAAGCTGGCAAAAAAGAAGGTTCTACGCTTTACAATTTCTATATTTGTATGGTTGCTTGCTTGTGCGTTTATTTGTGTCGTATCAACGCAGATTTAGTAAATGATTCAGAATTTGTCTTGAAGGAGATGTGCACAACTAGGCAGAATTTCAAAATTTACACAAAAATCGCGATTGAATTTGGGTGTTGAAATGACCGTAATGGCGCTGCAATCAATAAAGGTGTAATTCTCCTCGAATTCCCTTCTTCCCGGCACTGTTATGCCACCAAGTGTTCCTCCCCAGACTCTTGAAAACTCCCTTTTGTTCATCCCATACCAAAAAAATGTCCCTCAAGCAATTCCTCCAATTACTGCCCAATACCAATTACTTCCATTCTCTTTAAAACCCATAAATGATTATCAACAAGAGGCTTATGGGATACCTAGAGTTTTACCAAATCCTAGATGACAAACAGTACGGCTTCAGACCATAATAGTCAACTGAGGACTACAGTGGTGGGCAACAGCTCACTTTTTCAGAGCAACCAAAAAGTTTTAAAGCTCTTGTTTATAACTTTTTACTCGAGCTCAAAGCTAACTCAAAGCTAACTCTAAATCTCTTTCCTCACTGGAACACACGACATCTGCGTGCACCCCTCCCAACTACCGCGTAGCCTAGCTCAACACCATTTTTTAAGAATGGTCTAGCCAAACACTATTTTCTTCAAGAGTCCCCTGCTTTGGCGCTGGAAGGATACTATCTGCTTCTACTTTAGCGCTGAAAGTAAAAGGACACTTACTGCTCATGAAGCCAAGACGACCCTGCAAGATGTGTGCCTAGGATTTCATGAAATAGATAGCTATTTCTAAGATCGTTCTTAGTGGATCAACAAGCCACTGATAAAATGCATTGGTAGAGAAGGCATGGTGTAACGGACCATTGGATCCGAATTAGAGATGGGTAACTCAGATCTGAGTCAGCTCAAAGATCCGCAACTTTGAAATGAGTCAATGAATCGGTTCGCGATTCTGAGATGAGTCGGTTCTTAAAGAGTCACGGGTCTTTCATGAACGACCGGATCTTATACTTCTCGTATCAAACGAATATTTGTGCTCTTTCGGCTCTCTATGCATGGATCCGGTGTTCTGAAGATTCGATATAACTTGTTTTGACATGACTCTTTCGAACCGGTTCTGGGAGTCGGTTCTTTTGAAAGATGGAGATCCGATGCGTCGGTTCTCGTAAAAGATCCGTTTTGCCCACCTCTAATCCGAATAGTGGTCGTTGACTAGCACGATTGTCCCAAAAGGTTATACGCTACCATGAACATCATAAGAAGAATAAAGTGCGTACAGAATGCCCGGTCTAAGAGCTCCAAAAAAATCAGAAGGTGTGACATCTCCTCATATAACGCAGCCATGGGGAAGTGGTGAATATATCGTCTGTATGTCAGAATGGTACAGCCCGGCTAGTTCAGTCGGTAGAGCATGAGACTCTTAATCCCAGGATCGTGTGTTCGAGCCACACGCTGGGCGCCATTTGTAAGTTTCGGGATACTTTTGTCCCGGTGCACGGTTAAGTATAAAATACGACTGTAAATAAATTCAGTCGCAGATGAAACTGATACGGGTGTGTATTCTGCTATAGCTGTTGGTCCAATAAAGTGACAACGCAAGTTGGTATAACCGTTGTATCGTGTAAAAGTCAATTTAGCAAATGCTTGCCGCATACTGCGCATTGGCTACCCGCAGCGCACGCACGCATGTTTCTGTTTCTGTTAGAGAGAATCCTTAAATGGTATGGCGGCGGATGGCGCTTTGCGGATCCGTAAGGAAGTAGCAGGGTAAGTTGGACGAGTCTGTTAAGGGTCGAAGAACCCACAAACTTATTCCAAAAGTGGAGAGATGAATTTCATGGAAACGTGGCGAAACGAGGTACGACCTCTCGCAGTTCTTTAGTAGACGTGGAAGATATAAGGTATTGTACCTCCATCGCTTGGGGCACAATGACTCGCCGACCTGCCCAGCATGCCCAGGTATCCAGGAAGACGCAAAACACATCCTCTTTCGTTGTATGAGATTCACCGAATGCAGGATAGAACCGGAGGTGATAGCCAAGGCCAGAGAACATCCGATGATCGAACGGAGGCTAAATTTTAAGGCGTACTTGGAGAATATTGCGGATAAAGCATCCGTTATTTGTGCTACACTGACAAGAATGCTTTGGAATGCGGGAGCCCTAGACCATCTCCAGAAATTTCGTTAAAAGTATACTATAGCGGACCAATCATATCCAACACCACTTTGCTAACACTATCGTTCTCAAATATACTCTAAAACAAAATAAACATCCACCACACACTATAATATCAAATTTTTGTAGTAACACATCCTTTGTTATGATTACAAACTAAATATTATCAAAAGTAGGTCAGCCTTCAGCCTTCAAACATAATCTCTCAATTCTTTGTTGATCTTATCAAAAATCGTCTATGAAAAGTATATAATACTAAGAAACCACATATCCACTTAAAACCCCTCTAGTTAGATAGGAAAAAAACAACATCTTAAGTTTTGAAACCATTGTCCTTCCCTTTATCACACAGAACAACACAAAAAAAAGAAACACATAAAGAGAAGGACATAGGTTTGATCCTTGTCCCTTACCCTGTGGTTGAAGCTTAGAAAAACAAAATTTTCTTTACTTAAAAGCACGCACAACAACAACAAAAAACATAAATAAATAAATAAATAAATAAAATTTAATCTATTTAAGGGAAGAAGAAAAAAACAAACAAAGGACCCTTATTCCTTTTATAGAAGCAGAAGGTATATGAAGAAACTCTTTTCTGTCGTCCAGCTACAAAAGAAAATAGATTCGTAACAAACGCTAACCATCTTCTACACTAACAAGGGATTTATTAGGTGACCTTTTACACCCATCTTGCCACCCTGTGTTTTGGTCCTTATTGTGTATAGCAGCATTTTATTTATCGCCTAGGAAAATATCTTGAAGTTTTATAAAATCCGCACCAGTTTTGTATTTTGTTTATTTTTTTGTGTGAATTATATGAAATTGTGCACTCTTTTTTGGGTTGGGACAGACAATTTTATCATCAGTTGAGTCTAGTCCTGGCACCGGACAAAAATTTAAAAACCCGGAACTTTTAGGTCAAATTGAGTTTTTTTTCCTGGCCACTCTTTTTATCAAAAAATTTAATGTTAAAATTGGGCTTATTTGGTGTTTATTTGGTACTTTTCGATAAAGCTCAGGTGGAAAAGGACGAAGACTATATTTGGTGACCCCTTTTTAAGCTCGCTTGCGGAAATCTCGTTTGGGATCCCGCCATTAATAAGATGCATTACTTTCTTGAGATGATTTAGCAAAAAAACGACCCTCTAACATTGGGTTTAAAGCGGGTTCACTATGACATCACAATGTTCCTATCATTTTGACCAAGTGTATGAGCTAAACCAACAACAGCTCAGCCATATCTAACGTAACCTAACCTAGGGTGATTTTTGAGTGCCCCAATAGCAATTTCATGGCGAGAGAGGGCATATTTTTGTTATCGGTGGAGTAGGGGTGAATTATGGCTCCATGTCAAAATTGCTTTGAGTTTTTTATGTATTCAGAGCTGTTTTCGAGCGCTCGAATATTTTAAGGCAGGGGCCCGTAGTTTTCTTATCACAACTTGCTGATATTGGGGCTCTAAACGAGAAGTGAGAATCATCGAATATTAAACATATGTATATACATATGTTTTGTATAGATATACATACGTTTAGACATGTGTGTCGTCTATGAGGAGGTGGGCCAATTTCCACCCCCTAGAAGAGGTGGCAGGCAAAAGGCACGCATCAACACAATACATATAACTTTTGTTCCTCGAGCTTCTACCTACTGCCCAAATTTCACATCAATCGGTGCTGTCCGAAAGAATTAGAGCCAAAAACCGCTATTTACTTAACTATAAACATCTATAAATTATTCATCAACTACAAAAATATGCTTGCGGTAGGAACACCAAACACCTAGTAGAACTGACGAAAATTTCTATTACTGATTTTCCATGGGAGTCGAGTTCAGTTGTGGTTGAGTTGAAATGACACTTCAACACAACGACTCAACGTATAAGCGGGGTCTCCACTTAGCTAGCTACCAGTGGCGTAGGAATGGGGGGGGTTTGGGGACGAACCCCCCCCCGAAATAACTTTTGTATGAAGAAAATTCAACTTGAACTTTTATAATATCATTTTGTAATTTTGGTGGTACATTCAGCGCGAAGAAAATACATTAGAAATATCACCTTTTTACAAAATTTTATTTAACACAAAAATGATTCTCGACAAAATGCGTCTTTCTAATCACTGTGTCTCTTTCTAGGACTCACAGTTTAGTTTACTTCAATAGAATGGAGAGTATTTGGAAAGCTCGCTGTTTATCCCTTTTTATCGTTCCTTGGTTGGTAGTCGTTCCATTTTTGTGCATGCGATTAGACTTTGGAATAGACTTCCTCCATCCATCCAAAAAATCAGCACAGCCACGATGCTCAAAAAGCAGGCATCTATTTTTTTAACTTCTCTTCCAGCTTCACAGTAGTACTACTACTCTACTGTCCTTACCTACTTCTTTCGTATTTTCTTTCTTCTCTCTTACTTCTTTCAAATTCTTCGCTCCTCTATCTTAAGCTAGTTGTAAGAATTTAGGATTATTTACCACTTGTATTGTACTCTACAAGATTGTAATCTTATGTACTCTGCCAAATAAATAACAATAACAATGTAAATCGAGCTCAGATCTCACATTCGATCATTCTGACGTATCATACCGCGAATGATTAACCCCATCGGCCATCCGCTGCGGCTGGAGCTACCCTGGGTCCCTTGTGGTCACCTGTCTTTTCCAATTCATAACTGGGCTAGGATGGGTTTTCCCTTGACCGTAACTAAGGCGCCCTCCTTATAGACAGTTGCGGCTTTACGCTTCTTATTGCTTTGTCTCCTATTCTCCTGAAGGTTAGTAACTTCTCATAGTACCATTTCCTGGATGTTCTGTCGTCGCGTTATCGTAAAAGGCTTGAAAGTCCATTACCATTTCCATTCCAGTTGGAGTATCTTGTTGGGGTGTTATCATTGGTTGAACTCGATCAATGTACTTGCACCACGCGTTTGGCTCCGCGATTGATAATTTGGTTAGAATCGGTGTTAGGATACGATTTATCTCAGTAGTGATTAACGAATGGGGTATGCCTTCTTCTATGTGGATCGGTCCGGTATTATTCTTATTGGGTTACCAAAAATTTATGTCAGTTAATCAATCACTCGACTACCTCCACGCTTGACGTGGGGTACAGCCAAACAAATTTAGAAAATGAATCTACTGTTCGTAACTAAGTCAAGGAATATAGCAGCAAGCAGACCCAAGAGGACAACAAAGGCTTAACATTCGAAACTGGAGACATGCTTCAACGAACTATCAAAGATGCAGAAATGTCTTAGACGAAGCCAAGGCTAGATTTGGGCTGTAGCGCCATTAAATGGAAGGAGTCGTTAGGAATAAAGTAGGTTTTCCTGATGATGATTTTAACAGCTGAAAAATGTCTTACCTGTGTGTAGATTTTATGATCTCCTCTTCCATTGATGTGAGAATGACAATTAACTGTTACTCTGGATTATTACATAAAAAGTCATGTTTAAGGTAAAAATCTTCATGAGCGGAGGTCTTTAATATCTTTCTTATAGCTCTTCAACATTGGTCTTCCTTCTGTGCTAGTTTAATTTGGTAAGTTAACATATCGACAATTGATATTGCAATTCTGCTCAACGCATTTACGTACCTCTTTTTAGTACCTGAACGATGGTCAATCTGGTAATTAAATTCTTTTAGAAACATAGCCCATCTAGCCACTGTCGTGGGAAAGCATTGCAGTCGGTGACAATCTTCCTTCCCAGAACGTAAACACTCCACTTCTTCACGGAGTGTGCTATGGCGAGTACTTCTAGCTCGTAAGCGTGAGAGCGTTGTTCGGCTGGGCTTACGACTCATGTGTTGCAATGGATGTAACAGTTGAACGTCATTATTCCGTTGCAAGATAATAGCTCCGAATTCGTCCTTACTAGCATCGCCGTGAATCTCCGTACGCGCCTCTGGTTCGTGCTTTTACCAATATTTCTTTTAATGCTTTAAATACATTATGCTGTTCAGTTTCTATTTTAAATATGACCTTCTTTGTTGGAAATTCGCTGAACGGCTTCGCTGCAACTGCCTAGCCTGCTATAAATCTTCTGAAGTAGAGCATTAGTCCCAGTAACCTTTGTAAAGTTTTCCTATCATTTGGTATATTAAAGAGGAAACTTAATGACTGCTTTTGTCCTCTCCTCCGATGATCTTTGCTCCCGCTAGACATCGCTTGAATTTTCTTATGAAGAGGGGCGCAGTTTTTTTAGTAGACCACAAGCGCCGAATATCTTATCAGTCTTTTCGTCAATATTTATCAGTCTATCGTCCAACGCACACATATTCATCGATGCTTTAATCTTTAATCACATCTTTTCCAAAAGTCTTTAACTGTCTGCAGATTGGAGCGACCATTATTGATAGCAACGAAAGAAGCTTTTCAACTTTAAGGCGTTTTAAAGGATTGGCAAAGTAGTGCAACTGGAGTACAGCGGCTGAACGGTCTTGCTCTTTTGACAGGGAAATCAACCAAAGGTAATGTTTAAAGCTCAGGACTCGACTTATAACACTATTTAACCCCCCTGAAAATATTTGTTGCTACGCCACTGCTAGCTACCAACGCTGGTTGTATCTTCCGCTGGCTCCCAGGACATTACCTACGAGGTGCTGGCTCAACCAGTTCGAGAATAATCAGAATTTTCCAAATTCCGGATGTCTGCCTGCTTCTGACTACAACCCACCAGCAGCACAACCAGCGCTGGTAGCCAGCTAAGTGGAAACCCCGCTATAGCTAGGGTTTAACTCTGGGTGAAATCATCTGGAAACTCAGTATACGAAAGGTGCAAGGTTTTGTTAAGTCTAGGAGTCAATTTTTAACTAAAATTTGTTTTAAACATTCAATTGATAAGGTTTCACCCGGACACTTTTGAAAAGCCCATAGGAAACACAGACGGATGGCAGCCCTAGTCCTGGCAGACGTCCTTCTGTAACTCTTAAATTATTTTTTTTTTTTGTCTCCTTGAAATACAATTGAAAATTTGATCAATGCAAACGATACAAAATGCGATCCGATTTTCGATGAAAATTCAAAGTAGTCTAGATAGAATTACAGAGTCGAGAGCAGAGTCGAAAACAGCAGCAACAGCAGCACCAGAGCCCTTAGCGGCAAAACGATACCAAACACGATTGCCCAATTTTTCTTCCTTTTGTAACCCGCACAAATAGAATTGTAAAAACACACACAGAAAACGGAGTCAAGGAAAAATAAAAACAGAGTAACCGGGGTACTCCTCTCCTCGCCATATGTCGTCGTTTTCCAGTTGAACAATTTTCTAGTCCTTTTCACAGCCACCCTGTGTATGTATGAATGTATACAGTATCTCTCTGCCTTTATTCTTTTGAGAAAATTTATTTTCTATTTTGTCAGCAGCGCTCCAAAATATATGATACTTTGCCAATTTGCAAGTATTTCAATTCCATAGGCATACACAAGAACTGTGGAGGACTGTTGCTATAATAAATATAAAAAAAAATAAAGAAAGAAAGAAAGGAAGAAATCGCTAGTTTCAATAGAAGCCACCGCCATTCTTCACACAAGATGTCCCACGGCTGTGCCGTCTTTTGTCGTTGAGTGCCGCAATTTTTGTCATGCCATACACATCGATAACGGCTGGCGAAGCCGTGAATTGAGATCTTTTCAGATCTTTTGTTATCAAAATGGTTCATTTCGTTGAAGTTAATAAAAACCCTTTCTTTTCTTATCACCCTACACTCCCTTGTCCCAAGGAAATTTTTTTTTATATTATATGAATGTATACGCCGATACTAAGTCCTTAACTTTGAAACGAATAAGGCTTCCTTTTGGTATTCTTCGTAGTGCCACACAAGCTCTGGTTATTGCCTAGATCTCTAGGACGAAATGTGTCCCAAAACTGTCCCAAAAAATACATTTTTTTATTTCTTTAAGAAGAAGAATTCATCTTGGGAAGTTTCTCTTTGAAGAAGAAGAAATAAGAACGAGAAAAGAAATCTCCTTTATTCCAAGAACTCCGCCAGATTTCCACATACCACCCGCACCAACCACCACCACCACCCAGAACAAGTTGGAAAACAATAAAAACTATTTGGCATACGTGCCCCAAAGTGATGCCTTTTAAAACTGGGGGGGGGGTCCAAATGAAAAGTTTTATGACTTCTTGCAAAGCTTTTTTAAGGCGATAATAGTATATTGCAGTGGACCAAGCATAGCAGCTCTGCCAGTGTAAGCGGCATGTACAAAAGAACAAACAATTTCCCTTCAACTTGTTTTATTGTTAACAATTCCCAAAGCAAAAACTTGTATTGTAGGTGTGATTTCACTTCAGTTCGTGCTCCTTGCTTTATACATATATACGGACCTCTCTCCCAGATGGCTTCCTCGTCCTCGTCGGTGGTAAAACACTCCCGCCATCTCTCCGCAAACACAAAACTCACAGAGCTATGTTTATACGGATTACTAAAGCCCACTAAAGATTCACTTACAATTTTGTGTGATTTATTCTACTTAACTTGAGCCTAATTAACTTAATTTGAGTGTGTAGGTGGTAGACTTAAAAGGAACCGAAGCCAACTAAAGGACATCACTTGGCATGTCTTCGGTTTCAGCGGGGGCACTCATGGCTTCCAATTAGAGGACAGATTCTCGTGCAGTATAACGTTTGTAAGCAGTTCTCTGTTTTGACAAAATTACCTTTATCGTATCTCGTTGACCGACGACGATGCACGTACAACCGATACCACGGTATCGATGCAGGGATTGGCCTTGTTCAAGTCTCCCTAGCGAGGACTTTAGAGGAAAAGAGATCTAATAGGGCAGGTGCTCTTAAATAGTATGAGTAATCAGAGGACACGTATGTAACATGGATTCCAGCTCGACTACAATTAACAGAAAATCAAACTCAGGACAGGTAAAATGCACCGCAAGGACTTGACCTATAAAGCTAGATGATCAATAAGATTAGTTTTATTAGTGCGGTGATGATGCGGTGAAGTGTTTTACGTGCTGAGTTGCAGATAACAATAGTCATTGGGTATTATTTAAATTGAATTGATTAATTAAGGATGGAACTAGCAGATGATACCATGTGGATCTGTTGGGAGGTAGGATAACTGAACTGACCTTCTTTGTTGCTTTCAGGAAAAGGCTTGAGAGGCTGATGGGTCAATAAGAGATTTTGAGATGTGGGCTTCTCCCCGCGTTGGGAATAAATATCACGCTAACCTCGCCCCAGAGATCACCTGCTAGTAGCTTTGTTGGGCGAGAGGGCTTTGGAGGACACATCAGACCTGAGTAGAGGTGGAAGCCAAACTATTGGAGTTGGTGTTGTTATAGTCATGTGCAGACCCTAGGCTGGGTGCCCCAAAAATGCCAACCCTTTGTCCTTCACAAAAATATCAAAATTCTAACTCAACACTGCCATTACAAACAAGTCATCCCAGCAACTGCAAAGTAATACTCCTGGCCTGAAAACAGGAACTTGCTGGCCAGAGGGGTCTTGGAGCGGGGTTGAGACTCTGAAGGTCCTACCTTAAATTCGTGCATCACCACTTGTCTAAACGGTTAAGCCCCCTACTGGAGAGAAAGATGAGGGTAACTAAATACGAAAGTTCAGTTGACTGAGGACCATCTTCATCCGCTATGCCATCCTATCGTTCCTTTATCCGCACATCCCATTATCAATATCGAACAAGTAGCACACCTCACAAAGACAAATCTGTTTCTCAAAAACCGCAAGATTCTAACCAACAGGTATTTTATTTCATTAACACTTTTAATAACAGAACATTTAACAGATTAAACTCCAATTACAGGTAAAGTGAAAGAGAATCAACAATTTTCAAAATTCTTATGTAAAGTATATCATCGGTCTGAAAAAAACCCGCCATGGTACCACGACGTTTTGTTTCTTACAAATAGGCCTGTGCCAGTAATTCGATATGTGCTTTCTTGCAGCCTTAATGGTGACAATGTGGGCTCAAGTACCGCTCTTCTTACTAATGAGCCCTTTGTTCAATTCTGGGCCCAGCGCTGCGCTATCGGGATTAGTTGACAATGGTGGTTCTGTTATCTAACATCTTCCAGCATTCCAATATTTTTAAATACCAAATACCTAGAATTCGGTTCCTCTGTTGCTGCAGATGGGTAATATTCACACGTCTGAATCTTATACCGTCATACCAAGGTATGTAAACTGTCCCTTTAGGTGAACTTGGTTAAGGCAGATGCCCAAATGTTTTCTTCAAGAACCTCCCAGAGTCTGTGAATTCAATCCCACCCCGGGTTGACCAGTATTTCCCGAGATAATGGGCAATTCGCAGCCCCTCCTTGGGGAATCAATCACAAAGGAGGGCATAACTCCCAAGCCCCTTGGTATTATTTGGTAAACTCAACTGCTCTGAATTCGGGGAGCGACCCCTTTCCAACGATGCCCCATTCATCCACATCAGAGCACTTTCGAAAAATCGGCCAAAATTTTCCCAAGGGGTACCCCTTTGAAAATTTTCGGTTTTGGGCAATTTCTGGAGCGGTCCTTTTTTGAATGGGAAATTGTTAGGGACCTTCCAGGGAGTCTGTGAATTCAATCCCACCCCGGGCTGACCTTTCGCAGCCCCTCCTTTGGAAATTCACAAAAGAGAGCACAACTCCCTTGGGATTTTTCTACAAATTTAACTGCTCTGAATTCGGGGGAGCGAGCCTTGGATAGCCTTTATAGAGAAAATCGAAGTTAGACCTTTCCTGTGTGGAAGAACTCTCGAAACTCATGAAGTTAACCCGAGATACTTTTGGCAACCCAGATGTTACAAACAAGACTTTTGGCAATCTAAACTGCACAAAAAAGCCATTGCTTTAGCCAAAAGAGATACCTGGCAAGGGCATTGCTAGTCTATAGCAGACTCCACCAGAATATGCAGGATAACTTTCAACGAACACTCTAGTCCGTTCTTTATAAAAAACTACCGAACGGAGCTTAAACAGAAACGAAGGCTGGTCCATGAGAAGCTCCATGGCTTTCGCGGAGGTTTCTGTTGGTTGTGGGTACCCAACTGACGTAAAATAGTTGGTAGTGATGATAAAAGGGAATCGATTCAGTCAGACCATCTATATTTTGACAATGCTTCATCTGTGATTTAATTTTTGCGATCTTGCACAGCCTTAAATCGTCTTTGTAAGGTTTCCAATATTCGTGTCTAAAACTGAAATTGAGTACTTACCTCAAGGGTAGTCTCAGGAAAGGTCCTCAGGAAAGGGGACTCGAGTCTCAGGAAAGGTCCTTTATACTGTTGAAAATCTATTTTCTTCGTATAGAGTGCAATGTCGAACAGCAGCTCTAGTCGGGGAGAAAGGAACTGCCACAACGTACTCGCGATATTTTTGAGTCCACCTATTCCCCCCATTAATATCGCAACTTGGACATCGGGGCATCGAGAAATAACTCCTTGGAGTTTTATGCCTCCTGAAACGAGTTGACTCTCATCAACCAACCGATGACATGCGCTTTGGTGGAGGGGGAAGCGGCTAGGGAAAGCTTTGACAAGAGGAATTAGGAATATAAAGAAGGAAGTGTAAAGAAGGAAAGTTATGCACGTAGGAAAGTGGAAAAGGCGAAGAACCGTGGGGCTGGCCGGGATTCGAACCCGGGACCTCTGGGATGGTAGCCAGGTGCCTTACTTCCTAGGCTACCGAGGCCCAAGGTGTGATAATTCTTCGTTACCCAACTAGCGAAAGACTTTCTTACTATATTTGACTGAATACGACTCCCATGTACACCGTATTAAGGTGCGTGTGAGAATCTCACATAATTGTAATATCTCTGAAATTACAAATGTAAAAATTAAGGTAATTACACAAAAACTTTCCCTAATGTGTACCACGCCTAATAACACCATCTCTCCTTGTACAAATAGTCCCCATTTGTAAGCGCGACATTATTGTACTTCAGCCTTGCTAACATTTATTCTAAAAAAAGTCCTTGACGACACAAGCGTCTCTCTGCACAGCAGCACTAATCCAAAAACAAAAACAATTCTTTGTCAATGTCATTTTCAAAAGGATGCAATTATATTCAACCCAAGGAGAGCGTGTGATGCACATCACGAATATACGCTGAGAACGTGTACACACTTTCCCCATTTTTTTTTTCTAAGTTTATTTTTCACTCATTTTCATTGTCATAAATTTATTTAAAGTTTGGTCGTTAACGTGAAAAGTTTAACGAACTACTTAAAAACAGTAACTGCAGGTGCAAATATATATATATAGGTGAGAATGCCTTAAGTTTTTATTCACCCAATGAAAATGAGGAACAGTTTTTTTTTCATCATTTTTTTTCCATCTACTTATTTCATTATATAAAAAATGCTTCTTGCCTGGTAGATGATGATAGTCTCTCTCTCACGGGCAAATTCTGATATTCACCTTTTGCGAATGAAAATTACTTGGCAACCAGGTGCTTAAGTTCTTCACCTCTTTCTAAGAGTTTATAACAGATGCGAGTAAGTACTAAAAAGAGTCTTCCACAATGTACAAAATTCTGAATACGACGAGAATGTTAAAGAAAAGACTTGCCTTAAATAATGGCACGAAACTTGTACAGTGTGCTGCTGCTGCTGCTGTTGCTGCTGTGCTTCTTCAGGTGATTTAGGTAATTTTAACGAACGAGAGAACACTTTATTTCTGAAATAATTAATTTTGATTTTTTTTTTAATGAGATAAGGAGAATTCTTATCATGTTACGTAATTTTTTATTCAGTTTAGTTTGAAATCTTATTAAGTAATTTTTAGCTTTTTCAAAAAAAAAAGCTTATACAGAGGCTCTGTCCGTCTGTCCGTCTGTCCGTCTGTCCGTCTGAAGCCTACTTTCATCTCTGAAAGTACTGCAGATACAGACTTGGGAAATATCTCAAAATGTAGCTCTTGGTCAAAAGACCAAAAACTGAGAAAATGGTCTGGAAATTTCAACCAGAAGTATATTTAACAACAAAAGTATATTTAACAACAAAAAAGAGATTTCTAATAAAGTCCATTATATCGGTAGCCTAGAGGTAAGGCGCTGGAGTCAGGTTCCAGGCGAACCAAGTTCAATCCCCGACCGCAAAATGGTGAAATAAATTTTTTTTTTACTCCGGTGTAGCATGTTTTAATTCTATTTCTCACTAAATTATATTATTTAATAATGATACTCAGGAGAACATAAACATTTATTTAATTAAAAGTGCAAAAAAATCATTTTCTTGAGTTTTTATGGATCTTCGGCGGCTTTATAAATCATAAGGAAATTTCGCGGAAATAATATAAAGTATTTATTTGTTTATATGCATATTTTATATGCTGTTCATTTTATTATAGTTTATAGTCATGTAGGTGGTGCTGTAGACCAAAACAAAAATTCAATTTTATCGAACTTCGCTGTGGATTTGTCACAATCAACCCGAAGTATATTTAAACAACAAAAAAGGGATTTCTAATAAAGTCCATCGGTAGCCTAGAGGTAAGGCGCTGGAGTCAGGTTTCAGGCGAACCAAGTTCAATCCCCGACCGCAAAATGGTGAAAAAAAATTTTTTTTTTACTTTCGGTGTAACATGTTTTAATTCTATTTCTCACTAAATTATATATTATTTAATAATGATACTCAGGAGAACATAAACATTTATTTAATTAAAAGTGCAAAAAAATCATTTTCTTGAGTTTTTAAACATTTGGTAGGTTTAAAACGAAAAGCAGATATCTAATTTTTACCCGGGCATATAAACGCTTACTGAAATGAATGAAAATTTATAAATTTAATTGCACGAACGATGTATTTAAGACCGTCCTTAGAGTCCATGAATATAAGGAAGTGATTTTTCTCAGAATTTTCAATATTTTACAAAAATTTTACAAACGATTTGCCCCATATCTAAAAAATTTTGCAGCCCTTTGTTTAAAAGCATATTTTTAAGTTTTTATTAACTAAATTTGTATGTATCTCTTCAGAATCACAAAACAAAAGTGGGATGTTGTGCCTAGAGACTAGCCACTAATTACGCTTTTTCTTGGTATTCTTTCTATTGAATAACACTTCAGTCTGGATGACAATATATTAAGTGAAGATTGTGAAGAATTGCGAAAATATTCAAACAAATAAATCGAAAAACTAACGCATCCTTCATGGAGATGCTGCTGAAAATTGCCCGCCAAGAATTTGAGAGAATTGATATATTTTAATTGCACCCCATCTATGACAAAGAATAGTGAACACCATCTATGGCAATATTACATTACTCTTCGTTTTACCTATGATTATCAATTTCCATAAAATATACAAAATACATTTCATAAATAATAGAAAATCTGTTGTCATAAATCAGTTGTTTACTTCCTTCTAAAGTTTATACATATCTTGCATTGGAATGTACCTTTTTATGAAAGCATGAATAAATAGGTTTATTGCCACATTCCTACGAGTTAGAGTTGGGAGTAATGGGAAGGCGCTAGGTCGGGGTGCGAAAAGACCAGGGTTCGATTCTTGATGAATTTTTTAAGTACTTTTTTTTAGCTTTTTTAGTTATGATGATTTATATTAGTATAATAAACGAAGCCTGCGTTGATGATAAAATCTCAAAGCGGCGACTAATTAAAACCTTTGGGACATATTCAATTGTGAGCTATAACTCAATCTATAATAAGCTAAATAAGTCAAATCCGTTTTTAGCTAAAACTTTTATTTCACGTTGCATTGATTTAATTTTGTCATAATGCTGTATCCTAGTGTGGCCATGGAGATTCATAAGTATTACACTGACCAACGCTATATATAATTAATCTTGCAAAGTTTTTGTTAAAGGCTTATGTAGGTTATAAGTTGTGAGACTTTGCGTAATCTAAAACTTAACAAAGTATTTAACAAACACTACCAAAACCATCAAACTTAAAAAAAAAAATAGTACGCGGCCATCACCAGTATCGAACCCGGGTCCTGTCACACCCCGAGCTAGCACCAACCCATTACTCCAAACTCTAACTCGTAGGAATGTGGCAATAAACCTATTTATTCATGCTTTCATAAAAAGGTACATTCCAATGCAAGATATGTATAAACTTTAGAAGGAAGTAAACAACTGATTTATGACAACAGATTTTCTATTATTTATGAAATGTATTTTGTATATTTTATGGAAATTGATAATCATAGGTAAAACGAAGAGTAATGTAATATTGCCATAGATGGTGTTTACTATTCTTTGTCATAGATGGGGTGCAATTAAAATATATCAATTCTTTCATATTTTTGGCGGGTAATTATTGGTGTTGGTCTCATTGCGAAGTGGGGGTACTTGTGTGCGTGCACGTGCATATATGCTATGGATAAACAGGTGCCTGTGTTTTTCAGTAGATGTTCTACATTTAAAGAAAAGTGAAGTGCGTGCATGATAATATTTTCTTTAAAAATAAAAAATAAAGTTAAATTGAAGTGTAAATTAATACAAAAGGCGCGGTAAGCTGAATTTTTAACGATAATGTATGTTTAAGTAAAATAATACACCTAATTCTGCTGTGCAAAGTGATTTTAGATTTGCCTCCAATCCATAGAAAAATGTTTAGATTCGTTTTACATAATTATATAGTGTTTACATGTGTGATGTGTTTTTTTTTTTTTTTTTTTTTTTTCAATTTGACACTTTCGATTTATTGGCCTCGATTCCCAGATCCAGTGGGTAGGAAGTGAGTGCGGATTTGAGACTTTGCGATTCTCAAATCTGCAACCGCGAATCTCTCTTTGACATTTCCCGTGCTTTAAAAGTGTGATCCGCAACAAATTTTCTGTGGATTTGAAACCACAAATGCGCCTAAGATAATCCGACATCAGGTATTTCATTAGCGTGTGAGTCTTCACTCCGAATTTTTGATTGAATTGAATCCGCGACTGCGAATTTGAGAATCGCAAAGTGTCAAATCCGCACTCACTTCCGCGCCGTCGGATCTGGGAAACTCAATTACAATAAGTTTTTTTTGTAAATTCGTTCGAAAATATGCAAATACATTACTGCAAAAACCATTTAGTTACTGCTTAGATTTTTTCGATGGCGGAAAGAACACCATGAAAAAGCGTAATTAGTGGCTAGTCTCTAGGCACAACATCCCACTAGTTGTTATAGAATTTATTTTGATAAATCTTTTGCAGATGGAAAAGGATAATTGTAGAAAAAATCCTCTTGGAAACTGTATTCATAGTTAATTGGAAAACATTCGTCGTACTATATATAAAGATAAAAATACCAAAAGAAGTCAGCAAAGAGTTATTTTTAATGGTCTTGAAACGCTGAAAATAAATGCAGCTGTAAAAGAGTATACCTGAAAGCAAATTCTAGGGCGAAACACTTCACAGCACATCATTCTACGAACAAAATTCAAAGAACTACACGAACATTAACTCTTCCCACACAGAAACACAATAATTTTCATACACTCATTTTTAATTCATTACGCCTAACTTAATTTTACATTATTCGAAATATAATCAAGCAACCAAATCAAAATCAAATCTAGAAATAATAGTGATGAATTTGGACCAGATTCTGGAAAAAAACCCGTCCTGGTACCATGACGTTTTCTGTTTTTTACATTTATGCACTTACGCTCGAAAAACAACATAAATTTATCCAATAAAGAAAATCTAAATTATATAAGTCCTAGGCACTCGGCCCATCAGCCTCACCAAAAAGGATTAATAATAAAGATTGCTTTTCCGGGTAGTCCGTTTCGTTGTCGGTCACACCATAAATACCAGACCTAGATAACTACTACCGCCTTAGCCTCCGTGGTTACCGCCAGGTCGTTCCTCAGAAACTTTTAGGAGTGAGTCTGCACTGGTCCTCTTAATTATACTGACTGGTCACGTTTCCTTTTCTCCCATCCAACAAAATACGCCCTAATATTACACTACTTATTATAGATAAAGATACCAGGTAGACTGCATTTATTTGCCCTTAAGAATACTCTAAGGATGGCCTGAATCTCAGAATCCCATAAGATAGATGATGCCCAAATACTACCTCACAATTCCCATGTGAGTTCAGTTTTGAATCCAACTGCTAGGGTAGGTAGCTTTATACAAACGTGCTTTTAATATCGCTAATCAGCTAAACTTTACGGTTTTTTTTTGGAAATATCAACAAATTTTTTTCGTTCTGCTCAAACCTCCCAGCCGTCTGCCAGAGCTAAAATCTACAAGTCCTACATTCGTCCCCGTCTCGAATACAACTCATATATCTGGGCCGGGGCCCCAAAACCATCTTAGCTTGGCTGGACAAGGTTCAAAACCGCGCTCTCAAACTTTTTGGTGATAGCGCCATTTGCTCTTCAATAGATTCATTGAGTCACCGTAGGAATATAGCAGCTCTTGCAAAATTGTATCGCTTTTATCATAATGACTGCTCCATTGAAATAAGTAATCTCATGCCTCCACGGCAACATTTCTCCCACAACACAAGATTTGCCCGCTCGGCTCACCCCCACAGTTTACTAAGATACTATGGATACTACAAATTGCCACGCAATCATCACAATGCTTGAGAATAAATAAATAGATTTCTTAAGAGATACAAGTTCCTCCTTCAGCCAGCATCCTGGGATTGGCCGCACCTAAAATATGACTCGTTTAAATATGCTGGCCCCTCGAAACCTGACTTAAAGTTCCTCGATGGCGCCTATTACCTCTGCCCTTCTCTTTATACCGTAGATTGCTGTTAAAAAGTTGTTTTATAAATAGATAAATTCAACTGAGGAACAACAATCTACATACTACAATCCGAACACTTCCTTAAAGTCGCTTTCAACAACATCAACACCTTGCAGGTGGCCTGGCAGAATCCGGGATCTACAATGGTTTTTCGTCATGCTGAAAACTAGAATCATCCATAACAGCTTGTGCAACAGCAGTGTGAAGTGGTCAATGCGAAGTGCTGTGGCACACCTTAGCGAGGAGTCCTCTCATAATTGGTAGGATTTGTGGCTTCTAAAAAAATTGGAGAATAACTTGATAATGGCAAAGACTATGGGACGGTCTAGTTTCACACGAGCTGAGGGCGATCCAAATTTCCTAAAAACGTTATTTGTGAAGAAAAGGATCAGAGAGGGCGCTAAAAAATCTTTCCATCCTATCGACCTCTCTGACCCTTTTCTCCACAATCGACGTTTTAAGAAGATCTTTATTGGTTGGCTGTTGGTTCGTGTGAAGCTGACCAATGATTCTAATATTCTGTCTCTCCACAATCAATGAGATTATAAAGATGGCTCTTAGAAAGGTCAACCCTTATGGGCTGTTAGTACGGAAAGTCAAGATTGATGCTATTCACCAATTGAACAAAATACCTCGATTTCAATGCACCTTCAATTAAAGGACATGAACATAGCCCTTCCGAATCAGGTAAGTCCTTGGGTGTTATTTAAGACCCAATGCTGAATTAATGGCACAATTTCGAAACCTGTCAAAAGGTGCTTTCTTGCTTAGCCAAGATGTACCGCATCACTATTCAGTGGGCACTCGCTCACAAAAATATCGATGGCAATAAGAGGACAGGTGAATTGGTCAGGTTAGATCTTCACCTCGACCCGGTTCAGTTAATGTTGTCAGATCTACACCTCGACACGGTGCAGGAGACTTCAACCAGCTTTACTAAGACTGAAGAAGATGAACTCTTCGGAACGAGTCCGGTAAAGGACTGAGCTTACACTGATGGACCGGCCTATTTTATAGCCGGGTGGGAAAGCTTTTCTGGGCAGGTAGCTTTAACTTCGAAGTTGGGACAAAGCTTCTCTTTTTAATGGGCTGAATATTTTCAGTCGATATATTTCTGGCGGAGGGTTTTTACTATGTAGTAATGAACGGTGGTTCGTTACATCGTCGTGCATTGGAAAACCTTAGATTAGAATGGTTGGGAGAGGTCTAATGGGTTAAACTAGGGGATTTGATTACATGAATACGCCTACCTGGATCTTAATTTATTCAAAGCATTCTGCAATATACTTACGTAAATCTTTTCCACAAAGACAGTTATAAAACATTGTCCTGTAAAAGCCAGTTGTGTCCTCTTCGGCGAAGATTCTGCTGCCGCATTATGTAATAGGTTGAATTTTCATTGAAGTTGTGTCATTAAGTACTGTTGAAACGAGCTTTGGAGCTTCTGATTCCACTTTTTGGTCTCTAACTAGTATGCACCTATCGATATTTTCAAAAGTCACGCTTAAGTTTTATTAGCACTTATACGAATCAAGCAACATCACTTCATTCTCTTAACTAATTCACCAATCACTTGCATACTTACTGACTACCTAGTTTTGCAGCACCACCTTCTGTATATATATCCACCAGTAAATATCCTTACTACCATAAAAAAAAATAAGAAACTCCTTAATCCGCATTTTCAATAATTTCTCACACAATTTGTCCGAAGAAAGTAGAAAATCCTCTCTACGTGCGAGAGGTGAAAAGTGTCCAAAAGACACTTTCCCCCGGAACTGGTTAATGTGCAAGAAGCCTACCACACAAACACCCATTTCTCACTATAAATCTCCTTTATAGCTGTTTTCCAAGGAGCTAAGTCCTTCTTGTATAAGGAGGTATAAGAAGAAGAAAAAAAATCCGAAAGATTCCAATCCTGAAATGCTGATGCCTGCAAGCTATCTACTATCGCATATATATGAGAGAATGTCGCCATGCTAGGAGGAGGAAATTTGGACCAAACTTTAACTTATCTTCACTCAACCATTGTCGTGTACTTCACAGCTGAAAGATGAGAGAGATGAAGACCTCAATAGGTCTTAAACCTGCCCATACTCATACCTACCCTCTCGGTTGTTGTCACAAGGCAAGAAGTAGGAGTTTTTCTTAAGTGGAGTTTTTTCTCACCTGCGCGCCGCTCCTATCTTTCTGGCTTCACAGGTAAACTGATGGCGTCATGAACCTACTGGAAATTAATGACTGCTGCGATAGCTGAGAATACGTAACCCCTTACGTGACACGTGTGTGACACATCAATTTTTAACCATAAGAGAGATTTTCATCAGCACGTGTTTGTGCGCCTTTATGGGGTTGGTTTTTCGTCGTCTTCTTCTTTGTGGTTTAGTGACTTTTTGTTCATGGTCAATACTACTAGGATCAGGACATTTCTTTTGCGTGTTGCGGTAATTTATATGCGTTTAAGAAAGTTTATTTGATTTTGAATCAACTGGAGGACTGTGATTCCTTCTTTTTGGTTAAGGCCGGTTAGATGAGCTTGAAAGATTTAGCGATGCTATAAATGTCAAGGTTTTCTGTGTAAGTTAAGGAAGTGTGTTAATGGAGGAGATTGAGAATCACGATCGGATATTCTTATTTATTTTTATCCTGCTTGCTACACCTGACACTTACCTAAAATTACTTCGATGGGACGAAAAAAATGTCACCATATTCAAAATCCACCCTTCGTGTCTTTCAAGCCAGACATCCTGTTTTTTGTTTTCACAGACCTATTTGTCACCATTAAAGTTTCTAAAAAATTATGCTCAAGTAATAATGTCAATGACCTTTTTTCTTCTTCATGAAATCCACCCTCCCGCTCCCCAGTATACACTTCAAGCCTTGTTATCTGCCGAAAGTAATTCAACACGGTTCCATAAAAGCGCCTCTAATTCCCCCGAAAAACATAAAGTGACCTTTTTGGTCTTTTGTCCATGCAACGTTATCCCCCCAGATTCCAGTTGAAAAATGGGACGTGAGGCAAAATGCTTTCACGTAAGCTGCTTATAGTCGTTTGGAGGCTCGTTTCACGTCTATCTACGTCCGCAAAGTCATCAGATTTTGACGTGTAAACTCATTACGCAGAGGTTACGAAAGCTAAAACCGCCCATCAACTTCAGAGGTGCTCCCCAAGTAGTTAACGAACCTTGGTCAGCGGTTAATCAGTGGGAAGTGGAATTTTCGGGGGAAAGTGGAAAAGTAGGAAGACAGAGCCTGAATGTCCCTTTGGAGTTTATCAAAATGAAATACGGCTACAGTCCCCCACCAGTGTCAGGAAAGTGACAAGGGGTGGGGGTCGGAGGGGGACAAAAATAGGGATTGTTTCTAGGATGCCTTTTGAGAGGTGAATAGCTCTGCGGTCCGGTTCTCATTATCGTCTCCTGCTGGCTGCGGGAAGAGATTTTATGGTTAATGGAGGCTGATTTATTCCATACTACCCCATCGCCGATTGTTTATCGCTGTTGGTTTTTCGAAAATGTGTACCGAAAATGTTTTTACCCCCTTCTTAAAGCATATCCCAGCCCTTAAAGCAATGTGTGCAGTATTGTCTTGTACTTGCCCTTACTTGAGCATTTCTTTTGTGTCCGCATTCCCGTGATCCTCTTCCTTCCGGTTTTTGCCCGAACTGTTGTAATTATTCTTCCGTTTCCATGACATGGGTTCAGCGCTAAAAGCACTGTTGTTACTTGGATTGGGGTTAGGGTAACATTGTTTGACTCAACATACACCACAACCGCAGGCATAGAGGAACGAAGCAACGGTCGGTCGGTCGGTCTCGATGGTTGGGGAAGCGCTACAATTGTAACAGGAACTGAGACACAATAACCGTGGGATATTGCAAAGACCCTTGTTCTGGCTTATTACCCCCGCACACACAGAGTGTACTCGAGTGCTGTTTGGTAGTAGGTACAGAGAGAGAGGGCCTTCTGTATTACTAATTACGTACCTGGGGGGCACTCTTCGATCCTATGTTTGCTACTTGTCTCTGTAATTGACTAGGAAAATTTTTGATTATGTTCCGGAGCAAGTTTCATGTAATTACATCCCCATGTGTCCAATTTTCGCCGCCTTTCACCCCTACACCCACCTATCCGGCCGCCCCAAAAGAACTCTTTATCCATTCTCTAGATCCTAGCCTCTTTGTAGCAAGTTTGTTTTTGAGATTACGTGCAAATGTTTGAATTGTTTCCGTTTTATGTACATACACGCTTGCCCTGTCCTTTAACTAAGTTTATACGCCTTAAAGGATAATAATTCTTACCTGACCTAGTATAGAGGAGGGTAGCCAATAGTAAATAATGTTTAAGGATATTTTGTTAGACCGTGCCCGGTACCGGGGTATTTTCGTTGAAATTTTGTAGTGGTTTTTGTGATAAAATCTGGATAATATCTGACCTTATTTAAAAGGTGCCCAAAAATTTTTGCATATTATATTTTATGGATTACACAAAGCTGATTTAACGCTTCAAGTCTTTTGCTGTGGCTTACGATGTTGAGTTATGATTGTGGATACACACAAGACACTGAAATAAAATTTGTATTATGTTAAAAATTCTGCCAAAGATTATAAAGAAACCATACCCAAAATTTTAAATGGAGCCCATTTTATATAATCTCAAAAAGAGTTAAGAGTTAAGGGTCTACACTCAAATCTTTAATTATTTCCTGTCACTCTTCTAAGAAGCGATCATCGACAGGGCCGGATTTAGTCTTGATAAGGCCCTCAGCTATTTGAGGTATGGGGCGCTTTATAAGTACAGCTGTTGTTCTTGATAACGTCGAAATTCGTTTTCTTAAACTTATTACTTCTTCGTGCGTTGCTGTTATCAGCCATGCTTTCAATTTGTGCTCGTTAGGGGCGGCGCTTTCATAGGTGCAATTGGTACATTTGCACCGGGCGCAATATCTGAAAAAAAAAATGAAAAAATGTTCCATGTCTTCATTTTAATATATTAAAGGAACTTCATAGAGTGTTTGTGTCCTTTTCCATTGTCCGCCACTGCGATCGAAAAATGACCAGCTGATGGGGGCGCAATATGGCATACTGCACCGGGTGCAAAAAAGCCCTGGTGCTCGTATTTTCCTGGTAACTGGAAAATATCCAAAATTATACCGATTCCTAAAATGAAAGCGCCCTCAAAAGTCGAAGACTTCAGATCAATTAGCATTTTATCGTGCTTTTCTCAAGTACTTGAAAACTGATGTGTGAGCAAATGCTGTCTTACATTACTGCAGCTAATCTTCTATCTACAGCACAATCTGTCTTTCGTCCAAACTACAGCTGCATTAGTTAAGGTAATTGATGACAATCGCATAGCGCTTGCTCTAACAATATCACAATTCTGTCGCTCTTGGACTTTTCCACGGCTTTTGATACAGTGGATCATAAATTGCTATGCAGGAAACACTTTGATTACTTCGGTTGCCATCGTAATGCAGTTAGATTTCTTTTTAGTTACCGCACTGATCGTCAACAAATTGTCCAAACAAATGGTAACTCTTCAGAACTAATCAATGTCACTAGTGGTGTGCCCAAGGGTTTTATTCTTGGCCCGCCATTATTTTCTTTATTTATAAATAACTTTAAAAACCCCTAGATATCCATTTTCATTGGAATCGGAAGAAAATTGGCAAATTCAGCCTATTTTCATTTATTCATTCATTCATTTTGAATTTCGGTCATATTTCAGCGACTATTTTGAATTTTTCAAACCCAGGTTTCCAAGTGCATCATGGGAGACCCCCACGGACTTTCATGCAAAATTTCAAAGCTCTGGAATGATTTTCAACGAAGCTCTCCAACAAAAACACTCTAAAATCAAAGATAGAAATTAAATAATAATTATAAAAAAACATTTCAATTTTATTAAATAAAATATTTACATTTATTTAATTCTTCAGTTTTTTTTTACAATTTCAGTTTTAGTGTTCTTTTTTTTTGTTTTTATTTAATAGAAAAAACTATTTTATTATTTAACGAGATTTTTTTATATTAGTTTTCTTTTTGGTTTCCTTTTTTTAAAACATTCTTAATTTTAATTCATAAAAACATGTTTTCCTTTTTCTTTCTTTTTATTAACTAATTAGTAATTTACACAATTTTTAAGTCAGTTAGTTTTGGTTTTTCTTTGCTAAATTTTAGTTATTTTTTTTTTTTTTTTGGTTTTATATATATTTTGTTGTTATAGTTTTTGGAGGAGATTTTTTAATGTATTTTTTAGATTTAAATAGTTTTATATTAGATAAAGAAACAAAATCCATTAATGGATAATAATAAAAAGGAAAAATATAAGCATAATTATTAAAACAAAGATCATGTTTAAAAAAAAGCACACGTAACTCGTGTCATTATGGATTTTGTAGGTCCTATAGCAGATTAACCTCACCTGTAAGAAACGCCAATACGGAGCATGCAATATGCCACGGATACTGAAACAAAACGATTTAAGAATTTTCTCATGGAACGTCCGCACTCTCTACAAAATTCGGGCTGCACAACATCTAGCCGATACCCTGTCAAAGTAAGAAGCTGATATTACCACCATTCAAGATATGCGATGGATACGGAATAGTGTCTAGTACTGACAGTATGTCGGCGCCCACAGCTTGCATGAGAACACTAATGACAATGAACAAAGAATTATAGAGATGTAAGCAATTAAGTACTTGATCGTTGCAAGTACTAGATTTGCTGGTAACGATATCCTTATATCTCCTGATGGGGCTACTCGCAACCAAATAGACCATGTGTTGATTGATTGCCGCCACCTTGCGGGCCTAATAATGGTACGAAAGTAACGAGGTACAAACTTGTAATCGGATCATTTACTGTGCTTCCATGCAGACTTTACTCAGAGTAAGCAACCTAAGCAAGCTAACTCAGAGTAAGCAACCAGGGAAGCGGGGGTTGTTAAAGTTAAATCCAAGAACATTCGACGAAACCTGTCGGGTTAAGCTGTTTTGCATATTTGTGTGCATGAGTATCCTTTACTGCACATATACCACCGACAACACCATGTAAAATTACACAGACCTACAACAAAATACCTTTCTGAAGTTCAAGTATTGTTTCTCCTTATATTTTTGGGTGCAGTTTTTTTTAATTCCCGTGAGCGTTTTTGTTGCATTTGCGATACAAATTTGGTGTTAAAACAACAAAACATCATAATGCCGGGTTTTCAGTAGAAGAATTAGTGGTAGAGTAACTGGCGTACTTTTAAGCGGTAGAGTAACTGTACCACGGTGCTCTCCCATTTTACTCTACTATAAAAAAGTACTCTACTCTACCGCTTAGGTTTTCATTAGCGAGTTCACAGGATAGTTAATACTCGCCAGTATACTGGAAGCTACCACTTATTAATTCTACTAAAAAAATCGGCTTAACGGACTTGGTGAAAAACATGTACAAACTTTGGTATTACTATTTATAACTTGGGAAAAGCTTGGCCACAGTTTGCAAGAGCTGTGTATCAAAACTTCGTAAGCGGTCAAAAGGAAAGGCGAACAGTTTTAATAAATGAAAATCAGCCATTGCCTTCGTCCTCTTCCAATACTATGCATACTAGCTTTTATTCTTGTCAGAAGACCAGGTAAATCTAGATCCTAATTTTAAAATCTTCTCAACCAGTTAGAATTGAATGATTTGACGATAGATTTAGGATTACCTAAAAATTACCTTACTTTCTATTTACTTAACGAAAACAATACCCCGGCTCACGGAAACCTAAGCTCAGTAATTATCATATTGGCCCTCCGTGAGATTGACAGCAAGGATAACAAGCCTCCAAAAGTCAATCCAATTATCAGCTTATGCAGATAATATAAGAGAAGAACATCAAGAGCTGTACAGAAAGTTTTCACTAAGATAGGGCGGGTGGCGCGAAAGCTAGGGCTGCACATCAATGAGCCAGTTTCCGTGAAAATGTTTCCGGGCCAGTTTCCGTGAGAATGTTTCGAAAATCTACTCGTTAAAATTGTCAGATTCAATAGTAGTCCAGGAGAGATAGCGAAAAAGTAGTTAAAAGTTGAAATAAATCTACCCTGCGATTTCTTGACGCTATAATTAAGAGAAAAATCGTAGGAATTCAATGAATGTGTTTTGGATAAAATTGGTCCAGGGCAACAGGTGGTAAAAAGCTAATAAAAGGAGCGAAAACGCGTTTTTTCACGTTTTGGGTACGAAAAATATGTTGTTTTGGAAAACAAAAAATACTACTTAATAGTGCTTAAAAAGACGAAAATTATGAGTTTTGGACCATTGGTATCGGTCAACAGGTTTTTGCAGAAAAATTCAAAAACCGTTAAAAATGGTCATTTTTTGACATTTAATTATAGGGAGTGTAATTATCGTAGAACCTTGTGGCAGGGCTTAAATTGTGGCCACTGATGGTGCCTACCTACAATAAAAATTTCATGAAAAAATAATGGTAACTTTTCGAGTAAATCTCAAAAATGTAAAAACACCTGTTTCACAAAAAAAGGTTGAACAAGGCCCACAATGGTCCTAGAAATTTTTTGATTGACATTTTGGCTCGCAAAGGGTTGCTCTACAACCTCATTTTCATGAAATGTATGTAAAGTTTGATTTAACACCTTAAAACCCCGTTTGAAACCCACCCTTTTTCCAGTCCAGCCCTGGACCAATTTTATCCAAAACACATTCATTGAATTCCTACGATTTTTCTCTTAATTATAGCGTCAAGAAATCGCAGGGTAGATTTATTTCAACTTTTTTTCTATTCTTCCTGGACTATAGCCTCAATCTAGTTCTCCATATTTAGCCATAGGAGCAGAATGAATTTTTAAAATTTCTAGCTTTTTTTTATTAATTTAAAAACATACATATCTACTGCCTATTTATTTGTAAAGGGATTTCAATTTGTCATGTCTGCTAGGCCGTAAAAGAGCAGGATCCAGTACCCCTGGGCGGTTTGATTGAATTAAGGGCATTTTCCTTCCCTCCTTACTGCCCTTCTGATTTATTATATTTCGTAGTTAGTTCTCCCCTGTAAAAGTCATCCTAATATTTACAAAATTTGAATGACATTTCTCGTCCTGCTTGAAGTAAGCCGCGTTCTGGAAAGCACGGAAATTTTAAAATTTCCCAGTAACCCCGATAGAGACCCAGATAGACCTCGATAGAACCTGGGTTTTCGATTTTGTATGGCGAAGAACCAGCCAGTTCATTAAAAAAACACGGCCTGCGTAGGTTAAGCAGCATTGGACGTGATAAGTTCTAAGTTGGGGGACCCCTTGGTAAAACGACACTCGCGTTTGGAATGGCCGATTACGAATACATTCATATCTGTAACGAGCATGCATATCTCTATAGCGGAGCATTTTTAGATTTTAATGTCAATCGTCGTAATTTTCATGTCAATCGTAGCAATCAATAGATATATGGAGCCAGAAACCAGCTGTTATAAAATTTTCCGAATTTTTAAATAAAAATTAAATTGAAACGAAAACTCTGGTTTTCATCATCACGATCGTAACACTCATAACACTACCCTTCACGGATTTTCGAAAGCAAATCGAGATGATGGATTAGTTGGATTATCGGAGCTATAATAATGCCGCGCTCAGTTACAATCTAACAATATTTCAAACTACGTGATATCTTAAATATTGTTAAACAAAAAATTACTTATACTTGGAAAAAATAAAAGGAGCAAAAGCATATCAGGGTTTAAGCTGTTTTTTTTTAAATATGAAAAAATAAATAAAAATTGACTTAACCACTTAAAAAATCTCCTCCAAAAAATCTGAAACATTTTTTAAATCATTATTGTTATCATTTTTCTTCATTGTTTTTTTTTAATGATGTACAAACATACCTTATAATTTAATCAAATTTTATTTTTAGTCATCTTAATAAGTATAACAAATTCGTTATTTTTGTTTCATATTCTCTTTTTTCCCACATTTTTAAAAAAATAATACAATTTTTATCTTCCATCCTAAGTCCTAAAAATAGTTTACAATCTTATATATGTAAATGTTTACCTTTTGTTTATTAATTATTATTATTATTTAATTTTTATTTACGAACTTCGGTTTCTTCTCTTAATTTTCTTATCTATATTCAGTATTTGTTTTATTTATTTACTTTTATTTTTATTATCATTATTTATTTATTTATTTTTTTACTTGTTCTGTTTCTGAGTTTTAGTGCAATGCGTTTTGCCCCCAATTTGGATTATTAATATTGTTACTACCTAGAAGGAGAAATTCATCATTAATAGATAATTTGGCTTGTCAAAGGTTTTAGTTTTTTTTATGAATAATATTATTAGTTTGGTGCCAGGCAAAAAATATAAGAAGAAATTTTGTTTTGTATTTCTCTGTTCCAAATTTATACACAATCGCGCCATCATTAAGGATGAGAGACAAGACAGCGAGAAAGACAAGAAACATGTCCTCCCCCAACTGCCAATCGCAAAGAACAACAACTAAAAGTCACATGTTTCTGTATATTAAAAGTGATAGATAAGAGAATATTTTGGGGTGGTTCAGGAGTGGGATGGGGGTGGTTGAGAAGTGGCGTGGAGTTGATAGAAAATCGAGGAATTAAGGATGAGTATTTATGAATATTGGTAAAAGAAAGAAATCTTCTATAGAAATAAATATCTAAAATGTTTTCTGGGTGCGGGGTATGGGTGAATTGAGTGAGGGTGGATTTGTTGTTTTGGTGGTAAGCCAACTCTCAGCCCCAGAGGGGATAATCAACCGAAAAATTAGAAATCAATCAATATATATTTTTCTCGTTGCTTGTTTGTTGTTGTCATTCACATCCCCCCATTTTTTTGGTGCCCTTCATATCATAGTAACTAACCCTCTGCTCTGTTTGCTTGTGTAGGAAACGAGTTTTCCTGTTGAACCATTATTTTTTTTTATTTTGTTTCTCGACCTCAGAATTTATTTTTTTGTTTTTTTTTTTTTTGGTTTTTGTTCTTTTAATTTATTTTCTATTCGAATAGAAGTTGACTTTGTTTTGTAATTGTGTCACGAAGGTATATTCAAAATCGATGAAATCGGAATGCATCATGGAACTGCTACTGGAAAGGCACCCCGTACTCGATCAAACTATTGGAGGAGACGGGGGCGCTGCTTTGTATCCATCATTTTTCAAATCAAAAATAATACAAATAGAGTAGGGGAGATTGATTAGTTATATTTATGTTATTTATTTGTTTTAGAGACGAATGAATTTAGTGTTCTTGAATACTATGTTACGTTATAGGAAGGCTTTGTGGTTACTGTGTAATAGTTTTGAAGGTAAATAGTAGAACTGTTTAGAGTTTAAATTAATTAATTAAATATAGTATGATTTCATAACTATGTTGTGAGAACTATAGGGTGATTTAGCTGCACTTTATAAAAAAATATTAAGAGCCTCAAAGAAGAATAGTAATTGGAATCTATTTCAGCACAATTATTGGCCGCTTACTAGGTTAACATCCTTCGGGAAGAAAAGATGAACCACCGAGAAACTTTTGACACTGAAACAACTGAAAAAATTATATTAAAAGAAGTTGTACAACAAAATATGGTGGCAGCGGTGGGATACAAATTTTTGGGATAGATTCAAATTTATTTTGTTTGTTTTTTTCTTCAACATTTCTCCCATTTTTGCCCATGAAACATAACTCTCTGAAGGACACCGGAATGTTGTCCAAAAAAAGGGGTGGGGGCAGCGGTAGGATACAAATTCTGGATTGGCTCAAATCTATTTTGCTTGTTTTTTTATTGAATATTTTTTCCAAATTTCGCTTTTAAAGCACTACTCTCAGAAAAGTATAACTTTTAAACAGGACAACAACTCTCTCTAAAGCAAGAAGCTACTTCCGATTCTATTTGAAAAATAAAAAATATGCCAGCCAAGTTATTAAAGGGTGACCAAATAGCCATGCTAGTTTTTGCAATAGTTTTTTAGTGTGAATTTGGTCGATAATTGGTTCAGTTCTCTGAGCAGGCTATTCGCCGCATAGTGACAAAGTTTGAGCATGAGTACACTCTTTTGGACCTTAAGCCACCAACCATAGAGAGAAATGTTGAAGAAAATATAGCCGCCGTAGTGGCCAGTGTGGAGGATGACCCCGAAATGTAGGTTCATCGCCGATAAGCTGAATTGGGAATCGCTAGAGAGTCAGTACAACGAATTATACGTTCGATTTTGGGCCTGCACCCGTATAAGATGGTGTTGACGCAAGAAATGAAACCGGATGACCACAGAATGAGGCGCCGCGAGTTTGCTGATTTTTTTTTATAGGAAAGACTAGGGTCTCAGGAAAGCCCTTTATACTGTTGACAATCTATTTTCTTCGTATAGAGTGCAATGTCGAACAGCAGCTCTAGTCGGGGAGGAAGGAACCGCCACAATCTTCCCGCGATACTTTCAGTCCACCTACTCCCAACCATTACTATCGCGACTCTGACATCGGGGCATCGAGAAACAACTCGCTGGAGTGTTATGCCTCCTGAAACGAGTTGAGTCTCATCAACCAACCGATGACACGCGCTTTGGTGGAGCGGAAAGGGCTAAGGAAGGCTGTGACACGAGGAATCAGGAATGTAAAGAGGGAAGAAGAAAGAAGGAAAGTTATGTAGGTGGGAAAGTGGAAAAGGCGAAGGACCGTGGGTCTGGTTGGGATTCGAACCCGGGACCTCTGGGATAGCAGTCAGGCGCCTTACCCCTAGACTACCGAGGCCCCCTGATTGATTGAGCACTAAAGAAGTTCGTTGCAGGTCCTGATTTCAGCCAAACAATCATCTTCTCAGATGTGGCTCCTTCCTGGTTAAGTGGCTACGTGGCAAATATTCGAAAAGAGATCAATACTCCCACATTGATTGACTGTGTGGTGCGGTTTATGGCACGGCGGCGTCGTCGCACTATATTTCTTTCGAAATGAGGAGTTAAGAGTCGTTACCGCCAATAGAGAACGGCATCGAAGGATGTTAACCGATGATATTTCTGTGGCCACAACTTGACAACATTGACATATCCGAGATGTGGTTCCAGTAGGACGGCGCAACTTACCACACAAGCTGCTGAAGGAGAAATTCGCCAATTGGAACATATCGCGAAGAGGCTCTCAACTGGATGCCGCGATCATGTTATTAAATCCGGCTCGATTATTTGCTCTGGGGCTAAGTCAAGTCGTGGGATTATGTTGACAAGCCGGCCACTTTTTATGACTTAGAGGCCAACATTTGGTTCGCTATAGCGGGTACATCGCTACATATACTGGATACTGGATGGGATGGTGAACGACTGTCATCTTTCATACTTAATGGCATGAATGCAGCATCAAAATAAAGCATGAATCAATATGATATCTCACAGCGTTGTTGTTTTATTTAATTTTTTATATCACTCTTATTTGGTTTTTCTTTATAGAACGAACCAATCAAGACACTCTCTCAACCAATCCCTTCTAGATATAATGAAGTGCTCAAACATGGGAATAAGATTACAAATGTAGTCTTTACAATCAATCAGGAGAAAAGCGGTGTAAACCTGCCGATATGAACAATAAACTAGAGATAGCAAGATAAAAGATAACCATAAAGGTAGAAAAAGAATGCGACAGGAATCAATGACGGCGAAGCAAAAACTTTAAAATATGCAACCTTCGTCCTTATACACGTAGTGGGCAGTTGTTAGAGTGATAGAACAAAACACTTATAATTTGAACGAAATTTAATGTTTATTTAAAAGAAATTCTTATGCTATTCAATTTTTGAATATTGTTTCGACCACATGACACCTTGACTGGCTTCAATATAACACGTCTTTAAGGTTTAATTCCCCGGTCACTTTTCAACCGAATTGCTCGCCAATTTTATCGATAACAATGTCAACCCTCAAATTTACACCAGAAACTTTACCACATACACAAAAAAAAAAATAACCCAAAAGCGCCAATTCACAGGAGCGTGGTGGTTTATTGTCAGGTCCATTTCGCGAGAAACATTTTGATAGTTAAACGTTTCTCCCAATGAATCCATTGTTTCATATGTTACACGGAATGGAGGGTTTTTCTGTTCGAAGCACATATCCTCTACAATCACGCCATCCAATTTCTGATCGAAATAGTGTGTGAACATCAAAGGAGTGCATTTTTCTGGTTGTGATGGCTTTTGAAAAATCGCTTGAGGATTCCCATCACTCCAAACCAAACGGATTTTGCTTGTAGAAGAATAAAAAATGTCGAAAACAAAAGCTAAAAACACATTGACCGAAAAACTTCGTGGAAAGTATCCCTTTGTCGAAAAACAGTAAAAAGTGAAAGTGATGTTTGGTGCAGGGTGTGTGAAGGTACTTTATCATTTTCGTGTTAGAGTATTGAATTCAACCGAAGAATCTGGTGAAACTTCTACAATAATATCCGAACTCATAGAATCTGCCGCCAATAAATACGGTCTATAGTTGAAAATCGGCCGGCGACAGTGCAAAAGTTAATTTTGGTGGAGACACTCCTGGCGGTCAAAATAATGTTTTTTACAGATTGAAGCAATGACTCTCGCATTTGGTTCGCATCGGCATTGTCGCTCACATTACAAACCACGTATTAAAATTTGCAAGTGACGAGAGAGCGTTCGACGTAGAATGGGTTGTTGTTAAAATGGCTTCTGTGCTGAAAGTCGAGCCATCACGACACGACAAGTCATTTGAGTTGAAGTAAGTGACGTTTCAGTAGAATCACGACTTTCAGTACAAGGAATTAAACTCTTTTTACCATTTCCACTCTAGCTCCCTGGTCTGAAAGTCTTAATTCGACTGAAACGTCACTTTCTTCAACTCAAACGACTAGTCACGAAACTCGATTCGACTTTCAGTACAGGGGCCAATATATTCACATTTCTACCCTAATACTGTACGCGTGACGGCACTGAAAGAATTTTGTGAAGATGCCCAAGTGGAATATGACAAACTGCTTGCATATGTAAAACACGATTCTTCGCTCTCATATCGACTCCTTCACATCGGCTCACTCAAACGACTGTCAAATAACAACTGTGAGTCCAAAATAGCTGAAACTTTGGTGTGTAACTGTCAAAGGATGCACAACTACATTCACTAGATTTTATTGACGAGTGCTGCTATCTTCACGTTGAAGTCGGAAACTTTTCAGACCAACGTCGTATAAAGCTTCTAATTTGTTGAGATTTTGTATTAAGGGGTTTTGGGTACGAGAAACCGATTAGTGATATCCCGTTTACACCGTTAGCCGAAACAATACTCACTTTCGTATAGTATTTTAAAAAAAAAACTTTGGTCAAAATGAAAGAAATATGACCAGCCATCAACAACGAAGAACTAATCCAACTTAGTATGGTAGCGTCAGAAAGCTTTCCTTTTGATATTTATGAGTTAGATTTATTGAGAGAATAATAATTCGGTGTTACATTTGCTACAGTAAAAAAACACTTTTAGTTGCAGAACAACAATCGACCAACGATAAAACTACCACTGCAGTGACAAATGGTAGAGAACGGCGAAATATTTTTCCTTGATACATTTAGGTAAATATAAGCTTAGGACATATAAAGTTGTGCCTATACTTTGAGAATGAAAA
Source organism: Thereva unica (assembly GCA_949987705.1). Taxonomy (NCBI): domain Eukaryota; kingdom Metazoa; phylum Arthropoda; class Insecta; order Diptera; family Therevidae; genus Thereva; species Thereva unica. Next base: position 14,302,781 of record OX465285.1, read on the forward strand.
GATCACGATTACAGCATGCCTATGTTATGATAGGTTATTTATGATGGGACGTACAAAGAAGAATAAACGCCGCGAACAGAACATACTTCTCACTACTGCCAGTCATGAAATCCAGAGACATCCACAGAAAAACTAAAATAAGAATCTACAAAACCATCATACGTACAGTAGCTACGTATGGATGTGAAGCATGGAGTATCTCCCAGAAATCCGCAGACAAGCTGGATATATTTGAGAGGAAGGTTCTCCGAAGGATATACGGCCCAATCAATGAAGACAATGCATGGAGAATACGCTACAATCACGAATTGTACGACTTATACAAAGAATGTAAACTTTCGACCCATGCCAAGCTACTACGTTTACGTTGGGCCGGCCATGTCCAAAGAATGGATGACTCAAGGATACCAAAAAAAGCCCTGTATCTACTACCAGATGGCAAAAGACCAGTTGGCAAACCACGGTTAAGGTGGGAAGATAATGTTAAGGCCGATGCAGCAAAACTGCTCAACACAAGAAACTGGAGACAAGCTGCGGAGCAGAGAGACGTCTGGAGGAAGAAGCTGATGGAGGCCAAGGCTCGAATTGGGCTGTAAAGCCATCGAAGAAGAAGAAATTGTGGCAGTCGGACACGTAATCAGGATGGAGGACAATCGTATCCCAAAACGGCTTTTAGCCTCAGAAATTTCGGGAAGTGGGCCACTAGGTAGACCTAGGAGGAGATGGATAGACTCTGTAACGTCTGACGCAGGGCAATGCTCAACATCCGGAACTGGAGACTTGCTGCAAGGGACCGTCAAACTTGGAGAAATGCCCTAGAGGAGGCCAAGGTTCGATTAGGGCTGTAGCACCATTGGATGGAGGGAAATTGTGGCAGTAATGTCATAATTTAAAATATCAGGTAATCAAAAAGCACCCCAGATGTGCTGTTCCAAAAGCAAAGCTGATTTGTTACAACTGAATATTCCACCTGATTCACTGGGAGCTTATGTGGATAGAACTTCATCGTTGTTCAAACATTTTTTACAACTCCTTTTTATTTCACTCCGAGCCGCAACGGATTCCAGCTAGTTACCAATAAATTACTTATGAAAAAAAAAAAACTACCAAAGATGAAAGTACTGTAAGTCTATGATGAATTGTATTATAAAAGCGTATGATGAACTTTTAAGTTTATGATGGATTATTTCTAAGCCACCCATTCATTTCAATCTATCAGGTTAGTTGATTTTGGCTTCGGTCAAAATTTTCATCTTTTCAATTATTAAACTAGCGCGCGGCATGACAGTGATATATTGTGGTTAGCGTGTGTTTTGGCATAGTTGAAAAAATTTTGGTCGACGTTACTCTAATTGAATAAAAAATGACCATCAGACCAACAGCCAAATAGTATGGACTGGACATACAAATATGTAAAAATATAGTTAAAAATTCAAGCATATATCTCGTGCAAAAATTTGTAAACTGACGAAAATTATTGGTAGTAAAAATTGAAATTTATGTTTTATTGATTCAGAATCATGTTTGATATTTCACATTTGCAAGGATATTGCAGAAAAAAAATTGAACATTTTCGCACAGATTAAAAGTATTTAAAACAAAATCCCAGAAGTTCATACCAGCATAAACCCGCAAAACAAAAGAATTTAAAAAACTCCAATAATCATCCCCTAAATGAAACTACACAAATTTTTGTATTTATCATGATTTTCTGATGAAGTTTTTCACAATAGAGTTTATGTCAGAATAGAACAAAAATTTCAACAAAAACTCGACAAAATACCACCACCCCCACCCCCGATTTCGTATTTATCATCATATTGAAAATTCTTCTCAAACGAACGAACATAATTTATCTGGATTTTAAATGTGTATGTGTGTGTGTTTCATAATTTATTTATCATCCCCTCCAGATTGTTGTAGATAGAGAAGGTCCTAGAATGGAAAGTGTTTGATGACTCCTCTCTATAAAAGCGTTATGTCTGCCTAGTAATCCGCACTTTATAGAGAAATATCTCCTTAATTCCACATGCGATCAAGGAGTATTTACCAAGCTTTCAAAACTGCTAGAAGTACTTAACCGCCTTTGTGCTTTGCATATATGTCTCTACCCCCCTGACCCTGCCCTGTTCTGTTCTGTTCATCCCTCTCTCGATCTGTGCAATAGAGAAATGGGTTTTATAGTATCAGATTTTCTACCGTCAATTCTCTACGCCTCCTCGTTATTTTCATCCAACCTCTCTATGCCTTATCGAAAGAGTTCATATATGGTGTAGAGCAACCAGTACAGAACATCTCTGCCCCCCACTCCGATTGCTAAATCGGTGGTTGCGAAAACGGTTCCGCAAAATCGAATTAAATTAGACAGTAGTATCCGAAATTAATAACGCTATTCAGGGCGGCTGTAGAACACATGAAAATCTGCTTAAAGCTGCATTGCGTAGGGCTTAGGATGCCATCAGACTCGGCTACAATCTGTGTTCTGAGTGTGTTACCGATTTTTGTAGAATACCCACGTGCTGTTCCGGTAGCATTAAATATATGTGTATAGGCAGGTGTGTGCTAGGTGTATCTATCTATCTATCTACATGTGCCCCACTTTCACGAAGGGCGGCTGCCACCACCTTGTTAACTGATTACAAAGGTGGTACCCCATCGTGAGTGAGAGCGGGCATAATGATTACGCAGCCCTCAGGACCTAGGCATTATTCGGCTACGGTTAAAGAGGGTTGTTAGTTATGTGCCGTGCCGGGATATGTGAGGGGGGCTCCTCGCGACTGAAACTGAAACACACAGATGTGAGTTTTCTTCTATTATGATGACTTCACCGCTTCTTACGCTAGTTAGAGTCTACCTAGAAAGAGAGAGGGCGAGAGTTTTGAATACACTCTACCACCCTATAGTATAATTTTTTATGCCCTCTGGATGCCTTTGCACGAAACACACTATATATACGGATTATGCCCTGTTTGCAAGTACAAAAGTCCTTTGTCGAAAATTTTACTTAATTCTATTCACATAGTGTACATACGTGTATAATTTACATCTACTCTTACTTAGCTTACATATGCATTTTTAATAAGTCTACTATATCTACCTGTACAGGGGTGTGTTCTTTTTCCACCACCGGGTAAAAAGCACGATGGATTTTCGCTGTTTCTGCCTCCGTCTTCTTCTTCTTCGTCTCCTACTACTTCATTTGTAGAATATGGTGTTTGGTGAAGAGTCGAGGGTAGTAGGAACGAACGTAGGGGGTGTGGGGGCTGTTTTCTGGATGTTTACTTATATATACTGGCACTGCCTACCCCTAATTTCATCTATTGATTTTATGGTACGTGCAAATTAGCACAAGTATCGTGAGGAACCACAGGGGTAAGCGCTGATGGTGGGGATTATTACATCGGAGAGAATTCGATTTTGATTTCCCCTCCTCCACTGTGCTCCGGTTTGCGTGCTGCATAGCTGCCGGCTTTTCACCTGTAAAATTTGAAAAAGAAAATGAAATAATAACAATTTTCTTCCATCTTTTCTCCATATTATTTTTTTTTTCTTGTAGTATTTAATCTAGAGAAAGCAAAGAAAGTAAATTTCATGAAAATTAAGGAGAATTCACGGCAAAAAAGAGGTCAAATGTCGAATATCATGAGTTGAAATTACCTTTGTGTGTTGCTCAGGTGAGTTATGCTTCCTGTAAAGTCTGGGAAAAAAACTGGGTAACTCGGGGGCTATTCCCTTAATGGATTGAAGTGTTAAAGGGGTGATTAAGCAATTTTTGGATTCTTTTTTTTCTATTTTGTTTCTATGTTTGTTTAGTGGCTTTGTAATTCTCTACCCCGCCGCCGACCCCAGGGCTAGTTTGCTAGGCTGGTCTGGTAGTAGACCTTTGTTATCAACACGTCAGGAATTTTAATGTTTTTGACAGGCTCCAGTAATTTCGTGCTTGACTGACTAAACTCCAACTCTGGATGGGAGGAAAATGTCAGAGAAATTGCGCTACAACTAACATTGGTGGGGGGTAGGCGGAAGGGAATAGAGAAAACTGCACGATTTTGGAGAGCCACATTTGCTAAACATATAAATGATTACTCAATCAAGGGAATTGAAAGTTGCAAGTCATTATATTAGGAAAATAGGGTTTGTCTGGAAAAAGGAAGTTTTTTGTTGTTGCTGTAAAAAAAATTAATTTCAGTCATGCTTGGTTGGTAGTGGGGGATTTGGGACAAAATAAAGTCAGATATTGATCTTTTAGCTGGACAGTGTGCTTGTTGAACAAATACCCCCAAAGTTTTCATGTTAATTTTTTTTTTATTTTGATGGTAGACAAAGTGTTATTTACTATTCCTGTTTATGTTTTTGGGTATTTTCGATCGAAAGAAAATCAATTTATTGAAGCTGAAGTTATGGTAAATAGCGAGCTTTAAAACTATGTTTACCTAAACGGAAAGAATTAAACTATTATAGCCGTGTGCATACAGTTCAAGGATTCCCTCTTATATAACCTTTGGAATTTATTCTATTATTTACCAACATTATCTTATATTAAGTATCTTGGGTGTGATTTTATGTTAAAGAGGGATCCAATGTCTCCTGCTGATAAATATAGGCGATCGCTGGAAAATCGCAAAAAAAACGGTTTCTGAGCTTGCTGCTGATTTAGTGGAGGCACGAGTAAACACCCTGAACGCGAGCACAATGCGAAATATATTTGCTTAAGTCAGACTCATAATACATCCTTTCAATTAAAAATAAAAGAAAATTGCTTAGAATTAGTCTTACACAGTAATGTAGTTGGGCGTCGGAAAATTGGTCGAAATTGCTATGGTTTGATGAAGATAGCTTCAAATTATGTTGTATTTTACACCTTATACAAAGTGGGCTAAAAGTCACGAAGGACTATTTCTCCTTCCACAGCAATCATGCTCTCAATAACAGATTAGCCTACTCAACTCTGTCTTCCCTGTAGTCCCCTCTTCGCGCACTCTACAAACAACAAATTCGTTTCGAAATAGAACAACTCGGCTGTGGAATAATCTCTCGCAAGCAATCCAAACTCTTACGAAATCTAAAAGTTAGGCCCAGTTAGTAGAAAATACTATCTATCTGGAATGTGTGGGCAATTAGTGTTAAAGCAAGTTAAAATCTGGGCTGTATGGCTATTTCAGGCATTTGAATAACCAATGTGTGAAGGTGGCATGAAAAATCATAAATATACGCATGCGCCATCTAGACCTTCGGTATTTCAACATTAAACACCTCTGATATTTTTTAGGCCAATTTCGACAATATACACGATTCTGAAAAGTCATTCAGTACCATTTTAGCTATGATTCAATACACACCGAAAGCACGTACTGAAATTGTAGCGTTTTATATTGAAAACAAACATTCAATTGTGAAAACTGTAGAACTGTTATCGTAGAAAATATGGGACATATTCGGCGGTTATTTAGAGTCGCAGCACCCGCTCTAGCGGTTACGTCGCTTCAGACAAAAAAGTATATTGCTGCCCCTTAAGAATATATATTAGGTGATCTATTTAGAGATACTTTTTTCAAAAATAAACAAATATAAAAAAATCAATTTTATCAGGTAGGCGCTTAGCATGCAAAAGAATTATTCTTTTTTACATTTATTTGTTAAATAATATTTCTTTCAAATGTTTACGGCAACTGGTCCTTTCAGAAGTTCCAATGACGCGATAGAGTATTTCGAGTGATATTTGACCAATGATTAGATTTTCGACTGTAACGCAAAGGAAGCGAAATTTCAAATGATTTAGGCGGCCAATTCACCGGTACGAAGGGAGAAATTAACTTCTCACGGAATGTTTCTCGCAATAAAGCACAGGTTTCACGGGCTTTGTGGCAAGTATCGTCCGTTTTGCTGGAGCCCAATATAGTTGAGATCGATATTGGGCGCCATTCAGATTTACGTTCCCATCGGTGCTTAATTTTTCAAAAAATTTGGACTTATGATTCCACTAGCCTATAAACCACAGCACACTTGGATGTAATGACAGCAATTAAATCTCGGGTCACATATTTTTCTACAAAGCAATCGTGGAATTGAACTTTCCAGCATCCTTCAAAAAAACTGAGTTTGGTCAGTAGTAGACTTAGCTCAGTGGTGAATGGTTGTTATTCGAGTCTCTGTGCTATGGTATTGCAGATATCCTGGACTTGAGGAATGGTAAACATTACAAGCCCTGCTTATCTACACTTGTTCCAGATTTGATAGCATTATACCGTTTTAAAGAAAGCAATTTGCAGACAGATTTTTAGTGACAAATGAACACTCGGGGGCGTGTGTAGTCATCTGTTCATAGAATGTAGGAATGTTTGTGTTATCTCAGTGATTCTGGCTATCAAAAGGTATCAAATTTATGTTAGTCAAGCTACGGTATCTCGGACTGTAAATGCAATAGTTGATACCAAAACCAAATCTCCATACATGAACCGTAAAGGTAAGACTACTTTTGATTTTCAAGCTACTTTTGATGCAAAAAAAAAAAAAATTGGGTTGACGTTAATTGGCTTGGGTCCGTGCACGACTCGAGGATACGTAGAAATTCATAAAGTATGCGTACGCTACTAATAAGGCATCCCGCCGGCTAAACCGGTTAGTAACAGGGTACCAGATTTCCGTTTAGGTCGGGTCTTCACCTAGTGGTCGGTGCACCTCCTTGTTCTCCTGATAGTCTGGTACTGTTGGCGTCACAGCCTTTGTCGGCTGGTTTGCGGGAGTCAATTGTTTCGGGAGGCATAACACTCCAACAAGACTGTCACCAGCCGAAGCACTGCAATTTATCAATAAGTTAATCACTGTCCCTAATGCCCTGGAGCGTCCTGTTTATAGCTTCGATACCTTTCACTCATCACACCCTATAACTTTGGCTTATATGGCAATAGCTTCAATAAGGATAAGTTAGACATTTCTGCGCTCTCTCTACATTTGGCATCTAATATCTTCCGCTAGCTCGGTATTTCTCCCACAATTAAATGGGATCTCAAATTTGACAGAAAACCAACATGATGGCATATGAGTATTTGGCTCCGGGGTATACAGAAACAAGGTAACATAAAACACTGAATACCGTAATACGATATTTTAGTGCTGAAGCCAGTTGGTGACCGTTTTCCTTACAAAATCGAAACTGTTATTGTTATTTATGCATTAGTGCGGACGTCACTGGGCGACCCTTTTCTACGGTATTCGAAGCTGTCAGTCTCTTTTACATTACCTTGTTTCTGTATACCGTGCTCGTAGCTCACGAATTTTTTTACGAGAGTCAGAGTCAGAAGCTTCGTCAGTGCAATACCAGTGTGCATCGTCCTCCAGCAAGCCAAGTACTCAGGGTATACAAGATCTTGATGGAATTGGGTGTCTCCTCAAACCTGGTTCGTGGGAACACATTTAAATCAACCCACTCTAATCCATATAAATCAAAATGTACTTCGTCACTGAACCAAATTGTGTTTATAGCTCCAAATCTGCTTAACATATATTTTCACAGAACTCGTTATGCACTTTGTATTCATCCGGTTTAAGAGCCTGCACCAATTAGATGTTGAAAGCATGAAGTTCCATAACTAGTTTCTTCCTAGAAAAAAATATGTTATTTTCCTTTATTTTAGGTTCTGATTAAGGGGGTAAACCTATTCGACCTGTTGGTCAATCGGTTGGCATTCACTAAGAACTCCTTCAATGTCAAATGTATGAGCCCCCACACAAAAGTTATACTCCCTGTCCCAGCAGGTTTGTAATCAACTCAACGGGTCTGTTGTTTTCACGGAAATTATTAAGGAATCTGCCTTTTAGTTTTGATTTTAGACCAACAATGTAATATACGAGAAAGGTCGATTTACCTTTGCTCACCTAATTAATGACCTGTGTCTATAATATCCATAAGTTAAGTGCAAATGAAGACTTTGAATAATTATCTATACATGATGAACTTGCCCAGAAGTCATCACTCGAGCCGCATTCACATTCTTGATCCTTTAATCTTCTTAGTGACTTACAATCACTTTACCTTAATCTTCCTTAAGCTCATCTGAGTAATTTGAGCCAGTACCAGCAAAAATTACGATCTTCCAAGGAGTTTAAAATTATCGAAGGATTTTTCGGGGTTGATTCTAAATTCCTCCATTCATCATTAAGGATAATTTTTTTTAATAATACCCACCCACGAATTCCAGTTATTGAATGAATCTTTTTCGATTATTTAAATTTGGGACAAGTTTCAAAATTTATTCACCTGTGGTGGGGGTTAAGGTGGTGATAGCATTCAAAATTGTTGAATTCAAATTTATCCCCCACATAAATACACCACATAATATTCGATGGTGGGGGAATCTCTCTCTCTCTATAAAGCCCTAAATTACAACGGCGGATTTAATTATTCCAGCTTCCAGCAACCGAACAGGATTTCACCTCATTTCGCTCCGATAGATTTCGTTCGCCTCTATCACAGTGAAAAGAAGCCTATGGATTTAACCTGTTGAGCGATTTATTTCCTCGCTGCTCGAATGGACTCAGCATAAATTTGGAGTTATGGGAATTCGAATTGGCAACGGGGATATATCACCCAGAACGGCAAGGTATCCTTGGCTCGGCTGTCAAGAATGCCAGGGTTTATTTTTTTTGTGCTATGCAAAAACCAATGGAATGTTAAAATTGTGGAGAAGGAAATACCATATGCTTTCGGCTTACTTTATGGGGAAAAAGTTTTCCGGATTTCACATCAGCAACCAGTACAGAGAAGGTATTTTTTGTGTGATTTCATTGTGAAGTCGGGATTTTCTGATGTTATGTAACGATTTTTCGTTATCGGAACTGTTTCTTTACTATTTTTTTAAATCAGCAACCTACATCTACATACAGCAAACATTTCCACGCAAAAAACTGCTTTAATACAGATTTAAATAATGACAAACAATTTACCTTCCCAAAAAAAAGCCACCGAACACAAAAAGCAAAGCCACAATCATATTAATGTATGTAAACCTGAACACCACCTCTTCACACCTCATAATTAATATGGATCTTCCCCTCGCGGTACCCCACCTCTCTCTCCTACCTGGTAATGATTTCCCCCCTCTGTTTACAGTACACTTCTCATTACTATGATGTACACAAGCAGCGTTTAGGACGCATTATCTCTTGTTATCCTCAATTTTAATGATGATAAATTTCCTTTCACTTATTATCCTATGTCGTGATTCCTGCAATGTAGGAACTTGTTCATGACTGACTATTATTTGGATTCGCTGGGGGTTGGGGGGTTAATAAAACTCATCCCTCTCCCTCGCCCTCTATCATATCCATCACTGGCGGCTGAGGGGGAGCTAGTAGGTTTGTCAGCGCGCGGCATAAGTGAAGTCTTCATTTTTCAAACGTTTACATCGCGTGCATGTGGATTAAGTCTTTTGTCATTTAAACGCCCCCCAAAGACTAAATTCGCTTTAAACGTTTGTTTTTTCATCATCTACCTGTGAAATTGTACAAAAATTATCGGGATTCAGGTTGAAAGGTTCGGTTTTGTGAATATGAAGCAAATGTCAATTTGAAACTTAGCTATCAAATGTTATGACAGAATTTGATATAAATATAACGAGTTTTCTGTATCGTTAACCGTGCTGGAAAGGACATAAGATCGATTTGTAGGGATTTGTATAATTTCTACGAATTATTTGGTTATTCGTGCAGTCAAAACAATCCATTTGTATGTTACAATATTTCGATATGTTGTGTGCAGTGTTTGAGAAGGTACCCCAACCTGGGGTTGTGATTGAAACCCTATTTATGAATTGATACTAGCGTATAAAATCTTGCGGAGTTGTAGGAGGTTCTGTTAACTGAAATTTTATACGTCTCACTATAAGAGATTAGAAAGATAAATCTATAAGGGGCGAACGGCTAACATATACCTTGGCAGGTGGTAGCACTCGATTTGTCACTTCTACAAAAACCGGAGAAGAGTCACTGCAGACGAACACATAGAAGCTCTGTTAGCAAGCCTTAATCCCACCTCGTCGCGGTGGCCCCTGGGGTACATCTTCGGAAGGCGCTAACGGAAGATGGGTGAATGGCGAGTCCTCTGCGCCATAAAACAGGTTTTATATTGGTTGGGCTGTGGGTTAGCAACCCGCTCTCATAAAAACACCATTGCTACGAATCGGCAAACAATCCCTCGGAACCGGATGGACAACACGACGACGACCTTTGCTATTCGCACAAGGACACGAATCGGATCATGGAATGTGAAAACACTGCTTGCCGATGAACGGCTGGATGAAGCCCTCAGCGAGATGAATCGATATAACATCAAGATCATGGGACTTAGCGAGACCAGATATGTAGTCCAACACGGGGAACATATCTGAAGCAAACGGCGAATCTTATATTCTGGCGAAACTGAAACCCGTATGAGTGGCATTGGCGTAATATTCACCAAAGAAGCTAGGTCCAGCCTCATTAGCTGGTCACCAGTTTCTGAGAGGGTTATTACCGTGCGCCTGCGTGCCAGACTAAGAAGTACTACAGTAGTCCAATGCTACGCTTCAACTGAAGACGCAGAAGATTTAATCAAAGACGAGTTTTATTTGCGACTGAATGAGGTTTTTCGCTCTGTTGCAATGGGAGACATCATTATTTTAATGGGTGACTTAAACGGACAGATCGGCCCCAACAACACCGGCGTGGAACACACAGGTCATTAACAGCAACGATGAGCTTTTCGTTGACTTGGGTAGCTCCCACCAAATCATGGTAGGTGGAGCTTACTTTTGTCACAAGAAGATACACAAGGAGACCTGGATATCACCTGATGGTAGAACAAAAAACGAGATAGATCACGTGGCCGTCAACCGCACATGGAGAACTATTCTAGAGGATTTCAGGAGTTTTAGCGGAGCAGACACTGGAAGTGACGTGGAAAGTGAAGACATGGAGAGATTACTTCTTCGCCGCCCCGAATGTTTCTTTTTCACACTAGCCTGAAGAAACCCGCAGCAATGCACAGTCAATAAGAATCACTACTCGTACCATATCCAAGACAGAAATAGTAACCATGCCATGGTCAATGGTAAAGCAGCTGGAAAAGATGGCATCCCGCCAGAATTGTTGAAAACCGACTCAAGCCTCTTAGCAGATGCGCTACAGTCAATCCTGGAAAAGCCTTCCCACAGGATTGGACGGAAGGTAAAATAGTCAAAATACCCAATAAACAAGGACCTAACAATTTGTAACAACTGTGGGTAAAATCTTGTGCCATCATTACCAAGGATAAGAGAGGCAGTAAACTAGACGCATAGAAAACAGCAAAGCGCCGCCCCTGCATAGAACATATTAACACCTTGAGAATCATAGTGTAGCAGTCTACTGAATTACAATTTCCCCTTTACCTTGCTTTCATAGACTATGAGAAAGCATTTGAATCGGTCAATAGTAACTTTATATGGCGAGCTCTACGGCAACGTGGACTGCCTGACAAGGATGTTTCATGAAATCGGGGTCGGTCGAGAGAACAACTATAGGCTCAACGTCAGAACGCATGCGAAAAAATCATGATCAATTGAACCGTGGGGATAGAATTTGACGTGTTCGCGCATGATTTCAAGAAGCGGTTGTAGCCAAAGTAAAGACTCTTATATAATTTACGTAGTTTGATTGACCTGACGAATTCGTCAGAATAGTTTTTGTCAGAACTCGCATCCAGGGTACCCTTGGTGTACGCTTTCAAAGGGGATATCTCAAAAACTACGAATTGAAATGAATAGCTTTCAATTCATACGAAGTTATTTTCTTTCTTTTTAACTTCTTCGTAGATATTATCTAAAAACTAAATAACAAAAATAAATAAAATTGAAAAAACCAAAATATCACAAATTCTCCACTCACCTCTCAATACATGAACGGTGATACTAGCTGGTCTAGTATTTGCCGGCGCACACGTATAATTACCAGCATGATTAAAATGAACTTCTTGAATTATCAAGACACTAGTCGACTGTACAGGAAGATAGGATGACTGTGCCGATACTGAGGCCATTGGCGTTAAACTACTTGTTAAGTTAGTGCTGCCATCTGCAGCAGTTACAGCTTGTGTATTTACAGTTTGAGACTGGGTTACAGAGAAACCATCCTGGGAATCGTAGTTAACCATTTTATTGTCGTGATACCTGAAAAATAAACAAAAAGAATGATTTAAAAAATGTGTTTCTATTAGTATTGGAAAATTTAATTGATTTTTTTTGTTTTATAAAGAAAATATTCAGAAACAAAACGTTTATTGATTTCACTCTTACCAAAACACAAACAGCGGATTCTCTGTGGCACGTTTGAGCTTACATTCCAACCGGAGCGTTGATCCTTCATCGATGTGTAAATCTGGGGCTCCAGATATTTCTGCGATGGCTTCTGTAAGAATGTCGTAAAAGGAAAACAATTTTCATAAAAACATTTTCAATTGATTTGAAAGTCCCTTGATTTGGGAAATATAAATACACACACATTCAAAAGTATGAGAGGCTTTTAATATTTTTGCCTTTTGAAAAGGATTTGCTTCGGCTGCTGTGAGGAGGAGAAAGAAAGTCAAGCAGAGACAGGGATAACAAGCTAAGGAAAACCATAGTCAACTCCCTTGTGTCTTCTATGTTCATTTTTTTTGGGTGAATAATTTGGAGGGGGAGAAACCTCAATATTTTAAAAGATTTCGATGAATTTAAGAAGAAGATGAAAAAAATAAAGTTGAGCATGAACCAAAAACAGACTTTCTTCCACCTCTATATTTTTTAATGGTTTTATTTAGCTTGACCTCGTATATTTGTTTGTTTGCTTGTTTGTTTCTTTGGTTCAAATCTTGCGACAGATTTTTCAACTACTTCTACTTAAGCGAACCGACAACTTTGCCTACACATTGAGTCCCCGTGACAACGCAATCTGACAATTTTGTAAACAAAATCCAGATGACGCTTCGAAGATGGCGGACAAATTTTGCAAATGTGTTCTGAATACATTGAAAATCGGCATTGGGGGGTTTTAGGGTCACAAATGACTAACCTGTGGTAAAAATTTAAAAAAAAAAAACAAAACCAAAATGGGAATTAACGAATCTGTTTTGTTGCAATGACCTCTACTGGACTGACATGAGGAAAATCCTTCTTTTGGCTGACGGTAAGCAAAATGTTGAGCCACACGGTTTAGATGTCAATGCAACTCAACGCTTGATTGAGTTGTACCCAGTTGCCGTGAGCAAATACTCTATGGTACGTGTGAATGCATTGATGTGTTTTCTTAAAACTGTCATTGGAATACTACCTTGATCTCGGAATCACCACCGTGTGGCGCTCTCAGTCACCCGATTTGAGATCTCTTTTATTTAAGGTGCCACATCTGTCATTGACATTCTATGAAAGTTTCAGCTTGATAGCTGTATTGAGTACATCTGCGATTGTGCATGTTTTCGATTTTGTACAATTTTAAAAATGGAATTGAATTTTCAATAACGAGTTTGTATTAAACCTTGCGTTAAAAATGATTTCAATGGTTCGAAGACATTGCAAATGATGGAAAAGTGTTTCGGCAACGATACTCTGAAGAAAACAGTCGTTTATCATTGGCAGGAACGTTTCAGAAGTGGCCGTGAGTCCGTCAATGATGATGAACGCAGTGGCAGGCAATCGACATCGAAAACCGACGAAAACATCAACAAAATCAAAGAATGGATGACCGTAGATCGCAAATTGACCATTGGAGAGATGGTAAAGGAGTTGGACATTGCTTTTGGATCCGTTCAAGACATTTTGGTTAATGATTTGGGCCTTAGACGTGTCGCTCCAAAGCTGGTGCCGAAAGACTTGAATTTCATCCAACAAGGGACCGCGTTGACGTCGCAAAAGACTTGATTTCCAAGGCCGAATCCAACATTAATCAAACGGATCATTATTGGAGACGATTGGATTTATGAGTATGACACGCAATCCAGACATCAAGCGAGTGAATGGCGTGCACCAAATGAGCCAAAACCGAAAAAACCACGTTGTTTTCAGTTGAAAAAGAATGCGATGCGCACAGTTTTTATGGATTACAAGGTGCTGTGTATCATGAATTCCTTCCACAAGGCCAGACCGTCAACAAGGAATAGTATTTGGGCGTTATGAGACGTTTGCGTGAAGCAACTAGCCATCGTTATCCGTGAACATTTGGCTAAAAACGGAACGAATGCCATTCAATAACCACCGAATTCACCTGATTTGGCTCCCTGCAACTTTTTTCTATTCGATCGCCTCAAGAAACCGCTTCGCGGAACGCGTTTCAGCACCCGAGATGAGATCATGGAAAATCGAAGATGGCTCTGGTGGCCATACCACAAACTGAATATAAAAATGTTTCGAGGATTGGATCCAGCGTTGGCATAAGTGCGTTGCAGTCGATGAAGGAAGTCGATGTATAATCTAGTATTTTTAATTTCCTGAATAAATTCCGTATTCGGGGATTCGGCAGCAGAGTAAAACATCATTAGTAGCGTATTGAGTTTCTGAATAAAGGGAGTCCGCATCTGCATATGGTTGTGTGGGCTGGCCCATCTGAGACAACTAAAAAACAGCGATGACGAGCTCTTTGGAGGAGTCTTTGTATTATTATTTGGAGATATATTGCAACTGCCTTCAATTAAACGCTCTATTTAAACCGTCCGAGCAGCTTCAGCCAGCCACGCATCTCTGGCATTTATTCACGCTTTGTGAGTTGACTGAGAGCATGCGTAAACAACAGTGTACGAATTATACTCCCAATATACCGAATGGTGAATGTTCTTCGCCTTAAGCAAAGTTTAAAGTCAGTTTGGCTGAGGATTAGCAGCCCACTCCAATAAAACCGCTCTTTTCACGAATCAGCAAATAATGTCACAGAACCATACGTGGACCACAGGTGGATAACACATAGTCGGCCTCTGCTTTTCAAATCAAGACTGGATTAGGTCCTCAACGATAAGAACCGGTATAATATCAAGACCATGGGACTTAGCAAGACCAGATGGCACCATGTGTGGATCATATCTGCCTTCATTGTAAGTTCTTTTCATATTTTGGTAGGAGCAAACCCGAAAACTGTAGGAATGGCGTTGGTACTCATCCAGGAAACCAGGTCTAACCTCATTAGCTAAATGAAATTGTTCACTCTGTTCCAAAGAGGGACATCATTTTTTGATGGGTGACTTAAACGCACAGATCCACCCTAGCAAAACCAGCCTTGAAGGCTCAATTGGAAATCAAGGAATAAGCCAAGCTACTACAGTTTTTTCATATTAAATTCACCTATTTGCAAATCAAATTAATCCTTTTGCAAATTAACATCCTTTTACAAATCAAATTCACCCGTTTGAAAATTAAGTAGTTCTATAATAATGTTAGTAAATCCAGGTTCGCCACACCATAATCTATAGTATTATAAATTTTATTGTTAAACAAAGACACACTCTACTTTTTCTACCACGACATTCTCCAACGCTGAAGACCATCGAGGAAGTCTTTTTCAAAATCAAGCACGGCTCGCCTGAACTCAGTGTCACCCAAAAGTTCTGGCACTTCTGATTTTATTGCGGCAACACTTAAATTAAACTTTCAGAAACTCAAAAAAACTAACAAGAAAAACATGTGTCGAGCTATTTTAGATTGCGAGCGTTTTTTCGCAATAAAAAAAAATCGTTAGGTGATTTTTGCAATTTATCGACAGCACCCCCCCCCCCCCCCCGTGAGATGTCGTGAGATTTGGCTCGACTCCCTCCCCCATCTAGTCACTAGTGAGGTTTTTCAAATTTAAAAAAATCTCTAGTATTTACATAACCACAGGAAATCGGGCTGGTCGTGTGCAAGATTTTATTTGAGATAACTGATAATTTAGACTTCTTCGTCTTTTTCTTCTTTCTTTAACGGCTCTACAGCCGGGATCCGGTCCTGGCGTCTCGCAACTGTTCTCTGCACCGACCCCGATTCTGCGGCGATGTCAACCAGTTTGACATCCCTAAGCTCTGAGCGTCCTGGTTTACACCATCCTTCCAGCGAAGGTTGGGTCTCCCTCGCTGGCGCACCTCATAGGTCTTACTACTCCTGACTAACTCCTTCTTACCTATCCTCTGTTCCACTCTCTTTTGTAATGGACACACAACTACCAGAACGTTATCACTCACTCGACAAGAATTTCATTACGCTAAAATTTGTCGTATGCCTTCCTGTATTTCTATATTCTAAAGGCCTTTTCGTGATTCAGTGCTACTTGGTTCGTATACTGCAGTATTCGCGGAGTCGCGCGTTTAGCTGGCCGTTGGCGGCTTAGCAATCTACAACTATGCTACTTTCTGGAGTTTGTGTAGGATTTAGTCATATCTTAAGGCTTCCATTTACACATACGCCGCCGGCCGCCTGAAGGTTTTCGCCTTGAGGCCAAATATTACCACACGTGCACCGGCCGCCAACTGTATGGGGCCTGCAGTCCAAGAAAACTGACAAAAATCTTTAGGTGTTTGGGCATTTATCGTCAGTTCGTGCCTGAAGATCTATACTTCTATTCTTCTATTCACTCTCAAGCCGTGAATTCACGGCACAAATTCACGCCATATCCCCTTGAAAAGGAAAGCAAGGCGCGAGCTAGGCGAGAAAACCATCCGCATACGCGTTCGCGCTTTTTCGCATGTGTTCACGGCGTGAGTCTGGAGCTCCTTGAAGTTTTCGTTGAGGCCATGAATATTTTTGCACTTGAATTACGTGAGATTGAGTGAGATTCGGCTCGACCCCCTGGCCCAAAACGCCTCATGTAATTAATGGACGACCCCTTAGCAATTATTTTTTACAAAATATGAACAAAAATTTTAAGCTTACATTAACTTATGAAGTTTAAATACATACTAAACCAATTTCAAATATATAACAAAGAATTGCGTTCTTCATAAAACAAAGAAATAAACAAGAGAATTAACGGGCTTCTTTTCTTTTTCGAACAAACGCTCGCAATCGAAAATAGCTCGACACATGTTTTTCTTGTTAGTTTTTTTGAGTTTCTGAAAGTTTAATTTAAGTGTTGCCGCAATAAAATCAGAAGTGCCAGAACTTTTGGGTTAGACTGGGTTCAGGCGAGCCGTGCAAGGTTAGTGCAAGAAATAAGTATGTTTTGCCGAACCTTTAAGTTGGAAATGACCATTCCACACACATTAACATTTCGTGTATGAATAAAATACAAGCGCACGTGCATTGTAATTTCCCCTTCGAAATTCGTTTACGGGCAACAAAATTTCCTCCATCTGACCACGACAAGAGTGTCAATGAGACCGTTGAATTGTTATTGGGAATATAAATAGGCGGATGATTTGGGTTTTTAAACGAACGGAGTGCCACTTTTGTTTTCGGATGTACTTTCGTTGTGGGATTTGGGACTCTCACTGCAAATGGAAAAGCAATTTTGAGATTCCCAATTGTTTTGGCGCACGCCATACTATTAACTTTTAAACGGGTGAATTTGATTTGCAAAAAAGTGAATTAGGAAAGGTGAAGGATTAATTTGATTTGCAAATGGGTGAATTTAATGTGAAAAAACTGTAACAACAATGGTGAGCTTTTCGTCAAATCAAATCAAATAGATCAACTGGCCTTTCGGCTATTAAGGAGGCTTCCAGGAGCTATAGTGGAGCAGACATTGAAAGTGATCATCATTTGGTAGTAGCAGCAATTAGAAACAACCACGGCGATCAACCGGTACACGGTTTAAAGTAGACCATAACATTAATGGAATCAAAATTAATAGGAATATTAATATTAGTCTTTTTTTCTTACATACGATAATGCCATTTCTTTTTGACCATTTCGATTATGATTTCTTCTGCCACTCCTTACTAAATTTTCTCATTTACGTCATTCATGTAAATTTTTCATGTCTGATGTCTCTCCTCGTTAATCATAATCACACATTCACATCACATTTTTCCTGTCCCCGGGAGAAATCCAATTGTTATCCAAGAGTCAGAAGAAAAAACTTCAAGGTGCATGAGTCTTATCAGAAAAGAACCAAAAAATATAAATGAATTTTGCTGAAATTGCTACACACCATATCCGTGGAAGTTATAGCCTATAGCTACGGCACGATGTACACACCTGCATATCTCCATATAGCCCAAACTCAAGAAAAAATATATGATTTGTATTTTTATTTAAAAGGACCGACAATCTTCCATATTTTATGAAAACAAATTAAACTTCCTTAGAAGCCAGATCGCGCTTCGATGAGGAGAGATGAGGTATAAAAATATTGTGAGAGTTAATTTGAAAAATTTTCGAGAAAAGCTTAGACTACAGGGCAAAAATGTTTATGTGTGTGTGTTGCATAATTTGTGAAAAATTAGATTTTATTCAAAATGGTGGTTGTTTTTGTCATTTAGGACCCAATTTTGAATTCATTTTTACAAGAAACACAAAAAGAAAAAACATCGTAAAATTATTGGTCCTATCATAATAAAATATAAAAGTAAAAAGGGATAAAATTTAACTTCGGGGGGTTGTTAGCATAAATAAATTTACCATCGTTAAGCAAGTTAACCCCTATTTTAACGACGATGACACAGGCACAACAAACATTTTTGCCTAATTACACAATTGGATAGAATAAACCCAGATTCTTTAGTACAGAGTGGTATTTAGGAGTATCCAAGGACTACCCATCTTTCATGGGGCCTGATGTTGTGCATATATATGTGTATGTATGTATATATAATAAAGAGGGAATATAAAATTTCTATTCACGTCAGAAATTGCGCAGTTTAAAATGTTGTAAAAACCAAATAGATTAGGATTAAAATGCTGGCCTCGTTTTGACTATAAACAAAGACCGTAGAATTACCGTGTAAAATTTTCTTTATACAGCGATAAAATAGAGGGAAATGTCGGCACTTTATCTGCCTGTGGCAATGCCTTCTTCGTAATTCTTTTTCTTCTTCCTTGTTGTGTTCTTTTTTTTATTTTTTGTTGTTATTTCTCTAAAATATTGATTTTCCCTACAACTTTGAAGCACATCCACGTAATATCCTTATGTTAATACCTTTCCGAGTATACCAACAGGTTCTTAGCTAGTTAAGCGCATTATAATCTAAACTCGTTATTTTTTTCGTTTTTTTGTGCTACCTTCCAAATGAGATAAAGTAAAGCAGATGAGCAGTGGTATATATTTTTTTAAATACCCTAGGCAAAAACGTAAAAGGAAGAATATCTTGTTCGTTAAAACATCTCGGTTTTGGTATTAATGAGCAACGTAGAGAAAAAGAAGTAGAAGAAAAAACGTAGATAAAGGTTCGGTAAACTCTTTTTTTGCAACCCCCATTAATTAGAGCAAATTAAGGCGAGTCTTTGGTCTTTTCTTCAAGGTTTTAATTAGCATAAAATCGGGTTTTTTTTTTTCATCATTTCAAACGTACTTTTTGTGATACATTTTGTCAATTTCTTGGAAGTTTTTTCATTAAAAAAATTAGTAAAAACAAAAACATTTTAAGGTAAATGGTATTTATTCATAAGCTGTACCAAAAACTAGAAAATAACTAGAACACAAACATGGGCCTTCTTGAGATTATGACGTCTGGTAAGAGATCGTGCAATAGTAGCCGTGCTGTTTTCCCATGTCTAGGTGGACTTTATGTCACTGCGTCAACGGATTAAGTAATGTTCTGGGACTTTTAACATGTTTAATGCCATGGGGTCACCAGTAACCGGCACTGAGTGTGTTCGTAGCGCCGTGGGGGTCACCGGTGACCGGCGAAGCCAAAATTACTATGTAGAAACACAAAATTCAATAAATTTTTCAAATTATCACGGTTACTGAAATGGTGTAAAGAAACTAATACAATATAGACCAAACGGAAATAGTTTTATTTATACCGATTGCAGCCCTTTATTGGAACTGTAAGGCCCTCATCATATACGGCCTTACAGTCCGACAAACAACCTTCTGATGATTCTGAAGCCAGGTCAAGTTCCAGCCTTAGTACAAATACCACATAACAATAGTCTTCAACTTTATAAGAGGAAGAATTACTCGCCTCCAGGAGCCAGGAGGCCAAACAAAATAAGTGGATGAAGATAAAGCTCAGCTGGAACGCTCATGAGCTAGTACAAAAGAGTCGTATTCATTCTTGATCGATATGAAGGAGAAAGCCGGTATCGCGCATAAGAGAAACCAGTCGAATAATACAAAATACCAGAAGAATGTTAGGGAACACAACAAACGTATGCCACAAAATCAAATCGACCAAAAATATCCCAAGGGGTACCCCTTTGCAAAATTTCCGGTTTTGGGAAATTTTTGGAGCGGCCCTTTTTTGAATGGGAAATTGCTAGGGACCTCCCAGGGAGTCTGTGAATGCAACCGCACACCGGTCTGACCAGTATTTCCCGAGATAATGGGCATTTCGCCACCCTCATTTGGCCATTCACAAAAGCGGCCATAACTTCCGAACCCCTTGGAATTTTTGGACCAAATTTTCTGCGTTGAACTCGGGGCAGCGAGCCCTCTCCAACGATGCCCCATTCATTAAGATCCCAGCACTTTCGTGAAATCGACCAAAAATATCCCAAGGGGTACCCCTTTGCAAAATTTCCGGTTTCGGGAAATTTTTGGAGCGGCCCTTTTTTGAATGGGAAATTGTTAGGGACCTCCCAGGGAGTCTGTGAATTCAACCGCACACCGTTCTGACCAGTATTTCCCGAGATAATGGGCATTTCGCCACCCTCATTTAACCATTCACAAAAGCAGCAGACCTCGATCCACTCGTGAAAAGAAGATCAAGCGAATTTCCAGAGGTACACTACCGCTCAAAAGTATTAGGCCACCCTCGTATTTTGAATTTTCCATATTTATCGACAATTTTTTGTTGTAAAATGATTTTATTATTTTGATTATTTATTTTGATTTTATATATTCTTAATTTAAATTTAAATAAAAAACAACTTTTGTTCATCAAAAAAAATTTTAATTAACTCCCTGACCCCGAATAAACTCATTTTTCAGGGTGGCCTAATACTTTTGAGCGGTAGTGTACCCCAAAATAGCCTGCCGCAACAGGTACAAAAGCCCAAAGAAAGAACAATGGGCTTCCTAAAGAGACTCCGACGTGACATTGCCAGAATGATCACGGAATATTGGCCCATACGGAATCACGCTGCCTAGATGGGTATCACGAAAAACATATGTTGCCGTAGCTGCGGGGAGACAAAGAAGAGGGAAACATTTGTCCACTTTCTGTGTAAATGTCAAGAGGAAGCACAAACTAGGCAGTTATATGTTCTGGAAAACTTAAAAGAGAGCACTGAAAACTTCCTCGACTTCACAGGATAGCTTTAGATACATCCATCACAGTCGACCCCAACACCATCAAGTATAACTCGGGGTTTCTAGCTCGGAATTGATTTTATAGAATTTATTATTAATTTTCGAATCTTTAAACATGGGAGGTCGTAAAGGAGTACTTATAGTGGCCTGTCTTTTAGAAAGTTAAAAATTTTAATAAATACATTAAAACATGTGTGATAGGGTTGTGCAACAGCGAGGGCAGCGGTAGGATCCAAATAGCTCTCGGAAAAAGATGTTTTATAATAAAATTGGTGGCAGCGGTGGGATCCGGATCCAAATATCAATCGAAAGAGCATGGTAGTGTTGTACAACAAAAGTGGTGGCAGCGTTGGGCTCTAAAACGCTCTCGGAAGAGCACGGTCAATTGGGCCTCCAGTCCTACTGGAGACAATCCTACATCTAACCTAACCTATCACACCTTGCTCTGCAGACTAAACTCCAATACATTGATGTCCACACACTTATTAAGAACTGAATTAAGAGTTTCTTCTCTAGCGGTTAACCAAGTAGTATTCATTCAATGATGAACTCCACGCCAAGTACTACCTTATCTCTAATTATGCCTGGACTCTTTCCCCTTGCTTTCAATAGACGGGATGATCGTATATTCTAAATTTTAAAACTAGAAACATAAACGAAGATAGTGTAGACACGATTGGCAAATCATTAGTGCTAATACTATCAAAAGAAACACTATAAGTTGCCTTTAGCTATAAAATTTTAGATATAGCGATACTGGCAGGGTCAACTTGTTTTAAAAAAAAACACTTTTATTTAAAACAAGTCAAGAAATTTTAGACGGTCTTCCTGAATAACCTGGAAATGTAAACTGACAATGCCGACAATAAAAGCAAAACCACTAACGTGTCAACAGTGTAAGAATTAGGATAAATTCCCACAATTTGTTCATATTTTAATTAATCATATACAAAATACTTGTTAGCCCACAATTGACCTATATATATTGATTCATGCTTAACTTTGTCTAAACAGAGATTATCCCACAAAACAATCCCCCTAAAACCCAAATTAGTATTATATACCTATTATCGTATCCAATAATCCTTTTCTATATACTTAAATACATCGAAAACATCGACATTGCCCCCCAATAACCATTTATCAATAAATTATAGAACAATAAAATATTTATCCAAGAGTCAAAACAATATTTAACAAGAATATCTAATTTCTCTCTTCCGAACCAAAAGATATAAACAGGCAGTGGCTTCCCATTATCGATTCCGATGTTTTCCACAAAATCAGTATCCATTACCAGAAAGCCCATCTACTATAGTCTACCCTTAGTTTATTATCCATGCCATAGTACTATGTTATCGTAGGAGTTTTCTTCTCCCCCGCCCTGTACTGTTCACAAATAAACTTCGGTGGGTTGCCTGGCAGCCACAAACAATTTGAATTCTCTTTAGAGAAGCTCCCTAAACCACCATCATCTACTAACGAGTAAAACCAACGTCAGTGTTTCATAGGAGGCGCTTGAAAATGCTGTGTGTGAACGTTAACTTGTGAGCTTCTGGGCTTTACACTGGGCTTGTTTGAATCCTCTAATTTCTTGGAGCTACGAGCAATCCAGATAAGCATATATAGTATGCATGCGAAGTGTGGATGAAATCAGCTTTCAAATGGCGTTCATTTAATGAAATTTTGTTTACTTGAGAGAAGAAATGGGTTTTCGATATATATGTTCAGGAACAACATTTCTTAGAAGGAATCTGATGTTTCGTCCGAGCTGATGTAAGAATATTTTCCAGGATTTCTAAACTGCTGGTACCACTTATTATAAAACGTCCTTCATTGGTCTACCATACAACACACCAACTAAGTAGTGGTTGGGAACTTGTATAATTGCCTTAATATATTTACAATTAGGTTCGTCAATAATTTCCTCCTTTGAAAGC
The DNA here is from genome assembly GCA_949987705.1 of Thereva unica. Lineage (NCBI taxonomy): Eukaryota > Metazoa > Arthropoda > Insecta > Diptera > Therevidae > Thereva > Thereva unica. The sequence goes on from OX465285.1 coordinate 14,326,084, forward strand.
CCTTGTGTGGCAAAGCATGCAGAATCAGGGCACAAAGTAACCAATATCCTTGTCGAGTCTCCCGAGTCACACAACAACAATGGCGACCTCTAAAACAAGCACACCAGTCCACTTCTACAGTATCAAGGGTCTATTATACATTATTATTGGGTACAAGAGCATCTAAAGTCGTACATAACCCAGGACCAGGGATATAACTTGATAGTTAAAACATAAGGGATGAACTCTTCATAAACAAATTCCCATATACATAAATATACAATACTTAGTACACACACACACACTCCTATGCGATGGAGTGGAGCGGAGAATTTCAATCTTTGAACCAGAAATACCCAAAGAAGTCCTTTTATGCAAAATAAACCTTCTACCAAGCACAGGCCACACACAACTCGATGTCGTCTTGTACTTGTCCTACAAATTGTGAAACACTCTATTGTCCATGAAGTAATAATAAGCCATCGTGGGCCTCACACAGTCCTTATGTACCCTTCGAGAGCCTTAAACCACCTTCATTTGCAGTACCCAGAATTAAGTGAACTTCTGTACTTAGAGAAGGTCACTTCACCTCGTTAAAAGCTTGAAATAGTCACGTTCAGGGGCTGCTCTCGAGGTATATTGGTCAGAATGCGAAGATTCTAGAATCCCATTCACCTGTCACTGCATTCTCGAGTGCTGTGCCACCTTTGGTTCCACCAAGGATGCATAAATATAGGTGCATTTGTACTTTTATGGGTCATAGTATATTCTTTGGGATTACTTAGAAAAACTGAACTCTTTTCATCGATATAATTAGAGAAAAAAATGTCGACACTAAAAGTAAAATTTTGGAATTTGAATTATTTTTTTCATAAACAATTTTTGTTAAATCAATTTTCACTCACCAACAACTTTCAATTCAACAAATATCGATTGTGTTGGATAAATGGATAATTGGCACTCATACATTCCTCGGTCCTCTTCTCGCACTGATTTAATTCGCAGCGACCAGTGACCCATGTGCCTTGTATGTTCCACTAAAAAACGTCCGTCACTGCTGTGAGTTGATAGACCGACGGTGAGCAATTGAAAATCTCGTCGTCGTATCCAGGATACCTGCAATAAAAGGAGAATATTAATGAATACATCATTTTAGGAATATCATTCTATGCCTGTTTATTGGGTGTCTGTGTGTGATACACGTGTGTATGGTATTTATGTTTTGTCATTTTAGGTTATAGCGTTTTTGATAGTGTAATAGTAATAATAACAGATAGAATTGAATGTTGAATGTAGAAAGGGCTCAAGTTAATATTCAATGCAAATTGGACTCATTTTGGTTGGGGGTATGGATTTTTTATGTGTTCGCGATAGGTGGAAACTAATCAATATAACTTGCAGCAAATGATATTTTGGAAAAAAAGAGTAAAGCGAACTATGGCTTCATATATTTATGTCCTTTGACAAACAAATAGAAGAGTATCAGGTAGTATACTCCAGCTGGATGTGACAAATATCATTAGTCCTATTCCCCGAACTGTAATATTAAGATTATTCTTGAAGGAAAGGTGCAATATCTCTTAAATATGGCGGCTGTGGTAGAACATCACAATTGCAACTCAATTTCATCTGGTATCTAAACGGGACACGGATGATTGGAGGCCATGTAGCGATTCCCCCAATGACGCTACAGCCCAACTCGAGCTTTGGCCTCCTCTAATCTTTTCCTCCATTATTCTCAATTTCTGGCCGAAGTTCTCCAGTTCGATGTGTGGAGTAATGTCTCCATCTTTTCGGCTTGCCTGTGGGTCTTTGTCCTTCTTTGCTGCTCTGTCTTCCGGCATGTGCTCAACGTGTCCAGCCCAGCGAAGTCTATTGAGTTTTATGAACGTCACTTAGCCTATGTCGTCATATATTTGTTATAACACGCTGTTATATTTGATTCGCCATACCCCTCCTGACAAATTGGGCCTATTATGCTTCTCAAAATCTTACTTTCAAAGGAATTTAGCAAGTCCTCCATCCTTTGTGTGAACGCCCATGTTTCACTCCCGTAGCATATAGCAGGCCGAATTAAGGTCGATTCGCACTATACGGAACGTCAACGTCGCGTCACGGAACGGCAACGGACCGTCAAAATATTCTTCAATGAGTTTTACACTACACGTTCACATATCGCACCTTTAGAATGAAACTGACCTAACTCAAAATTCCTGTAACTTCAGATTTTGCCTTAAACACTGACCCTAAAAAGCCTACCTTCACCGTGTGGTGAAAAAGAGTCTGAATTATGTGCAAATAAAAAGGAACAACGTATACTATCGGTCAGTTTTGTTGATCGCACTATTCACCTATGTATTAACACTGTACTTTCTTGCTGATTTCCCACAAATTCCAATTTTTGAGTTAGGTCTCTTTCGTTCTAAGGGTGCGATATATAGACAACGTCACGGACCGTCAACGTAACGTATTATTTTTGCATAGGGCTGTCCGGGGTTTGAAGTCACTACAGATTGTTTTGTCGTCGCGGTAGGTCGGCCTGATGTTATTGCTCTGGAAGTTGTCATGAATATCTTGAATTTACCTGTTATATATTTCTATTTTTTTTTTCTGCATACTTTAATCTGCGATACGTCTTTTATTTTGTATTCTTCAAGTTTCGCTCTTGTTGGTCTCGATAAGTATTCGTGGAGGATTCGTCCAGGCCATTTTATAGATGTTTTTATAGGGGAAGAGCTTCAGGCTTACCACCATTCCTTTGCAACTGGCGAGATCGATAGGCTTGCCACCATTATCGTTGGTGGTTGCGTGCAGGCTATGGTTGCCTATCGTTCCCATATACTGAACTTTCTTCCTGATCTTAATTGCCGTCGCCTTAATGTAGCCACTAAGTCGGTGAGACACAAGATCCCGCACATTCGGAACTTCAATGTGAATCTTCAAAGATGAACTATTTTCTCGAAGGTGGATTTATAGCGTGCATACCATTACATACCAATCGCTCCAGAAGACGGGCATAAAACTTCCCATGCCATTCGGAATACGGAATGTAGCCCAAACTTTACAATGGTTTCATGATTAAACGAGGTTACGAGAGGCCTCGACTTGGCTTATGTCTACTTGGAAGATATACATACTTATCGCCAATAGTACTGAGGATGAGTACGCAATGCAATACTGGGCATGGCAGGCCTGAGGAGCCTTCCATCACCTCAAGCCCGCTATAATTGCAAACGCATCTAGAAGCAAAAGGCATCGAAGGAAAGCACGTGTTCTGCGCAGTGGAGAAAAGACAACGCGTCACCAGAAAGTGTTGCTCTCTTTGCCACAAGAAGGTATGAGATATCCACCGTGCCACGATTACACAGTTCCCGAAATGCCTTTAAATTTTTCTAATTTTAATAAGAGAAATCCTTCCCAATGCTTGTAAACTATCAGCTGTGTAAGTGTTAAATCGAGGAATCAACCATTAAACTAGAGAAATGCGTTTTTAGTGCAACATAGATCACGTTTCTAAGCCACCGCAACACAAAAGATGGTATTAATCCCCCAATTGGGTTCTGGATAGCATTGATTTCGCATCTCCAACTGCTGCCAAATCAATTCAGGAGTTTGTGGGAATGCTAAATTTCTATTACAGGTTCATTTCCAAATTGGCTGAAATGCTGGTGATGATCAACGAGAATTTGAGATACCTTCTCAACCACCGCAGGCATCATTCAGGCAGCATTCCTCAAGGTGATAACCTCGATGGCAGAAACAACTCCACTGACTAAAAATACAGTCTAACGACTGACGCCTCTGATAATGCAATCGGAGACGTATTGGAACATTGCAACGGTCAGCGATAGCAACCTCTACCTTTTTATTTCAAAAAGCTGTCACCAATAAAACGGAACTAACCTGCATATGATCGCGTACTTCTCACAATCTATGCAGCGATCGAACACTTCGTTGGAGGTCGCAATCTCGTGGTCTATAACACTGGTCACAAAGCACTGATTCTGATGCCCTAAAAATCATTGAAATCGCTTAAAGAGCACCCCAGCAACTGCTCACGGGAAAACTAGTGCTTAAACCAATACTATTTAGCTCTCATCAGGTCTGGTGCGAGCCATTACAGGCATTTTTAGGCCTTGTATAACACCTTCCTTATGGGACTCGGTAGTCTAGGGAGTAAGACGCCTGGCTACTATCCCAGAGATCCCGGGTTCGAATCTCGGTCCTTCGTCTTTCCCCACCTACATAACTTTCCTTCTTTCTTCTTCCCTCTTTACATTCCTGATTCCTCCTATCATAGCCTTCTTTAAGCCTTCCCCGCTCCGCTAAGCCCATGTCATCGGTTGATTAATGAGATTCAACTCGTTTCAGGAGGCATAACACTCGAGCGAGTTATACTCGATATTAATGGTTGCGAGTAGGTGGAATAAAATATCGCGGCTTGGTTGTGGCCATCATAAGGCCGCATGTGCTCTCATTAAAAATGGTTAAAAACTCTACGGGCATCGTATGCCCCTTAAAAAGGCAAGCGGCCGGTGTTCGCCCATTGTAAGACCATTTTTTATTTTTACTCGGTTGAATTCTTCCTGCGTTTCGAGGTACCTCTTGAGATTCCAACTCATCAAGATACACAGTTCGAACTTAGACTATTCAATAAAATTACCGAATTACTTCGAACTCTCCGAACTAACCATCGGCAAAGGATTGACATTAGTCTTTCGTATTGATGTTGAAAATTAACTTGCAGCGTGCGGCATAACTTTTATGCTTAGGGCTATCGTAATGTATGCATTTTCAATCACCTATCCTATCAGGTTTTGCTACTGATGTCTTTTAAACAATAATGTCCTTCGCATTTCGCCCCAAAAAAACAAAAATATACTACACCAAACAAAATGTATATTAAACCAACCTTCTTAAACATGAATCAGTTTCTATTGTCTGTTAAAAGAGCTTGCCGAATCCCGCTGAACAACAATAAACAAACTAAGTACTAAAAATAAAAAACAAATCCCCACAAAAGATAAACAATTCAAACACATCCTTTTAGAAGACCTTTTCCTTTCTCATTCATGATAACCACCTGCCAAAAAAGTTGAACGGAGAAAAAATACTCTTCCAGGTCACAACTTCCCGGAGCACAAACTGAATTCCCAGGGTAAAGTGTAAAACCTTACTCCCTTCTCCAACTTAAAATCTAATTTTTACTTTTCTTACCCCACTGGAATTCCGAATGAAAATTCCTGACTGTCTTCTTTGTTTCTACTTGAACTCTGCCATATCTACACCTTGTATTACCACCACCACCACTACCCTTTTGAACAATTCACACTTTTTTCTGTTATAATTTTAAGCACATCCCCCCACCCCCAAAAAAAAGGATTTCTTTCAGTTGACATATGCGGAGCACACATTTCAGAATGTTATCCAGCACCCATCCCGGACGAGGAGTATACCAAGGATATGGCATAGGATATCGTCTACGTCTATATACATATCACACATACTTTCATTCCATCGTTACACTTACCGTTGCTGGCGAATTTAATTTAACAGCGCATGGAAGAATGGCCAGTCCACCTTTTTGTGCTATGACTTTTGTGTTGTTCTTTGTTGTAAAATGCGACACCGTCGACGAACTAAAGTGATTTTGTAAGCTCGATGATGACATTTTACCCATGTCTGAAAATGACAAAGAAAAAAATTGTACAAAGAGTTAAGATAAAAGGATATAAGACAATAAAAAAAACAACAACAGCAAGAATAGAGGAAAAAGGATCCGGAACGAAGCGTTATGTTCAAAGACAAGCACTGGAGAAGGAAGATTATCGGGTTTTTGGTGTATGCGGATAAAGGAAACAGGACGTGCAGCTGGAAAGGAAAGCTTAAGTCTGGGAGATGGATGGCCAAATGGAAGGAGAATTTGATATAATGAAGATAACCGAATAGAAAAGCAGGATGCGAGATGGGAGAGAAACGTCCAAAACAAGGTTTAAATAAATGTTAGGAAAAAAGGATGCACATTTGAACAATTCTGGGTCCCACGGGAGAACCCTGGTAGAACTTCAATGATTTACACGAATTTACTGTGAATTGTTTCGCTTTATGTAAAAAAAATGTATCTTGACTTTTTAATGGAACGATGTTCGACTTGTCAACGTATGTACATTTCACTTTGGGTGACTTAACAGGAGAGGATTCGTACTGTCGATTGTAGGAATACCGTAGGGAGTTGTTTTGAATTATTTCTGAATTTTGGTTTAACAAAGAAGTCGATATACAGGACTTGTTGAGCTTTAACACTGAAGCAAACGAATTTCAGGTTAAAAATATGATATATAGATAAGTTCAAATCATCTATGGGCCCAGCTTGATCAATCAATCCAAGTCAGCAGTAACAGCAGCTTGACCAGAAACTGAGTGATTAAAGCAAGAAAAACAAGTCGAGCAAGGTCACAGTTCAGTTCCAAATGTGTAACTGGCGTAAGGTATGACCGCCGATATTCTGTTCTCGCTCGGCGGCCATACTAATTAGGACCATTGTGAGCCAACCAATTCTTATTTGTCCCATGTCCCATCCCATCTGACGATATCGGCTACTTTAAGACAGCATACCAATTACGCATTTCTGCAACGCCGATTCTCTTTCATTGTCCTTTTTGTGACCTCAACTTGGCTGTTTGCACCTCCAGTGCATGGGTCGACTTAGCCGGAACTCAGTCTTTAGATGGAAGTCCCCGTGTTAAATTTGAGCATTAAGTTTTCTGGCAGGGCAGGAGAGAACACGTCAGGCCAAGAGAGAACTGTATCGGACACCGTTGTATAATGTATTCTGACATGGGAGCTCCGTCAGACCTTACCCTTTCTACCATAGTTATAGGGCTTTTGGGGACCAATTAATCTGGAGAAGGCCAAAACAAGGAGGGCCGAAGTCGAATTGGGGAGCTTTACGGAGCGCACCCAAGTCCCGTTTTCGTGAACTGCTTCCCTACAGACCAATGGCAGGACGGAGATCAGAAACCCGAGTAGCCAAGAAGCAGACCTTAACAGCTGCTGCTCTGCCCAAAGCTTTTGGACCCGCCTGAAAATTGGTAGCAACAGTTCCCACATAATCTAGGGGAGCATTCCCCTCATTCAGGGACCAGGGGCCCAAAAATTAAATAAAAAATAATAAATAAAAAAATAAATAAAGCATGGAATCCCAACTACCCTCCTACAGGGACACTGCCCTAAGGTTCTGAACTCACTGAAGGGTCTCGGTAAGAAGGGGTGGATTGGAATTAGGGAGCCCACGGAGCATACCCAAGCCCACTTTCGGGAACTTGTTCCGAACAGACCGAAGGCAGGACTGGGGTCCGGAACCCGGGAAGCTTGAACCATTAAGTGTGAGGCACAAACTACTAGGCAAGCTGCTGAACTCGTTCCAGCGCTACAAACTGCGCGACTCCTATGACTTCGATAATGAAAGACAGGAAAGTGACCTTGATCGTGAATTCATGATCAATTCAATCAACAGGGACACCGAAGTAATTCTTGGTTTGGGGCCACAAAAATCATCTTGAATTTAATGCATTTAAAACAAAGTACCCCTAACTCCCCTAATCTATCTTATCGTTCTATCTGTCCTTCGAGCTAAGCTTACTACTGGACATTGCACCATAACGTGTACGACATGACGGACTGGTAGTACAAAGAGTGACACCTGGGCTTACATTACCACATAAAAAATCACAGTGGGTTTTGATATGAGAGAACATGGGGAAGTGAATTGCCACCTCACGCAGCTCTTGAGTAGACATTAATGCCCAGATGATAAAGAAACACGTCCTAAAGTTTGCGGAGCACAGGACTGTGCTGGAAACAGTCGCCGAAATGCTGCTGATACCGGAAAATATTGTAGACCAGATGATGAGATCTGAGGCTTTGTGAAGGTACTGAAAACAATCCACCAGAGGCAAAAAAATGCACGGAGGAAGCTAGATAACTGATTCACCCCCGTGCCGCGTAAGCCGATCAAGCGGGGCGAACGGGAGTTAAGAAATAGGCCGTTGTTTCCTTAGGCTAGGCTCGAGAGCAACAAAACCGAGAGGCTAGTGCTTCTAGGTAGAGTACAGCCCACCTTGAGAGATTGGCATTCACATATATAGCTATATGGGTAGCAAACTGCAAAGAAAGCAGAGATGGTAGGTTGCCGATTCGTAAGCACCACGGGTTCTGGTGCGCAACTGCGAGGGCTCATTTCAGTCTGGAATCAAACGTCATGGTTCACAAGTTTAGTCATTAGGAAACTAACACTATCGCCTCAGTGTGAACTCCCATGAGCCTTAGTTAGGCAGTCGCATTCATTCCCTATTTCTAGACAGATGTAAAATTCTCACCACTTCCTCGCAAAGAGAAGCTCTGAAGTAGAGAAACTTTGGTCTTATCTCTTGTCATGAGTGAGACACTAAGGTGACAAGAACTATGTTAGGATCATTCGTGTTCAGGGCCGTGCCTGAGTATATGGCCGCCTGCATGCCAGGATATGTGGCCGCCTCCAAGGTAACATTATATAAAGAAAAGGAAAATGTTTAGAATTGCAATGCCAGACCAAATTAGCTCCAATTTTTTTTTTAGGTTTTCAGAGTGATTTTTGACTGCTGACAAATTGAATGTTTATCCTCCTCCTCCCGCCGCCGCCAACCTATGCGCAACATAAAAATTAATAAATCACTTTCGCAACATCCCCCGTTTTTATAAAAAAAATATGTTTCCCCGTCTTGAAATTACTATTGGAGCACTCAAAAATCACTCTCAATACCTCCAAACAATTTTGATGCGTTTTGGTCTTTTACTAATACCTGCATATGTAATGTGGTACATAATTGAGCGCATAAGACCCTGCAATATATGTCGGGCTTTTGTAAGGCTGGTCTTGCAAACGAATATGTGGTCTTAGTATTGCGCAGCCAGAATGTTGCGCACTTATCACTATTCGGCGTACTATCCTTGACAATTAGCCGCGTTTTATTTTGGCCGCTTGACTATGCCCCCACGTTCCAATAGGAGTGGAAAAGTCACAGATGCAAAAGTTCTACTATAGATCACAAGATGACTTTGGCAAGGCCAGATTTCACGGAGGAAAAATCTAGAAGTCCAATTTATGTAGAAGAGTGCCTCGTTTTGTTGCAAGGTTCAAATCATGATTATGAGTATACGATCCCATTTCCAGCGAAGTCTATATTTTGACAGCCACCATTACAGAATGTTGATAAAATGTTAGACTATCATCTTTGTAGAATACATGCTCTGACTACACTCTACAGATGCTATATACAGCCTTGTCTAGAATGTGCTGTATAGGGTGTAACTCACCCTTGCTCTTAGAATGATCTTCAAATACTTGGATACCTTAAAGGGGTCGGTATTTGTTAAAACCCTTGACCAAAAGCTTAAGCTTCCTATTTGACTTCATTCTTACATAAATAGTTACAAAGAAAGCCTAAAGCGTAAATTAGGGCCTATCCTTTGACAAACGCAAGAAAAAATCAGTCAAAAATCAGAACCCTCTCAATTACTCGAAAAACAGCAATCATGAGAACAGATTTCCCACCCTAAATCTTTACAACTATTACCGGAGCAATATGAAACGAGAAAAAAATCATTTCATACTCAATAAAACCTAACAAGACACTAATACAGCAAGAAGTCATTTCCATATCCATTTTTCACCATAATAAAACACAGACGATAAAACTTTCACTCAATCAAATTCAAGTGTTTTATTTTTTTTTTTTATTTTCGGCTTCGCTCGTTGGCTTGCGATATGAGAGAATGAACCTCTCGAAAATCTATTCCATATCATTAGGAATTCATCCCGGCCGAAGAGCCCAGGACGAGGAAGATCATATAACAGGTACCAGAACCGCAATTGGCAACCTCAATTTGATATCCTTTCAGTCAACTGTAAATAGCCCTCAGCTATCAGAATTATATCCGATATTCAATGAAATATTGCGATAGAGGAGCCCTTCCGGGGGTTGAAAGAAATGAAAAGGAAGAGTTTTTCACTCTCTCAGTTACAAATCTATACAGGACGACGTTTTTTTTTTTCGAAATGCCTGTCATGTCCCCCTTTATTTTTTTGATGCTATATTTTACTTTTGCCATCGTTTTGAGGAAGAAGAAGCGACAGGATGGACGGGATTCTCATCACAATTTGCCAATCATAAAAAAAAACTCCAACGTCGGTCGGTGGTCGGCCTGTGACTTGGTCTCATTATGTAAACATTTGGTTTCGGGGGGAATATCAGATTTGTGTGGCCATCAGCAAATTCATCGAAGGCGCCCTTTTCACCCGGCCCAGGAACTGCCCCGCCCTTCCTTTTTCCCGTATACTATAACAACCGAAACAAGTCCTTGTTACTATGGCTATCAGGAAACCAGAGCCTTCATATTTTGTTTGGTCACTTTAGCAGTCCGGATGGCCCGGCCGGAGAGTGGGATGGCCTGAAGCGAGCGAGGGTCCTTGGCTATTCACAGGAACGTCTCACAGATGACTTGCACACAAAAGGCAAAGTCAATCCTGGACAAATTCATATAAAAGAAACCTAAGATTGACGTATGGACAACGATATCCTTCCCATTCAGGCTGGCCAAGGCCGAGGAGGTTTGATGTAATCAGGACCTGGGGGCTCAATGTCGGATGCCTTTTGTGCTAAAGAAGATTATCTATGAGAGATCCTGCCGTATTCAAGCAAAGAGGACATCTGTGTGGAATATGTGCTTGTCGACGCCCTTCTCGGTCTGGCGGTGGTTTATTATTTATCATTATTATTATTTTTTCACATCCGGTTTTTTTTCCTGTTCGAATTTTTGAGAAGGGACAGCAGGATGGCTATAGGATGTCAGGAAGGAACTTGCATATAGTAAATCAAAAGAAAACTTACCTGAAAATGTTCCACCACACATAAAGGACACGATAAAAACCACAATCCAGAAACATTTGGATCGTATCGCAGCAGAATCCATTATCCTTGATCCTAGGTGGAGTTTCTCCTCCGTCTGCTTCCTATTCCTTCTTGACCAGCCTCGGATTCTGTGCTTGTTGTGTTGAATTTTAACTAAAGGCTTATCTATTGATTGGTGGTGCAGTGTGTCCTTCTTCTTAGTCCTTACAAAAAACTGCTTAACACACACACACAGCGCCCACGAGGCGGACACTTGCTGCCCCCCGCCCCACTACTGTCTTCTACTCAATATTCTGCTTTTCTTGTTAATTTTTGCTTTACCAAGGTCGTTGCGTCGTCTGGATATCGTTGCTGAGGCTGCTGCTGCTGGGAAATTGTCACCGCTTTCCAGCATCATTTTCTCGTGCTCTTAAAACTTTTCTACTCCGCTTGGGTATTAGCCAAGGAAACAGGGCGCCTCTAAGCTGGTTTTGCTTATTATTGTCAACGCAACATGGTGACGGTTTTTTGTTATGTAAAAATTGATATCGACATATTTTCCTTATGATGATTCCCTCCTCGTCCTTCTCTCCTACGTTTTTATTCTCCTCGATTGCGGTAAAGTGTCTTTCTCTCCTAGACAAGTCAAGTCCTTGGTGCTCGCCTGCTGGTTTGTGTCTATTTCGGGTAGAATTTGCCTCGCACTATGGGACTGTTTTTATTTATGATTACGTCAATTTACTCAGGATATTTGATCCTTGATGGTTTTTGTAGTATAAAGATAAGGAGGTGTGGCATTGATGGGTCGAAATTTGATATTTTCACCTGAATATATGAAATTTCATTTTTTACATTCACCATTGATGATGCCGGCGTATATAGGGGACGATTTAAAGGTTGAATTATGTCACTGGAGCTGTTCGATGTCTGTTGATTATGCAATTTCTTGACATCTGAAAATAAGAGGTAGCAATGATGTTATTTGCAAATTGTGATAATGAAAAAAAAATATGGTTACGAGAAGAGAAAATGGGAAAATTACATGAATATCAATTTTCTACTTGAGTAAAATTGGTTGATCGGGTTCGGTAGTAATTTTGATCTGCAAGTTTGTTTTTAGACTAATTCTAGACTAATGAACTAGCTGAAGTCACAGACTATTTGGATTTTTCTGAAGCTTGTAAAATGTGCGTTTGTATGATTTTAATATAGTTTCACATATAAATCTGGGCAGAACACAATGGCTTGGACATGTTTTACGAAATTAAAAAAAAAATATCCCACCGCTGCCACCAAAATTTTTGTAAATGTGATATCTCTTGTTTTGCTGCTTTATAATTCTTTTGGGAAATGAGTTTTTCAGATATTAAAACGTAGTTCCACACATAAAAATGAGTAAACAACAATAATGTACAAAGCTCGAAAGAAATAATCCCACCGCTGCATAGTAGTCCACGCTTAAAAAAACGGTCAAACATTAAGTATTTTTGTTTTGTTTTTTTCCTATAAAGTTAGATTGGTATCCTTGGCATGTTATAAAGGTTATTAGGGGGTCCGAAAGCCTATTAAAACCGTTAGGGAACTGTCAGTGTTGCAAGACGCTCGATGCGGTAGCTGCGGTTTGTTCTAAGTTATGAAATTCATAGATTTTGTTTGAATTTATGAAATACTACTACGTAACAAGTAATATAAATTTTAATTTCGAAATTACTCTCCGCTACAGCAGAGTTTAAGCTACCGTTGTAAGTAGATTCCAGAGAATCAATTCCAGCGTAGTTCAGAATTGGCCTGAATACTTTGTTTGACTGACTCAGTACTTCGTTTGACATACAATACAATTAGCCGCGAGGGTAATCCCCGTACCCTAATATGCACGTGGGAAGTCCCTTATAGTAGGCATAGGGTAACTTGTCATTTCCATGAACCGGAGTTTAGCGAGACCTCTCAGAAAATTTCACATCACAGAGAGGCCTGAGATAAGGTGATGCGCTGTCAGGTCTCCTATTTAACATAGTGTTGGAAAGATGGTAAGCTACGCTGGGGTAGAAACGACGAGATCCATCTTTAACAAGCCAACACAGACAATGGCTTATGGTGATGACGCTGCTCTAATAGGTGGGTAGGTCTTTTGCGAGTTTGAAAAAGCCTTCATCAAACTGGAAACAGCTGCGAAAGTGACTGATAAAAGTAAAGTCTTCTAGGCACTTTTGAAAGAAAAATTCTGCGCACAATATTTGGCGGTGTCTGCGAAAACAGTCAATGGAAAAGGAGATATAATCATGAATTAAACCAACTGTACCGGGGACCCGACATTGTCAATAGTATAAAATTAAGTAGATTACGAAGGGTGGCACACGTACAAAGGCTTGCCGATAGCGACCTCCTAGCCATAACTCGAATTAAATGGCAAGAAGGTTCATAGAACGAAGTTTCGCTTTTATGAACACAATCAATTGGGAATCAAGAAGGAGCTTGCTATCATTGATTTCTCAAGAAATATTTAAACAAACGATAGTGGTGGTTCTCCATCTACAAGTGTACGGACAAAGCGAAGAAGAGCGGAAGAAATGTAATAAGAACACTCCACGGATGAACGTGGATTTCATATCCAATTGACTCCACAGGCAGGGGAAAGTGACCGATCAAATATTTTAGCGGCCATGTTGTTTTCTTAAGAAATATTGTCAAATTAAGAAAACTAATTTGTAAATATTTTTGCCAATTGAGACCGCATTTTTGTTTTTTTTTTGCAAAAAAAATGTACAGGAAAGGGTTAGAAAAAAAAATAATTTTTTGACATAGATCACCACCATGTTAAAGCCGCCATTTCGTTTTTTTTTTTTTCTCGAAAAACTGATAACGAATCCGTAATCAGTGAACTCGAGAACCCCCGGATACCACATTTCAAGGAAGTATCTCAATAGTTTCTAGTTTTGTGGCGTTTTGAACTACTATCCGCTGCCACCAATTTTTTTGATCAATGTGCTATCTGGTTTTTTTATGCTGGCTGGCTTGTAAATCAATATTGCTTTTAAAGTTTAGTGATGCCTTGTTCAATTTACATGTGCCTAATGACTAACTTAGTAAATAAAGTGAGTAACCTCTTAGAGGAAAAACCCACTTTGATGATTTCTTAGCAAAAAAAAGGTTTGATAGGCACAAAATAATTAATAAAAAATTGTTGGGGGTCTGTTAAAAATAAATATTGGATCAACCCTAATAAAATGTCCCCTTAATAAACCAATGTACATCAAAAAAAGAAACTTCAATTTATTATGTATATAATTAAAGGCAAAAAGGTACACACTGTGTCATGTCAAATGTCCTGGAAAATATATAAAAAATTTACAACATTGCCCATTTTTGTTTTTAAACAAATTTTGTGCTGTATATTTTTTTAAAACCCTAATCATTTCGACATTTTTCTTCTCTGTTGCTGTGGGTTAACGAAAAATGCGCAAAAATACCCATAAAAAATGTCAACAATTATAATTTGTAGCCCTGTCCACCCTCGACCCGCACATTGAAAAGGTAAGGGTAACACATTTCAATTCGTCAATAATTAACAACATAAGAGGCTGTTACTTTCCTCAATTTCCAGAGTCGTCAGATCATCATGCCTGTTTAATAACGCCCATAAAATATCCTGGAAAAGCCTCATAAAATGTCCATTTAACCAGAAAAAAAAAAATAAATAAATGGAAGAAAATTCACAGCTATTGCTTCTGACATACGGACAGTGGCATATCAATTTCGTGGGACAGGCGACGGTGGTCCAATTGACGAACCGAGGGGTGGATGAGTGGGTACTGCCTGGTTCGTATGGTGGCCTGAACTTAACGATGAAACCCTACCAACGAAAAAAACAACAACAAAAATTCGTCCATTAAAAATGTGAACAAACCATAAACGTCGACTACCACTTGCCAGGACCACTTAAATCCTGAATCCACTGAAATGCCATTTTTTTCCTCCTGCATCAACTCCGGAACAAGGAAGAGTGGCAGGGTGGGCCCTTTTTGACAGGACCTCCTAAAAAGTCCTTTCAAAAACACATAAAATGCCTGTCCACCACCAGCAGGCAGACCACTCGCTGAACCTTTTGAAACCGCAGCCTAAACCCTTTCTACTGTATTTTTTTTTACAGTTTGCCAGGCAATCATTCCGCTGTCATTCAATTGCTCTGCAGATGGGCTTTTATGCTGGAAGTTGCTGTGGTCCTGCGGACGTCGAAACATCCGGCTGAATGCTGGGGCGCCACGATAATGGCCGGAGAGTAGAGGGGTGGTTGCTGCTGCTGCTGCTTAACAGTCGTCGCCTATCTGGCCACCCTTTAACAAGCCGCCCCCCGCATTTTTATATTGACAGCACGCTTAAATGATGGCGTAATTTTAAGAGATTCTGAAGCTGATTTCAATCACATTCGGCTGTTAACGGCTCGGAAATGGGTGCTCGTTGTGCGGCCGTAATGGAATTTATATACACTCCGACATCAGCAATGGCATCAGCAATTAATTAAAAAACGCTGGTCAGGAGGTGATAATTGCGATAATTTAAGGGGAAACTTCTAATTGATGAAGTTTGGAATTGAGATGATCCAGCTCGGTCTATTGGTAGTGAATTAACCTCAAAATCCATTCAGTGGCTTTCGCAGTTAAAAAGGGGGGTGAAACGCCCTAGCCAGATGGTGTTGAAAGATAACAAAAGGGGTTGGATATACAAATACAACAACTTTTCCATTTATTTTCCGGGAAATGGTTTGTTAATAGATTGGCTATAGCACATTTGTCTTATTTATGAGGGTATGAATTCATAGGTTTTTATTGTGCTCAACTTATTTCGATTGGATTTCAATGTAAAGGCACACACAAATTCAAATGAGAGTTCGGTCTATAAATTGTAAATGGTTAATGGCAGGACATACGATATTTTCAAATTTATTGTAATTCTAACTTTTATGTAATCACAATATAGCTGGTTTCAAAGTAAAGAGTCTTTCAATAAGAGGTGTCACTTTAAATTTCGTGGCAATGGCCAAATTGAAAGATTGTTATTATCTTGCAACTAGCAAATATATGTGTCGCAGAACCAAATACATGATACGATAGGTAAGATTTCGGGCTACGAATCATACCCCCTCTTAGTTGTAAAAGGGTGTTCAAAAGGGCTGGAGTACCGGACATCAACGGGTGATCTTGAAGAACCGCTGCCACCAGAATTTAAAGACAATCGAAAATTAAAGCTAAAAAGAAAAGAAGAATCTATTCAGAAGATAGAAAATGAGAACCGTAGGTATTCGTTACGAAAGAGGAAAGCGGCTCAGCCAAACAGCGCGTACGATCAAGTTACAGCCAAAAAGAGAAAAATCAGACCTAATTCGAAGCTGTTACTAAAGGTCCCGTGGACGTAATGAAGGTCAAGAAGAGCGGACAGGTACGAAGTGAGAAATATTGGTATACACGACGGCTGGTAGTATCACAAGACGATGCTGATTCTTCGGAGGCCCATACAATGTGGCCGTGTATAGGAACAGAAAATTTGACCCCCTTTTGTTTTTGTTTCCCGCACTTGTTTTGTTTTTTGAAAGAATAGCGGTTGTGCGTTCAGATCGAGGTCCAGTCTGAGTTAAGCGGTGTTTCGAATGAGTCAAGCTCAAGCTTAATCTATAAGGCTGGTCGTCCACTGGAAGCGTATTCGAGCGGCTTCGCGCTTCGGCCATACAAATGGGCCGCTTGTAGCCGCTCATATGTATGGCCGTAGCGCGAAGCCGCTCGAATACGCTTCCAGTGGACGACCAGCCTTAAGGTCGATCCGTGATCCGTGACGTGCCGGCGATTTCAGTGCAGTGCCGGAAGCATCGGTGAAAAAAAATATCGGCAAAACGTAATTCCATGGAAACAACTCGGAAAAGGGGCGACATCCGACGCAGTGGGGCACCGACGTTGTCAGTACCTATCAGGCATCCGTGAAAAGACAAAAAAAAAATACGCTATCGCCCAAATTTTTTATTTTATCCCGGACGTGTAACATATATTTTTTAAATTCAACGGAAAATTTTATATGTAGGTGTTCAACAAAGATTTAGGTAAAGTCTATTTGAAATAGACTCATACCTGTTTTTGAGCAGTATTTTTTATAAGTTTTTCGAGCGACTTTTTTGTGGAATTTTTCATGCGGAATATAACAATATTTTACATCAAAGTATGTATATATGTATAAAAGGTAAGAAATGTAAAGATTGCTTTTATTTATGTAAATACTCGTAAATAGTGCAACAAATTTATTCTTTTCTCCCTCGTTTAAGAGCAATGCTATTGCAGCAACATATTCCAAGCCAAATTCCATGATACAGTTCAGATAACTGCCCAAATTTCAAAACAGCTGTGACTATTGAACATTGAGCAGTGATACGGAAAAGGCGGGGAAGTGTGAATGCCAGTGAAATATCTATCACGGAACCCACTGACGCGGAAAGCATTGGTGCCGTGCCGTTATGAATAGGTGTGGATCGATTTTAAAGTTGTGGAATTTAAATTGTAATGAATTTTGTCAACTTAACTTTTAACTATCAAATATCCACACATTGACTTTGACGCAATGTGGAATGAAAATTGCAGAACGCCAGAGTAGACAAAGACACATGTGAAAAAAAATACTCTAAGAAAAAGTTATTTCACAATGAAATAAATTAGCACCTAGGTTGTATAACGTAAGATTGGAGGTAGCCCACATAAAAAAACTGGTATTAATACAGAAGGGAACATAAGAAGTGACTTGTAAATTCAATTCGTCTAGACGAGAGTAGAATCCCAAAGAGGCTCTTTGATGGCAAACCTGTTGGTAAGCACCTCGTATGACGATCAAAAACACGCTGGTGGGGGAAAACAATAATCTAACAAGGAACTGGAGAGAAGACTCAAACGGCAGTGGACGTTGGAATGCGAAAATTGAGTAGACTAAGGCACACTGGTTGCAAGATACGGTTAAGGAGCCAATTCTTCAATTATTTATTTATAAATGCACACAATCCAAAAGAAGAGAAACCGGAAGAAGAGCAGAAGATGTTTCATGACTCTTTAGACAGTGTATGCAGAAACTGCCTTGGTTATAGCATAAAGATTGGACATTGGAGATTCCAATGCAAAAATAGGACTGGCCAGCCTACAATCGGAAAGTTAAATTTGCACGCACACAACATTGATAATGGATTAACTTCGCCAAGGCGCTAAATATGGCAATCTTCCAGCACCAAATTCGAGCATAACAAGGATATTCAAAAATCGCGTTGAATCTAGTCAGATAAAACAACCAACAATACAATTGATCATGTACCAACGTACAGACGCACCTCATCTATCGAATGTGTTGGACGTACGATCATACCGAGCCAGACGCAAATATAGGCTCTGACTACTTCTTATAACCTCGACGCCCGGCAACGTTATAATGACGAAAATTCGTCATTATGACGTGACGAAAATTCGTCATTATAATAATAATGATAATAATAATGAGAACCTACAGAATATTTTCACGTGTACTCGATTTTTGTTTATTTATGCTCCTTTAATCCCTCATGGACATTAGACATCCAGCAAACTCTTTTTTGCGCGACAGCTTTCATTTCTGACCAGGATCTCCCAGTCGTTACGACCACTGCTAATAGGGTTCTCCTACATGTTGTTCTAGGCCTTCCAAATCGACATGTTTGTTCCGGGTTCCAGACAAGAGTCCGTTTGGTTAGATTTTCGTTTTCGCGTCGCAAGGTATGCCCAATCCAATTCCATTTCCTTCGCCTGATTTGGTCGTCAACCTTTCTTGGCCGGCACAGCGCCATTTCTGACCAAAGTTCTCCAGTTCGATTTGTGGAGTAATGTCTTCACATCAGCTACAACCGCATCCTTTCATCTTTTGATCGGCCTGCCTACGGGTCTTTTTCCTTTGATGATGCTAGTAAAGAACTTCTTTGCCGCTCTGTCTTCCGGCATGCACTCCAAGTGTTCAGCCCAGCGAAGTCTATTGAGTTTTATGAACGTCACTAAGTCTATGTCATTATAGATGTGATATAACTCGCTGTGATTTTAATTCTCCATGTTCCTTCCTCACAAATTGGACCTATGTATAAGACCAAAATCTTCCTTTCAAAGGAATTTAATAATATGTCCCCTGAAGTTCAATACTCATAACTCTGGAAGTTGGTGGGTTGAACTCTTGAGATAGGTGGGAGTATTCTGCGTAGATTGCTACCTTACTAATGAAAATATTTCATAGGGTTACAAAAATACAGGGTGATATGTAAACCTCTACCAAAAAAAATTCAAAACGCCTAGCGGCTAAAGCGTTACGATGAATAGACTGTCGAAGATCTGAGTGATAAGATTCATGTTCATTAACATAGATAGGTAAACAACCAAAACTGTCGCATCTGGGGCACCTATCACCTATCCTACCACACCAAGAGTCAATTTGACGCGCTTTTAAGGGTCTTTTCTCATACCGTTGACCCAATTTGATAGTAAATTCACACTCTTTAAGAAATGTATTCCTCTCCAACAAGAACTGGCCGGCCTATTTAAATAAAGCTCCCTCAACCATATCTTATTCTATTTAAACTGATTACCTCTACTACAACGGAGCTATTTTAAATTCGTCCTTTGACATAACCATACATCCCACTTAAATTCTAAGAAAACTAAATATACACCATAGAAGAGCGTCCTGGAATCACTACAACCAACAAATTTCTCAGAAGTTTCCTCAAATCGTATCAACACAAAACATTTATTCGAATGACCATTCCTGCCAAATCCAACCCTGCTTCCACTTAGTTTCTCTACCTCCTTTAGTTGCAAAAACATTTCAAAATGTTTTCCCCAGAATTTGTACCCTCTAAAAACGGCATCATTAGTGTGCAATGGATGGAGGCGGGCTAATTCCTGAAAGATTTAAAAATAAGTTTCTTATATTATTATTATTAAATTGGAGGATTTGGAGGTTCAAGAAGGTAAGATGTGAAAATGTATTCTGGTGAAAAGGTTTTATCGGTTATTTTTGACTTTAATATCACCGAAAAAGCCAGACGAAATTATTTTAATATGTTTTGAACGTTGAGACTTTAATACAAGTTTAATTTCACTAATTAATTTGCAAGAAAGGTTCTCTGGGTCCTTACCAAATTCGCTTGTATAAATTTATATATACTTTTAAATTTTCTGCAGAAAAAGGTTCCAAAATTAAATATGTTAGATGTACTAGTACATCCTTCAGTCAAATACGTCACGTCATATTGATTAGTAACAATACATTGATATTGGAGCATCCTGAAACTCAAAGTAATGACGAAATTGTACAAGCAGCAGGAGCAATCGAAATGATTCTAGGGCATCAAAGGAAAGTGCAATTCAAGCCGAAGTCAAAAGTTTAGTAAAAAATGATACATTTGAAATTGTGAAACATAAGGAAGAACAAAATATACATAGTTGACTGTCGTGTTGTTTTGACGAAAAAGTATCGACCAAATGGATTGATAAATTGTTTCAAGGCAATAATAGCAGCCAAAGGATACAACCAAAGATTTGGAATAGATTATCACCAAACATTTGCTCCAGTAGCTAGATTACAAACCATTCATATTGTGATGATTTATGCGCCATCTGTTGAAAGTTGAATGAATTGTTATTTGGTTGAAGTTTGAATTACCAAACTAAAATTGGACTAGAATTGGAATAGACAACAAAGCTTATAAAACTTGCCGGAAGGAACGAATATTTCACCGCGAAAGTTAGATAAAGGGGGAGCTTGGATATATATGTATAAAGGTGCTGGAAACGGCATTTGGAAGTCAGTTTGATTTGAAAAGTCAATTTGACCTAAAGCCAAAAGCGTTGATTGAAAAGTGAATTAAATTAGTTATATTCTAGACATCATACAACGGTTTGGACTGGGTAAATTTAATTCCGTTTGTACACTGAAGAGAATTGAATTGAAGATTTACAAATCCCCTAATGATGGCACAAATGATAACTTGTTTGAGAAGTTTCCATTTCGTGAACTAATTGGTGCCCTGATGTAGCTATCGGTGTCTACAAGACCCGACATTTCAATTACAAGATAGGTTCACGTTCTGCTCTAAAAAAAGTTTTTAAAAACTATGCAATCAATGCTATTGAACGTGGTGAACAGGTTGATGTTATTTATACAGACTTTGTAAAAGCCTTTGATCGCATTGACACTGCTCTGTTAATTATGAAACTACGTGCGTTTGGCCTTCATTCCTCTCTTCTCAATTGGCTAAGTTCTTATCTTACTGATCGTAAACAGTCCGTTTCAATCGATACATATCTGTCTAAAACTTTTGCTGTAAAGTCAGGTGTGGCGCAAGGTAGTCATCTTGGTCCATTGTTATTCAATATTTTTATTAATGATGTTTGTAACATTTTTTCGCGTGCCAGTACTTTATTGTTCGCAGATGATTTGAAGATCTTTACATCAATTTTTTCACTATCCGACTGCATTATTCTTCAGAAGGAACTTGACACCCTTTATTCGTGGTGCAAGGCTAACAGACTAGAGTTAAATCCCAATAAATGTAAAAAATATTCGTTTTATCGTCTTGTTGTCCCTTTTTCTTATTCATATAATATTAATGGTGTGATTGTTGACTCTCCAGTTACTATTTGTGATCTTGGCGTTACCTTTGATCATTCGTTCAACTCATCTTGCCAGGTTGACTTTGCATGCTCCAAAGCTTTTAGAATGCTGGGTTTCATAAAGCGAAATTCTACTGACTTTCGGGACCCATTTACATTAAAAATCCTTTACATGTCCCTTGTTCGGTCTCACTTAGAATACGCATCTGTTGTGTGGAATCCTTATACCTCTCTCCACAGTTCTCGGATTGAATCCGTGCAGAAGTCCTTTACTCGGTTTTCTCTTCGTAAGATCAATTGGGGTAATAGTATGCCCTCTTACAATTCCAGACGCTTGCTTCTAGGACTGCAGAAGTTAGAGACTAGGCGAAACATTGCCTGTATTATGTTTGTCAGAGATGTGTTATGTTTTCTATTTAACATTTATGCGCCTGGCATATCCTTGAGATCTAGGCCTCTATTGTTTGTTCCTCCGCATAGGACCGTTTATGGCCAGCATGAACCAATAACGTATTGCTCTCGCCTATTTAATGAAGTTTATGGCGTGATTGATTTATCTTCTGAGAGAATAGCATTCAAGTCGGCCTTAAGTCATCTTAGTAGGTAAAATTATTATATTCTTTGAAATTTTATATACTCATTCCTAGCTTGTCGTTTGCTTTAAATTAATTTGTCTTTATAATCTTATTGTTTCTAACTTATATTTTTTTTATGTATTTTAATTTTTATTATTAATTTTTGCATTCTGTCTGTTGGAGATTTACTCTGTAGACCAGTAAATAAATAAATAAATAAATAAAAAGGTGGCATACTGTTAAGGCAAAGAGAGTTTTAAGGTATCTTGTTGAAACTGAAGATTTAGGACCTTTTATAGTCAATCAAATGATGCAGTCGTCGGAGATTTGGAAGTGATTGAGAAGGAGATCCCACTGACCGCTGCTCTTTCAAGGTTTATGTTTTCACTTTAAACAAAGCAGCTATATCCTGGAGTTACACAAAAACAACAAAGAGTCGCTTTATCAACCACATTGGTTGGTAGATATTGGTATGGAGAAACTCAGTTAGATAACAGTTGTTACTGATAATAGAACTGCTGAATGCATAGCCAAAAACCATAGCCGGCCCTGAGGTAGAGCAAGCGAAGCGGTCGTTTTAGGCGCAAGTTGACAAGAAGCATACTAGCGTTTTTTGTAGCCAGCCAAGTGTATATTCTCTTCAATATAACTTGAATGCGCATGCGCACAAGCAGGAAGAGCTAACTCCAAGACCGATCGTACGTGGCCTTGAGCCTCCTGAACGAAGGGTCTGCGCTGCTCCATAGTAAGGCGGGTAGGCTATCAAGCTACCTCTGCGGGCCATAGAGCAAACTGAATACGGCGGATCTAGAGATTAAATTCGATAAAACCAGCAGGCCGAAGGTATAAACAATCGTGCTGAAGGCAGGGCCGTCTTTCATTGCTTGAAGGCCCTGGGTCTACTTAGAGTGGAGGCCCACTTAAGGAGATGTAATATCTTGAAATTTTTTAAAAATCAATGTAGAGTGATCATCATGATTTTTCTTTAAAATAAGTATACTATCTGAATTTTCACTTTTTGTACATCTTGAATTTTTTCTCCGTTCACTATTCTAAACGGTAAGTATTTTTTACATTCAAAATGGCAGCCAAGATGGCGGACCAAAATTCATTTCATGAAAAAGGTTCATTTTTTTGAAAATCCGACCGCAGATTCGTAATCAGCGGCTAAAAAAACCCCTTTATACATGTTTTGGTGAAAATTGATGACGTTTCGAAAAAAATCTAGGTCAAAGGGTTCAATAAATATCGTAAAAAATTAATGATTATAAACAAATACTCATAACTTTCGAAATCCTTAAGATCCCATCGAGATTTTTGATCGGGATGTTAGAGTGACTTCTCCCGAACATTTTGACACCATTTTCGTGATGGGGTATTTGAGAAATTGAGTTTTTTTACTATTTTTTGACCTTTTGACATTGAATTCGAAAATATGTTTAAGTTTTTCAGCATTTAATTTTTATTGTCAATAGATTGTTGAAAAAAATTAAAAAAAAAATTATTTGTAGTCTTAAATAGTCCCTGAAAACTTTCAGCCAAAACGGAGGGGGGTCGAAAAATTTTGTCCGATTTGACATGGAATGTCCCAAATGTTTTTGCGTTCCATTTCAACGAAAATCTTAAAATTTGGGTCATTTGAAGAATTTTTCGCGAAGAAACTATATATTTTGGGTGAAGTGTACCCCCCCCCCCCCCCCCACTTTTCAACATTACATTTGTTACTAAATAAGAATTTTTTTAAAAACACTTTCAAACAAACCGCTAAAATAATTGTAGTATGATAATGATCTTGGGCTTTTTAGATCAGGAATTTTCCCAACTATATATTTGGATCAAACCCTACCCCCACCATTATTAACAAATATATTTTGTTCTAAATTATTATTTTTTTAATAAAACTTTCAAACAAATCGCTATAACTTCTACAATAATTGTAGTACGATACTGATCTTGGGCTTATTGGATCGGGAATTTTTGCAGCACTACTGTATATATCAGAGGTTTACTTTCATTATAGCGGAAAGAATTTGATGTTCTGTTGCAAAAATGAGAAAAATTGGCACTTATCCAAATAAGACCCATTTTCTATGACTTTTTCTTCAAAAACTATGTTTTGACAGTAAAGTAACCTTTTTAAAAAAAATATAAAAATCTTAACGATTTTCTACGAAGAGGCCCCCCTTTAGCAGGAGGCCCTGGGCCCGGGCCCGGTGTGCCCTGCCTTAAAGACGGCCCTGGCTGAAGGGATGAATGGTACTGCGTTAATGTACTACTAAGGATGGACTCCGAATACCAGCGGCCTTCGGTTTAAATTAGCCTTCACATGGTAATGCGTGATGTAGATACCATTAAAAAAACGTTTAAAGACTGAACATCTCTTAACGCTCCAAAAACTTCTGGGTCTTCCATAGCGCTCATAGGACGACCTACAAGATCAGTTGCATTTTCTGAACCAACGTAGCAAAGTGCCGTGTACCCACTGAAGGAAAATTTTCGGGATCCCTCTACAATGAGGGAGGTGTAAGCATTTCAAAAAGATCTCCTTAGAGGCTCACCTCGGAAACCGCGGGAACTTTCCCAAAAGTGATCGCTTTTGGGAAGACGACGATTTTTGGATGCTGTATAGAGGCAGCTAGGCTTTGCGTGGCCACTGAGGAGAAGAGGCGTACCAATCTTCATAAGAATAGTGCTAGATCCTCTGGATCCTCTCCAGGTCGGCAAAAAGGGTAAAGGCTCTAGCCGTACGGTTTGAAAAACCGAAAATAAGTCCGACGGACCTAAAATGAAGCCTACAACGGCTCCAAACCCGACCTTCTAAACAGATCCTTAAGAGTACTACACAAAGCGCACCGCCCATCATTTACAAGATATAACGTTCTCTATGGACCAAAGGTCTATTGACAGGTTGGACAGATAGGAGGTCTAAATGGATATAAAGTTGCTTAGGCATAGCCCAGGACCCAAAGACCAAAGCTGCCCCCAGCCAAACTTGCAATGTCCCCTTAGCGATACAAGCACCTTGCGAACAGCCGCGACCATTTCCGTTCCGATTACCAAAGAAGCAGAAGCCCAGATGTTACCAACTGAACCCCGCAGGAGTCTGCTCCGGGAGTAGAAGAGGTAAGTTGCTCCAATGTCAGGATAGAGAGACGATGGCAGGACACAGGACTCTGGGCAAGCAATTCTGGGCTTCTTCTGTTACAGCTATAGGCAGGGCTGTGACCCTAAAACCACCACCTAAATACTTAGGAAGCAGCCTCCAAACCAAAAGATTTGCAAAAGGTTTATCTCAGAAAGGAAATGCAATTTATGTGATGTGAAATCGTCGGCCAAAGGACGCCGAAAGAAATCTCGCTCTACTCTGTACAACGCAATATCGCGCTACTCTGAATACAGAGATATATATAAAAAAAATCAAAAATCTTTTCCTATTCAAAAAATTTGTGAGAACATACAATAAAAATAAAAAGTGCAACGCAAGAAACATTTAAGACCGAAATAAGAATTTTAAGGATACAAGCTTAGCAACACCGTTTAAAAAGAAAGTTTTCGTATATTCCTTTTGTGTTCTTGAAGAAAAAAAAATATAATAAGAATGCCTCAACAAAAGATTATCTTTCACTCAAGGAGGGCATCCTTGTAATTATTTACCACCTCCTTACAATTATTTTGTAAACCTCTTTTAACAATTTCCCTGTAAGCTCATAACAGTTTCATAAAATTTTACCACAAACCCACTTAAGATACTCACTCGCGTCCTTATCCAGTTCCTTGCTACTTGACTAGCAACCGCCAAGGATTGGTAAGGTAGCACCAACAACAACAACAACAGCACGACCGAAACCTGAAACAAAACGTCTAAGAGGATTTCCGGGATATTTTCTTTCTTTATATATATTTTTTCTTGTTCCGAAATAAATGGAATAAAGGAGCCTGAACGGATAAAACGTGTAGAAGGGCGAGTCTGTATGGATCATAACAGTCAGGATCTGAAGCGGTGGTATTTGTGGCCCTTAGGTCCCCATGTGGCTCAAGCAGCTATCCCGAATCCCGATAAACCGGGGTAAAGAGATGGCAACAAAAAAATGCGAAGAGAGAAAAAAAATATCGCCCCCCACTTAAGTTGATTTATTTGCTGAGTGTACAAAATTACACTTTGACGATGACTTGAAAAGGGCTCCCGCCCCCCGCACGCACCAGTTTCGTACCATAGCGCTACAGCGAAAGTCCCATAGAAGGTGTAGTAGTAGGTGAACCGAGGGTCCGGATACGTTGTCAGCGTCTATGTTTGCTTACTTTCCGCCATGTGTTTACCAAAATGACATCATATGCAGAGTTTGCCCGGAAGCTAAGCAAATTAAGAGGACTAATCACAGGTGGAACGGGAGCTGCTCCCGGGTGCCCGTGTACACTAAATATACCCAAGTGTACGCGAGGGGACGAACGACTCGACTCAACTCGAAATGGCAAATCGATGGGCGGCGAATTGGGGCCGGTCGGTACGCAATCATCTAGAAGCTCACGAGGATCGAGGAGATATTTATACAGCAGCTTGTTACAGGCACAAGCAATCAGTCTAAATATATACGAGAGAGAGTATGACTGATATAACGGTAAACATTGTTGAGTAAACATACCTGTTCATATGGGGTACTGTGCTCAGCAAAACGCCCACTCCTGACCTCTCTTGATCGGCTGGCTAGTCGAGAGTTATATTTTTTTTATATGTTGTACTAGTACAAAAGCGAGAGAGTTCGCCCCATTTGCTACACCCGCCCGGAACGGGAGATTTAATCCATTAGCCCCCGAGTGCAGGCTGCGGCTGGTGCTGTTAAAATAAATCGCCGTCAAGTGGACTGACAGAATTTTGTGACAGGATGTGCTGCCGGCAGTGACATCGGTTTATTCCTAACAAACCACCCCCGTGGTGATATGGTCTCTCACAATTTCTCGGCCAAATGTGCGTTTTATTCCCACTCATGCATAATCTGAGCTCCAACATCCCCCTAGTCCTGTGACGTCTGGTGCTGGTGGTGAATAATTGTCGAAGGTTAATCACGAATTCATACAGAAACCGGGAGGGGATATGCCAGCTGGGGCTGCTGCTGCTGCTGGTTCTGGGTAGTTGTGACGTGATGGCGTGCAAAGTGGAAATAATGTCACTTCCTCTAAGAGCTTGTGGCTAAACCATGTGTAGCCTGCACACGCTTGCCCACCTACTTACCCCTGGATATCCTCTGTTTTATGGCCAAGCCACCCACCCACCGATATACAATACGTGAGAGAGAGCGCATTCCGGCACCTTTAAACGAGGATAATCGATGCTTTTCATAGGGGAATTCCTGAGGTTGATTCGATTTTGTAACCTCGACCAGATCAAGGTGATAATTTGGTGCCGGAATTTATATATTGTAACGTTTTTGATCGGGGGGTTTGAGGGTGGCAGACGGTAAGCACCTCCAATCTCATACAGTACAAAAGGGAAGTCACTCGCAGGTAACAGCAGAGGGTCTTTAGCTAAGAGCTAGTTTTCGGGGGAAGGAAATTGCTGGGCGGGTATATAATTTTTTCACTTTATTGCATTGTTCCGGGGGTTGAAAGTCAATGGACAATAAAACCGGGAATTTATTTGTAAGATTAACGTGTTTCAATTTAAGAAGGAATTTAGGTTATATGGATGATGGATTTCTGAGGGGTTGCCCGGAATATTTATGGGGTATTTATGTATTATGAAGTTGTTTCAATTAAAGTGCATGCACACAGGGGTGTAAACAAGGAACGGCGCAAAAAAAGGAGGGGAATATAGGTGCTTTATGATTTTGTATACATATATAGAAGTATTCCACAATTTGGAAGCGTGTTTATGAAATTAGAACACTTTTAGTAGATCTCTAAATGCCTATCTCTAGTGGTAATGGAATATATTAGAAGTCGATTAAAGTCCCGCTCATACATTTGGGGCAAACAATAAATGATAGAGAAGAGTTTATGATTAAAACTACTAGTAATTCAATTTCTGTTTAGTTGAAGCGTCATGACTGCGTTGTTTTAATTTTTTACAAGCAATCGAACCTTGATCTGGGAATTGGCTAATGCAACGAGCTGTGTAGACCTATTGCTTCACGAGCTGTGGGACAAGTAGCACAGTGATGCTGAACATAAAAGTCGTCCAATTTCAGGCCAAAAAGTTCTGCCAACATCGTTCGATAACGCAATCCATTCTCTGTAACCGGGGCTATCCAGCTATCAAACTCGATGTCAAAATTCAGCATCCTAAGGGATAAGGCAAGCACCTTGCATGGGTCATGAGTCGAGCCCCACCTTGCATTGGTCGTGAGTCAAGCCCCACCTTTCATAGGTCGTGAGTCGAGCCCCACCTTGCAAAGGTCGCGAGTCGAACCCCACTCACTGGCATAGTGCTCCTACTTCACAAAAATTTTTTAGATTGTTCATGATTGGATAAAATGTTTACATTAAAATCTCCCCAATTACGATATTCTCATAGTTATGTGTAGCTTTCTAGAGCCATACTTCCAATTCGCAAGCTTCAGTTAATAAGAAAATTCCAGAAGGACGCCTTTGTGGAAACATTTGCTATAACGACAGATAACTTGAATATTAAGGAACTCTAAAACATTATATATACACTGAAAAACCTGACATTTTTCTTGACATAAACAGATACTCCAGAACATTTCTGAACATCTTATATAGCTGCTCTAATAAGCTCTAATGAAACAAGTTTCGAGGAACATTATCGCGTAATAAGGCTTCCCACGCAAGTATCATATGAATACCAGATTCACGGAAAATTTCCTGTAATTCATCGATTTTATCACGTAAACCACGTTGCAAAATGTTGCATTAATGTTGCAAAAATTAAAGCCTTGATCTCTGCTTTGGAAAACGTTGTGCAGCTTCTAATTTGCTTAACCGAAGTCACTGAAATGGAGTAATAATTTGAACCTACATGCATAATACCTTTTAATATCTCCCACGTAATCTCAATTGAGATTTTTCAATTTTTTAAAATCGTCGTGTGCAAGATTTTATTTGAGATGATAATTTGGACTCCTTCTTGCCCCTCCTCTATTCCACTCGCTTTTTCCGCTTGTAGTGTACGCACAACTACCAAAACGTGAGCACTCATTCAACGAGAATTTTATTACGCTAAAATTCGGTGTGTACCTTCCTGTAGTTCTATATTCTAAGGGCCTTTTCGAGGGTCAGTGTTACTTCGCTCGAACGTTGCAGCATTCGCCAATTCGCTCGTTTGGCTGGCCGGTGGCGGCTAAACAATCGCGTAAATTTTTTTGGGTAGGATATAGCGATTTACACATAAGTAGCCGGCAGGCCATGGCCTGAAGGTTTCAGCCTTGAGGTCAAGTATCTAGCTAGGCGCGCAAACCATTCACACTCGCGTTCGCGCTTGTTCGCGGGTGTTCACGGTGTGAGTCTGAAGTCGCCTTGAAGTTTTCGTTGAGGCCATGAACATTTTTGTACTTGAATTAACAACCTGCTATGCTAAGCTGTCGTCTTCGCCGGTGTCTGTAGGAAATCATGATCTCACCTGCATGCCACATGCGGATACCAAAAGGTATCAGGCGGATACCAAAATATCATCTCTTAGTCAGACTAAGTAATCTCCGGCCTTCATAGGGCCGTGTCGGCCGATCTGGTCTGAAAGGCCACTGCCTACCAGCTGGCGGCCTGTAAGTGAATGGAAGTCTTTAGTCAAGAAACATGTTTTACTTAATGTAACCTAGTTTTCTCGCAATTTTATACTGTTTCTTGAAAAAAAATTACTTGATATTTGTCGAGACCCCCTCTCTCCCCCACGTGAGATTGGGTGAGATTCAGTTAAACCTAAAAGCAAAAAGTTTGAAGTATTTCAATAAACAGCTTCCAACTTATGCATGGATCCATATCAATAATGGAATTTTGAGAAATACTAGATGATCTTAAAATTGTATTAACAGATTGCTGTAATATACTCTAAGACCATTGAAACCTGCCTAACTACATCTGCCCAACTTATAAACTGTTTTAAGATAATTTTAAAAGCCGACTGCGAAGTCACGATCTTTTTCCTGTGATCTTCCATTCTGTAAAACACTTTTCAACACATTTGAAGCCTTTTCCGAAATATATATTCAATAAACCTAATCTGTTCTATATATCTTCCCACCCATTATACCATAAACAAACCAAATATTTTCTTTTTAAATGCCTCATAAACGTTTAATCTCTTCATATCCTCTTAAAATCCCTCAATTTTAAACGGAGCACAGCATCAAAACATCAAAGAAACCCCCACTCCTGGTACCTCCTACACTAAATGGCATCATTGTCTAGTACCTGCCACGATAAATCACGAAATGATTTATCCCCGTGCATTTACCACGCTTCAAAGAGGCTTCATTTAGCATCAACATATACGTTCGTTCGTTCGTTTCGTATCACTCATCCGTTTCGTAAGCCTTTTAAACCGTTTAAAATCGTCATAAACTAAAAGTGTACCGCGCCTGTTTCCCGCGACCGCATCTTTCCCAATTTTGAGTGTGAGTTTGCTGCAGCTAAAAACCCCATCCTTGTGTGGATCATGTTGAAAAGTCCCTTAAAAAATATTTAACAAGCATCGGGAACATCTTCCGAGACGAATGGTGGAAAATGGGTGCCCGTAAATCTCGTTTTGTAGAGGAGCGGAACCGCCAAGGGTAGGGAGGGGTATGGTACATGTTATATACAAGCAGCTTGGAAATCACATCTGTTCGGGATCAGGAATCTTGCTAAGTGCCCCAAACAATTGCTAATTTGTCCGTAATTAGTTCATAGAAGTCGACAGCGGCAGTAGCTTGTAAGGAGCTCAACATGGGGAAGGCTCTGGAGGAATCCTTGTCGCGATTCCTAATTATGGAGGAATCAGTTCCTTGGGAATTTTGTTTAATTAATCGCAACGCGGCTGACGATTGATAGCACAGCCAGTACAGAGTACAGGGTTGGTGTTCTTCGGGGCTGCATGTTGGGCGTGTGTGATTTTCCTAACCACAGCGGAATCCCATATTTCACGTCGAGTGGAATTCTTCTTGTCTGTGTAGCGGCGGCGGCGGGGGCACAACAGAACACAAGCCTTGGAAAAGTCCGCGATAACGAAAACAAACATCGGAGTGATTCATTTCCTTTCTGGGAAATTTTAGGAGAATCCGACTGTAAGGGTATGTCATACCAGCAGAAACAACTCCCTTGCTGCCCTGTCACCGAAAATAACACTGGCAACGGTGCGCGCCTCCTAAAATGGGAAGTTGTCATCGCATTCTAATGTGACACAGTGCAGAGTTCCCGTTCCATCTGCAGTTGGGAAATTCTTCGTTATGACGTATTTTTTTTTTTTAGAAAAAAAAAGAGGAGAAATCCGTAAATCCTCTGCACAGCATCCGAAACGTATAGGGATCATCTAGCCAGTATCCTGTCCTGTGTAGGAAAACGTATTTATAGTATCCGTCTAGAGAGGGCGAAGCGAGCGCGTCGCTTCTCGGATCCGGGCATGTTTTATTGATATCAGCAGTTCAACCCGGAGGCAGGTTGCTAACGAACCATCTGCACTTATATGTACATGACGTTGGGAATACCCCGCACGACCATGCCCTGGCTGCTGGGGCCACCACCATCTACATCCAGAGAGAGATACTATATACGTACTATGGTAACTGCTCTGCTACTGCCTCGCGTTTCTTTTCCTTCCATTTATTTTATTTTTTTTTTATTTTTTAGGCATTTATGAATCTTTACGGGCACCTGCCATCTATAAATCAGAAAAAGATGAAAAAGAGACCGAACCGAAACCACACCAAAGCCAAAGCCCATTTCATGCCGTTGGAAACATGGAATTTATGAAACATTAATTTTAATACGTCGCTAAATTTGTTTCCATTACTTCTGGGGCCTCGGATATTTAAGGCGAAGATATAAGATATAAGAACGGAGAAAAATGCCATAGGAAAATAAGAAATACGACTTGTTGTGCTCCATAACGAACCGGCTCCACCCGTGCTCTGATGCTGATGATGCTGGGCTGGCTGGTGGAGCACGGTGCCAGTTGCTCCAACAGAATTCCGTGGGTCTTAATAATTCATTAAAATACTTTAAATTGCCGAATGACGTATTTTTGACTTTTTTATCTTTTTCCCTCACAAAAAGTGAAAAATGAACCCTTTTTCACATGAAATCATACGAAATATGCCACAGTCACAGAATATACATCATTTGTTACAATTCTTGGAAGACGTTTGACACTTTTGACAGGAAGATCGAAAATTTAGATACTCAATACCACTTCTAAAGATATTCATTCCTAGGGTGGACCGCAGATATGCCAGACATCTGGGTGATGAATGTCTTTTGGGGAAGGGTGTGTGCTGCACAGGGTGTCAGTAGGATTTCCTTAATAGTTCAGCTACACCAATACTATCTGTATATTTAAAGAGAGTTCCTTTTGACATTGGGTACCCCACTCCAGAACCGGGGCTGTATCCTTTAGTAGAGAAATTTATGTGCATTCAAAATACGACAGTTTTGTGATTATTTTAAACTTAAGAGAAGAGGGTTTTGGAGTTTAATTGAAATTTTAGGAAATTTTGCGGATTTAATGAAGTTTTTGTGCCCCCCTTCCACCAGACCCTAAAAACAGGAAGGAAATACACAACATGGCTTTAGGGGACATCTTTCGATGTGACACTTAATAAAACACGTTTGGTGTTTATAAGATTAAGTATTCGGTTTGAGTTTGTAACCTCGTAAGGATTCCCCTTATCAGATTTAAATTAGATTTTCAAAAATTTATATCGTATCTGTGGAACAGTTTATTATTGGGTGACAGGCTTAAATTTTACTTAACTTAAAGGATATCATTGATGAATATTAAAAACTGCTTTAATATTTAATAATGTACACATACACTCCGCGACAAAAGTTTGACCTCAGGTAGAAAAATAGGAAGCAGGTAAGGTGGGTTGTACTGAGCGCAATGTAATTATTTTTATAGAATTCCGGGTTGATTTTATGAGATACTCATGATTTGGTGACCTACTTTTATTAATTGTTATAAGAAATAATGAAAATTTTGTAAAAAAATGGGATAAAAACGCCGCGACAAAAGTTTGACCTCACCAGTTTTAAAACACTTCTGTTAAGACTAAGAGCGAGTGGTTGTTAGTGAAGTTGTAAATTAAACTTTTTTAGTAATTTTTTTAAATAAATCGGTACAAATATGGGCAGTGGAAAGCGCTTATCACGTGAAGAAATCGAGCGAATCAAAACGTTGAAAGAAGAAGGGTACTCTAACAGGCAAATCGCCCTTAGATTGGGTAGAAGACTCCGAGTCATCAAAAACTTGCTTAAGGACATCGAAAATTACGGTAGGAAGCCGATACCAGGGAGACCAAGGGCCACAACAGAGAGAGAAAGGAGTAGGATCCAGCGAACAGCGTCAAATTCATCCATGACTGCCAGGGAAATTGGAGCTGAAGTCGGAGTAAATGCAAGTTTACGCACTGTGCAGAGGATTTTGAAGCGCTCACCAGTTCTACAACGTCGCCGACTCAAGAAAAAGCCGATATAATTACCTAGACACAAGGAACAACGCTTGGAATTCGCTCGCGCTCACATGGCCTGGAAAGACGAGTGGAACCAAGTTATCTTTTCAGACGAAAAACGGTTCTGTCTTGATGGACCGGACGGATATGCATATTATTTCCATGATTTACGGAAGGAAGAGAGGTTTTTGACTCGACATCACCACCGGGAAGGAGGAATAATGATAGGGGGAGCCATTTCAGTTAGAGGACCAGTGGAGCTCAAATTCATCGAGGGAACTCAGACAGGAGTACGTTACCGGTGGAAGAAATAATGGAATGTCAAACATGGATTTTGCAACAAGACCATGCAGCAGTTCACACCGCTAGGGTGGTTCGGGAGTGGTTTAGGGCCAATAACGTGGTGGAACTGGAGTGGCCATCGGTGTCTCCAGACCTAAACATTATAGAGAACCTATGGGGCTGGCTCACGAGGAGAGTCTACCGCTCTGGACAACAATATGGGACTATCACAGAACTGAAGACTGCAATAAGGACAGCGTGGGATGAAATTCCACTAAATTTATTACAAAACTTGTACAGTAGTATAGGAAATAGAATTTATTAAGTAATATTAAACCGGGGAGGCCATACCAAATATTAATAAATGGAATTTAAAGTTAAAATTATTCTTTCTTTTATTTTTCTTATCTTCCCTTGCTTGATTTTCAAAATAGTTCCCAAAATTGAAGGTGAGGTCAAACTTTTGTCGCGGCGTTTTTATCCCATTTTTTACAAAATTTTCATTATTTCTTATAACAATTAATAAAAGTAGGCCACCAAATCATGAGAATCTCATAAAATCAACCCGGAATTCTATAAAAATAATTACATTGCGGTCAGTACACCCCACCTTACCTGCTTCCTATTTTTCTACCTGAGGTCAAACTTTTGTCGCGGAGTGTATAACGCTTGTTTTTGAATAAGAAGTTAATTCTCTAATTGTTTAAGGAATATAATAATTTCTGGATTGATTTGAAGTAAAAATTTCTTTTAGAGAAGTGGTCTACTGCCAATATCCACTAAGGTACAGTGTTTCTTGCGTAGAAACCTTTAGAAATTTTTTTTAATCCCGTACCGATTATCGTAGAACAACAGGTAAATAAATGTGTATTCCTTTATCTTTTTTTTAAATATAACTAGCTGGAACCCGGTGCGCCTCGAGGCACCCATAAACCAATAGTATGGCGTGCGCCAAAACAATTGAGAATTTCAAAATCACTTTTTTCATAGGCAGTGAGTCTCGAATCCTACCATGAAAGTGAAAAGTGTACGCACAACGAAAAGAAAAGTGTCATTCTCTTCGTTTATAAACACAAATCACCCTCTCATTTATATTCTCCCAATCCCAACTCAACGGTCTCACTGCCGCTCTTGTCGTGGTCAGATGCTATGCGGAAGTGTTGCTTTTTTTATGTGAAAGACTAGAGAACTCAAGGAAAGCTCTTTATACTGTCGACAATATATTTCGTTCGTATAGACTGCAATGTCGAACAACAAGCTTTAGCCGGAAGATAGTGAAGGAAGAGAGAGAAGTGAAAGAAGAAATTGCCACAACCAAGCCGCCATATTTTTTTATTCCACCTACTCCCAACCATTACTATTACGACTCTGGCATCGGGGCATAGAGAAGCAACTCAATGGAGTGTTTTGGCTTCTGAAACGAGTTGAACCTCATCAACGAACCGATGACATTGGTGCTCTACTGATCGAGAGCATTTGTCTTATAATGACGTATGATTTCGCCCGATCGTCAGGTGCACGCCATATTAAACCAACAGTTGCAACGTGAACAACAATACAACCGTGATGAATTAAACGAAAATGTGCTCACGAATGTCCAAAAAAATGAACCAGCAACAGAGTTATATTTACGACTCGTGTCATTCCCCCACCTGCAACTTCCCCTTTCAGGCACTCTACAAACTAGAAATTCGTTTCTAAATAGAACAACTCGACTGTGGAACAACCTTGCGCAGGCAATATTTCCGAACTCTTACAATATCTAAGAGTCCAAACGCAGGGCTTCTCGCCACCTTCTTCAACTCCCTCGTATTGGTACTGCTGACGCACTTAACGGGTGTCTTAAATCGTCTAAGTTGTGACGCCACGTTAAAACACTTAAACTGACTTCAAACATGTTGAGTTCAGTTGCGAAATGACCAAACTGCAGACGTATTTTCGAAGCAATTATTGGATATTGGAAATGAGGCAATCGTAGCAGCTACTTCAACCGGACTCATTACATAGCCTGACGATTTTTGCAATATTACCACAACGAAGGGGGAGCTCATAGACAAAGTTTTTTCACACTTTATGCAAAACTTCAAGAACCACGTTTGGCCGAGCGAATGTGCTATATTGGCTGCTAAAAACCAAGACGTCAATGCAACTGTTCCAAATTCAATTCCTGGTCAGTTGATTTCGTACAAATCGCTAGACACAGTCATGTATCAAGACGAAGTGGTGAATTATTCCAAGCTGTCCGGATTGTCACCGCGTTGAAAGTATCATCATGATCAGGGGGCGGCGCTTTCATAGGTGCAAATGGTGCACTTGCACCGGGCGCAGTTGGACGAGGGCGCAATTTCAGAAAATCTTTAAAAAAAAATCGAAAAAGTATTCCCGTGAGATCTGAACGCCAAAGTAGGCCGGGAGCCCATATACAGGCAATATGTCGGCAACCACAGCTTGCATGAAAACACTAATGACAATGGACCGCGAGTTGTAGAGATGGCAGCAAGTAAGAACTTGGTCGTTGCAAGTACTAGATTTGCGCGTAAAGATATCCATAAAGCCACCTGGGTATCTCCTGATGGAGCCACTCGCAACCAAATAGATCATGTGTTGATAGACCGCCGCCACCTTTCGGGTCTGATGACGGTACGAACGTACCGAGGTGCCAACTTCGACTCGGATCACTATCTTGTTGGTATGGTGCTCCGAGAGCGCATTACAACGCTGAAAAGCTTTGTATCCGCTGATCAGGCTCGAATCAACACAGCTGCACTACGCAATGAAATGGCCAGAAACAGCTACGGTCATGCATTAGAACTCGCCCTAAGTCCTGGGGATGAGATGCCGGGCGTTGAAGAGAACTGGACCCGCCTTAAAAATACTGTCATTAGTACTGCTGATTCCATCTTAGGCAGAAGTCATAAAGATCGGAACGACTGGTTCGATAATGAATGCAAGCTGGCAACTGAACGTAAGAATGCTGCGTACCGAGCCATGCAGCAGTCTCAGAGAACACGGGCACGCGAAGAGAACTATAAAGAGCTCAGAAAAGAAGAAAAGAGAATTCACAGACGGAAAAAGGAAGCCTGGGAAACAAATCTCGTCTGTGAGCTAGAACAGTACAGAGAACGACGGCCGCACCAGGCGCGGGAGTTCTACCAAAGAGTCCGCAGTATGACGCAATTCACACCACGTTGCACATACTGCAAGGACAAAGAAGGTAATCTGATCACCGATCCTAAAGGCATCTTGGAGCGATGGGAAGAGCACTTTCATGAATTGCTAAATGGCGAGCTAACTGAGGATTCGGAGGCTCCACCAATATCTGATGACAATGCTATGCTGCCGCCACCAAGCATAGAAGAAGTTAGCAGAGCCATCTGCCGGCTCAAAAACAACAAGGCCTCGGGTGCAGACGGCATCGCAGCGGAGCTGGTTAAATATGGAGGGCCTACATTACACCAAGCGATTCATGAATTAATTGTGCAAGTATGGGAGCAGGAAGTGATGCCAGAAGACTGGAGAAAAGGCATCCTCTGTCCGATACACAAAAAAGGAGATATCACAGCGTGCACTAATTATCGCGGTATAACGTTGTTGAGTACCGTGTATAAGATATTCTCCGCTATCCTACAAAACAGGATGGCCCCATACGCCAGAAACATCATAGGCCATTACCAGTGTGGCTTCAGCCCAGGCAAATCAACGACTGATCAGATTTTCACCTTGAGGCAGGCTATGGAAAAATGTCTAGAGTTTCAAAACTCAATTCAACACCTCTTCATAGACTTTAAAGCCGCCTATGATAGCATAGCCAGGGTAGAACTCTACAAAGCCATGAGAGAATTCGGCATCCCCAACAAACTGACAAGACTATGTAGGTTGACCATGATCAATGTGTCAAGCCAAGTAAAGGTATCCGGAACACTGTCTAGACCAATCAACATCTATAATGGACTCCGACAAGGGGACGGTCTGGCCTGCCTCCTTTTCAACCTGGCGTTGGAGAAAGTGATCCGAGATTCGGGCGTGACATCAAGGGGTACAATCCTCCACAAGTCCACCCAATTACTGGCTTACGCAGACGACATTGACATCATTGGAAGAACAACAACAGCTGTACAAGAAGCTTTCACTCAGATTGAGCAAGCGGCAGGAAATCTGGCACTGCACATTAACGAAAGCAAAACAAAGTACATGGTGGCCTCGTCTGGAAGAACACCTAACATTGGTCCCACAATCAAGGTAGCGGAACACGAGTTTGACGTGGTAAAATCATTTACCTACCTTGGGTCAATAGTAGCAGCCGACAATAGCATGGAACCAGAAATACGCGCACGACTGCTAAAAGCCAACAAAGCCTACTATAGTCTGTCAAGGCTCTTCAAATCCAAATATCTAACCATAACGTCTAAACTTTTACTATATAAGACGATGGTCTTACCCGTTCTCACATATGCATCCGAAACGTGGGTGCTTAGCAAAAAGCACTCAAACCTCTTGGGCGTGTTTGAGAGGAAAATACTTCGGAGGATTGTTGGCCCCGTATGTGAGGAAGGACGATTCCGGAGACTCTACAATGACGAGATCTACGAGCGCTATCGCGACATAGATGTTGTGAAGAAAATAAAGCTCGGTAGGCTCCGGTGGGCAGGGCATCTAGCTCGTATGAGTGAAGATGAGCCTGCTCGGAAAGTTCTCTGCGGTAAGACCTATGGGGTGCGACAGCGAGGGAGGCCCAACCTTCGCTGGAAGGATGGCGTGGACCAGGACGCTCAAAGTTTAGGGATGCCAAACTGGATGACATCGGCTCAGAATCGGGACCGGTGGAGAGAACAGTTGCGCGAGGCCAGGACCGGATCCCGGTTGTAGAGCCGTTAAAGAAGAAGAAGATTCAATTTTCTATTAAAGATTTTTTTTTTCATTTTCCTTCATTGCGATCCAAAAATGAAGAGCCGATGGGGCGCAATATGGCATACTGCGCCGGGCGCAAACAACACAAGCGACGCTCCTGATCATGATGCGAAACATTAATCAACCAAGACTTTTCAATGGCACCAGATTGTCTAAGAAAAACCGAATGCACAATGTGATTGATTCATTGATTGCTTTGGAATGACAACCGCGCAAAGCCAGTCATCGGAAATTTTGCGTAATCAGTTTAGAGTATCTTTGTTTCTCACGCACGCGCCCGCAGCAAGGACGCATAGCGAAAAAATTGGCATGACGAACGCTCCCACCACAGGCACGGAAATCTAAAAATTCAGGCATGAAGATTTATAAATGCATCCACATACACATAGGCCATTCCAAACGCGAGTGTTGTCTTACCAAGGACTCCCCCAACTGAGCACGTAATTTTTTTTCCAAAACTAAAGTAATCCGTATTCCTTAGCTCTTGGAGAAATGTCCCTTATTTCCCCCCTTGTATTCGCCACTGCTCCTGCGTGTTGTCTTTACTAAAATTTTGGTAGTACATGTAGGATGAATAACAGAACAACTGGCGCTTTTGATAAATATTGTGCTAGGAACCTTGCGAATTCAACACAAACTATAGTGAAAATTCTAGTGAGCTATGAAATTTGCATAGCTTACGTGAATTTTCGCTATCTTTTAAATTTTATTAACTGCTTAAAAACATTCTAAAATAAAATAAATGGTTAAAAAAAATTTTTAAAAAAAATTCTTTACATTAACTAAAAAATGTACTGAAAAGTAAAAAATAAAAAATATTTTAAAGAAAGCGTGAAATTTCAATTTTAATGAAAAAGTTAATTAAAAGAATGGCGCATTTTTCATCAAAAATTGAAAATATAACTGTAAATCGCGTGAGATTTACAATAACCCTCAATTTTTTGCTTTGTTAATTTCAAATTCTAACAAAATTTTTTGATGAAAAATGCGCCATTCTTTTAATTAACTTTTTCAGTAAAATTGAAATTTCACGCTTTCTTTAAAATATTTTTTATTTTTTACTTTTCAGTACATTTTTTAGTTAATGTAAAGAATTTTTTTTAAAAATTTTTTTTAACCATTTATTTTATTTTCTACTTTTTAGTTTATTATATGTATTCCGCCATTTTATGATGGCAATTCTATTAGATTTAAAATTACGTCACACAGTTTACTGTATTCATTTGATACCCCTGTCGTGGGCTCGGTGGAACATAATTGCAAAAACGGCCGCCATCTCGGAACCGTCTTCTTGATTTTTTTACAAAAAGGTCAGATTGCATTTAGTACTTATACATGATGAGTTGAACTCAAGTTGAACCCAAGTCTAACTACATGTAAACGGGAGTCGAGTTGGGTTAAGGTTGACTGAACTCGACTCAGCTCTGCTACCTGGGTTTAGTTGAAATTATGCATACGGACATGAGTTCAGTATTTGAGTAGTTGAATTTAGTTGACAGCAGCATCTCTGTGTTTGTTTGTGATTTTTTGTAACGTGTATTGCTTCTTTATTATCAACTCACCCTTAACTCAACTATTCATCTCATCATTCATACACATTAACCACCCGAACTACGAGTGTGTGCAAAATCGGAAGTTGATCGGTTATATTTTCTACTTTTTAGTCTATTATAAGCTTTCCGCAATTTAGTGTTGACCGCCATTTTGAATTTGGAATGACGCCACATAGCTTATTGTGTTCTACCTGTCATATCCTTTCATTTAATACCCATGTCAGAGGGCCGCGGAGCACAATTTCAAAAATCGGGCGCCATTTTGGAACCGCCATCTTGATATTTTTACAAAATGGCCAGATTGCATTGTCACCCAAACTAAACGTGTATGCAAAATTTCAGCTCTATCCGAAACCGGGA
The DNA here is from genome assembly GCA_949987705.1 of Thereva unica. NCBI lineage: Eukaryota > Metazoa > Arthropoda > Insecta > Diptera > Therevidae > Thereva > Thereva unica. The sequence continues at coordinate 14,366,912 of OX465285.1, forward strand.
AGTGGGTCAAATTTAACTTCCAAGATTTGACGACAAACAGTGTAAGTGTTGGCCGCCATTTTGAATTTGGAATGACGCCACATAGCTTATTGTGTTCTACCTGTCATATCCTTTCATTTGATACCCATGTCAGAGGGCCGCGGAGCACAATTTCAAAAATCGGGCGCCATTTTGGAACCGCCATCTTGATATTTTTACAAAATGGCCAGATTGCATTGTCACCCAAACTAAACGTGTATGCAAAATTTCAGCTCTATCCGAAACCGGGAAGTGGGTCAAATTTAACTTCCAAGATTTGACGACAAACAGTGCAAGTGTTGGCCGCCATTTTGAATTTAGAATGACGCCACATAGCTTATTGTGTTCTACCTGTCATATCCTTTCATTTGATACCCATGTCAGAGGGCCGCGGAGCACAATTTCAAAAATCGGGCGCCATTTTGGAACCGCCATGATGATATTTTTACAAAATGGCCAGATTGCATTGTCATCCAAACTAAACGTGTATGCAAAATTTCAGCTCTATCCGAAACCGAGAAGTGGGTCAAATTTAACTTCCAAGATTTGACGACAAACAGTGTAAGTGTTGTCCGCCATTTTGAATTTGGAATGACGCCACATAGCTTATTGTGTTCTACCTGTCATATCCTTTCATTTGATACCCATTTCAAAGGGCCGCGGAGCACAATTTCAAAAATCGGGCGCCATTTTGGAACCGCCATCTTGATATTTTTACAAAATGGCCAGATTGCATTGTTATCCAAACTAAACGTGTATGCAAAATTTCAGCTCTATCCGAAACCGGGAAGTGGGTCAAATTTAACTTCCAAGATTTGACGACAAACAGTGTGAGTAAAATAAAAGCGGGCGCCATTTTGGAACCGCTATCTTGATATTTTTACAAAATGGCCAGATTGCATTGTCATCCAAACTAAACGTGTATGCAAAATTTCAGCTCTATCCGAAACCGGGAAGTGGGTCAAATTTAACTTCCAAGATTTGACGACAAACAGTGCAAGTTAAATAAAAGAATTTAAAAAATCAAAAAAAAAAAATTTATATCAAAAAGACTTTTAAAAATAAAGTTTGCATTTATTTTTTCGTGGAACATTTTGCATAAGAAACGTAAATAAATTAAATACAAATGGAGTTCCAACATTCACTTTTTTTTCCAACACAATTTTCACTTATTGTCGCACAAGCGAATTCCCAAAAATTAATTTTATACTATGGCATTCGCAATTTTATAGAATGTTTTTTTTGTATATGCGAAAGAGCTAGACTCATATAAAATTCGCATAAATTAAAACTGAAATTTATATTCGCCTCAATCACTGGGTACCACAAGATTTTTCCTCGAATCCCCCAACACTGGCAAAACTAATAAATCTCCATAATAAATATATAAAATGAATAAATACATAATGTATATATCTGTGTGTATATATTCTCCCCTAAAAAGTTTTCTATCTCATTTCCATTTAAAATTATCTAGGACAGAAATTTTCTACAAACAGAAAAAAAAATTGAAAGCCCAAAAATGAAATTTCACCAATATTAACACACAAAACTGTCACCTACCCCCCAGCTCCAGTAAAAGGGTTTTGGCGGCCGTGTTCGGTTTTAAACATGGGGCTACCCATGGTACAATAATACAAGGTAAGCTCATAAGGAAAAGCTCTGTTTCCATCTTGAAAAGCTTTGACGTCATCAAGATCTTTTACTTCTCTACCATTTGAAAGTTAATTCGTTTGTAAGACGTTTTCATTCAAAATTATTGTTTATAATCAATATAAAATTAAAAAAATAAAGAACAATATTAAAGACAATTAATCATCATGGTTTAAAGCAATGTAATGCTGGGTTTCCGCCAAACAGAGAGTTTCAAAAAACAGTTTTGTTTTTAAACATTTTGTTTGTTTTTAAAAACACTATTCTCCTACAAAAATGTTCTCAAAATTGTTAGATTTTTGCAAAACATTGATATTTTTGTTGACAAAAACAATTTTTGTTTCTGTTTCTTATTTTGTCTGTTTGGTGAAAACCTGGCATAAGAGGTTGCAAATATAAGAATAATAAGAAACCAAATGCCGCAATAACAAATTTTCAGTATTTTACGTTTCCTAAAAATCAAGATATATCGAAATTGTGGAGTGAAATGTGTAACAAAAATAAAATTAGTTTTCAAAACGCTATTATATGTTCAGTACATTTCAGTGAAGAAAGTTATACTCTCAATTCCAGACTATTGCCTTCAATTTTTAAAAAATATTAAATAAAAACGCGTTGCAAAGTTCCAGAATAAGAAAACATTTTTCAAAATTATAATAAAACCTAAATTAGAATAAACAGAAATTATATAAAAAATCCGTTAAGAAAGGCACAACATGTGAATTTACCAGATAATGTAAAATCTTTGTTTTTTTAGATGTAGATTATATTGCAGAATTATAAATTTAAATAATAATATTAAAAATCAACAACGAAAGAATAGAAATAAAAAATTGCCAAAATAATTACTCTTAAAATAAGCGTTTTTTAATTGAAAACCTATTTCATACCATACAAATCTGCTTGAAAAAGATCTGAGTGACGTCACGGCAAAAGCTTTTTTCTCTTATGAGCTTACCTTGTATTATTGTACCATGGGGCTACCCATGTTAATATTTCCCTACATGATGTTTTCTCTATTAATGAATATTCAAACTGATTAAAGTAAATATTGATACTTTCAGGATATTTGCACAATCCTCGAGAAAGTACGTGCCATCCGCATTTCTGATACCGATAAACTATGACCTAGAGGCGCCTAGAATTTCAGTAGCGATTTTCCAGCACGTATCCGTAGAATACACACAAAATTTTTAGCATTTCAGAACTATTCATACCGATATCAAAAATCTGTTCTATGGCCCCGAGAGATCCTTAGACAGCAGATTCTGTTCCCAGAAGGATATTAAGTCTTAACTAAAAATCAGAATCGATTGTATCTCCTCCATGTCCCGGCCGGACTCTTGTAAGAGGAGTTTGTTATACCCGACATCATCTTGGTCCTTTGTTTGCTTAGAGCCCCTCAAAAACGGAGCGCCTCGTGGAAGGAATTTTCCCAGGCATTGAAAACCGGATGAAAACCGCCCCATTGCGCCCCAATGCGTTCGTTCTCTCTGCTGCCGCCCTGCGTTCGCCGCCCGGCCGGCATGCCCTGCAGAAGAGTGACCCTGAGGAGAAATCTAGTCTTGTGTAAAATCAAATTAAGTCCAGGACCAATTTCAGCCTGAGCTGAACCCTTCGCTGCTTGGTGACCGTTTTCCCCTGTGTGTTTGCCGGGGATGAAGAGGTGCTGGCTGCCTATAGAAGAAGGTTTGGGTCAGCTGCTCCTCTTTCGCTCTACACTATGGAGTTTGGGACACGTCATAAAATTGGGCCACAATAGAAAACTGTCCTAGTGGCGGGCGGGCCAGGGGCCGGGGATGGTGCGGCTCTCAAAGAATGATCTCATTAAAGTTAATTCCTTTAGGTGGGTCGTGGTCATTTAGTTGATTAGTTTTGAGGTCTTGGGAGGCGTAGGTATTCCTTGGAGGATCGCCCTAGGAGGAACGCCGCATGAATTTAAATAAATCCGATTTGGGATTTTCTAGCTTAGCCGATTTCTTAAGGTTGAGGGAGATGTGCCGATGTTATTAAGAAGGTATTGATGAAAATTTTTGAATTGAGTTTGAGAAAGGATTTTTTTTCGTGTTTCAGTGTTTTCTTTAACCAAACAGGTTTTTTTTGTGGATGGAATTTTTCGCCCAAGAAATCTTGTTTAAAAATAACCAGGGATTATGCGAAAAAGTACTTACTCCTTCGTAGTCTCGTAGGAGTTTTTCTCGACTTCTTAATCCATTTTCTAAGGGGATACGAATCTTGGTTATTTAGTTTATGAAGGTAAAGTTATTTCATTTTAACCCCATGTAAATCAAAACTTAAATACATAGATGCAAAGTGTCAATTATCGTAGTGTATTTTCGAACTTTTGAAATAAGGGGTCGGCATTAGATATTAGGGGGTCGCAATTCAAAAAAATTATTATACAAAACAGTGTATTTTAAGTTATAATCAAGTGTTACCTACAGAGTGTATTTGCTAAGTTTAAAAAGAGGCCGGCTGTTGATTTGAACGGGCTCTACAGGCTAAACCGTTACATCTTATCCGCGCCCCCACCCATACGTTTTTCTGTTCGTCTAACCAAAACCTATCACTAGTTGGCCGCTATGTAAACCAAGCAAATACACCCTGGGTCACCATGTTATAACAACCCTATAACATAGTCCAAAACTTTAGCCACGATTTTCCCGGTTAAGGTCGATCCACACATATCCGTGACCTGACGGCGACTTCAGTGCAATACCGGCGCATCAGTGAAAAAAAATATCGATAAGATGTAATTCCATGGGAGCGGCATCTTCCCACACATCTGATGCAGCGAGGCACCGACGTTCTCAGGACCCTTCAGGTTTCCGAAAATTCCATTAAATACGTTGCCACAGTTATTTTTTGATTTACCCCGGACCTAAAACAAATGTCTTTTTTAAATTGAACGGAAAAAAGCGATCCGTTGGTCGTTCTTGGCATTTTTACAGCATGAGATGAACGAAGCTATCTAAAGCCTACACAATTCTATGAACGTCTTCCAGCGTTGGACGTTTGATGGTAGGACGCATCGTATGGCCGATACTCAAACTAAGAGTGTCCAATGTCAAGCGTCCAATGTTCGTATTTGGACAAGTTCGGGCTTTTGTCGATGCCGACTCAATCATTGGAACCCAACATTAGAATGAAACGCTAACCGCATGTTGTAGAGAGAGATTAAAACGCGCCACGAAAGCGATTAAAACGTGCCCCGATGTTCTTACGATTGGTGAGCAGAAAATTGAAGCTTGGCTGATCAGCAAACTGAGAAAACAAGCGTCCGTAAGATTCAAGGTGTGGGAACAGATCAGGTACCAGGAAGTTCTGATGGACTGGAGGCTTAGTTTTAAAGCCAACGTGGGCGCCCTAGAGTGAGCTAGTGGGTTTAGCTCAGTCCTGCTTTAAGCAGCGCCTGAGTGGGCAGCAGCGTTTAACAGGACGGCTAACAGCAGAAAATAGATGACCAGATTCAGACTAAACGCCCTCCGTGAGTGCTACGCGTACAGAACCACATCTAACGATACGGCGTCAGTGATATAGGGTGCGCTAAAACAATTGGGAATTTTACGCGCAGGCCGGGAAACGACAATTCTATACACATTAACATTTCGTAGACAAGAACAAAAAATAGGATAGATCGGCAAAAGTGAAAGGTACGCTGAAAGGCGGGAAGATGGGGCTGGAAGAAGCCGAAGGAAAGAGAGAAAGGCACATAAATCCCAGGAGTATTATCAGCTAGAAAAAAGCTGATCCATTGTCTAAAAACTATGCTAAAAATGCCAGTCATGCGGAAAGAATGGAAGACCATTGTAGATGCCTTAACATCTAGGTTGCATCGGCTAACATATGGTATAGGTGCTGCGCTATACATAGTCAAATTAATTGTTTGGTTTGTTAGTAATAATTCATAAATCCGAACCCTTATTCAACCCCAACAAACCGACCTAAATACTTGTGACCTAATTAATATGATTAGTACTTAATATTGCATTTTCTTTCGTGTTTACATCGTTTTAAAGTAGTTTCCCTAAACAAGAATTTAATTTTAAAGGCAGCTTTATAGAGAACAATTCCACGCCAGAGAAGAAGGGTCGAAAACACTCCCATAAAATCTTGATCAATTTAATTTATTTTTTAGGGTAATTAGTTTAAACGAATCAACAAAAACATAAAATCAATTCCACCTTCCACCTACAAAGACGGCACACACGGCTATAAAAGTGTTCGATTTCACGAATGCCGTCTATACCTACTGTGTTCTGTTCCACATTTCTAGCCTCAATTACAGTTTACCTTCGGAATATTAACAGCACACGACAAATAGATATAAATACCGCAGTATCGATGCTGCCTTCGCGTATTTAGAAATAGCATCGACGTGTCTGTTTGAGGAGAACTTAAAACAGAAAAAATATCGATAAGCAATTTATGGATTTAGATTAGAAAAGAAGAACAAAGCAAAAACTCATAATTTACTATTCAAGCATTTTTTTCAGTACATCCTTCGTATTTTAATCCTTTTAACGCTAATCATAATTTTATTTTATTTTTCATTGCCTTTTTTTTTCATAATTACCATGCACGAATACCACTGAAATTGATGAGTGGCTTCATCTCCATGTTCGTTTGGCTAAAGGCCAATGAGCTCTACTAAAGAAACTGGCATAATAACGGCTAAAACCCTTCTTTAGGGCCAATACACAGCATACGATAAACACGTTACACTCCGGCCTCTTAATGTAATCCAATCCATCCTGAAATGGTTTTTCCATGAAAGTTTCTGGTGCCGCCGCCGCTGCCGGCATAAAGTTTTAATCCTTAATCCATCGAAATCCATGACTTGATTCGGAGGGTAACTGAAACTCGAGGAAGTGGAAGAGAGTATAGAAGTAAAATTCAAAGCTCCTATTAGTTTAGGACCAAAGAGTATGGGCGACGCACACACACACACATCCGTCCTTCACCTTAATCCGTTTCTACCTTTTTTGAAAAGCGGTGCCCCTCTCTTACACATGTCAGATATGCTATGCCTTGGTGGATATAGCGTTAAGGAATCCGAAAAGTGCCCCAAACAACTTCCACTTTCTCTACATATACATATATGTACATATATATACTTTTTACTTTTCTTTCCCTCTTGGCCCAGTAACACACATGTGGGTATCGAGGTTTGGTCCCAGTAACATGAGTCCTATTAAAGCGGTTTTAAACATCCTGCACGAGCGTACCAAGGAAGACGTCGACCCGGGTCCTATATCCCTGCCTCACCTACGGCATTTTGGTCGTGCTCGCACTGTATTATTTACCAGGTTACCCATATATACTATATACGTACATACCCACCAAAAGTTACATATTCAGTTAGCAGCAGGAGCAGGAGGCTCCAAGCTCTGCGGTTATTCCTTGGAGAGACATTTTCCCAGTACATGGAGAAATAAAAGTTTCGTCTTAATTCAGCGTACGAAAAACAACAGACTTGTTAAAAATACGGGTATAGTTGCTAGACCGGGGCTGGGGTGCTTCAAGAAACGCCAAGAAAGAATGTTTTGCCAACACACAATTACAGCATAAAGGAGATGTTTTTTTTCTGTTTTTGTTATTTTTTCTTCTAGCATAGATGTAACAGAAACACTACACACCTTCGCCGGGGGTCATGCGAAGTGCCGGTGTTGTGGCCCTGAGGCTGCTGCGATGTTGTACTACAATACATAATACAATTCAGGAGGGCTTCCGCTTAAGTCCTGTGGCTTACGTTTGTCGCTGGCTCTACTACTTGTTTCGCTATCCTTTATGATAGTTTCCTTGTTTGTTGCAATAAACAGAGACTTCATAACGTTCAAATATTAACCCGAATCCTTCGAAGGATTTTATACCCAGATGCTATGGTATTTTGTTGGTTGTTGAACAGCTCTATAAAGAGCTTTAGAAAATGCTGCTCCTATTTATAGTTATGGAAATTGTGAAGGTTGATACTCTCTCTATATGGAACATGTGTAGAAATAGTTTAAACTGCAGGATATAAAGCCGTGGGATTTTTTGAGGGTTTTTTTCGTGTGTTTGAAGGAGAATTTAAAAAGTAAAATTTTCTGTTTATATTTTATGCCATATTCATGTGGAAAAATAATTTTTCTTTGTAAAAGAAATAGTGTTGTATCATAGAAATAGCATCAGGTGCTAGTATGTTAAACATAAGACCGTAGTACGTGATAGTGGCAAAGCAGAAGCTGTTGTTTTCCTTGAATGGGTGGTAAGACCAAATGAGTCTCTAAGCATTTGAAAATGTTGACTACTTGAACAAATAATATTCGTACTCGATCGAATGATGATAACTGGCCTATCCAGTACCAAAAAAATAATTCTGTGTTATTATCCTTTTCTGCGTAGTTATTCATCATCATGAGTTCTAAAGCTTGCTGATGACCACGGCTAATTGTCGATCTCTGGCCCGTTTTTTTGGTTTATTATCACCAGTTGTCTTATATCTTCCTTGACGTCCTGGTAGTACTTTCCTCAGTACTACAAACTACTCGGAAAACTATTAATACTTGCACTGACCAATCAAAGATACACCCTGATGTATTAATCGATGCATTGGTTACTGTTTTTTTCAAGGGACACGTTGAAAAACAAGCAGGAGATTCCATCCCCTATTTGGGAGGGAGAAGAAGAACCACAAAGTGGCCACAAATAACTCACTGTCCTGGTACTCCCAGTGCACGCTACTGTCTTTCAAGCGGAAACGATCTTGAAAGCCTGATAGACAATGAACTTCGAACGTACACAAGGGTGTTGCATTGGAATTTTCGTAGCTACAGCCAAGCCTCTATAAACGCTCTAACAATGACCTTAAGGCTGGTCGTCCACTGGAAGCGTATTCGAGCGGCTACGCGCTTCGACGACATGAACGGCCACTGCAAGCGACTTTGAGCGGGCGGCTATAGGCGTATTCGAGCGTGCCACGCGAATCCAAATTAATTTGGATTGGTCGCGCGTAGCCGCTCGAATCAGGAAATAATTTTCTCCAAAGCCTACTATATTTACAAATCTCAAAATTATTATGTCAAATTCACTTCAAACTGAGCAGCATGCAAAGCTTGCAGTGGACGACCCCTGTAGCGTGTAGCCGCATATCTCAGAGCCGCTTGTAGCCGCTTTTGTAGCCGAACCACGTAGCCGCTCGAATACGATTCCAGTGGACGACCAGCCTTAAGCTAGTGAAGCGATGCAGAGCTGAGTTAGTGTAAAGTAAAGTAATGTTATTTAAATTTTTGTTTCATCTTATATTTATTATCAAACGCAAAGTAATTTCATACAAAATATGATTAAGTAATAAAAGGGTAATAAAACAACGCAGAAGTAATAAAAACCCAAGTGACAAACATGTTACATGTTTGAGTTTTTCACTAATATCGCAAGAGAATAAGCGGATGTGGAAGATCTAGTCGAAATCGTCTTTTCCATTTTGACCATTGTCGTGGTTAAATGGTATGCGGAGATTACTTACTACTTTTGAAAGGGCTATTTCAATACCTAACATTTATAGGTATACAGTTGTTATCAATTCGCAACATCGCCAAAGGGAAATTTGTGTTTTGGCATTATGTCCAGGCCCGCCACATCATCTTGCGGGGCCCGGAGCTAAAATATGATAGGGGCCTCTTATTATTATCATTATTATTATTATATGGGGGCAACGAGTTACGAATATTGTCCACTTACCTCCAGCAACAGAAAAGACTGGCTGCACCCCCAACGAAGGTTAAAAGTTATTTAGTGAGCGGATTTGAGTGGGGCTCCAAACTTAATGAGTTGATCCAAACATTTCAATAAAAGGGGTTTTAGTTCAAAAGCCTAAAAGAAACGTAGTTATGATGAATATGATGCAAAATTTGATCAAACATTAAGTTCGTTTAAAGGATTTAGAGAATCATACCTTCAATTAAATCTAATGCACTAGATTTCAATTTCAAATCCGTCCATTTCATTTTTCCACATTTAATGCTATTTAGTCACTTATTTGCCCATGAGCCTATTTCAATTTCTGTCCTCATTCACATATGAAATCCATTTCTATTGATCGTCATTCCATCTACAATTAAAAGGTTCCACTACTCTACATTCATTTATCAAAAAAATATTCTTTTAATAAAACAGGAAATACATAAGTGAAAAAAAAATACGGTTCAATACTATTAATAGCTTAAATATACCCTAATAACTTTTCCAACACCCTCTTTTCTAAGCCCATGGCTGAGTGCATTGCCGCCCTTGAATTATACTACATTAACATTACCATCAATGGGGGGCCACACGCTCTCAAACATTTATGTAGATAATGAAAAAGGATATCCATTAAAGCTCCTTCACGCATAATTGAGCACAATTAGAAACTGTCTAGCTGTTTTTAAGGTCGATAAAATTGTATACAATTTCACGATTTTCACTACTTGAAGCTTTTTATCCAATCAGAGTGTGCTTAGACAAGCGTTCATTAAATGCCTTGTCATCGTTACTTTGGTGGGGTGTATGTATGTGTGTGTGGGGGTGTTTGTGGGAGAGTATAAATACCTTTGCATTATAAAGTGTCGATATCAGGTTAAAGATAACGAACTTGAGAATAAAACAGAAAAAGCCTTGGGGCGATCCCTTTGAAATCCTCCTCTCTTAGTTAAAAGGTAAATATTAGCTTTGTGGATGGGGGGGGAGACGGCTGGAGAAAGTCGATCTTTACTAATTAATACTTATCTAAAAGGGCATTAAATTCCGCATAGTAAAATATTACGGTGGTTTATGGTGGGTATATATATTTTGGCAACAACAGTTCGCCCAATATCCGACAGGTGGGTATAAAAGTTTTTTTTTACAACTTACAAGGACGATTTTTACCTGTGGTTAATTAACATAACAGCGACCAACCAACCAGAACCAATAGCATTTTTAATGGTTTTGTTTGTGGCTTTGGTTCCAGTTCAGGTTCAACCAGTTCTACTTAACCGATTCTTATGAAACTTTGTACGCACATTGAATTACCGTGACAATGCAATCTGTCAACGGTGTATAAAAATAAAGATGGCGGACGACTTTGCATTTGGGTTCCGATTCCATTGAAAATCGGCATTGGGAGGTTTTTAGGTTTCAACCTCTAGGCCGGGCACACTGTGTATAAGAGCCTTGCCACTCTACATGGAGGGTCGACTCTACATGGACCTCTGGGTGGGAGTAATATGAAAGAAACAAAAAATTAATAAAAAAAATTGGAACTAAAACACAGCGAAAAAGGAGGCTAAAAAATGCAAAGAAATAGTATAGAGCAAAGCACACTAAAGTAGTCGTCCATTAATTACGCGACGCGTTTAGGGGGAGAGGGGGTCGAGCCGAATCTCATCCAACAGTGGAAAATTGCTAGAAAACTGGGTTATGTTTCTCCACTGAAAGCTCCCTTCATTTAGAGGCCGCCGGCAGGCCAGGTCGGCAGGCATGGCTCGATGAAGGCCACACAATACTCAGTCTGACTGAGCGATGAGGACTTCAGGTATCTGCCTGACAGGCCGTTGCATGCAGGTGACGTCATAGATTAGGTTAGGTTGAAATGGCTGCTCCCCACTAGGGAACCCACTTAGGCATGCCATTGGGCCCATTGTGATGCCATTCTAGTGTTGGGACAACATTCAGGCCATTTAGAGCCATTTGGAGCTTTTGAAAAAGCGACAAAGGTCAAGAACCCCAGTATTTTGCAGCTCGCACAATCCAACAAGGAAAAGTAAGCCGAGGAAGCCCCTTTTTTCGTTGCAAAGGCGGGACTGGTAAAGAGAAGATGGGCCGATGACAGTTTCTTCCTCATCCTCATTACCACAACATCTGCATAAGTCGTTGTGGGGAAGTCCCAATTTTTCGGCGTGCGGGTCAAAGGGACAATGACCGGTCAGCACCTTCACTACATGGCTTATTTAATTTTTGTTCAACTGAACAAGAGATTTTGAACGCTTCAGGTCCAAAGTTGGCCACATTCCATGAAGAGTGTGACACACGGTGGCTGTGGTCCATCTCACCCCAGATCTAGCGAAGCTGATTTTTCTCACAGCCAGTTTATAGGTGTTTATAGGTGGCTAAAGGCATTCCCATCTGGGTAATGTGGGGTGTCCTTTCCACTTCAGTTCCCTGTCTAGCAAGCTCATCTGCCCTACGGTTTTCCTTAATCACCCTATATGCAGGAACCCAATACAGAGTTATATCAATCTGAGTGGTAGTCTCACACAGAGACATGCAGCAGCTCAGAACAGTCGTAGATGTTTTGACGACAAAATTAAGAGCCTTGAGGCCAGGCGGCATTCGATGGAATATCTATGATGGAATGAGATATATTATTTATCTTAGAGCACTTTATTGACTGTTATATTCCAAAGGAGCGGCCTCACCTTGTGGGAATCTTCCAACCCGTCTGATTTCTTCCGAAAGCCCCAGACCAGTCTTTATCACCCTGCACCCTAGAAGCTGGTCAATAAAGGACCTGGGGCACTCATAAACACCCAGACGCCGCAATGCACCTGTGACCGCTGAAGATTCAACATTGTTGACAGCATCTTCGATATCTAAGAAAGCAACCAGAGTTAACTCCTTCAATTCAAGGGATTTTTCAATGACCGCTACTAGGAAGTGGAGAGTAGTGTCTACCGATTTACCTTTCGTAAAGGCATGCTGCGCGGGAGAAAGCAGTTTGCTATCAATGCTTTGCTTGGTATGAATTTCCACAAATCCACTTTTTCTCACAAGTTAGAATCTTGTGGAGAAAGGATGTGAGATATATAGGTCTCAAGTCCTTTGGATTGTGGTAGGGGATTTTACCCACTTTTGGAATGAAAGCCACCTTCGCTACTCTCCAGGACGTTGGTATGTAACTTAGGCGACCGGGACTTCTATAGATGGTTGCCAGTCTACAAATAGGTCGCTTACTTCCTGAATTTTAATAGGATATATTTCGTCCGACCCAGGTGTTTTATAAAGCTGGAAGCCTTCTATGGCCCATAGGAATAAATCCCTGTTTATCAGTTTGGCTCCCAAAACCTGTTTCTGTGGATGCAGCAAGAGATGTTGAGCCAGGAAAGTGCGCATCGAGTAGGAGTTTCAGTGACTCCTGACTACTTGTGGCCCATGTACCCTCTGCTTGTTGCAGCAATTCTTGACACATTGGGCATAAAGAGAGAACCTTTCTAAGTCTTGCGGTATGCGAAAAATCTTCTATTGTCTGACACAAGGCCTTCCAGGATTCAATCGTTGACTTACACGGTTCGTACTTGAACTCCCTGAGACGACCTTTATAGTTGTCCCAGTCCGAATATAAGTTAGACCGTTTGGCCTTATTGAAGGCCTATCTACTTTCAGACCTGAGGTTGAGAAGGTTCCAATTCCACCAAGGGGGTTTGGTTTTACCCCTGTATTTCCAAGTGGGGCAGGCTGCTTCTAAAGCAATATTTAGGAGATTGCTGACATTCTTCATCTGATATTCGAAATCTTCAGCGCTCCAAGAGTGGGTGAGAACATCCTCGGAGAGCAATCTGTCCACCACTTGTCTGTATACGACCCAATTCGGACATTCCTGCAACCAGGGGCCTTCTTCACTGTTGCGCACATATTGATATTAAAAAGGATGACCTGTGGTCAGAAAAGGAGTGTTTACTGGATACTCCCCAGGGCAGGGCTGCGAAACAAGAGTAGTGTCCAAGACTTCCTGCCTTACCCTTGTAACGAACGTAGGTTCCTTCCCCCTTTTGCACAGCAATAGATTATGTTGATGTAAAAGGTGGGTCACTACAAAGGTTTACAAGAACTACTAAAACAAAAAAATAAATCCGCGGTTTTTGTGCCATGAGCAGACATTCCCTTAACCTAGTTGGTGAAGAATCCGTGATGGTTGCAACCGAAATTGTAAATATTTTAAGAGTAGTCTGCTTTGGCCCATAGGTGGGATATACGTTAAAAAGTTTAAGCCAGACCAGATGGTCTTGTCAATACGATGCTGTCAAAGCTTTGAAAAATACATGATCCGTCCCTGGTTGAGACTTTGTTTAGTGTGCTTGTAACAAAATGCTAATAAGGTCTCGACTTGTTTCTGTGTCTCCAAACGCTACTCTTTCACCCACATTGCACATTCATTGACCCCATTTCATGTTGTTTGAGGAAATTTTCAAACCAGAAAAGAGCAAAAGTTTCTCTAGAAATATCGAAGAATCTTATCTTATTTTTGGGTGAAGATTTTTATCTTTATTTTTTTGCTCGTTTTTTATTCAATTTAATTCGACACTTGAGACAATTTATGGACTACGATTTGGGATTAAATTAAACTGGTGACATCTTCGATGTGGGAAGTCCCCACCAATCAGGCTGTGTGTTGATTGGATTTGGCAATAGATCGAAGTAAACTGCGTCCCATACCAATCAACCTACACCTCCTCATACCACTAGCCCGAAAACTTGAAGACGTGTTGTTCTGTGTCTCTTGATTCGTTTCCTTCTTCAAATCGAAACCAAAAAAAAATAAAGGCCAAATGCCAAGAAAAAAAAACGTCTTATATCTAGGTGACGAGGAAGCTCCTGAATTATCGCTGAATATTTTTTCTCCTCTTTTTTTTTTGTTGAAAATAAAATGTTTTTAGGCGTTAAGGATATAAGGATGAATTATTTTTGTTTTCTAGATTGACTTCTTGAGATTTCGTCTTATTTTTTTCCTTTTTATCATCGAAAGAAAAAAAATTCTTTTTTTTTCACTTTCTTCCGAAAATCTTCGATCGGTCGAGATTCTGAAATGCGATGTGAGCGGATGACAAATGAATGAGTGAATAACGATGAGTTCGAGAATTGGGAAAAGTTTGAAAAATCGAAAATAGATGGAAAATTATGGACATATACCTGAGCGAATGAAGAAAGATACACAGACGAGACGAAAAAGGGGAGAAAGATATAATATTACAGGGCAGAGAGCTACGCCACGAAGGAGGGATTGCATAAATGAAGGAACGATACCTTAGAGAATTTTAAGATAAACCTAGCCCCCGTATATCACCACTAAGTTCAATACGAAGAGAGTTATTGATATGAACAGGTGATGAAAAATGATGAATTGATTTTCTCCTGTCGATCTATATATACATATTATGTATATATAGTATATACATATTTTGTTTGCATTGATTTTTATTTATATATATTGTATACACAAGTATATTTCTTTCCTTCCCAATTTTTTTTTTATTATTATTTTTTCTTATTTCATTTTCATTATATATTTTCTTCTGTGGATTTATTTATTTTTATTTTTTTTATTTTTTTATTTTTATTTTTTTTGGTGGAAAACTTCAGACAGAGCAAAATTTGAATTGATTTTCAAGCTAAAAGATATTTATTTGCACCGGGAATATTTTATTCATGAATTTCGTGGAAATGCCAGCTCTGAAGTATAAAAAGAATTTTTTTAATAGGCATTTATTGCGCTAGAATAAATTCGGAAATCAATTTTTTTGTTTGTTTTTTTTTCTATTTAAAATCTTCTAAAAGATTTTTTTTTTGCCTCTCATAAGTTTAAGGGCTTATTTATTCTTTTAGATTAATTTCAAGGAAAAATACTTGTGGAGGTCATTGGCCTTCTTAAAATGACAATTGTCCTTTTTTAGTTATACAGAAAAAAGATTAGCACAAGCCATAATTTGGATTTAGGTCACTTTCGGATTGGTGACTTACGATCGGCCATCCATTGGAATCGTATAAAACCGGCAAACCATGTCCGATAGGGTTTATTTAGATTTAGGTCACTTTCAGACTGGAGACTTGAGACTTGTCAGCCATTGGAGTCGCATAAAAATGGCAAGCCAAGGGTTTATTTAGATTTAGGTCACTTTAAGACTGGAGAATTAAAACCGGAAAGCTATGTCCTATAGGGTTTATTTAGATTTAGGTCACTTTCAAACTGGAGACAAGACCGGTCATCCGTTGGAATCGTATAAAAGTGGTAAAATTTTGATAGATTCCATAGTGTTAACTGGCATTTAGGTCACTTTCATACTGGCTCGAAAAAAAGCGAAGATTACCAGATCATATGATAGTTTGGATTTACTTTTATACTGGCGGCTTAAGACGTCCTGTGAAAGGGTAAGAACGCGGCAGATTTCCCAGATCCTATAGCGATAATTTGGATTTAGGTTACTTTTAGGCTGACGACTTAGGACCGGTCGTCCATTGAAAGCGTAAAAAAAGCGGTACTTAGCCCAACAAACAGTTTTATTCCTATATGCACCTCCAAGATCTTCTAGGGAACAATTCTTTCCCCTAGGAGATCTTGGAGTTGCGTATAGGAATAAAATTGTTTGTTGGGAACACAGATCCCATAGTCAAAAATTAAATTTAAGTCACTTTGAGGTTGGCAACTTAAGACCGCTCGTCCATTTGGAAGCGAATAAAAACAGAAACGATTATAGAACCTATAGTCATAATTTAAATTTAGGTCACTTTCACATTGACAACTTAAGACCCGTCGTGCATTAGCAGCGTAAATATTGCCAGATCCTATATTGATAAATTAGATTTAGGTCACTTTCAGACTGCCGGCTTAAGACTTATTATTAGTAGTATTAAGTAAATCCCCCTTGAAGCCCAAGAAGCCAAGTCCTGTGACTTTAAGATCACCACATATCTGCCACTTATACGTGTTAACAGTGACGGCGGAGCATAGTCATTGCGGGTAGGGAGTACGCGAACAGGTAACCGTAAAAATGTAAAAAATTAGTCGGTAAATTGAATTACCAGCTGCTTGTTGAGTCACATATGATTTTAAATTCTTTGGTTATGGGGTTACGCCCGATTGGCATTTTGGGAGGGGGTAGATAGGGCCCCTATGAGCTTAGTCCGATCGCACCAAGTGGACCAGGTGTGGATTGACCTATAAGACCCACACAAAGGGTTTAACGCCTTGCCTCATTCGCGCCTGGTCATAAGGAATGTCCATTTGCCCCGTTGAGTAAAAATCATTGCTCCTCGATTCCGAGTGGAAAAAGGAGGCCGAAAAATTTGAGAATTTCGGGGTAGGGGCGGCGCTCTCATAGGTGCGAATGGTGCACTTGCACCGGGCGCAGTTTGTCAGGGGCGCAAAAAGAAAATAAAAACTTTGAAAAAAAAACAAAAAAAAAACAATTGAAAAGAATACTCACGGATTCAAGAAATTAAACAACTTTACCTAATTTCTGTCCCTGTACTTTCTCATGTAAAATAAAAAGGGAGGAATTTCACTTCTCAGAAAAATCTCTCATTTATTTGGAGCATTTTTTGTAAATTCTATAAAAAGCACCATATTCACTTACACAAAGGAAAATTTTTCCGATGGCTCTGAATTGTTTATTGCGGTTTACCATGATTGATATAAATTTAAGGGCATTGTTGCTGCACTTTTAAATTCTGTTTCAAGAATTGTTAAAAGGAGGTAAATGAACGAAATGAGAAGAGAAAAACACTCCTTGCGGCGAGAACTTTCCTTTAATTGCCCTTTTTTCATTGGCCTCAGTTCAATAAAGTTCAATTCATTCTGTATTAGTGGCTTCACCGGCTGGCATGTTCAGTTAATGCTTGAAACAGTTGTTGCTTTCTCGCCAGAAGTTAGAAATGCAAAAGCTCACTGGAATGACATTTCATTGTTCCAGTTGATTACTCTCTTTTTACTGAGCTTTTACTTTCAATCTCAATTTCATGTTCTGTTTGGCGAACTCAGTCTTTATTATTGTCTGAATTCAATATGTGAAACTGTATGGGAACTCAGGGAAAAGTTGAAGTTCAGTACATCAATTCGCTCGAATTTGCGCAGTTCGCTAGGTGAAACCCAGCCAGGTTCACAGGGGCCAACCAACAAAAATTGGTTGTAATCATCCATTCCCTTCTGAAATTCGATGAAGAATCGCATGGGGTTTCACAAGAACCAACGTTTCCAACAAAACTATACGTTTGAACGCTTTAGCTTGTTGTTGTTACCTTTAAATATTAATTCTCTCTTCTGTCATCCCTTTTTCCTTTTTCCTAGCAAAAGGGAGACAAAAAAACCACAGCAACTACACAGATGTCAAAAAGTTGATTCAAAAATTCCGTAAAGGAATTCAGAGGTTTAAAAAATCTGCAGCCGTCGTTTCGCTTACTCTCTTCACCGCAAACGACGTTTTCAGCAGATTTTTGTTGGTTGGATGTTAACCCATGTGAAACTTCCTATCTATGTATCATTTTTTTATGTTATACACATTATTATGGTTCAATCTTAAATTTTGCGCAAACTATGAAAATTGTTTCTCCCATTCATCGAGTAGTTTGTGTCTTTTCCATTGTCCTTCACATCGTTCAAAAATGAACAGCTTATGGGGCGCAATGTGGTATATTGCACCGGGCGCAAAAACCACAAGCGCCGGCCCTGTAGATATGTGAGTAAAAACTGCGCCGGTGTTGAAAACTTTATATTTTTAAACGCGTTTCATTTTACCAATACGGTCTCCCAACTGAGTACTAATTACGTTCAATGCTGCTTAACCTCTATAATTGAACCAGAACTCGTCTATTGAGTATGTTAAATGCTACGCTTCACGGTCTCCAACTTAATTAATATGAAGCAATGCAACAACAAAAACTAAAGCTATGTATGAGTTAAACTAAAGCTCCAGCCCCAGCTTCATCGAATTCAGTTGAATAATTTTCCGTTGAGTCGACATAAGTGGCTTCACCAGCAAAAGTCCAGTTCATGTTCAGTTCGTGCTTAAAATTATTTTTGCATTTTCGCCAGAAGTCAGAAATACAAAATCCCACTGGAATGACAATCCACTATTCCAGTTGATTACTTTCTTTTGAGCAAGCGCTTACGTTGAACTGGGCGAACTTGCGCAATTCGTCCGCTGAAGCCGGGGTATTTCTTTAGAGCTTTTCAAAGAGCTTTCCGAATACATAAGGCAGATATTGCCCCATTTAATTTGAAATAAGTTTTGCCTACTAGGGTCATTATGAAAAACTGATAAGGCATGTACCGCACTTCATTATCGCTGATTTTTTTTGAGTAGGGTCAATATTCAACAAAATATTGACGACCTTACAAGAAATAAGTGTTATCTTATCAAGAAACGCGTGCTGGCTATTTAGGAAAGATTCTTTAAAAATAAATTTGTAGAAATACTCACTTTAAAATAAAAAACGAATCACTAGGAAAAACCCCAATTTCTTTTTGTGTGTGTTTTTTTTTTTAAAAATATCCTACACATACTTTTGGGAATCGCTGTAGTATTGTAGTAAGAAATTCTATAAATTAAAACTTTCTCAAATATTCCCCCCCAAGTATTTCCAAGAATACAAGTTCATCCCCCCAAAAACATTTTCAAGACGACATAAAATTATGTTAATAATAAAAAAACAGCACAAAAAAGTGTATTCCAAGTCCAATGTAGAAATACGAGATTCTTTTGGGTTTTTTTGTTATAATTTAAAAAATTGTTTTAGCTTTAAGAGTTCTTGGTAAAATTTGTTTTGGTTTTTTTATCAGCAATTTTTTCAGCAGAAAATTCTGGTTCAAAAAATCGATTGTGGCAAAAATAACATTGTTTTAGAAAAACAAGAAAAAGTAAAGAATTTAATTTTAGTCACAAAAAACAATATTGAATTTAAAGGTTTCTGGCTGTATCGAATTCAATTGACAGTTTACGGTCTTCTATTTTGAAAGGCGCCTATAAAAAAATAAATTCGTAAAAATAGTTAAATAATATAAATATGGTGGAAAGGCGGACAGCCATGGCGATCCAAAAGGTTCGAAACTAGGCTTCTGAAATGGTAATCAAACTGCATAAATGAACACTTTCATTTAAGCAGGGATCAAACCAAAACTAAACTAAATCAAAACTATGAGACTTCTGGTTGTTATATAAATAGGATGAGAAAGTTAAAAATTGTTTTTAAGCATATCATAAAGAGCAAACATTAGAATCGTCCTGGCTAGATGGCGTCAAACGCGAGAGCTCTAAATGTACGAAATTAAAGAACATGCAGCTATGACAAAGTTCGATAGTGCAAAAAATGTGAAGGCGACAATATCGCTGAAAACGACGTTAAAATCACTGGAAAAGAAGAACTTCCAAGAAATTGAAAGAAAATAAGAAAAAAAGATATCCTCGAAATAAAAATCATTCACACTACGGTCTAGAAGTTCATTTGAAACAAACTTTCGCTGCCAGTATTTCGGAACCCGTAAATCAAGAATACTTAAGTGAAAATCCTTAAAAAAAACTCCTGAGGAGTAACGTTTTTTTAATGTCAATCCGTCATGTCGTCTAGTAGTAAGTTTGATTCGAAGAAAGAACGAAGATTTGATAGATAAATAAGAGCCTGGAGGGTACTGACGGAAGTGACAATGGTTCTTTCGCTTGAACTCCTGGAATTCATACCAAAGAAAAGAAAATTTTCAGGAAGCCTACTGCAACAAAAATCAATACAAAAACATTCTGAAACGGGGCTTTGATTTCGCAAAGTCCATATCCTCAATAGCAGCCTTCTTAGCTGTAATGAGAAAAGCTCAGGCACGAGATAAAAAATGTAGCAGAAGAAATCTTGCTGTGAGAATCCAGATGCACTAGAAACAAGTGGTTCAATAAAAGCTGCAAAACAAGCATAGGGCTATCGTGACGACCTTCCTAGATTCCCGAGATCAAAATGAAAAGCTATGATCAAGTCTCGATTTAACTGAACAAGATGTCAAGAAAATCTAGAGATACTTGATAGATAAATTCATTTAATTAGGATTCAGGCTTACTGACAATGTGTAATTAGAAACAGAAGAAAATAGATAGACGTGTCTTATTTCTTTAGAAAAGATACTAAAATACTTTATGTTTATAACACATATGGGCAAAAACGCGGAAAAAGGCATATGCGTGTCCGGAACCGATGACCGTTTTAGAGTCGGAAATGAGTACCCAAAAAAAATGCTTTCGGTGGATACCGACCTAGACAACATTTTTCCACAAAAAAACTGCCATCCAGCCAGCCATAAAGCCCGGCAGGCCCCAGAAACTGTGCAAAATGTCCCCTCCGTGGCATGTCCCAACTACAAAAATCCAGATTAATTGGGCATATTAAATGGACCAACTTGTGCCATTCGGGATAGGACGTTCACGAATGGTTTTTGGGGCCTAAAACTTTGATTTTTTCTCTTTTATCGCAAACCGGAACGCCAAAATACAGAACTTACACGTATTCGAATTTTGTCCGAAATTTTCCGTTAAAATTGCGAACCGCAGTGCCGCTAGAGCCTACATGCGTTCGAATGTTCTGTTGTGGCTCCCTCTGCTCGGGGGATGTTTCATGAACCTGCAACAATTCGAAAACCCATTCGGCGCGTTCGATTTGAATCCCTAACTGTAAAATTCGCTTGCTCTAAAATTCAACGTGCAAACGCATATTCAAACAAGTCCCCACCGTGGCAGTCGCGGTTTCAGCTTCAAACCGAAAAAAACGCGTCAGAAGTGAAAAGTTCAAGCTGTTCTAAGAAGCTGTGGTCACCGGTAAGCGGAAATTCACTCAGGATTCTTCCTGAACTCAGAAAAGCGATTTTAAGTCAAATAGTCTCCTCCGTGGCGGTCCCCTCCGCGGCAGCTTTTTCTTGAAATCTATATAAATATAATTGGAGTGTCTGTCTGTAATTTCAAAATAATTGTGCCCATAATTATGAAAGTGGTCTAAGTCAAAATTTAAAAAAAATGAGTTTATCAGTTATTTCATACCACATTAGTTTAAACTAAATGTATTCAATGTAATTTTTACGAAATTGTCAAAAATGAACCATTAGATAGTGGTTGTAATTTCAACATTATATGGAATTCATTCAGTGTGTCAAATGCAATTCATTAAATATCTTCAAACAAGAAATATATGACTTAGACCACTTTCATAATTATGGGCACAATTATGTTTTTTTAAGTTTTTTTGGTTATTTACATGTAATTAAAACAAAATCCACTATTTTTAAAATTTTTGTCTGTCTGTATGTCTGTATGTCTGTCTGTTTGGCCGCGGTAATCTCGGAAACGGCTGGGCCGATCGGGATGGGACTTTCACTGGAAGATTCAGTATTTTTGCGAGCATGTTTTAGGCTATTTATATACACCGTATATTAGCTCTATCTGTATGTATGTATGGATGTATGTATATAGACAAAACTTAAAACTTGATTTTGACCCACTTCCATATAACCGTTCAACTTCAAATTTTGCACATATATTTAGTTCGGGTGACAATGTAATCTGACCACTTTGTAAAAAAATCAAGATGGCGGTTCCAAGATGGCGGGTGAATTTCGCAATTGGGCTCGCCGATCCCCGACATGGGTATCAAATGAAAGGGGATGATAATTAGAGTACAATTACCTATTTTTTGTCATTATAAATTCAAAATGGCGACCAACTATGCCGGACTCACCTTTTCTTTACAACCCACTCGATATGGGTACCAAACAAAAGGATATGACAAGTAGAATACTATTACCTGAGCGGCGTCATTCAAATCTATCTATCTATATAAATGTAAATGGCGTTTCTGTCTGTGATTTAAAAATATAGTTCTGTTTCATATGGTTATCGATCTTCTATCTATCTATCTATCTATCTATATAATTATAATTGGAGTGTCTGTCTGTGATTTCAAAAGCCATTTTTAAAATTGTTGGCTGTATGTATTGCAATGGGAATTTCACAAAAAGATTTAATACTTTTGCGGCCATATTTTAGGCGAATACGACTATCAGATACGATTATCGGTACCGACTATCGTGTCCGACTACCGGGTTACTTTTTAGTCTAACCTATAGGAGAAGGAAAGCAAGTGATCATTCGAATTGTATACTTGACAGACCTGTATCTAAATATCTAGATATTCCAAAAAATATCCTGATCGTTTTATAGGAAACATTCACGGAACAATCGATATTTAAATAGGCTCTTTCAGGTCTACAATTGCAATGATAAAAAGTTTGTACTCTATCAGGGATATATTTTTCCCGATTATCGCCTTCGGTTTTTCAGTCTGATCCGATAGTAGAATAAGGTTTCGAAAGGCAGCCATCGATATTTATTATCGGCCTTGAAAATACTACTCCTTCTGAAACTTCGACTCTTTTAAAAATGACTTCCACTTTTTGACTTTCCTCGCTATGAAGGATTTTTATTGATTGTAATAATAGGTACGCATTCTTTCTGATTCTGGCTTCTTTTTCACTCGAAAAAAAAAATTATTTTGTTGATATACATATACTAGCGAGCCGTAATTGGGATTCCATTTTATAGAAATAAAGAAGTATGCATAGCAAAGGGAACTTCCAAAACCTCAATTTCAGTAGACAATTTACAATATTAAAAAAGGAAACCGCAAACAATGTAAATACAAAAGTCGCATGCCATATTATCCTACAAGAGAAATTAGGTAAACAGGTGAATGTTCAGGTATTGTTTTGGGTCGAAAATTCGGCCTTGCAGGAATGGCAATAAAAAAACGAGTACCTGTTTTTTATGATGGGTTAAAAAGAAGTCTATGAATAGGATATTTAAAACAAGGTTCTGCCAATTATTGTAACGGTACACTTTAAAGGAAGCTAGAGTATTTCATTCAACACTTTAGTCTTGAAGGAGGCTTTGAATGATCGAGTTTTGTTTCGTAACGAAGTGATTTTGTGACGAAGCAGTTTAACCTTGGTTATAGAAAAAAAATTGTTTTAATTGATTTGGTGATTTAGCGCGAATTTATTGAGATAATTTTGAATTTTATTTTTTTTCCCAATCTGTGATTTTTTAAATTAAAGTGGAAATTAATAAGTGTAAATAAGAGATATCTGTGAAAATTCGAGTAGGCGTTGCAAGGCACGCGGGTTTTTGCTAGTCTTCAATAAAGATAGAAATTCTGAGAAAATTTCCCCAAAAATATTCCAAAATGGTCGGACGGTCGTCTTGTAACCCCTGTAGCAGAAACGGGCTTGTTTTGGGGCCATATGGGGGGAGAACCCACAAGAAACTCGATCGGTAAACTTTTTTTTGCTGGGTTTTGAATGTGCAAATATGCCCTTTTTCGCGTTTTTGCCCATATACACTACTCAACAAAAAAATCATTTTGGGGGAAAGTGTGACCTTCGCTCACCAACAAAGCACTTAGCCTTCATATGTCCGTCGTATGCCCGAGTGTACAGTTCAATACTCGATCATTTTGCCAAGTTTGGGCGATCTTTTGCTCAAGTTTGGCCGTCCTGGGACCTTATGTGCATCCGTTAAAAATAGCTAAAAAAACTCTACGACCATCATATGTCCTTAAAACCCTAAGCGGCCAGTTTTCGCCCGTTGTAAGGCCATTTTTTTATTTTTACTCAAGTAATAAAAATGGTAGATGGAGAAGTAGAGATACAATGATGATTTCTATCAAATATCTAACGAATCTGCATTAGCCATATGTGTAACGTTTAATAGGTTAAGGGACTTGCAGGACATATTGCAAGAATTGACGAGACAAGGATAACAATAAAAAGTATTTGGGGTTATGGACGTGTTAGACCAGTACGTAGACTGATAAAGAGATGGAAAGACGCAGTCACAGGCGACATAGGTATGATTCTAGGAAACCGTAACTGGAAACAAGTCGCTAAAAATCATAAAAAATGGAGGAAATCTTCAGAGGAGGGCAAGGATCGATATGGAAGGAAAGTGCTTGTATTGTATTTGTAAAAAAAAAGCTGGATTTAGTTTTAGACAGCAGGGCGATAATGACCTCAGATCTCTTAATGAATGGCTATCAGTTCAGGACCCTCCTCGTATGGGTGCTCGGTCACCGAAATATTGAGAGAAATTGTAAAGCTGACGAACTCGATAAGAAAGGCCCGAC
This sequence comes from Thereva unica, assembly GCA_949987705.1. NCBI lineage: Eukaryota > Metazoa > Arthropoda > Insecta > Diptera > Therevidae > Thereva > Thereva unica. Next base: position 14,391,494 of record OX465285.1, read on the forward strand.
TGCCAATCTCCTTCCAGGAAAGGGTTGGTATACCTTGGGCCACTTTCAAACTCCGATGCAAATACCACACAATGTAACAAGCGAAAAAGCATTGGAGGGATCTTAATAAATGCACCTTGGCCAAATTAACCTGGTCCGCTTATGATATCAGGCGGACCACTTCACTGAGGAGCCTTGGGAGGCAAGACTACATACTCAGTTATAGTGGGAGTTTTTTTATTTATTTATTTCGTTTATTTCATGAATTGTACATCAAGATTACATAATCTTTTGACGATGAAAACCGCATGTACAGTGTTGAACGTACACTGTCGGATAGGAGCACATGCGACCCGCTTAGGTCTTGAGACCTACGATTTTGCAGAAGCGATTTTGTAAGAATCCGACACAAAATATTCCTTTTCGTGTTTACTAATCGTCTAGAACAATTTCTAAGGATTTAAGAACAAAAAAGACCTTCAGAACAAAATTTCAACCTCTGACACTCCTTCCATATTTTGTCAAGGATAAAAGCAAACTCTTTTGCAAAATAAATAAAATGGTTTTAAAAATAGATTTGCTTATTTAAAGATACGCAAGAAGAATTTTAACAAGTTTAAATATACAATGTAAAACAATTGTTTTGAATACATTTACAAACTTTTAAAATATTCCAAATGAACAGAAAACAAATGCCTATTTTACATACTTATACATGATTCATTTTAAATGAATTCCCTTTGTATATAAGTATAAGAAGATAATAATGTAGACTACAATTCAGCAAACTTTATATTATCTTAATACCTTTCTGTCTAGCCAAATACATTTCGTTTGGATAGAAACTAAGTAGAAAAGAATACAAAAGCCATGAAAACAAGATTCGTGATCAACTACAATAAAAACTGCATGATATCTCATCAATTAAAATCGTAAAACGTTCTGTGGAACTGATGAAAAGCCCAAAAAACGGATCAAAGCCAAGCCCACAGATATCACAACTATACCCTATATATTTTTATGTTATATCCCATTGTCACCAAAAAAAAAAAAAAACAATTTTATGACATGAACTCCTCTACAGAACAAGATGTAGATATCTCCAAACCCTTGTTTTTTTTGTTTTTTTTTTGCCATTCCAAAAAATGGCAAAAAATCCACCTTTGACCACCACCACGAAATATCAATAAAAAACGAGAGTCGGCCAAGAAACAAGTAAAGGACAAGCCTATGGTTAGTGGGAAAACCGACAACCCACCTTGAACCCTATTAAATCAGGAAGGCGGGCATTGTTTCTCACTTTCAGGTGTCATTAAGGAGTCTCTGAATAACCCTAAATGTCCTGGCTGTGTGATAACAAGGATAACATACTAGACGTTAATAATATACACATGTATATACAGCATAGTATCTTATATATTGATGGAAAAACATATATACTTATATCAATATTAATAAAAGAAAGTCTCTGTATGTATGCATTTATGTATGTGTGCACTATAGGGGGCGCTCCAGTCAATCTCAGAGCTTCGAAATTTTGCATGAAGGTCCGTGGGGGTCTTCCATGAAACACCTCGAAGCCCGATTTTCAAAATTCAACGTGGCCGCTAATAAAGAATTTATGATCAAAACTAAATTGAAAATGGCCGCGTCAATATGGCCGACGAATTTGCCAATTGTGTTCCGATTCCAATGAAAATCGGTGTCTGGGGTTTTTTGAGGTAGCAAATAACGAATTTATGATCAAAACTTATAAATTCTAAATGGCAGCACCAATAGTATTCCGATTCCAATGAAACGCGATATCTGGGGGGGGGTTTAACTCTTTTTAGGCTGGGCTAGAGATCCACAGAACTGAGAGGCAGGAATTTCTAGGTAGAGTGTCGTTCACATTACGATGCACTTATGGGCACTCATATAGCTAAATAAAATAAAGGATCTAGCTGTGTTTGAAGTGAACAGGGGAGATAATAAACATGATGAAATACATCAGTATGAACTGGGAAGACACATTAGCATGTGTCGGAATGAAGCAGAATACTAAGTGTCCCAATTCAAGAGCGCTACCCTACCTTTAAAATGAACAGAGAGTGTACTTCGCAACTAAAAATGATGCTCAATGTGCCAAACAACAGTACTGACAGTACAGTACCGATACTACACTTACAACTTTCTTTGCACGTACACTCCTGTACAACCAAGTCCCCAAGTACTACACTTGGAGTAGTGGAAACAGGATTTGGAACCGCCGGAAATAAGGACAAGTTATCCCAGAACAACCAGGAATACGGTCTTCCGATATGGTGTTCCGATTACACTGTTCATCCAAACAACTCCGAATCCTTTTATCTGAGACTCTTACTGAATGATATACGAGGCCCAATGTCATTTGCAGTCAGTAGATGGACAAATCAAATCTCGGTAGGCTCCGGTGGGCAGGGCATCTAGCTCGTATGAGTGAAAATGAGCCTGCTCGGAAAATTCTCTGCGGTAAGACTTATGGGGCGCGACAGCGAGAGACCCAAACTTCGCTGGAAGATTGGCATAGACCAGGGCACTCAGAGCTTAGGGATACCAAACTGGATGACATCGGCTCAGAATCGGGACCCGTGGAGAGAACAGTTGCGAGAGGCCAGGACCGGATCCCGGTTGTAGAGCCGTTAAAGAAAAAAAAAGGTGGACAGATCTGTGAAACTTTCAATGAAGCTTGCATGCTGCGAGGTCTTTTGGAGAACGATGCACCCTGGAATAAAGCATTAGAAGAAGAAGCTTCCTCTCGATTAGATTAGATTTTAAGTAACTTGTTTGTATTCCTAGAAATACCGATGATTCATACCGATTTGCCAATTCCGTTTAAGCGTCTTCAATTTCCAGTGAAAACATCGTTCGCATTAACAAGTTCGAAGGCCAAACCTTCGAATTAGTAGGTATTGACCTAAGAAAAAAATTCTTTACTCTTAGACAACAACTGTATGTAGGCCTATCGCGGGTTGGAACTCCCGAAAATCAATTCATTTTGCTACCACAAAATAAAACGACATCAAATACAGATTACAGAAAAGAAGAGCCGACATTTGTTTTTTTTGTGCCCGGTGCAGTATGCCATATTGCGCCCCAATCATTTCTGTTTATTTTTTGATGCAATCAATGGAGAAAGACACAAACGGTCTTCAGGGTTCATTTAACACATGGAAATGTTTTTCATTTTTTTCTTAAGTTGCGCCCCGTCCCTAAATGCACCCAGTGAAAATACACCAATTGCATCTATGAAAGCGCCGACCCTGACTTGGTCCAGTTAGCATTTTCTTCGCTAACTTGCTTTTGTGCTGAGTTTGCCTACGCTTTAACTTCACAAAACTCTTCCGCTAATGCTGTTTAATTCTCCAGGATGTTTTTTGGTGTTAGCTGTACTTCACTAACTATTTTCAGCACAATCCTAGGCTCCGAAAATTTATAGTACTATACACCCGAATCTCCATAATAGAGGTTTCTATGTAGTTCTCCAAGCCTTCATATTTTAAAGGGTAATAGGTGGTCACTGACCTGCATACATTAGTTTCTACGGTAGAATCGTGCATAGAAAACAAAAACAGACCACTTAACAGCCTTACTGGACATAGAACGCGCTTTCAACAGCTTTAGAACAGAGGCGAATCTCGCCGAATTAGTACGACTAATATGAATTACAAATCAAGAACTATGGCACCGTGCCAGCCAAGAAAGGATAAACGACGAAATCGGACGAACTAAATGAAATTGGATTGGCCACACCTTGCAGAAGGCAATGAAAAAAGGCACAGAAGGTGCATTTCCTGAAATATATGACGGCAAGACTTTTTTAATTTTTTTTTTCCAAGTTTTAAATTTTTTTTGTAATCTTAATTTCTAAAATTACGCCCGGTGCAAGTGCACCATTTGCACCTATGAAAGGGCCGCCACTGCTGAGAAACTCTAAGTCACTAAACTTTCTTTAAGTAACTACAAATATTTTATTTTTTACTAGCTGGGATACGCCTCGCTGCACACATAAGCCAATAGCAGCCAATAAAAACCATCCATTGACTTGGTATTTCTCAAGATATGAATTTTACACAGATGAAGTGCCTCAAAGAACGGGTACATGGATCTTGAGACGGCCGCCATGGATCTAACAGTAAATTGAGTATACTACAATACTTATTGTATTCTACTTTTCATACCCTTTCATTTGATACCCATGTCGAGCAACTTGTGAAGAAAGTGGTAATCCATCCTCTTTAGACGGCCGCCACGCATCTAACGGTATATTGAATATACTACAATGCTTATTGTATTTCAGTTTAGTGTCAATAGTTTCATGGCCTACCTATTTTTTGACAACTGCGTAAATTTGAAATTGTCATTAAATGGAATGATTCAATTTAATAACAATTTTACATTTACGAAGCTGTCAAACAATACGTAGATCATGAAGTTAATTGAAACTAAACTGAAGTGAAAATTCCCAAAATTGCCAATTTTTTTTAGATTTTCCAGCTTTTCCTTTTTGGTATAAAAAAATAACCTACGACTTATACTCAGACCTACCAAATATACACAAAATTTCATAAAAATCGGTCAACCCGTTTCAGAGGAGTTCGATAAAAACACCTTGACACGAGATTTTTATATAGTTAGAAAATAGATATACATATATAATAAAAAGGACGTGATTTCATCATTTCGATAAAATGTAATGATAATAATGATAACGAACAACAATACATACAAAACACACCTTTTTCCTTTTTTTTAAGTCGCTGCTTTTCCTTTTTTTTGTTCTCTTTCTGGAGTCTCGTGGAAACTTTATCCAAAATTCATCAGAAGAAGAAACAAAATAAAAATACCAACCGCTGGATCCTTATGATATAATCCTTGAAGCTGATACGATTTTCTTCACACTATATATGTGCAAGGTACCCAAAAACCACAACAAAAAAAAAATATATCGTTTTATTCAAGAGTATGGGTAGTATTATCCTTGCCGCGCGTCGTTTTATCCACTTTATGGTTTACACACTCAATAATACACACTTCTTGCTATTAAAGTAAATTTTTTATGACTATTAGCATTTACGTATATATTCTTCTTCCACCCTTATTTTTTTTTTGTGGAGGTTGAATGTGAAAGGATCTCTTCTTATTTTTATTTTTTTTTTATTTTGAAACTTTTGCACCTATACAAACACAATAAATCGATTTTCACTTTTACTTTATTTATTATTATTTTGTTGTTGTTGTTGTCGTTTTGTTGTAGTGTTGTGTTGTGCTGAATGGTATTATCTTTATTTATTTTTTTTTGCACACTTTTATTTATGAGTGGTTTTGTCGCTATTTTAACCAGGAATAACGAGAGACCAACAAAAAAATGAAAGAGTGCTGGGGAAACTGTTCTATACACACTTCACAAAACACCACCAGAGAGATGTATAAAACCCAGTATTATCCTTTCATTAGAGGCCTATAAAATGCGGATGTAACGTTTTTTTTTTTGTTATATATTCTGCACGCTACACAGGATTTTATCTGCCTCCCCCTTAAGCACAATACACACAGTTGTAAAGCCAAAAAGAAAAAAAAATAAATAAATAAATAAAATTAAAAAGGATGAGGCGAAAGGATTGTGACAAGAATCGCGGCAAAAAAAAACTGGGTGCTGGGGCGAGGTGAGGTTACTTTCGAGGCACCACCGACGACACCATCGACACTATATAGTCCTCGCGATGAAGGATATGAACGCAATTTTTAAGGTGTATTTATAGGCTGCTTCCGCCGCTCCCCAGTAATGATTGGCAAAAGATAACAATGGGCCCCTAGCAGCAGCACACCAAAAAAACACTAACAGGAGCCTCCAGGACTGCTGGAGGAGTCACATATCAACCGGCAAAGGTGGTGTGGTGATGGTGATGATGGCACACAGAACCTTAAAGCACCTCCTGTTCAATAATAGCGGGTACACTCTTATGTATATAGTATGGTTGTTACACGTTACCGTTTCGATTACTATGTATGTATATATATACCCAGCGAATCCTTACGCAAATGCGAGGATATTAACATCAAGACCAACCACAAGACACAGGATACCCCGATCTAGCGTCAAAGAACGTCCACTAGCGCCGAACGTCTCTGGGAGACTAAAAATTTTCACAAGAGGTTGAAGCGCCAGCGGCCACAGAACTTTCGATACACTAGCAGCACAGCAGCAGCAGCAGCACAGCACAGGAACTTCCTCAGCACAGTTCCAGCTGTTCTCAAACTTCACAACTTAAGCGCCTGCAATGCCCTAACCGGCAAAAATTATGAAATGAGGGGTTGACTCTTGTCAGCTATGTCAGCTATAAAGCAAGAATCATCCCCCCGACATCGTCGAGCATAATTCCGAAGGGGAAATTCTGTTAGGTTACATTATTTTCTGGTCAATAGCACTAGGGTGTTTTTCGGGGGAGCTTTCCGAAGCTCCTCTTTGCTGAAAAAGCTTCTTCCTTATTTACACTCAAATGAAATATTCAACAACGTGTAAACTTTGATTTGACGAGAGCATCTTTTTCCCTTCTAAGGGGAGTTTCTGGAAATTGGAGTTTGACATTTTTTACTCCTCTGAAAAAAAATTGGTCCTTCTCTCAACTTTTATCCTGATTAATACACGATTTAAGAGATTTTTACCACAAAGGTCAAGGACGTCTGGTGAGTGTTAAAACTGGTATGTATCCTCCTCCTCCGCTCTTTTTACCTTAAGGATAATTCGTTCGACGACATTGCGTCAATAGGTATTTACTCGAAATGAGCTAAAATGTACTCAACAGCATTTTTTTTCGTGTTTTTGGTGACATTTCTCGTAGACATTTTTGTTAATGGATTATGGGATTTACAGATCCTAGAAGAGAGATGAATTTATTATCATTTAAGCTAAATTGAAGAAAATCTCAAATCTCTGACAGAATATCATTTAGTACTTCCTGTAAACCTTCTACGCAGTGCAGTTTTAGTTGTTATATTTTTCGAAAAATTTTAATTTAATATAGTTTTAACAGAAATTTTAATCTTACTTCTTATTATTCTTCTAGTGTTTTAAAGTGAGAGGGGGTTAAAATTGCGGTGGTGACCCCTGGGAAATTCGATGGTGACCCCTGGGTAATAAACTAGCTATGGACGTATGGGGGTATAGCTGACCCACTCTATCCGATAGGGTAAAATTCACGGATTCGATGCTCCTGGTACAGGAGCTGGACCTTGTAGCAACTACCGGAACTTGTAAAAACACATCAGTTAAGAAACCAGAAGCAAACCCTTGGAGCGGACGAGAAACATGGCAATACCTACGAAAATAACACCTGTAAAATGATTTTCGAAACATGCAACACGTTAAGTATATATGAAACTGCAGGTGCTATGTTACTATTAGACGAAGGACGCTTTCGAAAATTCATCTGACTGCAGCGGTCGGAATAGTCAACACCTCAATTATTCAGCTGAAGTTAAAATTTGCAAGCAAACAGAGCAAGCATTTAAAATTCGTTCGTATTTTCTGTATATTGCTGCTTGTTTGTTGCAAGTGGCTGAATTTTCGAAAGCGTTCGAAGTAAACAGATATAAAATAAATTTACTCGCGATACAAGAGATTAGTCGGAGACAGGGCAATCGACCTTGGTAAATACAAGATATTCTACAGTTGGGAAAAGGAGCATCACTTAGGAGTAGGGTTCATATTTAGTCCATTTTACATAATGTAGAATTCAAGCCAATAAGTGATCGATTATGTTCAATGAGACTACGAACGAAATTCTTCGAAGAATCATGATCGAAGAATGATCATCCTGTCGATCATAAACATACATGCAGAGACGCAAGAGAAAAGGGAAGCGACCGAGGACACTTTCTGTTATAACCTCGAGCACACATATAATAAGGACACCTTTCAATGACATCAAGATAGTGACAGGAGGTTTGAACGTGAAAACTCTAATAGAAAGCGAGCAGAGTTCGACCAATGGAAAGGGGTTTCTCGGCGACATCAAACAATAACGAACGGTCAAGGTGTTATCGATTTTGCAATGAGCAAAACTATGATTATCAGTTCAACATATTTCCCAAGAAAGGGCATTCACAAACACACATGGCAAAATCCTAGTAGAAAATACTGTAATCAAAGGGACACTTTGACGAGGACAAATTCTATTGACTCTGATTTTTCCGCAAGTGTAATACCCGAAAATATTCCTGAAAATGTAAAGTCCCGTAACAAGTCAGGCTTTGTTATTGATTTCTGTAACATTCGTTGACTTTATGCGAATTTCTCGTTTGTTGAGTGCCACTTAAATAATTCCAAACTGCCAATGGGGTGCCTCGGTAGCCTAGGGGGTAAAGCGCCTGACTACCATCCCAGAGGTCCCGGGTCGAATCCCGGCAGGCCCACAGCCCTTCGCGTCATAGTTGCGATAGTAATGGGAATAAAAATATCGTGGTTAGGTTGTGTCAGTTCCTTCCTTCCCGATTAAAGCGACATTGCACTCTATACGAAGAAAATAGATTTGCGACAGTATAAAGGGCCTTTCCCGAGCCTCTAGCCTTCTAAATAATAAAAAACCTTTCATCTCATCTAGGATGAGAAGGTGACAACGGACAGAAAATCTAAGGCCGATTTATTAGCATCTCTGTTCGCCTCAAACTGTTCTAAAACCCTAAAAACTGATACGCTACCTCGAACACAACGCCCATTACTATTGCTTTTGAAGATGAAAAACCTAATGGGACATCTAGAATCCAACCTACTTGTAAACGACAGGCAGTATGGCTTCCGTCATAAAAGATCCACTGGAAATCTTTTAGTTTGCATTACAGAAAATCTCAATAGAAGTTTACATCGATTTTGTGCATCTAATCTGGTAGCACTATGATATGCTTTTGATAGAGTATGGCACTCAGCCGTTCTAGCTTAACTTGAAGCTATTGGTGTTGACTCACTTCTGCAGAACTGAATTAAGAATTTTATTTCCGGCCGTTAAATCAAGGTAGTATTAAATGGCGTCTTTGCGAGGTCTCCAGAGGTCAATTATAGGATGGGGCCCCAAGAATCATGTTGAATTCAGGGTTTCGAGAACTAAGCGGGCCACATGCGTCCCTATCAGACACTGTCCAATCAGCACTCCCACTGTAACTGAGAGGTCTCGTCTACCGAGGCTCAGCAGTGAGATGGTCCGCCTGAGATCGTAGGAGGGCCAAGTCATTTTGACCTAGATGCATTTGTTAAGATCTCTCCAATGCTTTTCTGCTTTTCTTTCTTGTGACCCAAGGCTACATACCAAACCTTTCTTTTCCAGGAAGGAGGGTGGCGGTCGTGCCTTTCCTAGCCAGTTCGTCAGCTTTACAGGTTGCCTTTATATTTCGGTGACCAGGCACTCATACGAGGAGGGTCCTGAACTGCTGAGACATCTCGTTAAGAGATCTGCGGCATTCAGAGATAGGTCTGGATTTATTAGTGCAAGAGTGCAGGGCTTTCAAAGCCGCCTGACTATCTGACAATATGTAGACAGTTCGGTTCCTGTCGACTTGCTGGTTGATTTGCAAAACAGCCTCATGTATGGCTAAAATCTCCGCTTGGTATACACTGCAGTGATCGGGTAGTCGGAAAGAGACTTCCATCTCAAGTTCTGGCGAGAAGACTCCTCCTCCCACTCGACCCTATTACTCCATTCACGACGTGAAGAAATGTGGATCTCATAGTTCTTCGTAAAGATGACCTCGGATGTGCGAAAATCGGTTTCTGTGGGAATATTGACAGAGTGTAGCACCTTAAAGTGCCTTCCCCTGATTCCGGTCCAAGATCCAGATTCTTTTATTCTAAGCGCTGCGATAGTCGCATTTCCCCTTGCTACAAGATTCAACGGAGGGAGGTATAATATAACGTTTAGCACATCTGTATAAATTGAGCATGACATTGTTTAGCCGGGGAGGAGTTAGGGGTGGAGTTTTATACTTCCTCGTGAAGAGGACTAATTCTATTTTTTCAGGGTTAACGCTGAGTCCGCGGGTGGCAGCCCAGTTTGAAAGAGTTAGTAACGCCGCCTCCATGAGATCACAGAAGACTTGTGCAAATTTTCCTTTTATGATGATAACAATTTCATCAATGTAATAATGTCAAGTGAAGAAATCGAACGAATCAAAACGTTGAAAGAGAAAGGGCACTCTAGCCCCCGATTCATCAAAAACTTGCTTAAGGACCTCGTCATGGCAACAACAGAGAGACCAAGGAATAGGTTCCTAGGCCAGCGTTAAAATCGTTCATGATAGCCAAAGAAATTGGAACTGAAGTCAAGATAAATTCAAGTTTACGCATTGTTAAAAATAGCACAATAAAAGGTTTTCCAAACCTAATAATTTTTAAACCTCTATTTCCTTTGAAAGGATTTTTACGTTTACTCAATTGACCAAGGCATTACATCAATTCAAACGAACTTAGAGATTATATGTCGATTTAAAACCATTATTATTTTTCACTGTTAACAAACCCCTGTTAGTATGCAAATAATTTTTTTAAGTCCCTTGACCCAAATGTAATGTCCAGCAGAGCACTACCTAGCACTGGCCCTACTGTTCCACCAAAGAGCATAAGCAGCTCATGAATGTTTGCATAAAAGCTTTATGTCGTTCTTTATTGAAAGAGATGTTTTTTACCCAGAATTTTATAATTCCCAAACCTTAAAAGGAAAATATCGAACGGGCGACTGTACAAAGGTTATTAACCCCAAAAAATATTAAATTAGAACCCTTTTCATGAAATCTGTCTTCTTCCTCTCCTCTTCCTTCAACCAAACCACCTAAAATAGAAATCCTTTCTTACAAATTTTTCACAATATCATGCAAATATTTACATTTCGCGTATAAGCACTCATACCATGTCTGCATCACACCCCCTCTCTTTTAAAAAAAAAATATTGTGACTTTCATCCGAACAACCCTTAACAATTTCAAACCTATACACACATATGTTTGTATATATAAAAACGACAAACCTTTCAACCCTTCTACATTTCAAACTAATTCAGCTGACAACACACAAAATTGCCTCCCCAGAGCCCATATCGCATTAGTATCAAACGATTCTTCCTAAAGCACAACGAAATGTCAATTGCAGTCTCTACAGAACGATGAAACTTGTGTGTTTTGGTGGAAAAAAAATACACCAACCCCGAGATTCTTTTCAACCCTCTCAAATGTCAATCAAAAACAAGGGATGCGTCGCACCGACAAACGATGACACACCCAGCACTTTCGGGGTAAAAAAAAAACCTGTCCCAATTGTGCCCTCGAAAAATGGACAGACCATAGTCATGTGGCTAATCCATTCCCTTTTATGTACTGTCAAGTAATCCACAGTCACTTGTCACACCGTTCTGAAACATCACTTCCGAATAGTTGAAATCGTTCAACCCTTAAAAGGTATGATTAAATATTAGGGGTTGACGACAGTAAAGAGAGAGACTGGAGAGTTACTATGTGGTGTATAAGAGCATGAAAGAGAGTTTGCTGAATTACGTTGGAGGGGAATTGGGGACTATGTTTTGCTTGAAACGGAGGGGATTATGATGTATGGTTTGAGGAATGAGGAAACTGCGTGACTATACATTGCAAGAGGTCCTTTGAGTCTGTCTGTCTAAAGAGTCGCTTTTATTTACTTTTTTGTTTATTTTTCAATTCCATCGGCTTCCTTTTCACCCCCTAAGTTCGGTCTACCCTTTTTCGTGTGATGATGACGACGCTCGCTCTACTCTGGGGAAAGAGGGACTTCCTTTCGACACAACGTTCCTTTCAACATAACACAGGAACTCAACCGCCATCCTCTCGCCCCGCACTTCTTTACCGCAGCAATTTATTCCGGTAACTTCATTAATATCCTTTCCAAACAGAAATTCGGGCTGCAAAATACACACCAGGATGCGTCGTCCAAAAGTAAAGAACCAACTTCAAAAGCCCCAAAGGAAGATAGAAAGGACAACTTTTCAGTAGGGTTCGGGATACGTCGGCAATGGTGAAATACACAAGTGATGGGGATTCGGTTTGGGAATGAAGAAGACTTGCTGCGTCGCGCCTGCTGCTGCACAAGGACGACGAGCAACAGCACAAGAACGGACTTTGACATATTTTTCTCAGGCACAGAGGAAATTTAGAACCGAAAAGAAAAACGGATGATTTCCATGGAAAACTCAGGCTGGAAACGGAACGAAAGTAAACAAAATCCGTGACAAGTGTTTCGATTTGCTGAGGGACTACTTAGGGGCACTTTCCTTGTTATTAAAAACAAAGCCAGAAGGGACAGAAGGTCGCTCTCCACGAAATCCTTGGATCAAGAGATAGTAAAGTCGAAATGACGTTATTTATGCACCCTTCCGTAAGGCACGTTCCATTTTTGTGTGCTTGTATAGCTGTGTGTAATTTTCGTACTGTGTACATACATACATAGTATGTCTGTCGAGCACTTAACCTTTGTACAGAGTTCCACTACGAGGTTGAAGAACTCCATGAGAAGAACTCTGTGATAGGATTACAAATGAGCGTTACTAACGTATATGGGAGGTTTTATAGTGATAGAACGATGATGGTGCGGTGCGGTGAGGATGAGGACGAGACCCACCCCCTACTCTACACAGGGATGAGGGTATATGCTTCTTGTTGCAATTAGCTTTTATGACTTAAAGATAAAAATTATTGTCAACAAAGGGGCGATATGCTTGGTTTAAGGGGAAATCTCCTTTGCTGGTTGGTGAAAGATTCTGCTGCTTTTGTTGTTTACTGCTTTAGAACTAATTCAAAGTTTAAATAAATTTTTAACTAAGCGATGAAGGGTTTTCGGTGTATACGCTTCTAGCTTCTTGATTCAACAAATTTCCCTTCATGGTCTGACTCTATGGGTTTTGGCTTTAGTTTTGTGCGGATCATGTCAGAAGGGGGATGTTTACTAAATTAATGAAAATTGGTTGATGGATAGCATTCGCAAATAAGTGATTTAATGCTGCTGAACAAAGCAGGTTTTTTTATTTGGTTTATTGTATCTGGCAGAGAATGTCATTACTTTCGCAAATAAAGATTGTTAAATCGAGTCTATTGTGCTACCAATAATGGAACTCCAACGAGTTAAGCAGCTGAGTATGGCCTCTTTAAAAAATAACAAAGTAAGCTTCAAGTACTCTGATATTGCATTCATATCGGTTTGTTTCGTGTTCGCGAATGAAGAATCCAAAATCCGTGCGGCGACAGTTAGAGGAGTATAGAAGATGGGTGGCCCCCAAGAAAGGGAAGATTAGATCCTCTGGATCCCCTCCAGGACACAATAACCCGACGACAAGATCGAAAGCTCCAGCCGTAGGGGTTGACACCCAAAAATGAAGCCACATGGCTGAGAGGTGCGATGGTCTGCTTTAAGCCCTGAGAAGGAGCTAGTGTCGCCGCTGTAAATGAAGATAATCTGCCTTGTACCCATGTTGTAGTCGGGTACTTTCTGGCTGCAGCTGGAGACCCCACTGATATAATGTAGAAGTGGATCGGGGTCCAAAACCGGGCCAAGGGTAAAAAAAGGGGAAAAGTACACCACAAAGTGCACCGTCCACCATTCACAGTGATGACGTTCTCTGTGGGTCAAAAGTCTATTGAGGAGCTGAGCGGGACGAGTGACAAGTTTGGTTGGGCACGACTTCGGATCAAGGCGGCAGAAAAGTTCATGCCCTAAGTCGCCCTAAGCCAAACTTCATCCCGAGACTCTCCAGCTTGATGTTATATTTGTATTAATTTCATGCACGGTAAGGTTAATAAGTTTTTTGAGGCAAAAATGGGGGCAACGGAGACAAGCATAGTAGACCTTATTTAGTGAGAACGACACATAAGCACAATATAATAAGTTTGAGCTAATCAAAGATTCTTGGATGTAACGACCATGTTTAGGGGAGTTCAAGTTTAGAGAGGGTATGTTTGTTGTATCAAAAGGACGTCATTGGAAGTCTTCGGAAGTTATTATTGTACCACAAGAACAGCCATGCCTTTTTGGTTCCCAGTTTCAAGTGATCCATTACCCACTGATATCAGGATTCAATAAGATGCGTCATCAAGAGTAGGTACAATAATTATATAATTGGAGGTCGTTCGCATAGCAGTGGTGATAAGCAAAGGTTATACTATTATATAAATAATTAACGTACAGACAGAACAACAGTGGCCAGGATTCAGCCATGGGGTACTCTCGAAGAGGCAGAAATAAAGGAGAAAAATTCGTCATTATATCTCACACCTAGGTACCCATTAATTAGGAAGGAGGCAAGAATGGGTTACAAAGGACAAGATATCGAAACTGGAGGATTTTTTATTGAGAAAAATGCTATGCCAAGCTGTATTGAAAGTACGTAAAAGACCAAGAAGGATTAATATACCTATCACATCATCATCAACAGCTCCACGGCCTATTACTGACCTTGGCTTCCCGCGCCATCCTCCTCCAGAACTGTCGATCTCTGGCTTGAAGTAACAAATTCCTTATACCTAGGGGTAGTAGATCTCCTTCTAGTTTTATTGATGCGTGAATCCTATCACATGCACTGGATACCAAACAAGCGGAAGTATTTCCATATCAGCTTAGAGAAGAGATTGTGGCGAATAGGCAAAGAATTTAGGACACTCAAGCCACTAGACTACATGTTCCATCTCATGAGCTTTTAGTATATTCTTTTTTTAACACAAACAGAGTATATTCCACACTAGTGACCGTGCACTGTACAATGCAAAATGTTCATTTAATTTAATATAGTGTTACGAGTGAGTCTAATTTATTTTTTTCGTCTTTCTCTTATCCAATCTCCTTTAAAAAAATCTATCATTATATAGAAAAAAATCACTTTCCAACTCTGTAACCAACTTCTTAATTAAGTCACCAAAAATAGGGTTACTTTCTATTCTTCCTCCCTTTTTCGTCCCTTTAAAAGCTCATAAATACTAAAGTTTCTCTATACCCACCCAACAACAACAAAAATTCCATATAATTCACCAGGACACTAGTATTCGGCCAGAACGTTAATCCAAGTCACCCCCCGAAAAATGTCCTGATGAGCAATTCACTTAAAACCGTTGAATTAGCCGCCGCCCATCCCGAAAAATTTGTGTGGAACTCATTACGCGAAATTATGCTTAATGGCCTGATCCTGCTCCTGGAGCTACAGAAGGATAGGATCGTGGCCCCTTTTCTACCATCTCATCCCATAAGGAGGTACTGGCCTTGAGGAAAAAAGGGAATCTAACTCTCTCGGTGTATCTTTCTCTCATTTTTGCCTCTCTTGCTCGTTCCAACTTTTCTGACTGACACAAGCGAGCGAGCGAGCGGCGACTCATCCCCCTCAACCCAACTCCAACTCATCACGAATGAAGCGGAAGTTGGAAGGACTTCAAAAATTCTGCTGGATGTTGTTTACCCTTCTTGTTTCACATTTTATGGGCGCAATTATCTTCCGTTCACTGAGTCCTGAAGTTGTTTTTCTCTGAGGCTACATCATTTAACAAAAAAGGGACGAAAGAGGAAAACCAGGACCAACAGAAAAAAATAAAAAAAAATTAAAAAAAATAAAGTAAAATAAAAAATACTGTGTATACTTCTCAAGAACGATTGATGATGCCCTTAAATATTTTAAAAATCAGGGGTTGACGTCGCTGGTAAAAAAGAAGAAAAAAAAACAAAAAGATGAAATACAAACGGACGAGAGACTGTGGAGCACGGATTCGAGGAGGATGCGGATGAAATTTTTTAACTGTCTCACGAGCACACAGAATCCTGATTGGGTAATGCGGCAGAACGACTTTAAGTGACACTTAGCGGACAATTTATAAAAACAAATGCATCAAGGACCTTCCTTTTGTATGCGATAAGATTAAAACTTTTCATAACTTTCTTTTGAGCATGCCCTGCCTCATTAGCAGGACAATAAATTATTTAGCATATATTCAGTGGCGTAGGAAACGGGGGATTTGCGGAACTGGACATTCGGGAACGGCGGGATTCGCTGACTTTGGGCAGTAGATGATACTAACAATATTACAAAGTATTAAATAAGAATAGAGTTAGGCCCTCCGAACACGAGTCGACTGATTTGCAATTGCAGTTGCACACGCAACTGTTTCATGATCTTGCCCGTGTACGGAAGTGGGAATCCTTACAGGAGTCGACAGAAATGAAACAGATTTGAAACTTTTTTTAACTGCTCCCGGGCCAAAATCAGTTTTGTTCCTGTGTGGAGCAGAGATTTCATTTGGATTTGAAACTGGTTGGGCTCGGGATCATTGTGAAACCAGTTTGAAATTGGGATTACAAATCAGTCGACTCGTGTGAGGAGGGCCTTACACCACGAAATATTTAAATGCGATAGTTGAAGATATCTGTCGTGTGACTCCTCGCGAGCGCACACACGACACGACAAAAGTGACGGATGCAAAAGTGGTTTATGGAGTAGTGGATGGGAGAAGGCGATGGAAATTTTGTCGATTCTATCGTCCCCTCTCACCCTTTTCTCTATAAACTTTCTTTGCAGCCGATTTTTTTCGTATCATGCGTACGCTCATGTGGAACCAGGCTAAGCAATACAGCAACAACACAAAATCGTCTAAGTGTATTTATGTGCGGGTATCCGAAAGTGATCAATTACAGAGTCTGCATGCAGAGTTTACCCTGGGTTAACGCAGAGTAAGCGCCCATGGGAACGCAGTGTTAGTAAAGTTTCGTTAAATACCCTACACCTAAGACAGGGGATTCCCCACGCGCATTAATGTGTTTCCATGAACCGAGATAAAATTTTGGTTGAGTAAACAGTAGCAATAGCAGATTAGTTTTGCTAATACATATCTCCGGAAAGCTTTGAAAATTAAGACATTCGTTTACCAGTTTATCAGCGGCGCTACGATTTCGAACACCCGCTTTAGTGTAGCGAACGAAGTACGAAGAAAATGTTTGTTTGCTAACGTTCAGGGAAAACAAATTCTCTAGAAAAATCTTGTGCATTTACCACTATTATAGTTATTTGAACTAACTTTTCTCAGGATTACTTTGTCACCAGTTCTGATATTAGGCAATTTCCCACTAGGGCTAAAAGTATTACTATTTTGTAAGAAGTTAGTTTATTCCGTCCACTCCGTTCATACTGGGAAGTTGATCGTGTGGACCGAAGGGGTCAAACCCACATCCCAGCTAGTTTTAAAATGAACCAAACAGTAAAAAATAATTTTGAATGTAAAGTTTTTATTGCTGCAGCCACTTACTTATATGTAAAAAAGTGTGGAGCGCTCTTTACCTATATTCTTATTTTATTAATACTTTTCGTTAGCGCATTTTAGTCTATTATAAGTCTTCCGCAATTTTGTGTTGGTCGCCATTTTGTATTTGGAATCACGCCATACAGAATATTGTATTCTAACTGTCATATCTTTTCATTTGATACCCATATCAGGGGGCTGTGGAGCACAAATGCAAAAATCAGCCGCCATTTTGGAACCGCCATCTGGAATTTTTTATAAAATCTTCAGACTGCATTTGTCATCCAAAGTAAATGTGTATGCAAAATGTCAGCTCAATCAGAAACCGGGAAGAGGGTCAAATTTAACTTCCAAGATTTTATCACATAGTTACAAGTGAAGCTAATAAAAGCGTATTAAAAATGGGCTTGCAGTGGTCGAAAACGGCTGCTGGGCTTTTTAAGGGGGATATGATGGCCGTAGAATTTTTAATGGGACACATACGGCCTCACGACGGCCAAACTTAACCAAAAAATTATGACCAAGAACTAAGTTGCACATGCGGGCATTCTACGGGCAAATTTAATTGTGGGGCTGAACGATCTTATTCTTTTGAGTAACGGCTAAGGAAGTAATAAACAAATTTGCTGAAAAGCGTTGAAACATAAAACTCTGACTTTTCCACAAGCATTGCTCTGGAATCGTTGATGATGTATGTCAATAGTTAATAAACTGTATTCCTCTAAAACACTTCTTCTGGTCTTATTCCTATTAAAACGTAACTAAAGTTATATCAATTTTGAAAGATAATGACTCGACGAAAGTTCAGGACTCGACTAATAACTATTTAACCCGCCCCTGAAAATATTTCCTGCTATACCACTGCATGTATGTATTTTATGTAAGGATTGTTGCTGCATTTTTTTGCACTTCTACTAAAATCCTGAAGCAATAATATTAATCCACCGCGATCGTAAATTACGATTTTCAATTCAAAAACAATTTTGCAGTTAATAAATCTCTGATAAACATCAGCAACATATTTGCTGGTCCTTTTCAGTGGGTGCGCGGATAGGTCCTTTCAGAACTCGGTAATCAAAAGCCACCGAAAATACACCGATTTAATCATAAATGGCCGGAATAAAGCTGCTAATAGGCTCGTAATAATAAAATGGCCCCAACCATAATCGCATGGAAATTATTCCGGCAACATGCAGCAAATGACGCTGCCAGTATACCGAGTGGACAACCTAGTGGCGAACCTATCCGCGAGGATAATTTGACATTTTTCAAAACCCAAAAAAGTAGAAGCACCCCGCCGCCGTCGCCGCGCCGCCCGCCCGCATCGCCTGCGGCCGTAAATTGTCCTTCCGTCAAGTACACCATTGTTTGAGCGCGAAAGAATTGGTCTATGGCAATGGGATTTGGGTGTTTTGCGGATATGAGAGCCCGGGGAAAGGGAGTTTAGCTATTATCGCTGCCAACAAACGCAGCAAATTAACAGAACGTTTAGCCGGAATGGCTCCGGTTTTATTTATGCGGCGCAGCCTAATGGCAATGAGTTGAACTATTTTGGGTGGCTGCCCATGGTCGGGTTTGGTCTTGCAAAAAATATATACACATATGTATATATAATAAAAAATAAAGGAAAAAACTTGTTTTTGGTAGGTGGTGTATATTATGTATACGTATATCCTGTCGGTGAACACATTAAATGGCGTTTCATTGAGCCTTTATGCGATTATTGCCGGCGATCACGCAACATATGTGTAAGCGCCGAACTCTACCGAACTGTGTGTGAAATTGAATGTGTCCTTCTCTGGCCGAATTGTTATGCTACTAGTATCTACCTTCTAGCCTTCATATATGCTGCTTCTGCCCCAATCCTCCAAGGAGTTATCGGACAAACTTTTTTACGCTTTCAGGATATCGACTGACAGTTGTAGAAAATGACCAAAGAGTGCCGGGGCTTCCCTATCCCCCACCAACTTTCTTCAGAGGTGTCTTCAGCATTCAAACTACTACTACTACTACTACTGCTACCACCGAACTACCAACGGAGGGCAAGTTGCCAACTTTCGCCTTTTTGCTCCTGCTTGTTTCAACCTTGTGTGAATAGAGTGTGGTGATCACAAGGCTGGAGGGAAATTCGCATAAAAGAAAGTTGCTCTCCGGGATTCTTGCAAGTGGCTGTAGAGCCTCCGTACTTGAGATTGTCCAAGGATAGGTTTAAGGCTTTTTTTTTCCTTCTACTTCTTCTTTAGTGCCTGGAGGGTTTGACCAAAAGTTTATTGCCAGAAACACTGAAAAGGGTCATAGACAGTAGAGCGGCGGGGGCCACGACTTGTACGGTTTATTGGTTGGGTGCTAGGGATAATGGCGCATTTCTAAAGGTTTGAAGAGAAAAAGTTTATTCGAGAAAATTCCTATTAACCATTTTAAAATTGCTTGCAATATTGATTTACTAGCCTTGGTGGGAAATTATAAGAAAAGAGGACGAGGAGAAATGGTAGGTTTTTCTTTTTGGGGGTTGTTGTTGTAGAAAACGATTTTTGCCTACTTGACCCATATTGAAAGGATGAAGGTAAACGTTTGCTTTTATTATAATCGAAATATTTCTATTGGATATATTTTTAGAGGTTTCTTTTTATTCATCCATGAAATTTATGTAAAAAAAAGGTATATTTTTTGAAGTAAGGCACTTGGACCATACATTCTGCAGAGTGTATATTTGGACATCCTAACACTCTTCTAATTTCAATAGAGATAATATTCTAGAATAAATATTCACAAATCACAAAATTGGTCATTCGCTTGTGGAAATGAAATGCTACCTTATTTTAAATTTAGGAATTGGTGATCGATTCCAAGGAATGGCAAGACTTTCTCGTATTACCCACCCCCAAATGTATAGTCTTTCGCCTAATAATTCGTTTAATGGACTTCGATAATGATCTTCAAAGTACATCTTACCTTGATGAAAACGTTCCTTTTCCTTCCAAATAAGCACCTGTGCTGATCCGTACTTCTTTCAGATGCTGTTCAGTTAAAGGCCATCAGAGGTACCCGGGAGGGAATGGATCCGTGGTAACTGCCGATGATCCCTATTCAAAGAAGAATGTCGGAGTCCTGGAAGAATAGATAAAATAGCAGGAATCATCATCTAAATTAAATTAAGTCAATACTTCCTTATTTGAGTCCGTTTTTAAAGTCTTATCACAACCTCCCTGGTGGAAGGCTTCCAAGCGATTCTAACCTCCGGAAATTTCGAGCACGAATTTTTTCTGGGACTCCATATTCTGCCTGCAATTACCTCATCTAAAAGACGAAGCAATCAGTGGCCAACGAAGGCTCCAACGATCTTTAATTTAAATATAATTGTCCATCTTGGGATTTTCACAAATGTTGCCGGGGACTGTCAAGCCCAACTTTCATACCCAAAATTAAAGCAATCCCGGCACGATACTACTGCACACTCGTGAGTGTTGGAGAAGCTGTGAAAATTCCTCACTGCCCATTATTTTCTTTATTTGTGGTCCTACAAAGATAATTTGGCTTTTGATAAATTAGAAAAAGAATTCTTTAAATATGAAAAAGCTTTACAATCTTAACCAAGAGTTTTAACGAATTACTTCAAGTAGTATAGCTGTAGGTGGATTCTGGCACAGCGGCATTATCGGTTGTAGTATAGAATACTAAAACTAATTGCGATATCTCTGGAATATTAAAGCTCACCGAAAGCTTTTAAGCTCATCCCAAAGCTCACATCCACACCCGAGTCTACAACTGGTGATGTCACTGTGCCAGAATCGACAAACTATACTACTAGTACTCGTAGATTCTCCCTACTTTCCTCATATAAAGGGACAACAATAATTACTTATATGCTCATACAAAAACTTTAATATGTATGTTTTTTAGTGGGAGTGTAATCTCAAGGGTCACCGTTTGTACTATCAGCTCGCCATGTCGTTGACGTCATGATCAAATGTCTAGTAGTAGGCTTGGCTCTAAAGGAGAAAGAATAAGACAGAATAAGAGGAGTCTAGGACCCTTGCATTAAAATACTGGATGTTGTACGAGTGCGGGAGAGGTTGTTCCACAGTTGAGTTGTTCTCGAAAAGAACGAATTTCTAGATTGGCGTATGCGAAAGGGCTGTAGACAGTGAGGATGGGCTGAGAGGGCTAGTTGTGTGTAGCGGGAAAAACATTGTCGTGAAGGCAGGAGGTTATATATTTCGGAGGAATATTTTGGTAGATGCAGTAGAACTACATTCCTGCGGTGGCTTAATGAGTCTATTGAAGAGCAAATAACTCCATCGCCATTAAGTTGGAGAGCGTGGATATACAAGTTGAGTTCGAGGCGGGAGGTTATGTAGGATTTTAAGAATACAACCTAGAAAATATCTACTGCATAGGCAAGTCCAGAAAAGCTGCGCTTAGTGAAGTGGTCCCAACTGTTGAGCATTCCAAATATTATAAACAATATGTGTATGTACATTAACGACCTTCCTAGGCATTGAAAGTGCTTGCAATAATTTAACAAATGCATCTATCCTAGAATCCCTGATAGGGATGGAGGTAACACTTGGACGATGGATAGTTATCATGCTGAAAACCAGAGAGATTCAACACCCACTTGGAAGCTGTAACATTACCAGAAGAGTTATTAGATGCACACCACAATGAGTAGGTAGTGCTGCCCCTGCTCCTATGGTTTCTGAGAAAGGACAAAATGCTCAGGAACCTACAGGAAAAAGGAATTAAAGTGGTCGCAAATACTGATGGCCTAGTAATTCTATTTCTTTGGAACAGCTGGGGTCTGTGTGGAGCCACCTAGCGCGAAAAATTGGGAACGCTGCTCAGGGGAGCTTATTTTGAGCCATGCAAATATGCTCACAAGGAAACATTACGGGAGTTTGGAAAAAAATTATGGGACAAGCAATACTGGCAATTATCTTAATCACCATAAATCGCGCCACTCTAGCGACACTAGCATACTCAGTAGACCGTTTCTCATCCAATTCCAGAAGTTAAGCAGCATTGGAGGTAGTTAGTACTTAGCACGGGGACCGCTTGTAAAAACAACACATGCGCTTGGAAAAAGTCGACAAAAGAATTGCAAAGGCCAACAAAAATAAAAGCTTTTCGACATCTGGAGCTTATTCACATATCCACAGGCGTCCATGAATATTCTTTATTAAAAAGCTTTTTTATAATGATTGCTTCTAAATCGCTTTTGAAGGAGCATTAAAATGTATGCTTCCCTGCAATGTTAAAAACATATGGAACTGGTAAGTGAACGCGAGTGCTGTAAGCTGTTTAAGAAGTGATCAAAGATGGTTATTAGAGCATACCGTTTCCCGCTGGGCAGTTACATCTAGCCTTGACGGTATTGGACATGGTTGATACAAAAGCAAAGTTTTTCAAGAGTCAACGATGGTTTTAGATATTTTTCTGCTTAAAGGCTTAGAAAATAATCATTAAAATAAAGAATTAAACAAAATTGTTGAACGTTATAATACAAAGGGGGCAAATTATTTGAGGTAAAACATAAAATCCATAAAAGCCATTACAAATAGTCGGTTTTTGGGTTAACCAGTGCAAAGTTAGTTAAGACTAAGATTATTTGAGTGACGATATTACATTAAATTTTATTAATTCTACATAAAAAATCACAAAAAGTTTCGTTCTTGTACTGGATCCAATCGGCGGCGTTCTCATGTCCCAAGAAAATTTTATTCCCAGATTTTAATAAAGAAAGCTACACATTTTAAGGATTCTGTAATATAAAAACGAAATGAAAAGGACTTTTCTTTTATACCCATTAAATTAATTAAATTCTTAAAAGAAAATTGATCTTTTTTTTTACATACAAATTTTCTGATATTTATTTTCCTTCTAATTTCTGGTAATCTCATAATACCTTTTCATCAAGTAATAAAAGACAACTGAAGCGGATTTCCCCAGCGTTTCTTTTTTTTTGTTCCAATTGTCTTTGATGCTTGTAATTTTGTTAAATTCACTACCAATAAAGAAAATCGACAGCCCAACAAGAAGAAGTAAAGAAAACAGCATCACGATAGACAGCATCGCCGAATTCCTTCCATCTTCTTCGTTTTAAATTCTCAATCAATTTCGTCTCTCTCGAGGATTTATCTGTGTCAGTCTTAAATTAAATTCCTTTTCACTCAATCAAAAATGTAAATTAAAAAAAAAAACGGAGACAAAAAACCAACCCCGAGCAAAAGTGGTAAAGTGCACGAAAATTCTAGCACTGGTGGTATTTATCCCATAGGGATGAAGGGGGGGCTTCCTGCTAAGCTAACACCCTTAATCTACAGTTTATTCACCTCGGTTCCTTTCTATACCGGATTCGTGCTTACCCAAAAAGGGCAGGCGGCTACAGCCACCCTTTTTCTCACAAAACAGCAGCAGTAAAAAGGGGTGAAATGCTTTTCAGAATTACATTTTCCTTTGGCGATAAATTCAATTGAAATCCTTAAAAATCTCGTTTCCGCAATATTTCCCATGGAATCTTGTTGGACAAGTAATCAAATTTTACCACCCCCTCCTCGGCAGAAAGGAGCACCTCTCATTGAGTGCTCGTTCCACCCCTATCATGCCGTGTCGATTTCCTAAATGTAGAAGGAATTGTAGAATCACACGAGAGGATCTTGTAATCACACTTTGGGGTTTCCCTTGTGCGCCGCGCCCCCGATTCCCGCCCTCCAATCTCTCTTTAAGTTTCGGGGGCGAAAAAGGACGTGCACACCCATACACCAATAAAATCGCAAATGGAAATTAAAGCGCCATAAATTTTTTTTAATCCATAGAAAATCCCCTTTTGGCTCCTCCAGCTTTCGGCAAAGCGCCATTTCTTTTCGAGTAATTCCTCTGCAGGGAGGCGATGAACGGGAAAATTTTCAAGAAAAATACGAGGAAAACCCGCAACCATTTAATTTTTATTAGTGAAGGACCAAACCACCATTCCTACTTCCACTGTGAAGCCGCCGCCGCCACCATTACAACAACAAAAAATAGAGAAAAACAACTTTAGCAAGGCACGGGTGATGACCGAAATCGACTGGAAAAAAACACCCGCCGCCAACGCCGACGGGCGTGCAACCCCCTATCACCACCATCACACCACTACCACAATTCCGCTCTCACTTAAGGGACTTCTCGCTGGGAGCTTCCTACAGAGTTAAAGAAAAGGGGATAAGTGCTGAAAATGAGCCGTTCCTCAAGGAAGATTGACAGAAGGACTAGAGAAGTGGATCCTTATCAATTATCGTGATGAACCTGAAAAAAATACGTTCTCCCCCTAAATCCTGTTTTATGCTTGCTGCTTGTTCCTTCCACGTCTTAAGGCAATTTACTTGTGCGTGCGCGTCTGTTGGAATATCCTGGAAACAGGATAACAAAAACTGCCATTTGTCCTGGAAATATATTAATTGGAAAATTGCTTGGAAACGTTCTGTTATCAGTATTAGGGCTTTAAGAAGTCTTCCTTCCCTCCCACGTGGAGTTTAAACCGAAAGAGGAAATTTATTAAAGTGAATATTATTTACGTCGATTTCCTCCTACTGATACATTGTGGTAGGGATGAACACGAGGGACTTAACAGATAAGGGATCACCTGGTTGAGAATAGGAATACAGCGATGATAAAGATATAAATAGAAACCAAGAGAATGTGATCAGTGGAGAAAATAGATGTTTTTTGGGTAGAAGGTGAAAGGTTCCTTTCTTGGGTTTATGTTTTCATTGGGAATGCATAGCGTAGAGACTAATCGATTTGATTATGCCTGATATAATTGAAAACCAGAGTAAAAATAAAAAATATCCTTACAACGGGCGAATACCGGCCGCTTGATTTTTTAAAGGGCATATGATAGCCCAATGATAGTATTTTACTATTTTAATGGAAGCACATAAATATGAGCTTCACGGCGTCCAAACCTGACCAAAACATTTAAATAGCCAAGTACTGAGCTGTACAAACGGGCATACGATGGCAATTTCGTGCCAAAAAAAGAATTTGCACCAAATGCATTGTCAAATTGGTTTTATCAGAACTTGATCTTTTTCGTTAGGTTTAGGTCCTTTCGTTTTGTTTAGTTTTTAGTTTTCTCAGGGAGCGAAAGTCAAACAAGTCTCACAAAATGATTTCTTTTTTAATTAGTTAAATTGTGCCAATTTAACCTTTGCTCTAGTCGGAAGATAGTGAAGAGGGAAAGAAGTGAAGGAAGGAAGGAACTGCCACAATCAAGCCGCGATATTTTATTCCACCTACTGGCAACCATTACTATCGCGACTCTGACATCGGGGCACCGAGTGCTGTATGGCCGTACAATCCTGCAAGTGACCCTCTGATGCCCGTCACATGGTCGAGGACTATATTTCAATCACGGTCGGTGTTCGCCCGTTGTAAGGCCATATTTTATTTAAACTCGGCAAATCACCATTGCTGCATTGAACACATCAAAAAAAATCTGAAAGTTGAATGATAACATGAAAGATAGACACACCAAGTTGTCTGCGAGCTGACCTCGAATTAGCACCTTAGCGCTGGTTTGATACCACTCATTCTGAAGACGACTAGGCTTGTTATGGTTTTTAGATCTGTTTTGTAGTAGTCAAGAACTGTGCCAAGTTCATTGGATGCCGGAAGCTTTTTGTCATATTACACGATTCAGAAAAGACCCCGACAGCTACTCTGCAGTTCATCTTTAAACCGTGTGTATAGATTCCAGAATATATAAATAATTTTTTATGTGACAGTGCTAAGCTCAGGAATAACCCTTTGTACTACTAGTCAGTGCTGCTAAATTCCTACGGTGGCTCAAGGGGTCGATGGTAGAGCAGGCGATGTCGTCATCTATTAATTTAAGTGCCCTTTTCTGCACCTTATCTAACCATGCTAATGTGATTATCGTGACGCCATCCCAAAACGAGGAAGTTGTATTCGAGAAGATCATGACCTCATAACAATAGCCTTGCTGCAGTGGTATGCCTACTGAAACAAGGCGATTCCCATCAACCGATCGATGAAGGCTGCAGAGCCGGAGCAGCCAAGATGGAAGCGCGGAAGTGGGCGAAGGAAACATACTTGCTATTTGTCAGTGCGTTTGTATTGTTGAATGCGATGACGATCTTTCGCTGGATAGCTACACACACTTCACTACGATTTTGTCATTATTTTATTTGCCAGCACTACACTAATGGTTAATTCGTTTGGCTTTATTTATTGTTAATTTAATTTTTGGATTTTTAATTTGTTTCGGATTTTAACTATTATTTGACTATTGGATTATATTGATGATTGATAGTTGCGATATTAGGGACTGAGGAAAGCAATACAACATCATAATAGTAGGGCTAAAGCGATTCCAGCACCAGTTGTAGGCTCGGGTGTGAGCTTCATTCAGGACAGGAACCTGCCTGGTGAGTTTTATGTGTTGAGCTTAGGCGCCACCTGTGTGAAACTAGTTGAACTGTAGTGTGGGTTTTCATGTTGGAAGAGTCTTGGGTGAATTTTATTGAGGTTCTAATTCTTGGATTTGCCTTAGGATCGCATCTGTACTACACTAAATATCGCTGCTATTTTTTCACTGTTTAAGAAACTGAAACAAGGCCGATTATTATACAGAAATTTAAAGCTGTATCAACTGTATCCTGCCTTAATAAATTTAATCAACAAAAAGCCACACTTAAAAAGAATCTTTACGAATTAATAAAAAAAAAACTCATTCAAGAGGTAATACTTAAATTTAAGCTGATTTCTGAAGTAACTTCCCGCCGTTCATCATCCAAAAATAAATAACAGGCCTTCACCTTCGCACAATATTCAAGGTCAAACCCCACTCCCCCGCAAATTTTGCCTTCTTCTTTTTTAGCAATATTAAAATTCTAAATGCGTTCATAATCCAACAACTGCTACAGAATTCACGTACCCTAATTTCCTTCTCCTAACAAAAAAGTTCACATTAAATCCATGCAATCCATCAGATTGACAGTCTAGACCCCTCGTTATCTCTTGAAAGTTCTTCGCAGCCACCAGGTGAGACAATTAAAATCAGTTTCTACCTCGAAAAGCCTCGTCCTTAGGAAATCCCCAAGTCATGGCTGGGCATTTAAGTATCTCTCTCTCTCCCTGTAGGTGGAACGCAGTGGAGTTGTACATACATATATACCGTAGATAGGACGGATGTGTTTTTATTTTTATTATATTTTCTTTTTTTTTTTTTTCGAACAATGTCACAAGTCACGCAAACACCATAATGCAAAGTGTCACGTTTTCGACACCCCTAGACACCAGAAACGAAGTGTGAATAAGCACACCCTCCGGAACCTTATACTTTCTAGCCATTTCAGGAAATTGCTTAATTTTGATCTTTTTGGATTACGTTGAGGAAAAACTGAGCAACAGTAGCAGCACATAAAGCTCGAGGAACGGTGCTGTGTGTTTTCTTCGGGGCGAAGCTAGTACTAGTACATGGCGCGTCTGTTAAAGTATAGGCGACATCATGAGGAGGTTGTTTTATGCCGGGGTCCCATTAATCTCGTGCATGCATCCTTCTCTCAGCTGGAGTCCCATCAACAAAACGACAGGAATCCATCGGGGGAGTCACTTTGCTCCTGGAATTATCAGCAATTGAGAGGCGGGAAAGAGGATTTCTTGAGAACAAATTCGTGTCGTGCTTCGCTGTTAAACAAAAAAAAAATTGTCCTGACTTCGAAAGACAATGAAAAGTTCTCTGCAGGACCTCCACCATCAAGGATGATGGGTGGTGGCACGCTGGTGGAGTTCATTCATGTTCAGTCTCGGAACAATGCCGAAATAGCTGCCGTTGCTTGCCTCTGTTGTTATCTATCTCCTACAGATCACACAGGATATATCTACCAGAGTACTACAGCTTCCCAACATCCTATCTGCTGCTGTGTTGTTACCCACATCGAGAGAGAGGTGGCATGTAATCGCCAATTGGCCATCATACAACAGCAGCCACTGGGGGCGATGGATGTATTGGAATATGCTGAGTCGGTAAAAAAAAACATCCCTACAAAATCACAATGTCGCCGAGCTTATACTCATTACTGCAGAAATTCTGAAGGAGATCGGAGAGATAAGGCGAACACAGGCTTTATAGTTGCGCTACGATCAGGCTCAAGTTTCGAGGAGGTGGAGGAGGAGTTCACCCTGAACAAATAATCATGGGGTGACGATTTTATCCGAATGCCCGCATGCTAATTTACGTTCTATGAATAGGTTGATGGCTGATGAGGGATAGATTGCCTGGACGACGACGATGCCAAAAGAGTAGCACCCAGGTCTTGGGGATCCTTGACCAAGGACTTAATGACCCGGATGGTGATTGAACGGATGCGTATGGGGTATGATGGTGGGTGTTGGTGGTGGCTGGTCAGTCAATTCGAAAGGTTAAATAGCAAGGAAGGAAACGATTTTTCTCTAGCTAATGGCCATGAATATTCTATATAGAAGAGATTTTTATGCAGTGACGCTCGTTTGTAAACGGATGTTAAGAATAGATAACGTCGCACTGCAGGCTGAGTAATGCTAGAGCTTGATACTGAAACGTAATAAGCTAATGGATGAGACGTTTTCTATACATGTCCCTTGTGTTTTTGTTATGTTTCTATGGTATGTTTATATGTATGGACAAATGTATTTGGATTTTATCCACAACACCACCAATAGCCTCATCCTTTTTGAAGTCGGTTGATAAAGAATATTTTTATTATTTTTTTTTATTTTATTATTTATTATGCATTTTTTGGGGAAATACACAAGAACTACATCTTTTAAAGTACAGAACAAACGGAGAAGGCAAACATTGAAATCTTAATAAATAACTTAAACTAGCCTCAGGAGTCTGGTTATGGGGTTATGCCCGACCAGCATTTTGGAGGGTTGACCCCCTAACGGTCTAGCCGCCCTGCTTCATGTGGACCTCGAGTGGATTGCTCTGTAAGGCCCACACAGGGCATATAGCGTCTTGCTTCATTCGCACCTCGTCATAAGGAATGCTCCATTTGTGGCCCCCTTCAGGAAAAATCGTTACTACCTGATCCCGAACGAACGGAAAAAGGAGACCGGCAAATTTCAGAAGCACACACGGGGCGCCGGTGACGAAAGCTTTATATTTTGAAAACGTGAGTATCGTTTTACCAATGCAGTCCCCAATTGAGTACTAATCACGTCCAGTGGCGTAGCGTGGGGGGTGCCGAGGGGGCCATTGCCCCGGGAGGCGTAGATGTTGGGGGCGGCGGCCAAACTGGATCGAGCTAGAGATGCTGCTGGTAACATCAGGTCCTAACCATTGCCACATCCAGCACGATGTCCTGGCTGATGGTGTCTATAGGCCAAACCTAAATGGGAAAGGAAGTGAAGTGATGTGAAGTTAGGTACCATTCCATATAAATGTATGAGAGCAAGGACGGGCCTTTCATAAGTGAAAATGGTGCACTGGCACCGGGCGCAATTTCAGAAATTAAGATTTAAAAAAAATTGAAAAAGTGATCCCATTGTCATATATTACACGAAATGCACCTTCTGTGGGTTTTACCATTGCCTTCTGCAAGGTGTGACCAATGCAATTTCATTTAGTTCGCCTGAATTTGTCGTCTTTCCTTTCTTGGCTGGCACGGTGCCATAGGTCATGATTTGTAATTCAAATAAGTCGTACTATTATAGATCACTACTTCGGCGAGAAACACCTGGATCGCCTCTGTTCTGAAGTTTTTGAAAGCGGCTTCTATGTCCAGTAAGGCTGTTAAGTGGACTGCTTTGTTATGCAAGACTCTACCGTAGAAACCAATATATGCAGTGCAGTGACCACCTATTATCCTTCGAAACATAAAGGATTGGAGAACGACTTCGTTATGGAGATTCCAGTTTGTAGCATTATTAGTGCTGGAAATAGTTAAGGAAGTGCAGCATACAATGAAAATCATCGGAGAGCATTAATCAGCATTAGCGGGAGAGTTTTGTGAATTTAAAGCGTAAGTAAACTCAGCACAAAAGCAAGATCGCGAAGCAAATCCTGATTGGACAAAGGCAAGGGCGCGCTTTCATAGGTGCAACTGGTGTATTTGCACTGGGCGCAATTGGACAGGGCGCAATTTCAAAAAAGTGAAAGAATAATTCCGTGCCTTCATTTAAAATGAGTGTTTGTGTCTTCTTTCATTTTCCTTTATTGCCATCAAAAAATGAACAAAAATGAAGGGGGCGCAATATGTATATGGGCGCAATATGTATATGCACCGGGCGCAAAAAAGCCAAACGCCGGCTTATTATGAGAGTGACCAATATGGTAGTAAGTGGATGTTACATCTACTTCAGTGGAAGTTACGTCTACTTTACTTCTGCGTTACTTTCCTTTAGGTTTGGTCTTATTTCTGGACTATAAAGTTGATGCATCAAAATTATCCAACCAAACTCTCCTATTTGACCGATTATCAAAAGAGCGTACGCCTGTGATGGAAGACAACCCCTTTTCTATTAGTAAATTATTTGGCGTAATTCTTTCGATTATTTGCAGGGCATAATTGAGAATGAATCGTCTTATTAATTGGAAATACAGAATGCAGACAAACAAATCTATTGAAATTTGGACAGGACAATGACTGTCGAGTCAGCTAACTGAAAATATAAATGAGCATATTGTATGAGACTCTCAATGCGCATGGAAACAGCGATTTTAAGATTGCCTTCTTTTATGACGCGGGCTGTAAATGCTGAAGTTTGAGAAGGGCTCCAACAGCTGCCGCATTTGTCCTTAAAATCCCCTTTAATAGTATTGGGCTACGATGATGGGAAATAAAACCTCCAGATATTGGACAGAGAAGTGTTTAAGCTTAAGCTCGGGCGTCTACGAGGCTTTCTATCTAAAGACAGACTGAAATAAATTACAGAGAGAAATTACTGATTTAAGCTCTCTGGGTTTGTTAAAGTTTATAATTCAGCACAACCTTGAAGCACGGATATAGCCTGCGCCAAAACAATTGGAAATCTGAAAATCGATTTTTTTGATGCGCAGTGAAAGTCTCAAATCTTCACCACGAAAGTAGCTTCGAAAAGAAAAGTGCACCTCGTCATTCCGTTCGTTGAAAACCCCAAATCACCCGCTCATTTATATTTTCAATCAAAAATTCAATCCGTCTCACTACGACTCTTGTCCTAGTCAGATGCTATAGTGGAGTGTTGTTCCCGGTAAACGAGTTTCAAAAGGGCAATTTAAATGCTTGTGCGCTTGAATTTTTTTCAAATGTTAATTTATGTGGAGTTGTCATTTCCTCGCCTGCGCGTAAAATTCCCATTTATTTTGGCGCGCACTATACCGAACATTCATTAGTTACATATAATTCATTACGTTTACATGATGCTTGAATTCTTGGATTGAAAATTACGCGCAGAACATGCAGAAAATTAACAAATATTTTATTTCCTTTGAATTTTCAACATCGCAGACTTTTTACCAATTCAATTCGAAAGTAGGGGGCAGCAGATTTATGGTTCGCCCCGGGTGGCAGAAATCCACCCTACGCCACTGATCACGTCCACACTGATTAACCTTTGTATTTGAACGAGGGGCCGAATTCCGCAAGTGTGAACACTACTGTTTGTATGGCTAAATGGGTTAACTGCTCTGATTCCGCAAACATGGACATGAGTTTTTCTGACTAAAGCTTAAGGGTATTAATTTAAATCTTTTTAAAAAGTTTCCCGAATACGCAAGGCAGCTGGTAAAACTGCCCCATTTCATTTGTAATGAGGTTTGCCTCAAAGGGCCCTTATGAGAAACCGATCAGGCATACCTCACTTCAATATCGCTGATTTTATTTTGTGTGGTGTTCATGAGGAAACTAAAGAGAAAGCCTTGTCTCGGCATGTCCCTCATATGCCAAATGGGGTCCTAATGACGAACCTTCGAGAAAACATCTCTTTCCGGCATGCCCCTGAGGCAATCCACTTTTTAAATTCTAGTCGGATGGGGTTTAAAAGGTTTAGGGTACACAGTTATAAATTCTTAATAGCCAGTTTCACCACAACCAGCAAAAATCGGCTGAAAACGTCGTTTGTGGAGAAGTGAGGACGAATGAGTGGGCAGATTTTTTGTACCAACTCTTTATCGTATTTTTACCTCAACTTTTTCACAGCTGTATGGTTTTCTCATTCTTTAAAAGGGGGAGAGAAATAGCATAAGGAAGAATTAAGATTAAAAACAACAACAATAAGCTAAACTATACTGCAGTGTAGTTGGTTAAAAAATATGGCTCTTGTGAAAGCCCATGCGACAGCCCAGGCTCTTGTGCAAGCCCATTTCATCGAATTTCAAAAGGGAACGGACGTTTACAGCCGGTTTTTGGTGGTTGATCCGTGTGAAACCTGCCTATACAATGGCCCCTGTGCTGTGACGTGTTAAGTCGTGTTTGAGTAGAAGAAAGTGACATTTCAGTCGGGTATCAGAAGGCTGTTTGCAGGACTGTATGGCCGTTCACCACACACACACATGGTTTTTCCCAGTTTGTTGTATATGATGCGATTAAAAATTATTTACTTGGCCTTTATATGCCCGTTGTATGCCCATGTGTGCAGATCAGCATTCGCCCATTTAAATCTTTTGGTCAAATTTGGCCGTCCTGGGCCCATATGTGATCTCTTTAAAAATGGTTAAAATCTCTACGGCCATCCTATACCCCTTAAAAATCAAACGGCCGGAGTTCGCCCGTTGAAAGACCATTTATAATTTTTACTCGGGAAGAATAAAAACAAAGAAAAAAAGAGAAAATAATTAAAATTAATGAGAAGACAATGAAAATTAAAAGAATGGAGGTATTGTAATAGAACAGCGTTCAGGTTCCAAGTGCGATGAGATGCTCCAAGGTTTTGGGCTGGGAGAAGATGATGAATTGACGGCATCAATGAGATCTAGTTAAGAGGAAAAAAATTTGAGCGGTTTGTTTTTCTCCACCTGCACATAGACTAAACCCCGACGGGTAAATACAGAAGATACCAGGCTCCACTGTCCATTTTTTCAATTTTTTTGACTGTCAAGCTTTCATTGACATGCGCAAGGCTATCAGAAGTAAAACCCAAGTTAATATTTTTTGGGACAGCGGTCCATGTTGATGGCTCTTCCGAAGAAATGCATGCTGTTCCATTGCCAGATGGGAACTTGCGGAAAAATTTAATTACTAGAAGCTGCGCGACATACACGTTCACTCAATATACACCATGACACTTCAGACTAGATGTGATTTTGTACTATTGCACGCTGCACGAGCTCTTTCATCGTTTGGTACATCGATTTAAATTTGATTCTTGCAGTCTCAAAGGTATATCTTGTCCTCTCCACTCTTTCGGAGGAACAAATTTGATTTAGATCGCCTAGGGACCAATATACGCAACCCCGTTGCATGCATGGACACTTTAAATCATGTTGATAAAAATTCACATTTGAGCACGCATGCAACCTACTCCCATCCCCATAAACGATATACAATTTGTAGCTATTTGCCTTGAGTGTAAAATTATTAACCTAAGCACATTCATAAATGAAAAAAAGGATTCAATTAACAACATGCAATCAACACCCACCGATATCCAGCCCCATCCCCTATATCACACGCTACCACCACCGCAGCTACAACATGACAATCAAGGAAGCAACGTTTCTAGCTTGATTTAATGGCAGTACAAGAAGTCAATTTGTTGATTTGTCTTCAGGAACAAGAATGACTGGTGTGGGTCCATTTATCTCCGTCTTGAAGCCCTGGTGGAAGAACTTCGGGTACGTGCGCCCTCCTTACTGCGAAGGGGTCTAGCGGGGGGTGTGTGTGTGCTCCAGCCATGCCATGCCGTGGTTTGGCTGGATTTAATGATAAATTTACGTATGTCGAACCGCAGATAATTTATGACTTGAAGCGGATTGCAGTGTGCCTATACACAAAGTGCTACAGTAAGTCAACGTCATGGCCTTATCAAATGGTGTGAGGTGTAAGTGGAAATGTGTGACATTGATGACTTGATGCTGGTTGCCTGCTGGATTTGGTCTCAATCATCAAATTCATCAATTTTCGACTGGCGAATGGTGATGGTGGTGGTGGTTGGTGGTGGTATCGAGTGATTTCAAATCCCTGGACGGAAATTTAAATTATGAATGGACATATGCAGGTCACAGGATTTTCATGATTGCATATTGGGGATGCTGCACAGTTGAGGATTTTGTGAGGAGGGCTGGTGGTTTGGTTTTATGTCTGTGTGTGTGCTGCTCCTTAAAGCCATGAGTTGGTGAAATTTGAAAGCGATTTATGGATTCAATTAATGGATGGCTGCTTGTTTGTTTAAATTAAAATTTATTGGAATTTATAACTGAGAAGGGGATGTTCTATGAACAAGCAAGCAATTGGTGACATTTCAAATGTGATGACTTTCAACATTGTTGGTGTAGTGAAATGTTGTAGAAGAAGATATCGTGCATGTTAGGCAAATAAAACTGATGGGAATTTGGGACATTCATCAATTCAATGGTGAGTCCTTTTTATATTCTGGGAGAAACGAAACTGAAAGCCGTAGGAGTGGCGTTGGTGTAATACTCACCAAAGAAGCCAGGTCCAGCCTCATTAGCTGGTCACCAGTTTCTGAGAGGATTATTACCGTGCGCCTGCGTACCAGACTAAGAAGTACTACGGTAGTCCAATGCTATGCTCCAACTGAAGACGCTGAAGATGACATCAAAGACGAGTTCTATTTGCTGCTGAATGAGGTTTTTCGCTCTATTCCAAGGGGAGACATTGTATTAATGGGTGACTTAAACGCACAGATCGGCCGTGACAACACCGGCCTTGAACAAACAATTGGAAATCAAGGTCTAAGCCAAGTTACCAATAACAATGGTGAGCTTTTCGTTGACTTTTGTAGCTCCCATCAACTCATGGTAGGTGGTACTTACTTTTGTCACAAGAAGATACACAAAGAGACCTGGGTATCGCCCGATGGTAGAACGAGAAATCAGATAGATCATGTGGCCGTCAGCCGCAGATGGAGAACTATCCTTGAGGATGTCAGGAGTTTCAGGGGAGCAGACACTGGAAGCGACCACCATTTGGTAGTAGCAACTATTCGCCTTAAAATCGCCGCAATCAGAAACGTACAACGCGATGCTATAAACCGTAGACGGTTCAACGTAGATCTTCTGCGGGAGAGCGTTAAAAAGCGGGAATTTGCTGGAAACCTACAACAAATATTAAACCAGCACAACGTTTCTGACGACACAAATATTGAAGAGCTGTGGAGTAGGACAAAGGGCGCAATATTGACGGCTGACGGCTGCGGAAACGAGCATCGGTTATGTCCAAAGAAACCAGCAACACTGGATCTCGGACACAACCTGGCAAAAAATAGAACGCAGGAGAGCCCTAAAAAATAACGTAAACTCTACAAGCGACCCGGAAAGACGTTACCAACCGGAACGGGAATACTCCCAATTACACCGGGAGGTAAAGAGAAGTGTCCGGCGTGATAAAAGGCAGCAGATAAATGAGCTCGCAGAAAAAGCGGAAAACGCGGCAAACACAGGCAACAGTAAGGTGCTGTACCAAATTACTAAACAGCTCACGGGAAAGCACTCTACTAAAAACCATGCCGTTAAGAGTGCGGATGGAAGCAGCTCCAAAGATGGAGAGATTACTTCTTCGCCGCCCTGAATGGTTCATTTACACAGGAACCTCAGGAAACCAGCAACAATGCACAGCCAATAAGAATCATCACCCGGGCCCCATCCAAGACGGAAATAGTAACCGCAATTCATGCGATGGCCAATGGTAAAGCAGCTGGAAAAGATGGCATCCCGCCAGAATTGTTGAAAGCCGATTCAAGCCTCATAGCAGAAGCGCTTCAGCCAATCCTGGAAATAGCATGGAACACCTGTACCTTTCCGGAGGATTGGACGGAAGGTATCATAGTCAAAATAGCAAAAAAGGGGGACCTAACAATATGCGACAACTGGAGAGGCATCTGTTTACTATCCACAGTGGGCAAAATTTTGTCCCATATATTACTATCTAGGATAAGTGAGGCAGTAGACCGAACGCTTAGGAGGCAGCAGGCCGGATTCAGGAAGGGCCGCTCATGTATTGATCATATCAACACCTTACGAATAATAGTGGAGCAGTCTACTGAATTCCGATCCCCCCTTTACCTTGCTTTCGTAGATTATGAGAAAGCGTTCGACTCGGTCAATAGGAGCTTTATATGGCAGGCACTACGGCGACGGGGACTGCCTGATAAAATAATAGAATTGATAAAAGCTCTATATAACAATTCCAAATGCAGAGTTCTCCATAATGGAAAATTATCCGACAGCTTCGATGTGAGCTCAGGAGTACGACAAGGATGCCTACTCTCGCATTTACTATTTCTTATAGTAATAAATGACATCCTTGTCGGCGCTGTAGATAGTAGAACAGGCGGCATACAATGGGGTTTGTTAGACCGCCTTATGGATCTCGACTACGCAGATGATATCTGTTTGCTGGCCCACAGACACCAGGACCTCAAAAATATGTTAAACAATTTGGCAACAGAAAGTAGTCCAGCAGGCTTAAGGCTAAATCCAACTAAAACTAAAGAAATGCGGATAAATGCAAACACCATTGAACGGGCAGCGCTGAATAACCGTGACGTGGAACTGGTCGATAAATTCTGCTACCTCGGTAGTATTATTACCGAAAATGGCGGTGCAGAAGAAGATGTCAGTTCCAGAATAAATAAAGCACGAGGCGCATATGCATGCCTGTTCCGCATATGGAGATCAACGGAGATCTCAACTAACACCAAATTGCGGCTGTTCAACTCCAACGTTAAGGCAGTACTTTTGTACGGTTGCGAAACATGGAAAGTCACCCAATTCATCACAGGGAGCCTACAAGTCTTCATCAACAGATGCCTGCGTCGTATCCTAAAAATCCGCTGGCAAGATAGAATTTCAAACGAAGAACTATGGCGCCGTGCCGGCCAAGAAAGGATAGACGACCAAATCAGACGAAGGAAATGGAATTGGGTTGGCCACACCTTGCGACGCGAAAACGAAAATCTACCTAGAACAACGTGGAGGAGAACCCTACTAGCAGAAGCCGCAACAACTGGGAGATCCTGGTCGGAGCTGAGAGCTGTCGCGCAAAACAGAGTCCGCTGGAGGGCAACTGTTTCCGCCCTATGTCCCATGAGGGATTAAAGGAGCGCAATGATGATGATGATCAATTCAATCATTTGACCTAATTCAAATTGATATTTTTTAGGCCTTATTGATAGTTTATACTAGGGGTGGCCAACACCGTGCCCGTTCTCATTTGAAGTATGACATTGTACTGGCTCAAAAGAAAAAATAGGTCCCTCTTGCAAACTCATTTTATAATCGTGTCCTTCACAACACCTAAACCTCCACCACAAGACACTCTTTGGACTTGGCCTCGTCTATATTTGTTACAATCAGCATTAAGACCTGGCATGTGGTTGTAGTGCAGGCTTCTTGTACATGAGAAGAGCCATGAATCACTGATATCATCCGTTCTCTGGACCATAAGTAAGGGATCACAAAATATGTTGACATCTTCAACCTGGTGTTAACGGAACGAGTTATGGAAGAAAATCATCCGCGATTCCAAAAAATCTCCCTATCACACAGTTTCATACTCCTTAATTTATAGTGACACAATTATCACATAAAACCCCGAAACCGATTACCCCCTGCTCTTCAACTATCCACAATCTGAGCGCGCGTTCAACCAAATTCTACTGCCATATGTGACGGGAAACAATTTTGCTAGAATAGTTAAGGAGAAAATTGTTCTCAAAGTTTATTAATTAAGTAAATTTGTATCACGTAACACACTTTGCGGCTGTATGCAGCCGGGAATCGGTTTCGGTCCAACTATCAAATTTCACCCCCATATATAATATAGGAGCGTTTGTCTTGCTGCCTGTCAGATGACAGGATTTAAATACACTGAAAATTAGTTCGGAAAGTGATTCTAGGATCAATTAAGTGAGTCCTTGCTTCTAGTGACACACATTCATTCATTCCAGCTGCCTGGATGCCGGATCGAGAGTCACATTCTTGTTGTTTTACTATTACGAAAGTTTAGAATCTGTTTCCTATCACAGTGTTGGTTGCAGTATAGTGAAACGATGTATAGTGTAGGGATAGCGGGTGCAGTCCAACCATAGATAAGTTCGGGACTATACGTGCATACACGGAAGCCGATGGAAAGTTTGCTAGGAACCCATGTAGATTAACTTACAAATGCGACCCGTAGCAGCACCAGCACAGCCCTCTGCAGTCTGCAAACTGTGGTTGCATGCTCTTCTACACTATAAACTTCAGACTTCTCAATTACCTGCTGCAAGTTGCTGCCTTTATACTTTCGTGTTTCTAGCTTCGAGGAATGCAGTGTTGTCTACTGCACATTCCACTTGCCCACCACCAAAACCACCCCAGCATGAAATCTCGTGCGCCGCGAATTATATTAAATCAAAAACTTTGGCTTCAAATCTCTGGATGTGTTTGTACAAGAGCCTTCGCGCCTGATTCATTATTACACTAGTACTTCACAGCGCCACCGTGCACTCTATACTATACTTACCTTATACTTATAGGTGTTGTAACGAGCGAAAGGGTGGTAATTATACCCTTCTTGAAATGTAGGGGCGCTGTAAGCTCTCCATTTATGTTGTTCGAGTGTGAAGTCTCTGAAAGCATGGTTACGTCGACGCTTCTGTATGTATGTAGTATCGTGACGGATGCATTTTCCTGCACTTTTCAACGGGAAACTCTAAAAAGAAAATTTCGCTCCTGTTTAAAGTGTTGAAAGTTGAAATGACTTTTATGGCTGGATGAAGATTTATTTTTGTTTTTGTAATTCCTGTTTTTTTTTCGTGTGTCCCTTTGTGCATTTCTAGATTATGTAGAAGCACTTCGGTGTGCTGAAAGGTGAAAACTGTGAAGCTTCCCTTAGTAGGTCGAAACTTGTAAGAGATAAGTTGAAATTTTGAAGAATTTAAATCTTACGTGTGTCAGGTTGAATGTCATGTGAGTTATTTTTCATAATGTCAAGTTTTCTGTTGTTTTATATCATGTAGATTTTGTGATTGATTTTATCTTTTATATGTTTGCAGCTTAAGCGATGTTACTTTACAATGTTAAATTGAAAATAAAACACTGTAGTTGGCTCTCTCTTAACAAAATAAAAGTCTTCTGGCCACAGTAGGTATAGCAAACTACAAGAAGAAAGCGAAATTATACATTAACATCCAAATTAACATAGGGTAAAACATTAACATTAATTTTAATTGGCGAAAATATTTTCGAAATTAATAGTTCTACTGACGAAAAGGCAGGACAACTTGATAGGATTCAGCAGTAATTTATACTGAACTGACCATTCAGTCAAGCGTTCCAGATCGCTATCATTAGCAGAATAGTACAAACCTTGATAAGTTCAAAAGATTTGCTTAAAAAGATCTGCACGCCATCGGCATATAAATGAGTAGAAGAATATTTGACCTACATCGTTTATATAAAGGCTGAAAAGCAAGGGGCCCAGAATAGAGCCTTGAGGTACTCCACAATAAAGTAGTGCAGGTTTGGAGAGAGATTGTTGAAAAGTGTGACTGTGGATGACTGGAGAAGTGTGAATTTCTGGCTAATTTTTCAACTAACATCATATGGTCAACTGAGTCAAATGCTTTTGAGAAATCGAGTAGGACTAAGATTAAATTGTTATCAAGTGACTCAAAAATATCAGTTGAAACTGTTAAGAGTGGCGTTTCGCAGCTGTGTCCAGACCTGAAACCAGATTGCCTCTATATGGCAAGACCACTTTGATTTAGATAGTACATGAGCAGCTGCTAAAAAATATTTTTTCAACATCTTTAGAAAGGAAACATAGAAGACTGATTGCACGGAAGTCAGATGGTTGCGATGGAGAGACCTTTTTCGGAATAGGTAGAACAAGAGCTTGTTTCCATTGGCTAGGAAACTGAGAAACTGGAAGGCAGGCGTTGAAAATACATATGAGTAAGAACATTAGATACAAATGCGGAAATCAATTTCAAGAACTTTATAGAGACGTTGTCAACACCCACGGCGTTTTATTTGAAAAAAAAAAAACAACGTAGAAAGAAGTTCGTGGTTGTAGATACAACGAGAGAGAGAACCATCAGATGGACACAGATTGGTACAGTTACTTCAATTCAAGACACCCACATTGGGGAGACTTGCAATCAAACACAAATGGCAAAAATCTGATAATTTTGTACAATGGTGCAGCCTTCCTTCCTATCGATTTTGAATACCCACCCAGGCAGACCAAAGTTCCCAAGAGGATCGTGCGATCTAGATTTCTATTAAGTGTCTTCGAATCTAATAAGTTCAAACAGAATTAGGTGCACCATATTTGCATTCCCATCAGATCATCTATGAGTCGCACTGCATATACAAGCATACATAGAACCCGTAACTCTAGCACAGCCAATGTTCTGCTCATTTAAAAACACTTAATTGGAAAAATTTCAACAGCAAACCTAGAAAGGAGCCTCCTTAGAGTCATTGCCCTCACGTTTAGCTCTTGAGATCACATACAGATTATCGGCAATACTATCTCTTATCGCTTCAACAACTTCATTGGAGCGTCGCGGACGCAGTCGTGTGGGAGTCAAAGAAATTCATCACCAAACTACGAATTGTGTTGCTTGAAAGCGTCGAATTTCCCCCATATTTTTTACGATTTTTTACGATAAGCGCACAATTTTCATAATTGAACGATTATTTTCAATGTAATGCGGTACAATTTCAACCCGTTCTTTCGGTGTATATTAAATCATATCTAAAATGGTACTAAATGACCTTTCAGAATCGTGTACATTTGTCGAAATCGGCTAAAAAATGTCAGAGTTATTCAATGTTGAAATACCGAAGGTCTAGATGGCGCACCATGTCGAAGTAAACTTGAATGAACGAATGTAAGGACCAAAGCCCAGTTTGCATTATAAGACAGCCCTCTGTAATATTTCAAAACAACGCAATAAATCCCTTTTCACAAAAAGCCCCACCATTAAATTTTGAGCTCCACTCAACTCCACTCCAATGAATGTACATAACAGATCAATGTTATTATCCTATAGAGTAAAGATCAACCAGAATAAAGAGAAGATTCACCCAAAAAAAATTATTTCAATTTGTTACAACCATTCAAGCTGCTCGCAATATGTCAAGGAAGTCCATAGATGGGCCACCCGTTGTTACCAGTCTAAAAACCAAATAATGATAGCTGCTTACAAAGGAAAATCCTGTCAGATGTCATTTCAATATATTTTTCAAGAAAATGAAATAATAAATAACCGACCTCCACACCCTCGCCCGGGATCCACACTCTGCCAGTTTATATTAAAACTGCGAACATTGTGGGGACTGCCTCCTCGTATACAACAAGGAAATCGACAGAGCCTCGTTTGCCGCCCGTCCGCCCACCAATTATTGATTTCATGTTTGCAGTTAAAAGAGAAAATGCGTAAACCTGTAACACCGAAATGTCAACATGGGCCCCCGTTTATTCGGTCCGTTCATCCTGTTGTGTTGTTTTAAATGGATATCCATTGGGGCACGTATAGTATACCGTAGTGAAGTGTTCAAACAAGAACGACCCCAAGAGGGTGTTTTAGGATCGGCGATTTATGGGGTTGGTCAGACGAAGGAAGTCTTGCGTTTGAAAGTAGATTTGACACCGGTAGTGGGATGAATCTTAAGACTACGTGATATTATTTCGCCCTGTATATATATATAAGGGTCCAGGGGCCTATTTCGGGGGCACTTTTTTGCTCATACAAAACTGAGAATGGACGCACCGGACACTTTTCAGGGAATGAGAAGTTGTTAAGGCTGAAGACAAATTTTCTATGAAGTCCTCCTTCCTCCCAAAAAAAGAGGAGAAGAGAAGCCCAAACAAGCAACTTGTTAATGGGCTAGGGTAAACTTTAAGTTCGGGGTTACGTAAAGGTGTCGGTATGAGGGGTAAATTCGATTATATTTGGGGTCATGTGTGGTAAACTTTAAGCTGCCCCAAAAGGCCAAAGTGATTTGGGTCGCCTAGGCTCATTCAAAATTGTGTGTAAAATATACGAGAGCGAGTTGGGTGTGACCTTAAGCACCTTTAGTCAACAACAACAACAGGGCAGAAAAAAAAAGAGTTGTAAGCTCAAGTTTCTCTTCCTATTTACCATCATTCACCGCCCACCTTTACTCGTGGGTCATTAATCATCCAATTAGAGCTCGGTTTCATAGTTAATCTACTCATATTCCGTGAATGAGCAAAAGTTGCTCAATATTACAAGAAATTGATTAATCCCTATTGTGCATGTTGTCCTCGCATTGTCAACGTGACCCCATATACAGTAAACGAGGATGCCTTTCTGCCCTTCAATTGAATTACGTCCAATTAGGGTTAATTGTAATTTGCTCACCTTTGTCCCAGCAGCCGGTGTGACTGTCCAGCGATTCGGTGATGATCTCTTGTGTCAGTTTCACATACAGAATACTAATAACCGGCTAATTGCCTTAATGCTTCCGTGGATATATTCTCTATGGAAATTTCTGAGAATGTATAAAAGCATTTCTTTACAGTGAAATTTACAAATTGGAAATTGATTTGAGTTTAGAGAGAGAGTTTAATATGGTTCAATACTTTCATTAATTGCTGGAAGCTGTAGAGATTTTGTTTCTCACACAGAAAAAAGTGCATTCATTGGTTTAGCTTCAAATGAAAAATATAGATCATTGACCTAATCACTCTATCAAGGCAGTACTTAAGGGGGCACATAAGAATTGAAGCCATCGAAATCAGACGAGAGAGTCCCTTAAATATAACGCACAGAAATAGACAAGTTGTCTAGTTAATCTGCAGTTACAAATGCGGGGAATAAGTCTCAAACTAATCCTCTTTTAATGTAGATTCATCCAAGGCTACATGACCACTTTTTGCTATTCTGTAAGAGCTGCAGCAAGATAAATTGACGTCATCCGTCACTTTGAGAATGTGGCAAATTGGAATATTACTCTGGCCTAAGTCACTCGTTCTATAGTGGGGTCCCTTTTATAAGGATACTTTACTAAAATCCCAGCTCAAAATGTCTAGATGGTTGTGGGGATCATCAATTTTTTACCAAAAATAAAATAAAAACAACAAACACCCTATGTGTGTGTGTGGTGTGGTATGTCGCCTACAGCAACATTCAGCATTAAATGTGCGTCGTCGTCTTTTGGGGGCCACACAGTCTAAGGGCATGGGAGAATGTTTTCACTTCTTTTTCTACCGTTTGAGGATAATTAATAACAAGCCAGAGAGAAAGAGGATTTTCAGGAGATGAGTAAAAGTTGGCTTTAGGTGTCACATCACACATGTAGCCATTCCATTATCATCCCCTATTAATTATCCTAAGAACTTGAAGCAATTGGTTCAATGTTTTTTGTTTGTGAAAGAAAAGGAGATTTTGGGTTTGTTTGTTCGATTTTTCAAGTAATTGGATGGATTCAAGTCATATTTATTTCAGATTATGATTTGTTGATGACTGAAGGAAGATTTATTTATTTGTACAGTCTACAGTATGAAACTTACGGACTAAGGACTGCATACGGACATACTGCAAGTGAAATATCACAGTTTCTTTAAAAATTTGCCTATCCATTGTTAAATCAAGACGATCACAGACTGAGTTGAAACACGTCGCCATTCTCGATACTGGCTCATTCTGTCCATACCTGGTTCTGTGCGTCGGTGCAAACAACAAAGGTCTAGATCTAATCCGTGTCTCAGGTGCATAAATATTGAACAAAGCGAGAAGAGAAGAAGGCTGAACTTGAACTTGAACTTGTCTCACAAACATAGCAGATGCCAAAATACGTCTGCATTTAAGTATTTGGAGGCCAAGAAGTTGACATCTACCGCTGTAAGTTGAAACCAGCGATTCCTAATTCCTAATTTAACTTGAAAGGATATGTCGAGAAATTTCTCTGGACAGCCTCGATTCGATCCTCATGCACTTTCGACTACACAACGGATGCATATTGAAGAATCGGCCTGACCAAGGAAACAAAAAAAGTATTTAG
Source organism: Thereva unica (assembly GCA_949987705.1). NCBI lineage: Eukaryota > Metazoa > Arthropoda > Insecta > Diptera > Therevidae > Thereva > Thereva unica. The sequence continues at coordinate 14,435,934 of OX465285.1, forward strand.
TGTCAAGGGGTTCTTAAAAGCGACAGCGTTTCTCTTAATAAAACCAAGCATTGGATTGGCTTTATTGCAGGCCACTTCTATGTGGACCGTAGAGTCGAACTTGTGGTCAAAGTAAATCTCGAGGTCTCTAATAGCCGCCGAATGAGCAAGTGTACAGCCATTAAACCAGTAATGGTAGATGATCGTCGATCTCCATAAAATAGCCATATCCAGATTACCCTGAGGCCTTACAAAAAAGATTCGTTGTCCTCAACCAGAGTGGAACGGTTTCAACTGTTCTACTTGCGGCTTCGGGCACTGCGGGTGTTACAGGTACAGAAGTTGCTGATCTGGGTTCAAATGACCCTCTTTTCTTATCCTCTGAGAATACAAACATCTCAGGCGTTCCTTCGACGTCAATGACTGAGGACGAGCTGGGGGGCTTTGCCCAACTTCTTCGGATGGGAGATGAAGATATTACCCTCACACCGGAAGAGGACAAGGCTGACATAACGGTGATCGAGATTGACCCCGCTACTCGCAACCACGATATTGAGAGTAGCGCAGATTAATCTCCACCACAGCAAAGCTGCATCCGTCAGCCTATGCTTACGCCTTTCTAACGCCCGCCGCACATGCCCACACTCGCATTGGTCGACACGAGCCACTTGCGAGTGGCAGTATTTGAAACCTATGGCACAGAACCGAACTCCGCATTTGCTCTCACGTGTCGATGCAGGCGCGTACATGAGCGTGTAGCGCGTGTCGGCTAGGTGACCGAGACACTAATTTCGAGTGGCAGTGGCACACATGTTTGGAATCATGGAGGAACTTATTGAAGCAGTTCGAAGTGAAAAATGTCTGTACGATGTAAAACATCCTGATTATATGAAAACAAAATTAAAAGATATGATTTGGAAACGAATTGCAGAGGCGTTAAATCTGACGGATGGTAAATTAATTATTAATTAAGATGAAAAATAAAAAATTAAAATAAAATTTCGTGTAGGTACTTTCAAAATTGTAGCATTTATTTAATTATAATATTAATTGTGACTAGTAACTTTTCAATACGCGCCCCGTTGCACGCTGTTTTGCCAGGTTACTCGTCCTTCTACGAAGTTAAAATAATCCGTAAATTGGTTTCTTATTTCAAATGCCCTTTTCGAAATGCGTCCTCTCGACCGAGACAAAGGCACTAGTTGTTTAATATTTGGTAAAATTTGTATGTCCTCATTTATATTTTCACCTGTAGTTTTTGTGCGTAGATAGTTATGTAAGACACAACTCGCCATAACAATTTTGTCTGCTGTTTCCACTTTCATTTCAAATGGCCGCAAAAATATTCGGAAACGGGAACTCAATATGCCGAAGGCGCATTCAACCGTTTGTCTTGCTCGTGAGAGTCTGTAGTTAAAAACTTTGTTTCTGTAACTATCTATTACTTGCCTCTGAGGAAAAGGTCTCATGAGATTTTCCATTAAAGGAAATGCCGCGTCACCAACTAAAACATAAGGCACAACTATGTCTGCTCTTCCAAGAAGACCCTTGGGCTCGGGCAGATGCAACTGTTTGTTTGTAATTTTTTTCTTTAAAATACAATTATCAAATATACTTCCATCTGGAAGTCTGCCTTTAGAACCGACATCAATAAATACAAATTTATAATTTGCGTCTACTACCGCCATCAGCACAATAGAGTGATGTTGCTTATAGTTAAAAAATGAGGATCCACTGTTAATAGGTTTCTTAATAGTTACATGTTTTCCATCGATAGCTCCTACAGTATTAGGCATTTGCCAAATATTTAGGAAATCGACGGCATTTTTTTCCCACATTTCCAGTGTAGGTTCTGGCAAGAAAATAGGCTGCATGTTTTTCCAAATAGCAGAAGATATCTTGGTAATAATATTTGAGACAGTTCTTTCTCCCATTCTATAGCTATAAGCAATGCTCCGATATGAGTTACCGCTCGCGATAAATCTGAAAAAAACAACATTTATTACGTTTTAATAGTTGCGATTATTACTAATGACAAATTTCAATGCAGGAAGTATTGCCAAGAAATCTTGGAAAAAACTGAGAAACAATCACCGAGATGCGCTTCGTCGTCAGAAAATTTTGAAACCAAAAAGTGGATCAGGGGCTGTTAACATAAAGTCTTGGCGCTTTCAAGAAAATATGGCGTTTTTAATCCCGCATATGGCAAATAGGCCAACCAATACCAACATCAATGAAGATATGCAAAATGACGAACAAACTGAAATGCAGTCAGATCCTGCAGAAAATGACATTCACGAAAATTTAACGGAATCAATAAATAAAGAAACAAATCAGTCCCCTGAACCACAACCTACTACATCATCACATGCATCAGCTGATGAAGGATATAACAGAAAACGACACAAAAGGAACACTTTAAATGACTTACTAAATAGATCGATCGAGGACCATGAACGCAGAGTAACTAATAGACAACAAGAACGGGAGCGCTTGACTACTAGCACTACAAATGATTTCACCATAAGTAATGTAAAAAATGATCCACTTTTTCACTTTTTCATGAGCATGTACGAGACCACTAAAAGATTGCCGCCACTATCTCAACATACTATTAAAACAAGCATATTTTCATTGGTGTCGCAGGAAGAATCGAAAAAATTAGTGCAGGATTTGCCACGTCCACATTCTACCGAATCGCAGATTAGTGATGCTAGAATATATTATTCGTCCTATACTCCTTCTCCTGTACATCAGCCACAGGAATATTTTTCAACAGAGACACAAGCATCAGAAATAATAATCACTGAGAATGTTCTCAATACTTTGGCGCACTCGTCAAATTAAATTTCTAAAATTGTTGCATTATTTAAGTTCTTTGAATTAACTTTTTAAATTGTTTCAAAACTGAAGTTAGTGTGCTTTGAATTATTTTATTTTATTTGTAATTGATTACCTCCAAAATAAACTTACCAGTTTTTCTTCAGTGCTAATTCGTTCATGACCACCACTTCCTTGATCTTCTAAATCTGAAGCAATAAACGCAACTACCTCTTTAAATTCATCCCTTGACAATCGAAAGTAATTTTTGAATTTTGCATCTGAAAACTCGGAAGTTAATTTAAACTCTCCATGCGTTTTCCTTTTGTACATGTAAGAGCTCTTCCAATTATTTTTTCCAGATACTTTTCTTATTAACAGTAATCTAGATAAAAATTCGTTATCATTATCAGACTCTGAGCTTAAGTCTAACGCTTCCATTTTGAATGCCACTGACTGATGTACGAATCGTGTTAACAAATGCGGACCCGCACGTTTCCACCAATGTCAGTGCCACATTGGTGCAGTGCCGTGAACGAGTGCGAGTGTGGGCATGTGCGGCGGGCGTAAGGCTGATATAGATGTCGTTCTGGCACAATGTGTGATTGTATGCGGAATCAGGACTCCTGAATACAGGTTGCTGTATCCCAGAAATGGGGAAGGTAAGCCACGAACCTGTTTAATTGCTAAAAATGACCTTAACTCTTTTATGTTGTCTAAATTTAGCTAGGCTGACAATATAATGGCCTGCTTGGGCAGCAGAAAAGACGGTAGAGCTACGTAGATTGGATCTGTCTACCTGCCATATGAGGGAAATTTGGACAAGTCCAGTCTCTTTGATGCGGCAAAGGAAGCGGCTATTCATGGAACCAACCTCCTTGTTGGATGTGATGCGAATGCTCACAACTCCGTTTGGGGCAGCTCAGATACAAATGTAAGAGGTGAGCTGCTTGTTGACTTTACGAATCTACCCTACTCGAAGACCGAGATTGTCGGCAGAGCGATATAGGCAGTCTCAAAACGCAATTCTAGATCAGAATCAAGGAAATCTTCACGCGGCATTGGTCTATTGAAGATCACGCTGCCAAAATGTACATACCGTCTGTTGTCGTAGCTGCGGGGAGACGAACGAGAGAGAAACACTTGTTCACTTTCTTTCTAAATTCCGGCTTCAACTAAAATCAGACAGTCCACACTGGACTTAAAGACTTAAAAGAGATCTCTAGACTGAAAAACAGATCACTGATAAGTTACATAAATTCCACAGGATGGCTTTAGACATCCGTCGCAGTAGACTAAATAACCATTGAACCTAGGTACACGAATTGTGGCAGTAAAACGGGGCGCCAAAGTTTTAAATAGGCCTTTAGTCGCACCTACACCTAACCTAACTTAACATGTTAATGTTCTCGATTGTGATTATTTGGATCAGTTAAAAAATTTAAAAAGGTTCTTCTCAGATGCACAGCTTTTTTACTTTTATAAAACATTTTCCTTCAAACCTGTTCTCTTTTACTGCAGTCTCTTTTACTGCAGTCGCACTATAATCGAAAGCCACCTCTAAGTACTACACCAGGCGTGCATGTAAACATTCTTATAAATTCGCTTAGTACAAGTCTTATTCCATTGAATATCCTGCATAAAAGCTCGCACTACAAAAATACCTAAACACAAGTCCATTGCCTTTCTTGTGTAACACCTGCAAGTACTTCCTTTACAAATCTTTCATCAGAACGAGCTTATTTGTGACACATATCCTTCAGGTCCTTTTTTTTACTTACAAGTCCTTATGTAAAAGAGACCAGAAACTTGTAAACCCTCCGCCCATGCAGCACCTTCCCGGCGCGTCTAATCTTATGTTAACATTCGTGTCACGACCCAATCTGCAATTCTAGTGTTCGTTTGGTTGTTCTCGAATATTCTAATTTCCTTGTAACAAGAGATCTCCAGGACACTTAATGGCAACACTTGAGTCAAGTAGCTAACAGCTACTATGGGTGCTGTTTTCTGAGCCTTCATAGTCGGGTATATTCAGAGTCGTTCGTTCTGTAAGCAGCAACAGACTTCCAGACAGCTGAGACAAAGAAAGAAACACTTCGTCCAAAGTCCTGACACACCATCTCGAAGGGCCAAGTACTTATTATGAACACCGAAGGAGTCCTTGAGAACACCCTTCGAAGAAAGAGAGAAAGGTAACGAAAGTCCTTAACAAGCACAGACCTAGTCCTTTAAAGGTTCTACACTTCGGCTGGGTTGATTGACGTGAATCAATTAGGCCTAAACCGGGAAGTACTTGTCTTCTTAGCAACTAGGTTGTTTGGTATCCTTTTATTGTAACCAACAGTGAAGGATAAGCTAAAGAAACATCGGCGGTAGGGTGGGTGGCGGTGGAAAGTCACTTATGCAAATCAACTTGGCTCGTCTTTCTTGACAATCTCAAAAGACCATAAAAGCCATGACGTCGTCCTCAGCAGTGTCTTTTATTTTCACTTTTCCTCCGCATTCTTCTTGTCTTTATGACCTCCCTGGATTCCTTTCTGATGCTGCGGGCTGGGCTCTCTACTGCGGGGACAGCCAGCGCGCCGGGGCTTATCCTCGTTGCTGAAGCTAACAATGAAAACTTGGCCCCGAGATGTTAGACAGGAGCAGACAAATGAAATAATAAATCACTTGAGCGAATTACTCTGAATTGTCCTGGGCTGCGCTTCAAAGTCCTTTTCATCGTATTAAGTGTTCGTCGGGTCCTTCCTCTCTCTCTATCCACCCGCACCCGGGGATTTGCTATTTTGTCGCCGGAAAATTTAATTTATGAGTTGTTCTTCGGTCGAAAAAGTTTTGTTTGCTGGTTAACAGGTTTTTCTGGTTGTAGCCATTTCCTGAATTATTTCTTATGCAGGCCCGAGGGCTCCACTTTTTTCCTTCTTCCTGGCCAGAGTTGAGAAGCAAACTTGGTTAGATAAATTTATGTGGAAGGATGAGAATCCTTTTTGGAATCGGGAGAGGTATTTTTTTGTGTTACTCCTGGTAATGTCAGAATGAGCCAGGACCATTTTCCACTAGAGATGATCAAAAGGTCAGCTTTTTCGGTTACGGTTTTTATTTTGGGTGAAATCTGATTATGAAATTACATGGATGAGAGATTGCAAAGCGATTTTTGCAGGAATTTTTTTTATTTTAATTGAAAATTACTCAACAAATGGGCTTTCATGGGTATTTTGTAATGTTTTCGTAACACATGAACTCGGCAGGAAAATATGGAGCCTTTTTATTATTGTATTGATTTCTCATTGCTTTTTACCTTGCCCAAATAAAAACGGTTACGTTAAGAATACAATGCCATTATTCTGTTTTTTTATCGTGAAAAAATATCTTTCACACTAATGCCGAAAAACTTAAAGTTACAAATTGTTTGTTTTTGTCATTCCAAGCTGAAGTCACGAAAGCTTCGGAGATGACGTCACGAAAGCTTCGAAGCTGAAGTCATATAAGCTTCTGAGCTGACCTCCCGAAAGCTTGGAAGCTGACGTCACGAAAGCTTTTCTTGGTTTGGGTCATTGGTGAAAAGTTTGTAACCAAGCCTAAATTAATAAAAAATACAGTTCTGATTAAAATATTAAGACCACCTACTATTCGACATAAAACTCTAACTTCCAATGACTAGTCTTTTAAATTTATTTGCACGGCCAGCAGCCAAAAAGTGTTTGTTATCGCCAATGTACGCTAAAGCAATGCTTTTGTGGTGCAAAGCCCGCAGACATTGGATACATCTACGGCTTAAAAACTTCTAGTCATTGGAAGTCAGAGTTTTATGTCGAATAGTAGGTGGTCTTAATATTTTAATCAGAACTGTATAATAATAAAGATTATGCCGTTGTGCTCGCTGTAGATCTACCTCTGATATAAGCATGTTGAACTGGAGACTGTAAAGCCATATTTTCCGGTTGGCGGACATAGGAGTCGACGTCTTCTAGGGTCTTAAGCACGAAGGTTGTTAGGTTAATTGGTTTATAGTTCTTCGTGACCTCTTCTCACTGTGTTTGGGATGTAGACGGCTCTCACTCGTGTTCAACTCATGGACACGTAACTGAGCCACACGAAGCTCTTGATAAAGCCATAGTACTACTATACAGGCAGTATGCCGCCTGGGCCGGGTACTTTGAAGGAGGGACAAGTTATTAATCGCCCAAGAAACGATTCTCCTTTGTAATAATAGCGAAAACCCAGCCCGAATCCCTTCCAGGAGTGTCTCTACACATTCCCTGGTAATTTGGCCTTCCCGATTAGCATTTAAAGGACCCCAGCGTGTGGGTCCCATGAAACAAATAAGGGGCATGTCGAAAGGGGGATTTACCTGTAGGTTCCCTATGAGAATGCCTCTCGGCAAATAAAATGTGAGCCAAAAGAGGGTTTGTAACGAAACAGGCACCTCTATAAACCAAAAAAAGCACCACCGCTGTTAACAAAAGACAAAACTGCAGTAAAATACAATTCGAAACAGAACAGCGACGCACAGAAAACCACCATTATAAAAGGGTGGTGCGTGTCTGCGGAAGCGAGTCGTAATCAGACAGTGGAAAAGTGGATTGCATGGGAGCGTTGATACTATAGTATACAGACAGACTAACAAAAAAGACAAGCCACGGGAAGTTGATCCAGTGGTGCCGACCAACAGCTAAACCGACAAGGCCCGGAGAAAAAACACGTGTCGAGATAGACACTGTATTTTCCTGGGCAATCAGAGTACATTAAATTACATTAGACGTAATTAGTACTCAGTTGGGCAGGATACCTTATATGTCGTGTGAAAAGTATTGGCCCTATTTTTGATTCAACATTGAGCTGCAATAAGAGGCAATTAAAAATTCAGCAACAACTGTATCCGGTGCGGAGTCCTATCCTCCACTAATCCCATCCAAGCTAATATCGTAATTAATCTCGATCTGATTCTATGCCAGGAAATCTTAAAATTAACACAAGTCTAAAAATGAACGTGAAAAACCCGAATCGCATTTCTACTGAAAGGACCCCGCACCATTCCTATGGGAATTTGGTCCCGGTGGATTTGGCTGAAAATTTAATATGTTGTTCTACTAATCCTTCTGATCAAATGTCTCCACAGGCACAAAGCTGAAAAATTCATACTTTTCTGAGTTTTTAGCGATTTTTCGCACCAATTATGGCTCCATCAAAAAAGGTACTTTTTGATCGATTTAGTCATGTTTTCACAAGAAATCATCAAAGAAACTTCTAAGAATAGAAAAAATTAACGTTCTGTGTCCAGCGAAAACATTAACATAACAAAAAAGTTATCGAATAACTTATTATGTTACAACTTTTTTCGGTGCTCGATTTTTTTACTCCTAAAAACGATTATAAGGCTTTCTTATAACAGCGGTTTTTTAGTGGTTGAAATAATTCGTTAACAAATGCATTCGTTTCATACATCCTTTACATGTTTATGTGTCTCATTCTTTATAAGAAACGTTTAGTTCTCAGTTTGTTCGCACATTATTTACGCGTCATGATATAAGCATATTGTGTGCACGAAGGAGGAGTAAAATTTGTGCTCTTTTTTATTCTATATTCGTAAGTATTTATTTGTGCCTTATTTTGTTCATTTTTGCCCCGTTTCACCTTTTACTTTGTGACGCTAACTCGTCGATAAGTTAATTAATAATACACTTTTTTTAACAAGGTTACTACATTTATTACATATTTTAAGGGCCAGAAAAAAATCCATTACGAGAATTGCATCAAAACTATCTGATATCAGTGAATCTAAACTATGGCAAACAGAAATCGACGTCATTGTTACGTGTGTGATGATCTATTTAATGTTCAACAATTATCTCGGATCAGTGGAGATGACAATGCTGGAAAAAGAAATATAGCTGGATGACCGAAGTTTTTTTCAACGCCATCTTCTCCCAAATCTGCGTTCCATCAATAGGTTTTACGCTTTGCAAGGCCAAGAGCTGCAATTATTTCTGGAAGCACTTCGTGAAAATGCTAAGTCGCAACTAAGATTCAACGATGAAAATGACTTCACAGAAGAGGAGTTTGCATCATTTTCGCCCGTATCCAAAGAACAGTTCCAAGATCTCTACACTTTCTGTGATCCTGTTCCTCGTGATTCTGGTCACCGATACGTTGATAAAAGAGATTTGCTAAGTTTCCTTTGTAAGATGCGTCAAGGTCTCCCGGATGAATTCTTGAAAGTCATATTTGGATATTCAAGTCGACAAGCGACAAGCTTAGTAATCTCCACGTATTTCATAGTCGACAGAGGTTATAGGGATGGCACTGAATTGTTGCAACGATTGGGTATCCAGTATCAAATGCCAGCTCTTCTTGCTCGAGGTCAACGTCAACTACCCACAGAAGAAGCTAATCAGTCGCGACTTGTGACTAAAACCAGATGGATAGTTGAGGCTCGACACGGTCATATAAAATCAATCTTCAAGTTCTTGAAGCAAGTATTACAGGTGACGCATCTTCAAAATCTGGGTGTTTTCTATCGGATTGCTGGTGCAATAATCAATAAATATCATCCAACTGTCAACATGGACGATTGCACTGCAGAAACTGCTCGGATTTTACTCGAAAAGGCGAAAGAGCCTAACACAGTTCAAGCAAGGGTAGAAGTTGAAAATCTCCATAGTAGAAATGCTCAAAGATGGGTGACGTTGTCTGCTAACCACATCCAAGATTTCCCTCTTGTAACACTTGATGAACTTAAAGACATTACCGTCGGAATATATCAAGGGAACCTAGCCCCATCATACGTTCAAGACAAGTTCGACAGGGAACAAACGGAGGATTATCAAGTAGAGATGCTTCGAAATGCCGATAGATTGCCAGAAGCAGGATTCCTGAGAGTGAGAATCTATTCTCGTCATCGAAATGCGACAAAGTATCAGCTGTGGATTGCTTACAAATCGCTCGATGAAGACGAAGATGAAAACGATGACCATGATTCACCTGTGATCGGCTACTATTGTACCTGCCCTTCTGGTGCTAGGACACTGGGTACGTGCGCTCACATTTCGAGCGTCATATGGTTTCTCGGATTCGCCCGTCACAACGGAATGGTTCGTTACCCTTCAACGGTCCTTCTGACAACGATTCTTGATGCTGCGAATAGACCAAGACCAATAGGTAGACCGGAAAATGTAGAAAATCCTGATATCGGGTGAATAAGTGTATGCAGAGTATTGTTCAAGATGACCTCATTTTATATTGTATTAATAAAGAATTATATTGTTAATTCTCACATATATTTTCGATGCACTCTAATTGTTAAGGCCTTTAATTGAAATCTATCACTTTTATTTTATCATTTTTTTGCAAAAATATGACTAAATCGATCAAAAAGTACCTTTTTTGAAGGAGCCATAATTGGTGCGAAAAATCGCTAAAAACTCAGAAAAGTATGAATTTTTCAGCTTTGTGCCTGTGGAGACATTTGATCAGAAGGATTAGTAGAACAACATATGAAATTTTCAGCCAAATCCACCGGGACCAAATTCCTATAGGAATGGTGCGGGGTCCTTTTAGTTTAATTTCCATTCGTACTTCTCACATCAATTCATAAATAGACGCATGCAAAAACGCTCTTCTCGAACTCTCTACAAAAAGCGTAAAATTCCAAATAGAGCAAACTGATCCCGGATAGCACCGAATTTCTCCTTTTATCCATTTTTACATCCGCAGACGAAATATCCACACCAGACTTCTTCCCATTTAAACATCTGGCACATTTCAACTTTTCGTTTTTTGCTGTTCAACTATGCCTGGGCATCATCAACCATCGGAGTAAACATCAAGAGATCCTCGAGAGTGGCATAGATAATCATTGGATAAGTAGGAAGATAAACAAGAATCATCAGTGTTAGATTACAAGAATCTGAATCAAGTGGATGTCGAGTAAATATTATCATATCTTTGTTTAAACAGTGAAGAGTAAATGAAGTAGAGCCTGAAGTCCCCGGATATGGAACACCCATGATCCTCTCTATCTCTATGATCCACAAATTTTCCAGCTCATAGCTGAGTTCATAACATCCATCAACTGAAATGCCACACTTTAAAATCCTCGTTAAAAGTCATTTGTTGGGAGTAATGCTATCGAATAATTGGAAGACTTTAATGGTGCCAAACGATTGCTGTTCAGCGGCCAACAATTGAACTGGAAGCTATGACCATCGCCACAATTCGGTCTAGTAGATATAATGGCGGAAATACAGAACTTAGTCCATCCGTTAAGTCCCAACGTGCAGTTTACTTGATGGAGTAGACGCTAGACCATCGACATAACTCTGCCAGCACACTGGGGCCGCTCTCGCTCTGTCTGAATGGCCGCCCGATTCTAGTGAAATATAATAAAGTTCATCCAAGCAGTAGAATTGTCGGAGGATAAATGCTGCTGGTGCTGCTGCTGGGGTGGTGTAGGTAATCGCATGGAACCGCGATAGTGATGGGGAGACGGACGTAGAGGGGGTGATAACACTGGGGCGGTCGACCGACATCCATTGGATCTATTAAATTACATTTTCTGGCTTTAGGCTTTTTATTTTAATGAGAAATTTACCACGTTCGAAGTCAATTTAGTCCGGCCATTGTCGATGGGAAATAGGGCGAAATTTTCTAGTTGCTGTTTTTCTATTATGAGCTTGATGTGTTGATTATGGCTTGAATATATTATGGGGAAATTGGGGGATAATGAAAAAGCGCCTTTGGCACAATCAGATTTTAATCAGAAAACAGCATGGGTGTATTTAGAAATATACATTTAATTAATTTTAATTGATTCGAGATTTTATGAATATTTCAAAATCAGACATTTTCTACGAGTGCTAAAAACAATAAAAGACAGAATTATTTACCTGAAAATAGAGGTCTTGTTTATCGTCCTTGAGTTACTAATTAACTGCTTCGGATAATTAACTGTCGTGTTACATCGAAGCCACTGATCCACCTTTCTATTTCAGTAAACGATCGGCCCTATCCAGCGCAGCCGTCACCACCAGGAATCCCAAAGGGGGCAGCAAGAAACAGACGCTGGACTTTGCTTGAGACAGCGAGAGTTCGGCAATTCTTCCCATCGGACGTAAACCTAAAATAAAGCAAAAATAGATTAGAAACACAAAAATAGAAATAATTGAGATTAGGTCATTGCGGTAGGACGTTTTAAATGCACGACGCAGGCCCCTTTCGATGATTCTCACCTGTTAGGCACTCATTTAAAAATTTCGGCAGTTTCTTTATACTCCAGGTCAATTCAACCTATCTAATGAACTGACCAGCATACAGGGAGGGCTCCACCTTTTAAATAATCGACCAAACATAATTATCCATCTCAGGAATTCTAGAAACGTGGCCGGTGGTTAACCTTACAACGAAAAATTAAGAGAAGGCTCCCCCACCTACCCTCTTCTCCACCATTTTCCATCTTCGACCCATCAACATTTTTGTAACACTTGAATTTTTGTATGAAGAGGTCAATTGAAACAACTTACGTGCTACCAATCCTAATGGAGATTTCTTGAGAGTCTAGTACATCATTTGTGGTGGAAGACCCCTTTTCATACTCAAAAGTCCTTTGACAAGCTCCTACAGCCCTAGTGGTTTTACTCAGCTGTCATGCTCTGTATACAAATAGGATCTACGTCCAATTTACAACTTTTAAAAAAAAGAACCAGGACCACCTTATTTGAATCGATTGATAGGCCCTCCCTGGAACATCATCTTTGTACTTATCAGAGTGCTGTTCTCATGACCTCTGTAATAGCCAAGTCAAACTTCCCCAAGACAATGATGGCAAGATCATCTGCATAGCGGGTGACATCGTCATCGTCATGTTAAAATTCTTTAAAAGTTCGCCCAAAACCGCTGACCACCGAGAAACGGGGATAGAATTCCCTACCCACGTCCTTCGCTTTTACCGAAATCTGCAAGTCAAGATTAGGAAACAGTTGGTGACCACGGGGGAAATAACGCCATCGCAGATCAATTTGTGAATTCGTCGAAGAGATCCAAAATCTCGAACAAGGAAGGAGATTTCGATAAAAACTGTATCACGAAAGCTCAATCGATTTTTGGACTATCGATTTACGAATTTACTAGAAGAAATGATTTCGTGAAATCCTACATCAGGCACTTAAATCATGAAAAGTTCCACTATGGACCACAAGCGCTGCTGGGGATCATACTGTAACTAACCGCGATTGATTACTGATAACCCCTCTCCCAAAAAAGCTTCAACCACCAGACTAAAGAAAGGTGATACTCTCTTTGAAAGCTTCACTTCGAAGCTATAAACCTTCCGGCTCGGGCAAGCTTTCCAGCTATAAAAGAAACCGCTTCAACTGGCCAAAGTCAATCTTTCACCAGACTCGTTCCGGACATATCATCTTCTTTGGTCCTAAAGCGTCGAACCACCGAATGAAACACCATTACAATCCATTAAATATTTTGGATTGTAAACCATCGGGAATACGTCACAAATATTTACGAACTATTCATTGCATCAGCTGTCGGCTTCGACTAATGCAGTGGCCGCAAACTGCGGCTCGCGAGCCTCATGTGGCTCTTTGGTCCACTAAGCGTGGCTCTACCACAAAATACCATGTGGCGATGGTACCTGTGCTGAAAGTCGAGTCGTGTGGCGTGACAAGTTGTTTGAGTTGAAGGAAGTGATGTTTCAGTCGAATTACGACTTTCACCATAGGCCGTAAACTCAAGCTAGCACTTCTACTCTCTGGCCCCTATGCTGAGATCCTAACTATTACTAGGCGTTACCCTCTGCTATTTCCTCACAGAGACCTCATACGAACCTGTGCTTGAGCCTTTTTCCGATATTGTTACACTTTCATATCTTCATAGGTGGCAACGAGTCTCGGCCTTGCACCAAGATTTCTAGAGAGGTTGATCTAAACAATACCGGCAGCTTCAACAAAGGGGCAAATGACATGTCAAGGAAGACTATACCTCCAAGGCGGGCATTAGTACCTACATCAAGACAACAATCCCACCTACAAATCTCTCGTGATTTGTTTCGTACATTCCCGGGGGCTGTCACATGTATAAGAGTGGTCGAAATGAAGATGCCTCAGGAAATCCTCCAGCGAGCCGTGCACGAGTTGACACCACTGCCAACTCAGGATTAGAGATAGAACTTTAGGAGGTTCTGTCCAACACGATATGGTAAATTAGAATGTAAAACCTGGACTAGGTTGAATGGGTCGGGTAATCATCAATCTCCAAAAGACGGAAAAGCCCACACCTTTAATATTGACTCTAATGGGGAACATACCCAGGGTAGAAGAAATGTCACAACCTACAAGCATAGTATTTAACCACTCAATCGTGTAAGGATCCCTGATAGCCAGTGCTCTAGAAATAGAATCATAGCCAGTTTTATTGAAAGCACCCTAATTGCCGAAGGAACTCCTTAGCGAGGAGGACTGGCTCGATTGCAGTGTAAAGCAATCTCAGTTGAATTACCTTTGGAGTAAGCGAACTGAGAGCTTGCACCTTTATGAAGGTCCAGGCAGCCTTTCCATTGTTTTCAAAAGAAACGAGGCGAAGCTTATAGTCCATTCAAAACGCGGGGGGGGGCGTTCCAAAATAACACCGTTAAGAAAATCGAACCCTAAACGTTTTTGGGGTCGCTGATCACGAAAATCGAGGTCCCGCGGTCCTAAAATTAGGGCGTCACCCCTAAAAATGCTAAAACCACCCCTTTTTAGGGGGTTTTCGCGATTATTTCAGTAATAATGAAAACTAATGCGATGAAATGCCCTTTTTTTAATATTTATGTGCGAAGGTGATTGATTTATACTAAATTAAGGCGAACTTTATGGTAAGGGGTAGTCCTAAAGGGTTGAAACTACCCCTAAATCGGCCAAAAATGGCAAAAATTGTAAAAAACATTTTTTTTTTCAAGTTTATGCTTCAAATTCGATTGTGTGCGTACTGTCAGGCAAAAATAAATTATTTTCAACCCTTAAGGGGTTAAAACTACCCCTACTACAATAAAAACAACTTTATATAAAAAAAATTGCAAAAATTTTTTTTTTTTGCTTTTTGTTTGAAATTTGGTTCAAAAGGTATTATCAGCAAAAAAATGAATTTTTTCAACTCTTAAGGGGGTACAACTTTCCCCACATTAAAATTGTAATTGAAACAAATTAAAATTTATTGTTTTACATTTAAATTTTATTTTCCATTTGTAATCATTACAACATTTGGAACATTTCACCTTAAACCCCTTTGTACAGAAGTTAAACCGCCCCTAAAGAGAAAAAAAAATAAAAAAATATACATATTTCATTTCGTGGAATCTTTAAATAAACTCTGCATTTTTGTAAAAACGACAATCACACAATAATTGCGAAATATGTACCCTAATTTATTTGAGGTACTTCTGAATAATGGGGTGGTCCGTTTTTTTACAATGACATTTAGGCAGGTAAAAACGGAGGCAAAGTTAAAATTAAGATATTTCACCCGAATTTGTTTTTTAGTAAATTTTAATTGCAGTTACTTGGAAGTTGAAGTAATAAACTAATTTAGTGAGGAATGTAATGTGATGTACGATTATACAACAAGGGGTGTTTTTTGTATTTTTAGGGGGACGCCCGTGTTTTAGAACCGCGGGACCTCGATTTTCGTGATCAGCGACCCCAAAAACGTGTAGGGTTCGATTTTCTTAACGGTGTTATTTTGGAACACCCCCTCCCCCTCCTAGTTTTCAATGAACTATATTGTAGGGGTAGTTTTAACCCCTTAAGGGTTGAAAATAATTTATTTTTGCCTGACAGTACGCCCACAATCAAATTTGAGGCATAAACTTGGGAACAAAATTTTTTTACAATTTTTGCCATTTTTCGCCAATTTAGGGGTACTTTCAACCCTTTAGGATTAAGTTAACCCTTACTGTTAAGTTCGCCTTAATTTAGTATAAATCAACCACCTTCGCAAATAAATATAAAAAAAGTGCATTTCATCGCATTAGTTTTCATTATTACTGAAATAATCGCGAAAACCCCCTAAAAAGGGGTGTTTTTTGCATTTTTAGGGGTGACGCCCTAATTTTAGGACCGCGGGACCTCGATTTTCGTGATCAGCGACCCCAAAAACGTTTAGGGTTCGATTTTCTTAACGGTGTTATTTTGGAACACCATAACGCGCGTTTTGAATGGACTATTATAGGTCTATACGATTTAGAGCCAGCTCCAGGGGCGTGATGCCCTGTTTAGGAATTAAAACTACCACGACTTGCCCCAGGTGGTTGAAATGTATCCGCAGTTGAAGTTGGATTGAAAGAAACGAGACGAAGTTGTCTAGAAGCAGATCGAGGCAAATTCCATCTCCTCCCGGGTATTTTTAGAGTTGTAAAGAGGACACTGCCCATTCAACCGGTGGAATATGTTCCCAGAAAGGCTCCAGGAATAACAGTCTGGGAAGGTCTTATGACAGTACCCAGTATACAGGATGATAAGCAATCTGGTCGATTGACCCTGGAAAGTGCCTCACAAGGTTTCTTTACGGTAAGAAGTGTATGAACCATTCTTCGTTTTTAGAAGGCCCACTTTGTTGAAGGAGTCTTTGGAGAGGAGCTTTTGGAGTCTAGTCGCCGCTGGTAAAGCCTACAGGCTCTCGCGAAACTTCCTGCAGGCAATCCTTTTGGAGCGTCAGCTATGTACTTGCTGTAGGCTATTAGGGTGAACCTGTATTCTTCCCATTGTCTATCATGAAAGGGAAGTCCAGCACCCCCTCTCTACTATCTACTACTCTATTTGCATGTTCAATGTTATTCAAAAAGCATAAGAAATCCAATCTTTTTTCCCAGCTGAAAATACATATTTCGATCCCTCTTGAGAATAACAATGACCAATTACCAAAATAGATACGTCATTATCATAAATAAATTGGCCATAATCCACATCCAACATCAATCGACCCAATGCAGCTGCTGCCGTCTTAGATCAGCGTGCGCCCACTTACACCTACTTTACCCCTAGGCGGGCAAGCATTTTATCACTTTATGTCGAAACCACAAGAAGATAACATCGCATCACGCAGAAGTCATTAAAAGCAAACTACCGTCACGAATTTTATTTTCGTTACAAAACGGCCAACACCCCCCCAGAGGGATGCGGATTAACCGCACCACATTCATTGTGTTCTTTTTAATTGTGTACAGAGAGCAGGAAACACGGTGCTGCCATCCCGATAAAGATAAGACTCATGACCGACGGCGCTATCTTCGTCTTGAGCTGTATACCGTCATAACTACGCTTACATACATACATAGATATATACCAAAACCCCCCGGTCCGTTGTTTCTGTGTGATCATATTTCATATTGTACGAAAACCTTGGGGTGGAAGAGTGGGTGTATACAACCCTTAACAAGTCTCTTCATGGGGTTAATAATGAAAGGCTCGAGCAGGAAGGACAATTCATCTAGATGAGGGATAAACAAAATAAATAAACAACACAAGGATAACAGCACGGGCCAAGGGTGACGCGCGCTCTCTCTCCAAAAATCTGTCCCGACGACAACAAACAGCATCATCAGTGTATTCTCTCTCTCGGCAAGAGGGATCACAAAACTGTGTAAAAGAAGAAAAGGTAAGGGGTTGGTGTTTTTGTGTAAAATTTGAACATGTGCTTCTTCTGGACATTTAATAATTCTCATCACCCCCGCACTTTTGAAACGAAATTTCATGGCCTTTTGCCGCTCTTTATTGTTAGCGCGGTCCCTTGGCCCTCTATGATTCAACCCTCTCTCGATATTCAACCCCGAAAGAAATGAACTGTCGCCGACATTAAGGAGAATACTGCTTCTGCAGCAGCAGCACCACTAGATGCGGGGGGTTAAAACCGGAGTGGGAATGTTGCTGAGGTATATTTTTTGTGCAAAGTTTCATTCATTTTGTTCCTGTTGTTGTTGTTGGATGGAGCAAATGGCATCTCCCAACAGAGGCACAATATAACAAATTCCCAGGGTGGAAAGTCGTAATTGCTCCGTCACACTCCCCCGACGGTAAATTTGCATTAGAGCAGCAGGGGCTGGCAGAGTCATGAATTTCTAATTTCGGACCGAGACGTCAGGCCAGTGTTAATTACTGTAGAATTCAACAGGGACCCTAGTATGATACAGCACAGTCCGCTCTCTATTTGATCTACCACTGCAATCCTAATAGATAGGCACGATGTGCGCCAAAGTCATATCTAGGTCGACATTTTAACTTCTGCCGTGAACTGAAGCGCGCCGTTCCTCCTGTGCCACCTCTTTATCCCGGTGAATATTAAAGAGTTCCTCACAATGATTACATTTACAGAAACGAGAAATGTAAAAGCGCTAAAAGCTAGAAGTTTTTTAGGTCATGTTGATTCTTTTATTGAATACAAACAAGCGTTACAGGACCCTCTAAAACTGTTCGCACAACTCAGGGACAGAATGTGATAAATGAAAATCCGAATCTAGAGCTTCATTGAAACTGAAAACCATTTAAAATCCAGGCGATAATCCTTTATGCGATTCACAAGAGGACGGAAATAATGAACTATTTTTATTCAGTTCTCCAATAATTCCATAGTTCATTATCCTTTCAGTCACTCGATTTAACTCCTCATTCTATAGTTTAGCTCCAACCACCCCCTCTCACCTGCCGCACCTTCTTCTTCTTCTTCACCCTGCGCATGGGATAATCTAACAAGCGATAACTTATCGATATCTCCTCAGAAGTCTAGGCAAATCGGAAAGTGCCAGGCACACAAGTTACCAACTTTATTCTTGGCTTCCGAAAGCTCGCCCCCTTGTGTACTCTATACTCTATAAAGGAACTGCCAACCGACCTGCAACCTCAGTTCTGCGGAACAAGGATGGCTTAATGATATCCAGGCCAGTTAGTTATAACGGGAAATAAAGTTAAGAGTGTGCTAACATCATTTGTCAATTTACTAAAGAGATTATCGGGCGAACTGAAGGCAATCGAAACGCTTTCATTTGTGCCTGCCTCCACCCCCACCCGGTAATTGGGTCAGAGTCGCTGTGGGTATCTGTCTGCAGATATATTTTTGTCGATCCCAAGTATTCCGGGGGCGGCCGTTCTGTTGAATCCTTATAATCGCAATGCCGTAATTATTATTGAAATTGATTTAACGTATTCGAAAACATTCCGACATTCTTATGCTGAAGTCATTATGGTGTTCTAGTCGAGGAGGATTATACCTATTAGAACTATTAGTTGATGACGTCTTGAGATGGTGTATATACGCCCTTAAGTGCTGTGTAGTCATGGAGGATTCAGGAGAAATATGTGGGCTGAGAAGTCGGTTTAGGCTGAAAAGAGAAATAATTAATCTCATTAAAAATAAGTTGGAAGCTTGTACATATATTTATAGTATTCTTAGTAAACTACTTTGATGGATAAGGATGAAATTTGGCACGATGATCTACTCCAGTGAGCATGACTGCCCTAGGGTATCACTGCTTATGTGGAAAAAACTAACCTGCCTTCCTCTTTCGCAGTTCGTCTCCAGATACCTAGTGGTGGCGGAGGTAATACTTCCAGGAAACGTAGGAATACCCAGGCACAAAACTACCTTTCTTTATGTGATTAGGCAAGAAGTCAGTGGCGGTTCCTCTTTGGAAGCAAAGGAAGCACTGCTTCCCTTGACCAAATAGGCAACTTCATAAAAATTAATTGAAATATATCAAGATTTATCAGAAGAAAAATCTCAATATATTTCCTCCTCTGGAAACACTAAGGATACAATGTACAGATTTTTGTATACAAAATGTATAATTCAAATTTATTACACTACTGTATACAAAGAGTAAAGCCTTGGCCACGATACGAGCGGCGAATGGTGAGCGGCAGAGTGGCAAACACTAAAGTGCCTCTCGCCGCTCTTATCGTCCCCGAGGCCTTATACAACATGGGGAAGCTGTAATATCTCCAGCTTCTTTGCCACAGAAAATCAACGTGAAAACTCCAACAAATTCATTTGATTGAACCCACACTCACGCAAAGGTTTGCATTGATACAGTACCCTCAGAAGCTGAGCTAAACGCAGCTTCTTCGGAACCGAACAGAACAGTGGGATATAGCAAGTCGAAGATAGAGAAAATTTCCATGTTCTCTTTGTTTTCTTGGTTTCGTTTTCTGGTAATGTTCTCGTTTCAATTAAGAACTAAATTTACTCTTGCAAATTTGCTTCGAAATTTGTTGGAGACTCTTAAAATATTAATTTTCGTTTATTGCATATTGACTGAAGAAAAAAGAGATCGAAGATAAGTGGAGTTTCTCTTTATTTATTGGTTATTCTATTGGGGTGGCAGGAGGCGTTTATTGAAAATAAGCTGATACTTTGTAGCTTCCATTATATTTTTTATGATTCTCTTTAAAGTTGATTTAAAGGGATAGAGCATATTTTTATGAATTGCATTTCTGAGCTCGGGTTGCCTGAAGTCTTTTTTTGCAGGAAGATTGTAATGATGATGAGCGAAGCTTACAAAAGAAAATAGGGGCGTATGTAGGGTTTTATTATTACTATATTTTTTAGATTTTGAGCCAAAATTATGCATTTGCATGAAAATTTAAATGAGCTCAAAGTAGTAGTTGCAGTCTTTCAACAGCTTTTTTTAGACGCTTTAATTATCAACAGAATCTGAAAAAAAGGCGCAAAATGCCCTCTAGCGGCGAAATTATTTCGAAAAACTGCAAAACCACGATTTTCGATTCGTATAGCATTCGATATATAACTAGAAACTGGTAACAATTTGTTATGTTTTGCTTATCTGATTCCACTATATGTTATTTTTCGGTTTTTTTAGTTAAGGCCTTCGATACTTTAACTTTTATCGTTCGCCTTGCGCATTGCTTCCCTTATCCTGAACATTACGAACAGCCACTGCAAGAAGTGTGGCTTCTTTCTTCCCAGCACATCCTGGAATACTGAACTTGCACGACTCAAGTGACCCATCAATACCTCACCGCAGACATATAAGGTTTGACTTGAGAGCTTTTGCAATATCCTCGGAAACATTTAGGGTTACTCGGCAAACTAACTAGGAAGCTTATTGCATAGCCTTCAGGTTAAAAGTCAGCCACATAGGTAATAACTCCCATCACTAAGGCCGATCTGGACGTTGCCTCTGTCAATCGGCAGAAAAGATCGTGACTAACGTTGAAAGTAACTGTCCTGCAAAACTACGATCAGCAACCGAAGCTAATTTTGTATTGCCATTTCCCCTAATTAGGCCCCCCATGCACTAATCTCGGAAGCCGGTAGTGTTGCACAACAAAAGTAGTGGCAGCGGTGGGATCTAAATAGCTCTCAAAAGAGCACGGTAGTGTTTTACTGCAAAAGTGGTGGCAGCGGTGTAACAGGGGAGCCAGTACAATTATATGGAGAGACAATAATGGATATGGTGCTTTGCGACATTGAGTTTTCACATTCGTTCCTTGTAGTTGACATAGTAGACGAGTGTATTCTCGGTTTGGACTTTATGACAACACACAGAATTCTATAGGACATTAGAGAATGATGAAATATCGCAGCAGGGAAATTCCAATCTTTACTCACTGTCCCGGCGATAATGTAAACCAGGTTTTAAATTTATTGTTGCCGTAATGAGGAAAAGTGTCAGAGGACTACTGTTGAGCCAAGTAGAGGTCAACGCGACGACCCAGATATTTCTCAGATTTTTTTCATGGAAAGAATACGAGCAGAAGCCTACATGGAAAATCGAAAATCGCAGAGAAGCGAAACCCTGAAGAACTATTGGGCCCAATGGGATTCATTGCACGTCAAAGGAGGAGGGAGTATTGAAGCGTAGTAGTACCTCTCATCGAATGCGCTGATAGTACCTCACATCGAATGCAGAAGCTAGCCCCTCGTGGTGGAACACGAGATATTCTAGAGGAGTGTCATAATAGCTCGTCAGAAGGGCATTCTGGAGTCCACAAAACTCTGGAAAAAATAAAGGAAATATTCGGGAGGATGTTACGAACTCGTGTCGTAAGAGCAGTTAGTGCCGGCAGCAAGGGTTCTCGAGCGGAAGAAGAAATGCGACGATACAACGTGGGAGTCTCAGTTAAGAGAATCGCAAGGGCGAATCTTAAGAGGGCCAGTGATAGAATGAAACCAAGGTATGACCTTCGCGCGAACAGTAGTGGATACAAGGAAGGTACAACCTCGTTTGGTTGTTCAACTCCCGGCGACGGAAAGGGAAATCTCCTAACTTCAGCGCCAATACGTAGGGCCCTATAAAATCCTGACACGGATTAACGATATTGTCTACAGGTTTCAACAAGGACCAAAGGCTAAGAAGAAGATGGTGCACATAGACAGGCTGTGCCCATATCATCAGCCGGATGCAGGACGGACAACCGTTCGGAACGAACAGCCCTAAGAAGGGAGCAGTGTGAAAATTTATGCGTCATCTGTTAAAAGCATAAAATTAAGTAGATTACGATGGGTGGCACACGTACAAAGGCTTGACGATAGTGACCCTGCAAAAACAGCGTTAAATCGAATCCCTGATGGAAAGCGAAATTCAGGTAGGATGATCTCTATGCAATTTCCGAAGAGGACGATCGGATTTATCAATGGGTGCTGTTAGGCCTTCCTGTTTCCCAATCTTACCTTCTGCTATTATGCACTCTGTGCAGCTTTTGACTAGCTGGAATGCCTTGGTCTTCACTTTACTTTAATAAAAATTAACGGACTACTACTAACATCTCCATGAATCTCCGTTGCAAATAACTTCAACACTAGTGCTTTTACCAATATTTCTTTTAATTCTATCCCGTGTATTTTCTTAAAAACAGGGACGCATTGCTTTAAGTAGCCCACGGGTGTCCCTGTACCTTAGGACGACCCCGGTAATGGGCTTGCCTTCTATGAAAAGATAGACAAGCTTACAGCGCTCATGATGTACAAAGTCTTGTCTGAGGATCCCTCAAATTGCCTTATCTCTCTCAATAATCTAACAAAAATAAACAGATAAAATAAAGCTTTTAACGAAACCTCATTTCCCTGATCTCAAGAAATCGACCCTGGATTGCCTTTAGAATCTAGCACTGGATCGAAGAGAGTTGATGTCAATCGGAAGACTAGATTTTCAAAGGGGCTTGGAATAGATCCTGCTGCCATTATTCCTAGGTAACTTCGCGAATATTCCAAGGTGCTGGGAAGAAGCTAGGATGGTCTTTATCCCTAAATCTGGGAGAATATCGTATAAGGAAGCTAAATCCTATCGAACTATCAGGCTCTAATCCGTTGCCATCACTTTTGCTGTATAGCACTATCTTTCTCTTCTGAGAGCTATTCAAATCCCACCGCTGCCACCACTTTTATTGTACAACACTATTGTTCTCTTCCGATAGATTTGCACTGGCCCATATTCCGAAGTGCTGGAAAAAATCTAGGATGATCTTTATCCTTAAATCGGAGAGAAGGTCGTATTAGGAAACAAAATCCTATCGACCTTTAAGCCTTTCCGCCTGATGATGGAGAAACAGCCACTCCACTGCTTGCAACTTGCTTACCGTCCCGGCAGATTTGCAGAGGCTAGTGAGAGATACACCCTGCACCAAAACAGAAAGGAATTGAGCACGCATGTTGAAAAAACGGCTGATTAGATCCGTCGCCTTGAGGAAAACCATTACAAAAGTTGATTTGCGTGAACACTGCATCGTATATTTTTACTGGGCTTGTCACATAAGTCATGACCCTTGGTGACAGTGCCGGCGGATCGGATCGAACTCGATTTCCGCGTGGGATAAATTGCAAATACTTATGTAACTTACATGGGATATAACTTCAAACCTAAAAAGGCGCGTTTACATTTCAAACGCAAAGTGGATACGCAAATTGGAGCTCTTTTAGGAAAAAGAGAAAGGTAAAGAAAACCCAGGAGTATTAGCAGCTAAAAAACCAGTCACGCGAGAGTGTGGAAGACAAGGAGGTGTTTTCAGTAGGTTCGAGACCAACTTAGCCGACATGCAGGAGCCTGTCGGTAGTTAAGTGTAGCTTGAAAGTGGGGTCATCGTATCTGGTATGGTTTTATTTTCAGCACCTTTCATAGTATCGGGTGAATAAGAACTCCAGTGAACATTGCAGTGCTTTTGTCCTTCAAAAAAAATTCCCTATTGTTTTTGATGCTATATAACCTTGCAGTGGTCCGACCACTTCTATTCAATGTTTTTATTTTATTCGAGAAATTGAATATAAATTCAAGTATTATTCTAAAAACTAGCTCTCCCTAATTCTAAGGATAAGAAAATCAAAAATATTTCAATTCCCTTTGTTGCCAACAAAATTAACTTAGCAGACAATCACTACTACTTTGCCTTCTGGCTGTGATCCAAAAATAGTACTATATACAAAACCAACGGGCCTTTGACTAGTGACAAGCTACTTGTATATTTATATAAAAGTTTGTCAAGGATGCTTTAAAGTCCTCCCCTATTTTTTTATTTTTTTTATTTAAGAATTTTACAAACAAATAAACAAATACCAAAGTTTCAACATTGCTAGTTTATATAACGTCATCCTTTTTCTGTTGCTGTACTACATTCCAATAAACTGGAGAAGGAATGTGAATATTGCATTTACCAAGAAAACTGCGAAAGAGTCCAAGGAAGGACAAATACCAAGATTATGTAAATTTCAAGGCGATGCTCCTTAAAGGATATTGTTTAATCTTACCATATGAGTTTTACCATATGAAAAATAGGTCACCACTTTTTTTATTTAAGGTTGTTATATATATTTGTGTGTGTTTTTATCATAGAGCAAGAAGCTTGGCAGTTTTTCTGTCCTAAGTAGAAGTACTTAATGGTCAAGATATAATTAAATTACCAACCATTTCAGATCATTAATATAATATGAAATAACTTTCCACAAAATTTTCCTTTTGAAAATTTTACAGCAGTCATCTTATTATAATATCAAAAGGATTTCGTCCTGTACACTCTTTTTAAGTATTATATATTTTAAAACTTGAAAACCATACCATCAAAAGTCGAAACCTCCCTACAAGAGTTGACAACTACATCTAAACATACATATATACAAAAAAATAAAATAAAAATAAAATGTATACACAAGAAAGTTGATACTTTGTTTAGTTTTGGCGCTAGAAACTAAAATGCAAACAAACTAACTGGCAAACAGACTCTGGAAACGCTTGAAGACAGTATATCCAAAGAGAGAGGACTATATACATACATACAAATATATTTCGCCTTCTATCGTATATCTCCTGCTAGAATAGAAATTCATATCCTTTCAGAAGGACTCTTTATGGTTTCATATCCGCATGGACAGGAAATGCAAGTAGACGACCACCACCACACACCAATGCAACGATGTCCTTTTTCAACTAACATTTTATTTTACTTTTATGTTTTATTTAGTTTTTCTCTATGTGTTGTTGTTGTTGTTTTTTTCGCCTCTCTCGTTCCGTTGCACTTTTATTTCTCAAAAGTCTTTCAGTTTACTGCAACACTATCATGATACAAAAGCTCATAGTTATGGCTTGGGAAAGAGATCCGCTTCTTTTTTTGTATATGGAGCTATAAAGGAAAAGGATTTTTAAAGGAAACGTATTGCTATTTTTTTTAATGTCTTGATGATTCACATTGCGTTGCTTTATAGTGTAAGCCATCGACTAGTATTGCTTTCGCTTCAAGGAGCATGACTTGTATAAGATTATAGTGAGGATATTCTTCTGAAAAGCAAAGCATCTTACTGGGTAGCACTGAGTGAAAGAAATATCATTTCGACAATATCTATAAAGGTATTGATATCAAGAACATTTAAAAACAGAGTTATTGATCCCCTGAAGCATGGAAGTAGTCGCGAGCCGTGGTTAAGTACCAGCCATAGTACAAATGCACACAAAAATAGTCTCCAACTTCCGTTACTCGCCTCCAGGAGCCAGAAGGCAAAACCAGTCCAGGAAGGCAGAGCTCGGCTGGAACACTCATGGCTCATGAGGTAGTACAAACGAATCGTATTCATTCTTGGCAAGATCTATATGAATGAGAAAGCCGGTACTGTGCATAAGCCTTAGGGTTTCGATAGTCCAGAGGTCACGGGTTTGAATCCCGGCACCACCACGGTCCTTCGCCTTTTACCTTGTAGGTGGAATAAAATATCGCGGCTTGGTTGTGGCAGTTCCTTTCTTCACTTCTCTCTTCCCTATATTCCGACTGGATTCTGCTGTTCGACTCTATAAGAAAAAAATAGATTGTCGACAGTACAAAAAGGCCTTCTTTGAGTCTAGTCTTTCACAAAAAAAAACGGAACCAGTCGAATAAAATAAAACAACAAGAACACAACAAACGTCTGCACAAAATCAAACCAACCCTTCTGAGTCGCAGCGGAAACAGAGAAGACCTTGATCCGCTCGCAAAGAGAAGAATACGCAGGTCCACCCAAAATAGCCTGCCGCAGCAGGTACAACAGCCCAAAGAAAGAACGATGGGCCCCGTAAACCGCTCCAACGAGATATTGCCGTAGCTGCGTAGAAAGGAACAAGAGGGAAATAATTGTTCTGTGTAAATGACCGGGGGCAGCGTACGAGTTCGGTGTTTCTGAAAGACCATCTCACCACGTTTGGGGTAAGTCTGTGAACCCAGCGACCGTTAACAGACTCGTCCCACTTCCCTTGCCATTTCATTACGGATTCTAACCACCCTCGTCATCTGGAGGCGACGACTATAAGGGAATAAAAATCGGTGACAGGCCAGCAGGACGACCGAGGAAAAGATGGTTTGAAGCCGTATGTACAGCCACTGCACACTTGTTGGGCGTGCGAAATTGGAGGACTCTAGCCAGTGAGCGAGAAGGTTGGAGGAGAAAACTGAAGGAGGCCAAGGCTCGATTTGGGCTGTAATGCCATTGATCTGGACTGAACTGACATTACTATTGGAATAAGGGCCAATTTTCACCGTTTGCACAATTTTGTGCTCACAAAGCATCAGACCAGCAAACCCCAGATAGCTTCATTCGTGCACAATTTGATCTCATTGAGGCGTTGTCCTACAATCATTCCCTCGAATTCATTCGCAAACTGTATGTTGTTCTGTATACGGTCGGCCCATCTTCAGATTCACAATAAAGTTATCTACCTCCTTTTCTTTATAGGTAAAATAACAAACAGCACTTTCGGAGGGGGCCTATGGGTGTCTGATTACCCACCCGAACCCAACACGAACCGTCGGCACTGAATGTAGCAATCCTGATACAATTTTACATCTGTTACTATTACTGCTGTCCGAGCGAAATGCGCGTCCTACAACTATTTGATTAGGGAACAGCCTTTTCTAGTTCGAGCTCTAGACTTACAAAAAATATCGACCTTCCATTCACATTTCTAAATTGAGTACGAGCCCTTCCGAGAGCTATTCCGATCGCACAACTGTCACCACTTTTGTTGTACAAGCCTTCAATAATCTTATGACAGCTATTTGGATACCGCTGCCACAACTTTTGTTGTATAACATTACCGTGCTCTTCCGAGAGCTATTTGGTTCCGGATCCCACCGCTGCCACCACTTTTTTTTGTACATACAACACTATCATGCTCCTCTTTAATATATGTCCTAGAACCACAAATAACGCTTAAGCTACTGTTCGAACATCTTTTTGACATTCAAAATTAATTATCTACCGTCACCTTATTTATTTCCAGCCAGTAACATATTTAAAAATACCCTCAACAGCTTTAAAACCTTGAAAACCCTGCTACAAAAGGCGCATTTTTATAATCTTCCCTTTACTGAAAAACAACAAAAAAACAACTTCCATTTGGCTCCAATTGAAAAGCGAAGTTGAAAAACGAATTTTATGGAATTGAAACCATTAAATTTTCCTTAACCGCAGGAAATGTCTACAAATGATTCGTGAAAACGTGAAACACTCTCTCCATCAATTATTCACACGGTCCGAAAAATTAAATACACACAATCAATAAAAAAGAGAATTTAATTGATTTTATAAACGAGGGAAAATTATTAATTAAAATTAAATTTTTCATGCGGCATTTCGTGGGGAAATTTCTGTTTTTCTACCTGTGCTTGGTTGTGTCGATTAAATCAAGAGTTTCCGATTAGAGTAATTAAGGATTAATTGTAGAGATGTGAGATTGTCAATATTGTTAATCCATCTATAATTCAATAGCAGCTACACTAAGATCCCGATAAGCACCGATTAGGCAGGTAGTTTCACACAGGCTACACACAGTAGCAGTTCATGACAAAATAGGCATTATTACAATTGCAACACTTACGTAAATTAGTTCATTAAGAGCAATCAGTCTCAACGTTAAGTGGAAGTTGGAAGTGGTGCACGCGTATATGATTAACCAATCATGCTTGAAACCATTTTCCACGAGCCACAATAAAAATCGCCCACGAATAGGGGAACTAACCACATTAAATTTAATCAGATCCATGACTCCATGGATAACCCACAAGCCCAGCCACAATGCCCTTTGGGTAGTAGTTCGGGGTGAACATTGGCCAGCATGAGGTGGTAGTTTACGACTAGGAGTCCTTTCCTTGTGCTGTATATCTATATGTGGATACGGAGCGATCAGAGCCAATTCTAATATTTTATAGATGTCTGGAGCCACACCATCATCTCTTCATGGCTCAATGGTCGCCAGTAGTAGTATATATATTCCTCCCGCACACAGTCGCCCCCCGGGGGTGGGCACAAAAAAAAGGGATAAAACTTTTAATAGTAAAGTGCACATGATTGTTTCTCAGTGGCCGGAAATGTCAACCGGAAAATACTATGGGATTTCCCTCACATACCACACACAGCCCGAAGGTTAACGTAATACCTGAATGCGAATCAAGGTAAACCATAACTGTGGGTTATATATCCTCTGACCCTTTATAGTCTCTTAAGAACATCTGTCGTTGCATATTTACAACCGCTGAGAATAAACCACTTTCAAGGATTTAATAGCTCAAAATGCGGAAATGTTTCCAGGCGTCGTAAACTATGTCGTTCCGTTACTTGCCAAGGATATACAGTACAGCACGATGTGCCTGTGACTACCACCCTTAATCACGTAAATGTATCACGATTTAATAATGCCTGAGATTATGCTGAGCACAACTTTTGAGTTATAAAGTGTTTCCTTCTTGTTATGTGTAAGAGATCTTGCCTGGCCACCACGTAGACAGGTAGAAGGAAATAATTTATAAATTATTACGATGAATCAGGACGAAGGATATTAGCGTTGGGAAATGCGATTATAAAAGGGTGCAGCTAGCATTCGGCGTCGGTGTTGAGTGGTGGTCATTAACAATTTAAGAGTTTTTTTCTCCTCTGTTTGATTTTTTCGTAATTTTATAGCGTACATTGGTTTTTAATAGCTTAATGAGAAGGAATCAGAGAGCTTATGAAGTTATAATTATGGAGTTTATTAATACTCAGCAGTTATTAAGAAGCCAGCTAGTTTCATGGTTGCAAAGAGCTTAGAAGATGCTGTTAAGTAGCTCTAATTACAATTACATTAAGGATTAAATGCAGCGACGAAAATATGGAGGGGGAGCGGTGTGTAATAAAGTGGTGATGTGTAATCTAGAATGAAGGTCGATATGGAAGAAGAAGTTGTATAAATGGAGGTGGAAAAACTGACTTCAAGGAAACTATGTATAAGTAGTTAAGTAGTACTGAAGTATTAATACCATTTTCAGAACACTTAGGATGCTCACTAGGGTGACCGTAGTGATAAGGGAGAATTTTTTTAGTAAAATTTTGCCAACGGGAACCCCACAAAATGATCAGCCTTTGCAGATTTTAAGATAGCCAAAATTTTAGCACGATTGGAGCAGGTTAAACCGTGCCGCTACTCGCACAAAGTTGGCAAAATCTCCATTTTTTTTGCTGAACGGCGGAGTTTCAGAGTCAAATCTCCAGAACAGTCCATTCTACACCCACGGGTAATGTCTTAAATTAAAGGTAATACTGTTCTACATAGTTTTTATTCATTACCGTTACTTGTCGCCAAAAGGAGCTATAACAGCCTTTGTCACCAAAAACGTGTACCTCTAGGAACAAACTTCGAATATTATTTTTGATGACTAATCTTTATTTTAGTAGGTACTTTAATGTTTATTTAAAGAAAACTCTTATATTTAAGTAAGTGCATAATTTATTGAGGAAAATGAAAAATAGGTTCTCTAAGAAGTTAAATATACATATAATGATCTATTCTAGAGCTTTGCTTAAAGTGGATTTGGAGACATCAGGATACAGTTGTCGGCACTTCCTGACTAGTTGAAGGACATATTGCTTTTGATCCTCATCTTTGGTCAGAAGATTATTGAAATCAGTTATTAATTTGACTCCTCGTTCGGCCATATCATTTACAACCTTCAATGATTGGACGATCCTGTATCCTTTTTTGAAATGAGCATTTTCAGGCCAGGTACTGGGAGGATCTTTGAAAAATCTGTGTTGATATGAAAACGCTCAAAGAAATTGATTGTCTCCTTAGTAATTAAATTGGACAATCCTGCTTCAACTAATTGTTTCAATTGTTGTTTTTGAAGCTTTGGATTTACAACTCTAGAATGTTGTGACTCAATCTCGGAGCTCTCAAGCCGTTTGTTTGCCATTTTTGATTTTTCTTCATTGGTAATTGTTGGATCAAAGAACGCAAGAGCTACCAATTCGGCATTCAAATACCATAAATGGTTAGAAAATTTTGCTAGAGCTTTCTCAGAGATATCCTTGTCAGTCTCTTGGTAGTCAAAAAAACTTTGCAAAAATCCAGGTCTTGTTTGGGAGCCAGATGAGCTCTGGGGGCATTGAACCAAGCTTTGCAGTATACTTTGACGAGAAAAATACAAATAGCACCCAAAGAAATGTGTTCCTCGTTACTCATCTTGAATTGTCCGCGGAAAAGGAATATTTTCGAACAGTAAATAGCCTTAGCCATCCACCTAGCGTGATGAATGGCACCTGGTGTTCTAAATCTAAATTCATTACCGTCGCGTGCTCCAAACAACACCATAACCAACTGTCTCTTTATAGTCGTCTCTGGGTTGGCATTCCGTTAATTTTGTCTTGAAATCATCAGCAATGTTCGCAATTTCATTTGGGGTTAAATGATTTTTCACAATTTCGTCTGGTTCCTAGAGGTACCAGATCACGTTTTTGGCGACAAAGGCTGTTATAGCACCTTTTGACGACAAGTAACGATAAATATGTATAAATATAAATTATGTAGAACAAAATTACCTTTAATTTAAGACATTACCCGTGGGTGTAGAATGGACTGTTCGGGAGATATGACTCTGAAACTCCGCCGTTCAGCAAAAAAATGGAGATTTTGCCAACTTTGAGCGAGTAGCGGCACGGTTTAACGTGCTCCAATCGTGCTAAAACTTTGGCTATCTAAAATTCGACAAAGGGTGATCATTTTGTGGGGTTCCCGTTGATAAAATTCCGACATCGATTTCTTACGGTCACCCTAATGCTCACCAACAAATATTTTAACCTAAGTACAAAACTATAGAAGTGTTTAAAAGTAAAACACTTATTCATTCATTAAACACATCTTTGGGATAATAAACACTTAGTTAAACCCTTATGGAGATATAAACAGACAATAATGTTGGCGACTGTAAATAGTGCCATTTACCATACTCAATAGACCGGTTCTTGTTCGATCATGGCTATCAAGCAGCATTGGACGGGGTTGGTACTTTGTGGGGGGACAGCTTGGAAAAAACGACACTCGCGCTTGGAGGATGAAAAGAGAATCAAAAAAATAAAAACCTTTTCGACACCGCAGTTATTATTCACATATGCACGGGCACTATAAATTGGAGGGGTTAGTAGAAAGCAGTGAACGATGCAGGGTTTAAAGCCACACTTGACTCCAATCCTTCTTTGGCATAGGATGAGAGCTATTTTGGCCTTTTTGGCTTTCTCTAATCAATTCGGCTTCCATGTTAGCTTAGATGTATGAGACTTAGAAATTTCGCATCCTCCTTTCACATTCCTTGGCTTGCAGTGTCTTAGAGAGGGAAAAACGGGAAGTCTATGCTTCCTTGAAAAGAGCACTACTTTAGTCTTAGTTGGGTTAACGAAGAGACACTATGTAGTATCCGAATGAACAAGAGGGTCCAATGCTTCTTGCATTATATCTCTTATCGTCGTGATTTACCTCCCGGTCACCACCAGCACAATATCAGCATCATTGGCCCCAGTGGTGCGCCCAGACTTTTTCAGGGTTATCAACACTTCGTTGACTGTTGTATTCCAAAGAAACGGCGATAGTACCCCACCCTGCGGTGTGCCTCTTCAAACTCGTTTGACTTCTTCCTGAAGGACCTGAAGCAGTCAGTTTGAGGCCCACCTTTTACCTACAAATTGATGATAGATATGGAAAGATGTAATTACCTGGCAGGCACTCTCTTGATCTGTGGTTTACATGAGAACTTTAGCTTCCTTTGAGAAAATCATATTGATACCATCTAAAGAGGCAGCTTTTAAATTTAACTTCCTTCTTAAGGGTGGTCTGAAAAGTTTCCGACCTCGACGTGAAGATGCCAGCTCTTGTCAATAAAAGCTAGTGAATGTAGTTGTGCATCTGCCATTTTGGACGTGCAATCGTTTTAGTGAGTCGATGTGTTTTCCTGAAAATGGAAAAAATTTAGTACCAAGCTA
The DNA here is from genome assembly GCA_949987705.1 of Thereva unica. Classification (NCBI taxonomy): domain Eukaryota; kingdom Metazoa; phylum Arthropoda; class Insecta; order Diptera; family Therevidae; genus Thereva; species Thereva unica. The sequence continues at coordinate 14,468,463 of OX465285.1, forward strand.
TCATTAAATTTTTGTTTTTGAAAGGCAATTCGCATACGCAAATCAAAGATGAGTTGCACTCTGTGTAAAGGGAGTCTGCACCATCATTCACCACAGTGAAATTTTGGGCAGCTGAATTTAAACGTGGCTGTGAGAGCTTGGGAGACGATGAACGTTCGGGACGTTTAAAAACTGCAACTACTGACGATAATATCGCTAAAGTTTACCAAATGGTGCTAAAGGACCGCTGAATTAAAGTAAGAAAGATAACAGAGGCTATGAAAATGTGGGTGCCGAACGTGTTCGAATGAACATTTCCAACGCTGTGTGGGCACAGTTTAAGCGCAATAAATCCGAGTTTGGTGAGAGTGTGTAGACTTACAAGGAGACTATGTAGACAAATAAAAATAAATTTAAAAAAATGTCTTGTATCTTTCAGACCACCCTTGTATTGGTAAATGGTACGATAGCAGAAGCAGTTCTTTATGGGTTAATACCCATGCTCTTGCTGCAACAAGAGCTATGCACATATAATAGAGCGCCTCGAACATATTGGTCCCATTTGACCGCCGCTAATCGTTATGGCGATATCGTCTGCCTAAGCTTGTTCTTTAACGCCCTGGCTATTTAAGTCGACAAGAAGTTCGTCGACTACTATTGACCATAAAAGCGGTGACAGCGCGTCTCCTTAAGGACGGCCTTTAGCAACAATTAACGTAATCGGACGGAAGGAGACCTAAAAATACTTTTCCACTGTGAGAAATCGAACACCAAATCTTAATGGCTGTCGGACAACTCAGCCCATAGGCTACCAAGTCTTGCAATTTTACCAATTACGGAAAGCCAATTAGACAATTAAAGCAGCACTATGTGCAATTTTTTCTTGGGTGCACCATTTCTTAAACTACACTTGCTACTCGGATTTTTGAACTAAAGCACAGGTTTTTAGTGATCTTTAATAAACAAGAATGTTTTTGTAATTGACTTTTTAGCGTGATATTATGATTATAAAAACGAAAATAAGAGAGATGAATAATAGTCCCTCTTAACTCTTGACTAAATCGACAAAACCTTAACGGCCGTAAAGCGTCTTTTTATTATTACAAATAAATAAACTATTTCCTTTAGCCCACCAATATTTTCGATTTGTCTTTATATATAAGTATGTATATATTGTTTCCCTTCGGTTTTCTTTCATCAAAATCAAAGTAGATGAGAAAGAAAAACTTCCATTCATTAATCCCATAATTTCACAATATATTTCTGTATATTTATCTAAGACCCGAGGAAAGCAAACAAAATTAATACCCTTTCCATGATAATAAATTGTCGAGAAAAAGTTTCACCGAAAATGTATCCTTTAATCACGCATATATGAAAAACATACAACTTGTGCGCTATACCACCATCCACCCTTTGCGACCAGCCGCCCCCATTCTACCTTAATATTCCCGAAAATCCATAATTCAATTTCATTACTTCGTTTCCCCACTTGGTTGACCATATGACAAGGAGAAATACAATCTCCGGAGTGGTATGAAATTACGACGTCGGTGGAAGCCCCTTCAATAAAATTTATTGCCACCACCAGAGAATATAGGAGTTATTTTTGGGTGGCAGACTTCTTGTTCCCGCGGGGGAGAGAGCCCCAGAATAATAAGAATAGCATTTGAACAACAACAGGAAGAAGAACGGCGGTGTTCAGTTGAGTTAAACTCTTACCCTAAATATAAGCGTACATTTTTACTAATCGGAGTGAATGACTTAAGATTCACTTTGATTCTGGGGCAATGCGATAACATCCGGCCACAAAACCTGCTTTTCCTTGTTGCCATTCTGTCTAACTAAGCATAATTTTTGTATAATTTGGTAATTCGTTATGTGAGCCACATTCAAACATGGCATATACACATGCATCCATGTCAGAATATCCTCCTGGAAAATATATAGGGCATACATTCTGTATGGGGCGGTTTTGTGATAGGATTCCTTTTAGATTCTTCTATGGCAGTTTTCATCTTCAACTTCTCCTCTACAATATATATATAAACGACCGAGAGCGAACGACTAAAACTACTACTAAAACCCCAGGAATTATTGAATCCATTTCCATATATATGGGAAATTAGATACTTGAGGAATATCCTCTGTCCGAATTTCATTGAGGCTATGAATAAAAAAAACGTCCTGCCTCCTGCATGGCACTCAGTTAACAAGACGAGAATGATATTGATGCCTCTTGAAAAAAGGTTGCTAGGAAAGCAGAGGTTTTTCCACAGACCAGATAAAAAAAATTAAATTGAATCCAAATTAAAAATTATGGAAATTTTTCTTTTCAGTTCAATTATGCCTGCTGCTGCTCCTGGTGTGTGGGTGTGTGCTCTTTCATGAATTGAGCTCCTTAAATTTGTGTTTTGTATGAATGTGGGGGGGAACATGACAGATTCCTTTTTTCCCATCATCCTCTAGGGTATTAAGGTGCAAGCGAGTGACGAGGGAAGCTCCTGTGCTTGAAATGTGAATTTCAAAAAAATAAAAAATTTAATCATAGATTTTTTAATACATTTTTAGTGGCTCCAAATGTGATGTGTGCTTGTACACACAAAGTAAAGTCATGTCGTTCAGGTTAATAAAAGGAATTTAAACGTAACCGTACACAAACATTTTAAATCATATATTTGGACTGGAAATGGGATGTTCTTTTCACCGAGGCAATAAAGCGGCTTTGGTTTCAAAGGGCGGCATTCATTGGCGCTTGTGCCCAAAGTGTTCAAATGAAACCATGACTTTTTAGTTGAAATATGCAATTCCAAATTAAAAAAAACACTAGGGTTATATATTTGGTAAAATTCATGTTCAGTATGTTCATATTCAGAAAAAATCTATGAGATATGTGTATACTATCATGGACAACAAGATTTTATATCTTCTTTCTTTGATGAATGCTTTTTAGGCCACCTACTTTTTTATATCGCTCTACAACCAGGAACCAATCTTGGCCTCTCTGAGTTCGCCTCTACTTTGTTCGATTTCGTACCTATATTATTCAGTTCCAGCATTATTTAGGTCTATCTCGCGGACACATTGCATGAATCGAACCGTAAAAAGCTTTTTGAGCAGGTTCCACATAATACGAATTAGATGTCCTGTGCACCGTTCTTTGGTGCCTTTATTCTCATCACGACATCTACATTGCGATGGCGCTCCTGGATCTAGTGTAGAGTCTCCTGATTTGTCCTCCCTCACAAGGAAACTGGAGACCTCTGTTCAATTAAAGAGAACCGACGGCTCCTTCATACAGACTAGGGAAGAAACATTTACAATATTACTGCAAGTACACTTCCAAGACACAATAATTTCTTAAAATGACAGCGCAGCTTCTGCTAGTGAATTCTATAAAAAGGAATATACTCCAATTATTAACTACAATATATGGTATATTAGGTATACTTGGACCTTTACTGTAACGTTAAAGCTTCTTTTCCAAGAAACTTGGCGCACCTCTAAAATGCAACACAGATGAGCTTACACTACCCAAGTTGGAAGTAACCGCCAAGGACGCGGATTAGAGTAAGCAGATCTCGACTACAACGAATGCTTCCCGATTATTCTTCCTATGCATTCCCATTTTAGCAAATTACTTATCAAGGAAGCTCACGAACAAAGTCTTCTTAGTGGAGTGAATGCAACTTTAGCTCGAGTACGAGATAGGTTCTGGATTACAATAGCGTTAAAGCTATTGTAAAAGGTTGCGTAATATGTCAGCGTTATCGTGGGAAGCAAGCGTCGCAGCCGTTTGCACCTTTGCCTAAAGAAAAGGGCCCCTTTTGCCCCTTTGCCTCAGGGTCATGCCGAAAGAGGTATTTCTCCATAGATTCCTCATAAGGACCTCATGTGGTAAAAGAGGAGCATGCTTTTGTTTTTGCATTGCTTCATATTTTAGGTAATTATGTTGTTGACCGTGAAGGGTGTCATTTAGCATACTCAATAGACCGGTTCTGGTTCGATTACAGAGGTCAAGCAGCATTGGAAGTGATTAGTATGCAGCTGGGGGACCATGTCACTCGCGTTTATAAATGTAAAGCTTTCCACATCAGTGCAAGTATTATTACTCCCATATTCGCGACAAAATTCTCAAATTTTTCGGTCTCTTTTTCCACTCGCGGTGAGGTACCAATGATTTTTCTTCAAGGGTCATTACTTATGACGAGGCACGAATCAAGCAAGGCGTGAAATGCCCTGCGTAGGATTTATAGGGAAATACACACAGGATCCACATAAGGCAATGAGGCTAGCCTCATAGGGCCCCTATCTACACCTGCCCCCTCAAAATACTAGTCGACATAAACCCAAAACCAAAACGTTTAAACCTTAGATAACGCAACCGACAGCTGATATATAAATGGTCTGCTTAACTTTTTACATTTTAACTGTTATCTGTTCATGCGCTCCGGACCGTCATTATTATGCTGCCTCTGGTCCAAGCTGCATCAAGCTCCTTACTTTATCTATAATCGGACACAAGAGTAGACGGGAAAGTAGCTCACCCCCAGCGTGTCCGTGGCATACCGTGTGAAAGCTTATTGAAACTCGAGGGAGTCAGGTGCCATGCATCTCTCGACTGTATGACCACCATAGATTAGTGTAATTTTTTCTAATAGATTGTTCTTCTCTCCTCACCGGACTACAATTACCCAGCACTCGTGATAGAGACATGACCTTGCAAGAATTTGTTTCCGGTGGCCCCCAAAGAGAGTTTACTCGTACTCTCAGAAGTGTAGCACAGTTCCGGCACGAAGCGCACGAAGCAACGTGTTAATGCCCCTGGGTACCTGTTGGCTGGTGATGCTGTGACTTCTGTGTCTGTTTGTGACAACATCTCAAATCTCAATGATAGATAACATTGAATACCTGTCAATCAAAGACTTAAGGTCTCTTTTATCACAAATCATTCAAAGTTAGCACCGTCTATACCTTGACGAATTTAAGTAAGTAGGTACTAAAAGAAGGTTAAAATGCTACTCCTACAGGAGTTCATTTTATATATAAGAGTATGAAGTAGTCTGGTCGTGCTTTCGTTTAAGGTATTTTTATAACTCACGACACAAAAACTCTCGTATTTTAATACCAAAAAGAAGTAAAACACCATTTAAATTTTACTATTCCCCCTTCTATGCTCCTCCTTTTTACTGAACAAATTTACCAAATATCAAAGGCAATTTTCATGTCTCCATACGCCAACATATCAGGTTGATGTATTATTAACGAGTTTTTAATGCTTGAAGTTATGCAGAGGAATGACAGCATTTGACTGTCTGGTACAAAATTACGATTCCCTCATCACCCCAAGTCTTTTGCCAAACTGTCAATCTATCTTTCACATTTCCCTTACCAAACCACCGCCATGCCATCATCGCAAGCGCAACGCAACTACCATATACAAATCCCAAAAATCGAAGTCGACATCCTGCTACACTCCTCCCAAAAACCTTATACAACAATACTGCAATCAAACGCAGGTTGGTATCTTCTCGTGTAAAGCCCTTGCCGTAGCGCAAGCAGTAACCACATTGAAAGGGGTTGAATTCCTAACAATGACACTGAAAAGTCGCTTTAGATTTGATAAATTTTTAATTATTGAATTTCGAACTGTGCACAAGAGTTGAATTCTATTTTTAAAGCAGGAGTAGATTTGTCGGGGGCTTCCGTAATGAGAAAGGACATATGCAGAGGGCAATAATCGAATTCGGGGAGTAGTGGTTGGGGATAGTGCATCTGACTTATTCATTTGTCGAAATAGAGTGTTTATTAGCAGGTAATGTTCAAGCATTTTAGGTGCTATACATCTTTAAGTGAAATCCTTTTACCTATTTCCTTTCTCATAATTTAAATGAAATGCAGGAGAAACGGAACCTTTATGAAGCTTAAAAGTCTCCAACTTTCATCCAAAAAGACGTGCTCGGATTTTTAATAAGTTCCAGTAGAATCCCTTTTATGCTCCTTTTCTAACATAAAAATAAGAATAAGGATACGTTTCTATACTGATAGAAATCTTACACTCCTTCAAAGTACAAATATTTTTATAAGATCCCTTCGAGAGTAAATTGCTTGTATAAACCCTCATTGCGTATGTATATCACAAAGTGTGTACATCCATATATCCAATCCGCCTAGTATATGTCACTCTATGTATCCTGATTTTCTTCTTATTCTCTACATTTACTTTATATATATTTTTTTTTCATTTTTGCAAACAAGGGGTTGTATGTCACTTCACGTCCTAGTTTCTGGTAATTGCTTCTTCATGTCTTCGGCAAAGTCGTTTCGAATGTCTCCTGATTGAATGTCGATAATAATTGATGATTGCCCGTCAATTCCTTGAGTTGATTTCGTTGTTAAACGAACGATTCCGTGCTTATTGTCCGTGGGAGAGCATGTCCTTTTGATGACTGTTTATTGTATTGTGAATAAAATGAAATGTTTGATACTCGACGGTATCGGTTTTCTTCCACCAACCAACCACCACCACCAGCCACCACAGCAACCAACCAACCTTACCCTTGAGGGATTTTGGTTGTTGTTTTTGTTGTTGACTGATTTGACAGAAGCAGAATTCACTTTCGAATTTATGTTTTGAAAAGTCGCAGAATAATGTTTTATTTGTATACGAATTTAGGTTATTGATAAACAATTTGTTGAATATTGAAGGTTGGGTATTGGGAATTTATTAAGGAAGATTATTTAGATTTAAGTTGAGTGATTGAACCGAAACAAATTTGTAGGTTTCAGCAGGAAAATTATTTAAAATAATCTAAAAATATAAAAAAAATATCATTATTGAAAACTAAAATACCAAGTAATGGAATAGTTGTATCATCATTCAATCAGCTGCAAACATAAGTAGACCAGTAGGATCAAATGAAAATTGTTGATCATTGCTTAGCAACTACGTCCTTTGATCTTACTGTATTGATTCGGGGCAGAAGTGCAGAGTGGGGGATCGGTTTCAAGGTTCGATGGTATCCAGGACCATATGCTTGCAAAAACTGGGAAAAGCCATCTGATTTAACACCACAACAATGCAAGCAAAGCCTGATTCATCATGTCCAAGAAGCTGACCCTGGGTAATGCAGAAGCAATTATATAGCAGAGGTCAAAAAGGAGCTCGGCGCGGTAAAAAAATGTATTAGCTGGTTGAGCAGAAGGCTAACAACCTACTACAGTAAGGCTACTCCTACACGAGGGACCATGGCTCTGGGAGCACGAGCCTTTTTGGGCAAGTGAAGCTTGCGGAATGTCCCTCGTATAGGAATTGCCTAAAAATGACTACTTGTCCCTGAACGTTAACGTGATAATTAATTCTTATGCCGCAACAGAGGGTAAGGTCCGATCGGAAAACAGACTCAATTTGTAGATGTGATTGGTAATCATAACTTACATGACACTAAGTATGCAACGGCGGTAGACTCACTGAATTCGCTACCTCCAATGCAATGGTGATTAGCTCCACAATGTTCTCAAAAAGGGACATCGACAAATTCATCTGGCAATCACCGATTGGAGCCACTAAATATCAAATTGACCATGTGATCAAAAAACAAGTAAGTAAACGTGTCCCATACAACCCAACTTCTCTGTAGGCAAACGTAAATTAGTGGCGAAATTTTAAACTCAAGTCACGCAAGCCAACCCTTGTGTTTTTTTTGTTTTAAACTAGCTGGAACTCAGTGTGGCTCGCTGCAGCCATAAGCCAATAGTATGGCGTGCGCCAAAACAATTGGGAATCTCAAAATCGCCGTTTACATGGGCAGTGAGATTCTTAAATCCCACCGCGAAAGTACATTTGAAAAGAAAAGTGTGATTCCGTTAGTTTAATAACACCAAAATCAAATTGATAAGAAATGTTGTGCCTGTACCGCCTGGAGCATGTAGGAAAAAATCCCGTTATTTACTTTGGCTACACGTGGTATGATTTTGCCGTACGATTTTTTTTATTAGCAACTAATTGTCTTGTTTGAGTTTGCATAAAAAGTTTTAGCTGATTTACGTTGAACTGCTGCTGTCGTACAGCATTTCTGACTCGAGTTGATTTTGAACTTTGTTGTTGATTGATATTCATAAGTCCTCGATCAGTATTAAAGGTTCATTAAAAATTTCGTCAGAATGATCACAGTTGCGTTTGCGTAAAATCTGCAACTTTGGAAATCGTATTTGTCATATTAATCGTACACTACCGCTACCAAAAGGGTTCGAGAGAGAGCAAAATTGTAGGAATACTCGCCGTACCCGAAAACCCCTATAAACAAAATTTCTTGCTAATCGAACGAGCGGCTTCGGAGAGGCAAACTTTCATTTTTAAATATAACTAAATCAGTTCAGTGTTTGCGAACGCCTTATAACCCAGTGCTTGTTTAAATCCTTGAAACTGAACTGAACTTGAGAAATAAAGTTATTCAGCCCCGCCTTGAGCACAACTATTTTATCAGGGCAGATGCTTCAAAAACCGCTTTGGCATAGCTGAGCAAGGTGCAAAACCGCGTCATAAAACTTAATGGTAATAGCAGCTTTAGCGCCTCTTTCCAAATTTTATCGCTATATATTACCATAGCAACTGTTCAAATGAAATTACAACTCTATTGTGAAATAATCTGTTGAAGTCAGTATTTTAGAACTCACATAACATCTCAGAATTCAAAGACAACGCTCAATGACATCTATCCAAGCAGCCCAGACCCCCTAACCAGGGGCGGAGCTTTCATTGGCGCAAATGGTGTACTTACACAGGGCGCAATTAGCCAGTAACGTAATATCTGAATTTAACATTTTAAAAATTCTATTACCACAATTTATTTTTCCAGTTACAGTCAACTGATAAAATATTCTGTACATCTCTCTCCGAACTCATGTGAATCATTCGGGCGCAAGAAGTTGCACAAATTTACCCAATTTCTGTTTATTTACTTCACATGCAAGAAAAATCGGGGAAATTGTACTTCCCCTCGTGCAGGAATTTACCCGAGACTTGAGCTTCGTGTTTTTCATAAAATTTCTGTCCATATAAGTTTTTACCCAAAGAAATTTTACTCAAAGAGTGAAAGACCAGACTCAGAGAATCAGAAGTGGGAAATCTCAAATCTCATTCATTTATGCTACCCCAGAGCACTGTTTGAAAATTCCTTAAAAAGCACCATATAGTCCAGTCAAATTAGAGGTTTGACTGAAGATAATTCCGAAGTTGCTGAAAATTGGAACAGCCGTTAAAAACATTATTATACGTAAGCTGTAGAGACTGCCACGCGATTGGGCGGATGCAAACTTTTTTATTCAAGGTCAAAGGGTCAAAATATCAGTTTTTTGCAAATATCTGCTAAACCGTACGTCTTATCAGAAAATTGTGTTTACAACGTTTGTAGATTAGGCGATTATCTACAAAAAAGTATATTATACATTTTCTCGTAGGAATTGCCATTTCTGAGATATTGTCGTTTTAATAAGTTAAAATACTCATATTCTATCATTCCCGACTTGTAAAGGTCATCAGAAATTTAATAAATCCTTTGTTGGAGTACGCGGCTAATATTTTCAGGGGTGATTCCTGGATATATTTGGAGAAAAAAATTGTTCTACAGAGGGCGGCTATCTCCACTATCCACTAAGATACAGGGTGATTAGGGAAAAAATTTTGTTTTTTTTTTAAATTTACTGAAATTTGAATAACTCCTAAAGTAATTATCATAAAGTAGCCTAATTAGGCTCATCTTTTAGGTAAATGTGTTTTCTTTAATTTGGTGTAAAACATAGCAGCCTGAGTGACTCCGTTCAAAAAATATGTAGGCTCAAACCAATGCTATTATGCCGCAGTTGAAAGACGAGTAACTTTTTATTTGTTCACGATAAAACACGATAAAACTACTACTACTACTACTACCTACAAAACTACCCAAAATAAACACTTATTGTATATGGAAATATTGTAGGTAATAGTTTGGTGCATCAGAAAAGCAAAAAAAAATGTACTGTTAGTAACGAATTTTCTGAGAAAAACGAAGAAATCTGCCAGGTCTAGATTCTAAGCATTGTTTGAGTCTATATATTTTTTGAACGGAGTCACTCAGGTTGCTGTGCTTTATACCAAATAAAAGAATACACATTTACCTAAAAGATGAGCCTAATTAGGCTACTCTATCATAATTACTTTAGGAGTTATTCAAATTTCAGTAAATTTAAAAAAAAAACAAAAATTTTTCCCTAATCACCCTGTATCTTAGTGGATAGTGGAGATAGCCGCCCTCTGTAGAACAATTTTTTTCTCCAAATATATCCAGGAAGCACCCCTGAAAATATTAGCCGCGTACTCCAACAAAGGATTTATTAAATTTCTGATGACCTTTACAAGTCGGGAATGATAGAATATGAGTATTTTAACTTATTAAAACGACAATATCTCAGAAATGGCAATTCCTACGAGAAAATGTATAATATACTTTTTTGTAGATAATCGCCTAATCTACAAACGTTGTAAACACAATTTTCTGATAAGACGTACGGTTTAGCAGATATTTGCAAAAAACTGATATTTTGACCCTTTGACCTTGAATAAAAAAGTTTGCATCCGCCCAATCGCGTGGCAGTCTCTACAGCTTACGTATAATAATGTTTTTAACGGCTGTTCCAATTTTCAGCAACTTCGGAATTATCTTCCAATTATGGCGTTTTTTCGTCTATTTTGACTGGACTACATAATCAATTTATACAAAGGAAAAAAGTTGTCCCGACTGATCTGTGTTGTGTATTGCTTACACGAGGCAATACATTTGTCCCTTACACGAAGGAAAATTGTACTAATGTCCCAATTTTTTTAAATATCCCGGTACAAAAATAATGTCCTACTAGTATATGAGCGTGCATCAAGATAAATAACGCGAGGTGTGATTGTAAATACGTAGTGTAAAGACATGGGGTTCGTCTTTCTTACTTCATCTGGGGTAGTAAAATTCAACTTGAAATCAGGCGAGATGGATTGTAAATAGGTAGTAGGGATTTTCTTCTCTCTTACTTCTTTTGGCCCTGTAAAGTTACCAATTTTGAATGAGTCGAGGTGAGGTTGTAAAATATAAATAAAAATCGTGGAGGCATAGGTTTCTCACTCTGTTAATCTTACTCGGAAAGGGTTTAATGCATATTAAAACTCATGAAAAAAATTCTTCATTAGTACTTATTTTCTTTCTTACTTTAATTTGCTTGTTTTTTTTTTCATTTTGCCATTAAAATGTCACTTCGCCTCATTTGAAGGATGACATTGTACTGGCTCAAAAGACAAAAGAGGCCACTCTTACAAATTCAATTTATAATCGTGTCCTACCCAACACTACAATCTACCCCTTCGATATAGCCACATAAAAGAATCAATTACTACCAGAAGGCAAATAAATAAATAACAACATGAATTATATACACATCCCCAAATAAAGTCAACAAATCTCTCCCTAAAAAGAGCTTCTAAAGACCATAATTCAATTTACCATATATATAACGACTACTTCGCACATTTTTTTGTTCTCATTCCTTGTTCGTCTGCATCGAGTATTAGAAGGCACGTTTATCACATTGCAGGAGTAGTCTCTCTAGCAAAAGAAACTGAGTGGCTTGCACTACAGCGAATCTACTTCATCTCTCCAATATTTAAGAACAAGTCAGCCTTTACAAAAAAAACGAAGAAGAAAACATCCGCGAAGGGCCATAAAATTCGAAATTTATCGTTCAGAAATATTTCACTGTTCCAACATTTATTGAGAGCTGGAGGAATCAAGGACCTAAAAGAATTGAATTTAGAAGAAAGAGAGTCTCAGGAATTCAATGTTCTGTTGCTTGCGCGCTTAACCGGAGGAGGATTTACTCGAAAAACTTGAATATTTTTCCTTCAATGTGTTTTTTTTTAGTTTAGCTCATAGACAACCCAAGGCCAGGGCTTCCACCACACCACACAGAGCAGCCAATCCTTGTGGCATCCCTTTGCTCCTGTTAGAATTTTTCTCGTTGTTAGCATTTTCTTTTCAACTAGAAAATTCGATTACTCTCGCAGAGAATCTCTTTCATTTGCATAGACATCTGTTTTCCTTGCCTTTGTAGCACTGTGCTGGTATACTAGTTTTCCTGTTCACTGATGAAACTATAACAGTTTTTTATGAAAGTGAATTTTTTTTTCGTTTTTTTGGAAGTTGACTGGAAATATTTTTCAATCCTAGCCATGACTGGCATCTTCTATTCTGATGAATATAGGAAGGATCTTTGTGATAGCGGCACGTTTTCCCATCACGATATATCTTAGGAAAATATTTGCTACAGTGTTATAAATTTGTATCGAACGGACGAAATGAGATTAGAGTTGTATGAGCAAATCTAAGGTAAGGATATGTTGAAACAAATTTCTTTAAATTACGCAGAAACTAGTATTTTGGCAAGACGAAGCCAGCTTCGACAAATAAGGTGGACCCTGGTGCGTTACCAAAAAAGTTATTGCTTTTATTTTTATCTAGTTTACACCCCCAGAATAAAAGCTAACCAGGAGCCCTGGAGGCAGGAGCGGCACTTTCATAGGTGCTAATGGTGCACTTGCACCGGGCGCAATTAAACGGGGCGCAACTTCAAACGGCATGCCTTCTACAATCTCATTTCCAACCAATTACGATGGTTTTATTTAAAAAGTCCTAAAAACTGAGATTCGTCTTTAACCCCTTTAATGTTCTTCTTCTTCTTTGATCCGTTAGCTGGCGGTCCGAGCGGGACGTTCCCGCAACAGATATGTTGCTATCGGTGCCGCTGGGTCTCGAGCTCTATTCACGATTCGTTTCCATTCCTGCCGGTTTTTGGCGACATCTCAAGCCGCGGTAACTGATAACCGTTGATTCTTTAGGTCACTCTCGATATTCTTTAGTCAGGTTTTCTTCGGTGACGATCGCTGGATTCTCCAGCCTGCGGGACGGTCTCGCCAGAGAAATTTACGTGGCAAGCGGTCATCATCCATTCGGCAAACATGTCCGAATCACCGTAGTCGACGTTTTTGCATTTCTTCTTCGATCAGTGACTGCTGATCACATCTTTGTCTCACTGTCTCGTTTCGAAGGCGATCGCGTAGTGAGGCACCGAGGATCTGCCTCAAGCATCGCATTTGGAAGACCTCGAGCTTCTTAACGTCCAGTTTGAGCAGTGTCCACGTTTCGGACCCACAAAGAAGAATCGGAAGTATCAACGTTCGGTAAAGACGTACTTTTGTTTTGATGGAAATATTTGTTCGTTTCCATATGCATCACTTGAGCTAGGCGAATGTTGCTGTTGCCTGGCCGATGCGGCTGTGAACATCGGACGTCGATACTACTTTCGTTTACTCAACCAATGATCCCAAATATTTGAACCTCGAAACATGTTCAATTTGGGTTCCATCGAGGTGAACACTGGCCCTCGATCCGTCCGTTGTGAGCACTTTGGTCTTCTCTGCATTGATTTTTAACCCGTATGACGCGATGTGGGAAATGTCGTATAGGATGTCCGTTACTTCGGCATCCGTGTCGGCGAAGACGACACTAACGTCGGCGAACAAAATTGTTGTCGTCGTATCGAACTCAAAGTCGTCCTTTGACTGCTTCACGCATAATCGCGTCGATCACAACATTGAAGAGAAGTGGCGAAGCGTCTCCCTGTCGGACACCCGTTTGAATCGGGAACTCCTCGGATAATTAGCTTCGAATGCGAACGGTGCTGGTTGAGCCATCGTGCGACGCTTGGAGAAGTTTGATGATTCTCAATGGCACGTGTTCGGTTTCCAAGACTCTCCACAAGCTGTTCCAATCGATGCAATCGAAAGCGGATTTGAAATCGATGAAAACGACGACAGTTCGTTTGCCGCAACGAATTCTTTCTTCCATTAGCTGACGGAGTGCGAATATTTGATCAATGCATCCTCGATGTGGTCTATATCCCGGACCCCTTTAATAACTGCTATAAAATCCCTAAATCTACTTTCTATCTATTAGTACACCAGAATCTGTCTACTCTTACTGTGCTTTTCAATCCATACCAGCAAATTACATCCTTAAGTCCCTAACATAACATCACCATAAACATAAAACATTCATGTACACAAGATTAACTAACAAACAATTTATTACATCAAATAACATAACGCACGTATCACACCCTTTTAATGTAATCAGTACAAGATAACATGAAAAAATCAGTCATACGATGACCGACATTACCCAAAGTGATCAACAAAAACCATGAACAATGCCAAAAGTACTACTATAATTCCCAGTCAGATTCCCTATTGTTGTATAATCATCACGTCCGCAGCCAATTCTTCCCTTGCGTAGAGAGAGACGCCTACAAAGCAGCAGCCACCATTTACCACAATACCATCTCTCCATCATCATCATCACCGAGCGAGAAATGAAAATCTCACATCTCTCTGTGCCTGGATTTTGTGGTAGATTGGAGTTGGACTTTTATTTCTAAAGGAAATGTTGCGGGATCAGCAGTAGTCATCCTTAAAGCAAGGATGTCCAGTCAAGCTCTTACCCCCTGTACGACACAGTGTAGTAAAAGCGTTCTCGCTACCATCTTGCTGTCATCTTATTTGTAACATTTCTGACCTGAACAGAACATCTCTCTCTTCGTGTGCTGTGTAGCCCCCGTCGGGAATTATATAATCTTCAGCCTCCAAGAATATTTCTGACACTTTCCGTTTTCGATCGTTCCTTCTTATCGCTGCTATTCTTTGCCAAGTCCTGATGTTGCCTTTCCAATTAATTTAATTGCCTCCCATTATTCTCGTTTTCATTCAATTAAATCTTTCCTGGACTGTGTAAGGGTTTTCCATCTTTGGTGCAGCCTTTCCGCGTGACAGCTGCCTGCCTTATGGGGAGCCCCAGAAGCAGTGTTGCCAACTCGCAAAAAATTTTACCCCTAAAGCTAAGTCAAAAACCCCTAAAATCGCCATAATTACTTTGAAAAATCCCTAAAAAAACGCGTTTTGTAATATTCTCTTTTATAAGCTATTTTAATATTTCAAACTATTAACGATTGAAAATACCTAAAATTTCAAGTATCGATATCTTAAAAACGAAGCAACATATCGAAAAAATTATTTCACATTTTCGTCTTATTTTAGAGTGTTTTATTGAAATTCATAATTAAAACATCGACGCCACGTAAATCGTAGCCCTGGAACAACTAAAAGCTTTGGTTCCCCAACCTACCTCAAAACTTCAATATCTAGAGTCAATATTTCGAAAACTAAGCGTGATATCGAAAAATTTTATTTCACATTTCCACTTACATATTTTGTGGTGGTTCATCAAAATCTATCGTCAAAAAGCGGCCCACGGAAACAGTAGAGGTGCAAATAAAAAAAGAGGGGTGAAAAAATTGGACCCAAAAATGGTCCCGCAACATCCGTATTATTCTATTCCTCTTTGAGCTATTCTCAACTGAAATCAGTTGACGGAATTCAGTCTTCATATTAAGCATACTCAATTACCTCCAGCGCCCGCCGTCTAATATTTAAAGAATCCGTTGACAGAAAAAATATAAATGGTTTGTATATGGTTGTTTTTTATTTAACTCCGCATTCTTAGTAACAAGGAATTGCACTAGATGCCGTTAAATCGCTAGGACTACAAATAAATATGGTTGGCTAGGTGGGATGATACACGAGTCAACGTGTCTCTGCAACACACTGTCAGTTTGTTGAACGGAGGCAAGACCCTCTCAACTACAGGCCATGCAGTTTTATTGGGCACTAATACAACAATTCCTGAGAATGGTCCCAAAATTTGACAGTTGCTGAGAATTTAATGGCGCAGAGTACGTTCGCGAGTGTTTTCGTCATAGTTTTGTGGTAAAAAGTGGTAAATTATTGAAATTTATCGCTTTAAACCATACAAGGATTATCAGTGATTATTTCTTTAGTGATTTAATAAAAAAATATATAAAAAAATAGTGATTTAGTGTATTTTTGGTGTCTTAATTGTTAAGGTGATAAATTTATTTTACATTCGCGGTGTTTTTTTCGTGTATATTAAGGGAAAATATGCTGAATATTTAATTAAAAGTGATTTTAAAGTCATTAATTAATTTATTTTCCAATTATTACTAAACATATAAGTACAGAAAAGTGCGAATGGAAAAGTGAATAAGAGAAGTGTTTTTCGGCACCTATATTTTTAATAATAATATCATAATATATGTATTAATCACTTTAAAATCACTTTTAATTCCATAACTACACAAAACATTAAATATTTAACATTTTTTTCGTAAATAAACATGAAAAAACACCATGGATGTGAAAAAAAAGTTGATCGCCTTAACAATTTGAACACTTAAACACACTTAATCACCAAATTTGTTTTATTTTTTTTAATGAAATCACTAAAAAACTATTCACTGATAAATCCAAGTGCAGTTAAAAGTGTTAAAATACAATATTTTATCACTTTTTACTGCAAAATAAACACAAAAATTCTGCGCGTACGGCTTCCGCGCCATGTTACTCCGGTGTGTGGTGACTTTTGGGACCATTACCACCACCACGAAAAATACATCTACGAGGCCTGTAGTTGAGAGGGTCTTGACGGAGGTGATACACGAGTCAACACGCTACACGCAACACTCAGTATAATTACAATGCGATTTCATATGTGTGGGTGTGCAGTCCAAATTATTTTCACCCAGAATCGCTTGACAGTTACGCATACATAAACATTTTTCAAGCAACTGGAGGAAAAATAGAAATCGTTTCTAGTTTCAGTCAACACCGCACACTTCACCCTGACCCTTCCCTTGGCCTACGAACTGCGCAGAAAAAGCTCGTGTTGCTCAACATGTTGACCCGTGTATCATCCCCCTAGGTTTGGTTGTAAATAAAAAGCCCCTAAAAATATCCCTAAAAATATAACGCCCCTAGAAAAATCCCATCCCACTTATTTTTCCCCTGAATCTAGGGGGAAAACCCCTAAGTTGGTAACCCTGCCCAGAAGTTGGCACCCACACCTTCTCGCCCTTTTGATATTTTCTTTCTTTTTTTTTTTTGGTTGGTTCGTTCGGGAGACTTTTGCTTCTCAAAGCTCCGAATTCTTTTTATTGATTTCTTTCAAGAAAACTAGTTGACCGTAGAAAAGGGTAGAAATTGGAAGAGCAGTGATTAGTGGATTTCTTTTTTGGGGCAAACTTTAAGTGTTTGTCAAAGGGAAGTTGAAGTCTACTTTTTTATTTGATATTTAGGGAGCGGGTTGTCATTTACAATTGCAGATACTGGGTCTTTCAACAAGAAGTATTTTAAATAGAGAGATAAACGGAGCCACGAGCTGAGTGGCAGGTGGTGTATTCCTGCTGAAAATAAACCTCGTCCACATCCATAAAACCCAGTCAACATCGTTCGCTAATGCAATTTATTCATTGTAACGGCAGCATTGTCAGAAAATAATGGACCGATTATAGCTTTAGCTTAAAAATCACATCAAACGGTCACTCCTTGTGGTTGAACAGGTCGTTCCGACTAGTTCTAACGTAGACAGGTAAACATGAAAACCAAATCAATTCACACTACCGCGAAATTAAATAAGTTTCGCACATGTGGCGCAAAGGTACATCAAAAAAAGCTCAGCAAACTGCAAAGGGCTCCCAAGACACAAACCGCAAAAGCTTTAGCTCAAGACTCAAACTAAAGGCTTGATTGCGCAATATTATAAAAAAGGTGGCCCGGATCAACATAGCTATACTACCTACTATGCTTTTCCCTGTAAGTGTGGGTATGCGCCGTGCAACCTTTGGCAAAGAAAGCTTGGTGTGTGTAAGTAATGCGAACGTGTCGATCGAACTTGTGTTCTAACCTTCATTAGATAGCTTCTGCAACGACGACGCGAAGTACCTAGCTGACAAGCAGGTGCGTGAACGAAACGCACTCAACGCAAAAATTGGCCTACTTTCAACACCTGCACTCTTCGCTTGTTTTTTTGGTATATGTGAAAGGCGAAAACTTGCCATACCATGCGGTTAGACCACACGCACCGCACGCTAGCATATCTGTTTCCAGCTTAACAGTATTAATCGCAAGACTGCGTAGTAGTACTTTCTCCTAGCGGCCATAGCATGGTTATAGGGCGAATCAGTTTGGCCTAGTCTGTACCGGTGTATCCTATCCCATATAGAATGAACTAGTTTGGCCTAGGAAAAACTAGTTTATCCGAAAATCGGATTTGCCCGGTAACATATACGCTATTCTTCCGTCATTGAGCCTGTTGGGATTTACAAAAAAGCATGCACTCCACCGCAATTATCAACGCAACGCATGGAAGCGACGTATGAAACGCATTCTATGGGCTGGCACCTGTTCTCTGGACACTTTCAATAATTCAGTCGCTTACTGCCCTGATCGTTCTCTTTATTACCCCCGACGATGAGCCAGACAGTGCAGTTTTTTTTATAACTAATTGTCAAAGTGGTTCAGGTACTTTGAATTCTGCCTTGACTGATGTCGCTGTAGTCTTTCCACGGAAGATGCTAAAATTTTTGCAATTGGCGGTAAATGTCAGTTCTGCTTTGATATTTGTAAAGTAAATACACGTCACCAAGTCAAGAAACGTTATACTCCTCAAGAACGCGGATTGTTTCGACTTTTTGACACTACACTACAGAGTTTGAACGCTCACCTAGAAGAGTATGGGGCAACACGAGATGCTGACAGGTCTGGCCGGAGCCGGGGCTGTCGTTCTGCTAAGAATATTGCGGCTGTGGCGGAGTATCAACCAGACAACAAGCCTCGCAATTGGGTATCATCGGCGGTATTTGCAGATAATTTTGCCGAAAGACTTGAAGATGTTGCCTTACAAAATGCAGGCAGTGCATCAACTGTTAGCCGTTGACGGCGAAGCACGTATACCCTACACTCAAGCCATCCTGAATCTCGATCACGAGGAAGACCACTTTTCAATTTATCTTGAGCGACCTTGGATATGTGAATAAGGAGAATTATCGCTTCTGAGACACCGAAAATCTGCGTATAACTCATGAAGAGCCATTACACTCGCTCAAAGGAGTCGCTGGGCCTTCGAAAATCAACGGGGGGCCAACCAACTACTGTGAACGGCGATCGCTACAGAGCCATACTTAATGAATTTCTCCTTCCTCAATTGGATGAATTGGGACTGGAGAACATGTGGTTCCAACAGGATGAAACAACGGCGCAAACTGTACGAACCAGAAACGAAATTGTGAGGGTCGTCATTTCCGGGTCGCCCAATCTCTCATTTTGGTGATTTGCACTGGCCGGCAAGATTGTCCGATTTTTACGGTTCCAGAATTCTTTTTGTCTATGTCAACAATCCTCTCAGCTCTTGAAGCCCTCATAGAAAATATCCCTCAAGAATGCGAGAATCTATCGCCGGAAGCTCTAGCAAGAGTAATGCAAAATGCCATAAATCGTGCCCGTACGGTCATAAATTCTGGCGGCGGCCACTTGACCGATATCATTTTCTTGTCTTAATAGAAAAGAAAATAAGACATCAAATAAACATAATCCAAAAGCAGAGCGAAAACTTTTCTTTCATTAAAAAATAAGTCTTTCTAAGGCTAAACACTTACCTTTACACAATCCCAGACGATTCTTTCCTCAGTGGTTGAAACGTCTAGTTCAAAATACTTCATTAAGCTCTTAGTGTAGTAATATGCAGCACAAACCTACAAAAAATATGAATTATTATAAACTCTTTCGCAATCTTTATTAATTACCTACTCTCAAAAACCTCCAATCTACTCCGCATCTTTGTTGATGACGTTACTCAGTAATACTGTTATGCCTTCGACTATATAAGACAATCACGTCCCAGATTTCATTACTCATCAACTGTAACAAAGCCTGTACTGAGCTTCCTTCTGTCTGAGCGGACGGTGTGAATCTAGCGGCTGGGCTATCTATTAACATCGCCAGGCCTAGCTTTAACTGAGGATCTACGATGGGTCTTCTCATTAATCTGCGCTGGCTCCTCCAAAACCACTTGAGTTTGGCTTGATAGAGTACAAAATCGCGCTTTAAAACTCGTGGGTGATGGCGCCTTTTTCATAACTATGGGCTCATTGAGTCATCATAAGAATGTAGCAGCTTTGACAAAATTTTATCGCTATTACTATAGGGGTTCCGCTGGAATTTCCGCCCTCCTGCCTAGACGGAAATATTTTTAAAGCAAGACTAGACTAACCCGCTCGGCTCACTCTTAAACCTGCACTATACTACTCGAACTCTAGAACACTACACTACTCGAACTCGAGTTCAAGACCCAGCGGCACCGACAGCAGCGTATCCGACGAATCCTAGACGGGGACGTCTCGCTCGAACCGCCAGCTTCGCATATTTGGCGGTTTTGCGCCCGAGTCAAACGATTCGAGGTGTGAGGGGTGCCAGGCGACAGGGTATGTCGCGAAGTCGCACGAGTAGTCACGTACTTCGGACTTCGATCAACTGTAGTGTAGTGCAGGCTTTATGCCCTGCAGTCCGCCTTTTTACGCACACTACGGTCTAGAAGTTCGTTTTAAAGTAGAACAACTCGATTGCGGAACAATCTTCCGCCAACTCGTACAACATCTTAGAGTACAAACGTAAAGTTCATCGACATCTACTCAAGCCTTCTCCAAGCTATCCTATTTCGCCTCTATCCTTCAAATTAAGCTTACTACTAGACATTGCACCATGACCAGAACGTCATTACAGACTGACAGTACAAAGGATGATTCCTAAGCGTGGTTTTTTCAAATCCAAATAAAACTGAAGCACAAAATATTCAAAATTACCATTCTCCACCATTAAAAACTTCCTCGTCTGCCACACTTACGACTCAATTGCAAGCTGCTTTCATACACTTTCCAGGCAGGTGGCTAATTAAGGACAATATTTCTCCAAAGTTTCTAACCATTATAGTTACAACGTAGCCTCTCCTCCACATCACACTCTACACACTTTGTACACTGCCATATTAGCATGGCAATCCACTACCGGTTCATGAGGCTTTTACCATTAAGTGTTATGTGCATATCGTAGCTCTAACAGTAACAATGTTTTCATAAAATCTTACTTTAAGGAAACCTTATCCAAATCCATTAAGTTTCAAAGGCAACACTTTCTCCAGGTAGTATATTTCCAGCAACTTTAAGCAAGCCTCCTTATGTGTTGAAAGATCTTCTTTGAGTGTGTGCCTTTAAGGAAATGACTTTGGGCGGTAACAAGCTGAAGCTAAAAGCTGTCAATAGCACAGCAAACATAGTCAAAATCACTACTAGGAGTCAGTGGAAATGATTGATAAAGTTATTACTACTCGCATTTAGAGTGGGAGCTATTCCGGGTAGTATTAATTACGCAACATATGTAAACAGCAAACCCTCCTTTAATGTAGATTTACGTCCTGTTATCCCATTGTAACCGCTACTAATCACACTTTGCATAGCTATGGAATTTCCATCATGGCTTCTCCCCCGCATTCAGTTAAGTTAGGAATCTGCCGAAAGCGATTTATTTTAATGAGAATAAATCTCAGAAGGGCCGTGAATCTTTCTTTAGTCCCCCGACATCATCCCCTTCGCATATGTCTTACATTAGGGGTTTCATAGAATCCACCTTCCTGATTTCGGGGTTTCCTTCAGGCCAGTTGATGCCGTGCAAATGATTTTCTTCTTGTATTGATGGCAGGCGGTGGGATGAACGATGGAGCGATGAACAAGAAGAAGAAAGATAAAAGTTGGCAGCAGAAAAAAAAATATAACTGAAAGTATGAAGCCGCCCTATTTACTGTCCCTCGAAAATTTCACCTCTGGGAATTCTATCCGAAATGAGATATTGAATCTGTGGTGTAATGTAACTTTGAAACTTTCTGATGTGGTCAATTGGATAGGGCTAACTTCTGAATAGAAAGGGAGGAGATTTATTACCGTGGTCCAATTTGAGTCTATTGTATCACGTAGATTGAGTTAATTTTTGTATTTTTAGGTCGCCATTAATTCGGTTCTAATAGGCGTCTTTGAATGGGATTTTTTGGGTGTAAAGGGTATGGAGCTCTACTGACGATTATACTGGGCACGTATTGCAATATAGTATTACGAAGTTACAATAGAAAGGCAGGGAACAATTTGATTTCTTGTAAAACGCAAACCTCAGCAAAGTTAAAGCTGGGAAAAAATTGCAGCGGGCAAGAGAGTGCCATCAGCGCTGATAAATGCAAATTTGAAATCCAAACCTCCATGAGGTTACACAACGGCTTGTCTAAGGATCACTCGAATGGCATTCCCTCCACGAAGATTCCTAAGGGATCCTTTACGGAGAATAGGACAGATAGCATGGAGCTACTAATCAGCTAATCAAGTCTGCTGAAAAAGAACAAATCTTCCCGGCTCTCCTTCAGAAAGGCTTGAAAGAGATTCTATCAATCCTGCTGTTCCTATTCCTGTACAATTTGCGCTGACTCATATTCCAAGATCACGTCATTTCTCAAGAGTAACTAGCTTTGGAGAGTAACTAGTTAAAGGACGAATCGGTTACGATATTAGCTGCAAAAGGCTTTCCTCAAGGATGCGTCCTATCGCCACTCGTATGGGTAATCGTAATCGACGTACTTGCAGATGACATCGTCATAACGATCAGCAAAAGTCAATATGGCACTTAGTTGGAACTCATGTCTCATACGTGCAATGTTGGTGCCAGAGTAAGAACATGGATAATAACTCATTGGTATTAAATTTGAAAGCTCCCTCCCTAGATGGCACGGAAATTCTCTCCTCGAATAAGGCGAAATATCTAGGAATAACCCTAGATCAAAAGCTCGCTTGGAAACCCTAGATTGAGAAGTAGCTGCCAAGGTAATTACATTTCTCTATATCAAAACACCTGCAGCCTCCGACCGAGGGTAATGCTTTGGGTAATCTATTTCATGCCGGGTCAAAACCAAACAAAGGGTTGCCGTGATTAAGCTAGGAACATTGGTGTAGAACTACCTGCCAAGACGGCCAAGGCAAGGAAGGCCGCACTGGAATTGGGGAGCTTCACAGAGTACACCCGACATCTGCAACTTCCTTCCCAACAATACGATGGACAGTGGTCAGGACACCAGGCCTCCAAGGAGCGGACCCAGACTGCCGCTGAACTGCCAAAAAGATTCTGGACCCACAAGAAAATTGGCAGGCGGAAAAGTCGCAAGTCGGACTCAACTGATGCCGGACCCGACGGCAGCTTCTCTGGTTGAGCAGGGACCCCAGAAGAAGATAAATGGAGAGTCGCATGGATCCTCATACCAGGATGAGTTGACTGTAATCACCATGGCAGCGGTCCTGGACAACTATGCCGAAGGCAAATTGACAGAGAAGTTATCCTCCTCAATTTCCTACTCCATATTGACTGAAGTGGACAAAAGTGTTAAGGGCGATTGTCCACCTCCGTTTTTGGGTGTAGTAAGGTTAGCGGGGAGATCACCTGCGCCAACAAACCTAACAGCCAATAGCTGACGAATACTATCGCCAAGCTGCAGGCCTGGGAAGCGTGCAACCTCAAGGTAATCGAAGAGAAGGACCTTCTCAAATTCAAAAGGATAACATTCTGGGTTCCTAATGATGTTAGGGTACCGGAACAGGTGCTCCACAGGATGGCGATCCAAAAACCAAGCAATTGAGGTAATCTTTTAGCAAGTGATGGGTAGGAAGATGGACTAGAACGATCAAACTCTTGCCCTTAGCATTTAACGAGAAGTCTTTCATGCAGCTAAAATAGCAGGAAATGTCCCTATTCCACGGCTTCGGCCGAATCAAAGTCAAGGAGATTCGCTTAAAAAAGGGGACGCCTGCTGCCACCCCATGCGGGTGGTACAGTTGTAGGATACTGGCCACTCAAGCTGTTGACTTGACTCTTGTACAGGAGCCATGGGTAAGTAACGGCGGTATACAGCGTTTGCGGGCAGCCGGCTGCAGCATTGCATGCGGTGATGTGGACGGCGACCCTCGAACCTGTGTAGTTTACAATAAAAACTCTAACTGCTTTCCTCTCACAGATAAATCCTCGAGACTTGGCAGTGGTGAAGATACAGATTAGCAGGGGGCAGCAAGAGCTGCTACTACTACCACTTCAGACCAGGGACCCACCACCATCCAAAGAACTCAAGGATATCGTGGGTCACAGGAACGGCTTGCAGATCATCGCACGGGCACGATGTGAAATGAACGCCCATCATGATGCCTGGGGCAGTAGTAAGAGGGGTAATGCCTTTTTAATTACCTGTTAATTACTAACCTGGTTCCTGACGTGCCACTGTTCGGTTTTTATTTAAATAGTAAAATTAAAACTTATATTAACACGCCACCACCACTTGCCACCACAAATCTAAAATGAGATAATTTTTGACAGTAAAAACCCGTTACAAACATTTAACAGTAATAATATCAAACTTTAACGAAACAAAACCCCTCAAATTCACTTTTTTCTGACAAAAGCGCCATCTTATCTCCAGTACACATAACCGCATTTGACAAGAAAAGTCGTCGATTTTCAAAAACGTCAATAAACAGGCTTCACTGGAATTTTATCAGCAGTCTGGTGCTACAGTTGATCATCATCATCCCTACCGCCAAGCTTTCGCCAGCAGAATTTACGAGGCAATAAAACTCTCGCCAGTCCCTGCTAGATTAAATATAATCGCGCATTAATTCAACTAGCCAAGAGACACTAGTTCCGTGTTCCGCACTTAATTGAATCTTATCCGAGAAGACACCGTCATGTTTCAGCCTGTTGCATTTCTCACAAGGAAGGAGACTTTCAGCGCATGCCACCGTCTGCACAGGTGACTATTGAGATTTCGCAAATTTGCATTTTCAAGGTGGAGAGATCTAATGACGCTTTAAATTTTTCACTTTTTTTTGGGTGGTCAAATACACAGCCAACATCTGAGCAACCAAGAGAATGAAGAGATTTATGGAAAGTGTAATAATCCCAATGGACATGGCCACAACTATGTTGGTGAGTTTTTTTTTCATTAAGTGATTTTGATTAGAATATTTTAACTCGAGTGCATCTCTTATGCAGTTGAAGTCACTGTACGTGGCCCCATCGATCCGAGAACTGGAATGGTCATGAATATATCTGAACTGAAAACGTGCATCGATCGTGTTGTATTCAAGAATCTAGACCATAAGAACCTTGATAAAGATGTCGCATTCTTCAGAAATGTGGTGAGTACGGAATTTATTGATTAATTGTGTTAATTCTATCATGAATCATGCCACAACACAACATTTATTATTTTACAAACTTAACCTTGTCCAGCACTTGACTGATTATTCTTAAGGCTGAATCTTATCTCGTCCATTCTTATCCTCATCCAAAAAAAATTTAATGTGCCAATTTTATAACAGTTCAAATTTAATTTTTATTTGATTTTAAAAATAGCCGAGTACCACGGAAAATGTGGCAGTTTACATTTGGGATAACTTACGAACGGTTATGAAGCGCCCGGAGCTCCTGTATGAGATTCGAATTAATGAGACTGATAAAAATTCCGTTGTTTATCGCGGTCCGTATCCTGCGCAGCAAGTCGCTAATGGGAAGCGATGCCAAAGGATGTCGTCCACGAATATTTCCTCAGATTCAGACTAAGTTTACTAGATTTTATGCACTAGACAATGTTGAATTTATTTTTTTTTTTTTAATGTGAAGTTAATGGATTTTTGAGAATCTTTACTGATGATATATTTTATTTAATAAGATGCTTAGGATAAGAGATAATTTTTTGAAGTATATTGTATTAATAAATATTGAGATATATGTTGTAGTTTCTTGGTGGTTTCTTGTGGATAAGTAATCTTCCTTGATATCGAGGGAGCCTTCGAACAATACATCCTTTGACACTATAGGTAGAACCCGAAATAGTCATGAACTATGTATGACTTTCTTTGAATAGAGAACTCGCAAACCAATGTGGTCTCTCAACTTAAGGGGCTCTTGAAAGGCACTCTAGCAAAAAAATGTCCAAAGCGGAGGATGTCTTATCTTTACTTCTGTAGTGCCATGTTGTAGATAAACTCCTAGAGCTATTCAATGGTTAAAAATTGTTTGTCCAAGGTTACGGGGACGATGCAAAACAGAAGCTACTGTACCAAGACGTCTGCATTAGCCAATTAACTTGGCCTCCAACTGGTTCTCCATGTAGGACTTAATGCCAATCCCGACAAAACGATTTTGTTTCATACACCAGGAGACGAACATTATCGCGACTGGCAGAACCGAACCTCACAGGCAGAACTATATGCTTATTATAACAAGCCAATTACTTAGGAGTGACGCTAGATGCTAGTTCATACCTGTCCGGAACCGGCTATTGGAACAACCACGAGCTTGTTGAAAAGGGCTCTTGCCGATGGGATTTTGATGCAACATACCAAGTGCTGGTGGTCCATGCTTGGATAATCTCGTATTGCCTTGCGCTTGTAAATTTTTCGCCTTCTGGAGTACAGGCCCAGGACTTTTTTGGCTTGATTACCGGGCACTGCCATCTGAACTACCACTTAGGGAGGATAAGGTGAGAAATTATTGAAATGAAGCCTCCGCGAATGCCTAGCGAGAGCGAAACGAGAAGTATACAGAATAAAAGAAGTACCACGAATAAATTAACAAAAAAAGAAATATCTAACAGCCAAATCCAGGATGTTCATGACAACTTCCATAACAATATCAGACAGGTTTAGTTTGAAGTCAAAACAATCAGTAGTGACTTAAAAACAATGAAACCTTATGCAAAGATATTAATGGCGGCATTATACCAGAGCAGCTGTAATCCAAGCAAGATGGAAAGAACATTTTGAACGCGTCCTCAATAGTGACCACGTATATCAATGAGCGTGTATACATATCAGGTGATGGTATTATCATGAAACCCCCGACGCTTAAAGAAATAAAAGGCATAAAAAGATTGAAGAATAATAAATCCCGTGAATCAATGGAATAGAAGATATGGATGAAGGAATACCTACCGAAAGAAGACATAATTTGCCCCATCCATAAACAAGGGCAACTACAATATATAAGAACTAGAATATAAAATATTTACAACCTCCATAAAGAACAGATTGGCTTCTAGGGAGGAAGGTCACAACACTAAAACAAATCCTAGAAAAATGGGAGAGGGGTGTTAACATATGCCACATCATTCTGCATTGGAGCACGACTCCATCTACAGAAAGAACCTACTTCAGATCCTACTCGAATTAGGTGTCCACGTTAAACTAGTACGTCTTATACAAGTAACGCACCTCGACACAAAGTCCAAATAAAGGTATCGGCTACAGTAATCGAGCGTACTAGACACGCGCTGCGCCAGACAAAATAATAAATAATATAATTGTGTATGGACGTATTTACTTCGACCGTGGCACAGTCGCATCCGGCCAGTATTCGCGGAAAGAATATTTTGTCTGCGCGGTTCAAGTCTGTACGTGTCTGTGGATGTCTGCCGAAGTATGAATAGAGCATCGGAGACCTGCAGACATTTTTCTTGCATAAATCTTCCACTGAGAAGTGTTCAACAAAAATATAGGGCCTGTCGTCTGATACGGCACGCTAGATGTGAATAAACGATGTCGGTGACTGGTAAGCTCGATAGCGAAGGCGCGTGTCTGGTAAGCTCGATGTCTGTAGATAAAACAAACAAAACCTTAAGTTAATTAAGTGCTCAAACAAGGGAATGTGCTATTCAACCTAAACTTGTAATCTTGGAAACAGTTATTAGAAAGACTTCAATTCAACAAAATTACAAGCTCTTAAAGGGATCCGCTCAGGTAATCGGGTATACCGATGACAAGAACACTGTAGGCAGGTCAGTCAGAGCAGTTAAGAAATTCTACTCAGAAATTAAAGAAGTAGACTTGAGAATCAACGAGGAGAAAACTAAGCTAAATACTACAGACACGAGAAAATAGATCAACGCTAAATGAAAAAAAGTTAGGAGTAATAAACCAGTTCTCATACTTTGGCTGCATTCGAAAATTCAGCCAGCTGCGCAGAATCAGCAGCACGTCATTCAAAAAATCAAACCGTCGCAGCCGGGCATATATATTCTGCAGCTGTTTTTGCGATACTGCCAATTCTGCGCAGCTGGCTGAATTGTCGAATGCAGCCTTTGACTCAACAGTGACGCAAAGAAACTGAAGGAAATAAGGTTACAAGATCAATGGAGTATATTAACCGAAGTCTAGCAAGCAAAGGAGTGGAATAACATTTCATACCACCAGGGCCTCCCCATTTTAGAAGACTCGGGGAGAGCGGCGTAAAATCACCGAAGCATCACCTCCGATGAGTAATGGGAAATTCAACGTGGACTTTGAAGAGCTGACTGCATGTCTAACTCCTATAGAAACCTCTGTCTAAGCTCACGCCCATTCAGCCTTATGTCAAATGACTCAGAAGATTGCAGCGCTTTTAAAAAATTATCTAGTTCTAGTTTTTATCTAGTAATACATTTAAATTTAAATAAGCTTAGGGTACGGGTGCGGGTTTCATCGAACTTTTGTAGATGGAAGCTCATCGCCTGAGCAGGGGTCACCCAAGATTTTGTCTCCCCTGCCACCCGCCTAGATAGTGTTAGGAGTAAGATTGATTAAGATAGTTTTAAAATTCTATTTATATAAAATAAATATAGTATCTAAGTTTCTTAGTTTACATGATTGTAACGATCTTTTTTTTTCTGTAAAATAAAATTTAAAAAAAAAAAGATAAATCGTAGCCGAAAGGCATAAGTTAAATATAAGATATAGATTAATTTAGAGTGCCTACTGAGGACCAGTCAGTTAGATAGATTAGAATAGGCTAGAATAAATTAACTTTAAGCATTATTAGTGAGACATCTATATTCATTTCGAGTCCTGAAAAAAACTGTAGCTCCGTCACTTTCTTCAACTCAACGGCTTGTCACGTCACACGACACGACTTTCAGCACAGGTGCCAAAATCGCAGGACCGTAAACGTTGGAAGTACATTCTTGTGGAGGCTCATACTTATAGAGAACTGTAGCGCTAATTATGATGATGAATGGTATCACTGCAAAGACCTATCACCCGTACTCTCCACTGCAATTGAAAGACTGAATTATGAATTGCTGAACAGCGCAAGAAATTTACCTACAGCTATGGATATCCGATATTAACAAACTAACAAAACAATTTAAAACAACTAAATTCTTCTTTTTTAAGTCATTGTATTTTTGTTACTATGTAATTTAAAAAAATAAAGGAAGTTTCAATACAATATTACATATTATTCATTGGGAAAAATTGCATTTAAATTTTTTTTAATTGATAGCACCGCAAACAATTTTGCGGATATTATTATTAAATAATATATTAACTTTAAAAACTACCAGTACACTAAAATGTAATTATTTAATAATCAACCAGATCTCAGATCGGTTATTTTCTTGTATAATAATTATAAATAAATGATTGGTAGTATACTACTAAATAAATCACAATAATAAATGAATATTGACAAAAAAAAAATACTCCATTTCTTACTTTTCTAAATCATAAAAAAAAATAGTTTTTAACTAGAAAATAAAATGATCACAAAATAATATATATGGATTATGGAACTTGTCTTTCTTTCTGTGTGATGATGAAACAAAATTCAATCAAAATCGGGATAACAGAATTAATAAATTACAAATCTTAAATTCTAGTATGATATTTTCTTTACATTTTTTAAATGTAATTTAATAAATTTGATTTTTTTTTAAAAAGAAATGTTACAATTAAAAAATATTGAGCCAGGGAGGAATAAAGGTCTTACTTAATTAACTTCTAAACATAAGTAGTCTTCTATATGTAAATTTAATTCGGGTTTATCCCAAAAATCACAAGCACTAGGTTTGATATATACTCGTATTTTTTTTGTTTTCTTTTTGTTTAATAATTGGAAGCATTTTGGAAACGTTTATTTTTGGATTCTTGTTTCCTTTTTTAAATATATAATATGAACAACGATAAATTTTCTCTATAAACTTAACGATCTTGTTTCACTTTCTTTGATAAAATATAATATTACTATCTAAAAATCTATATCTTAATTGTTTTTTTGGTGTCGTTACTTTATGTATATATTTTTCTTTTTTTGTTAAATTGAACAGAAGTTTAACAATTTAAATTTAAAAATTTCTTAAATTTCATTCTTAGCTTCTTCAACAGCAAAATTCTTAAAAGATATATAAGGAATACCAAATTCAAAACTATTCTTTGGCCAATATTTTAGTATCGGGCCGCGATGTAGATGTTCACTTTCAACCGAAAAATACGCAAATAGTACACATGCTGTGTATGCAGCGATAAAAATGAAGATATGCCAAAAACCATGTAGATATGGAAAATTGATCGCTGACCATGTATCACAGAACATTCTATCGTTAAGCCAACAAAATACTGCCACTAGCCAGATTGCGGTACAGCGTATTCCAAGGCGATATACCCGTGCGCACTTGACTCTTAAAATATAAGAAAAAATATTGTTTAAAATTATGTTATTAATTTTTTTGACTCTTTAAAGATAACTAGTATACAAAACGAGTGGACGAGCGTGGCGCAAATTATAATTTTAGCATTTTTGATAGTGAGTAATAATCGCACGCGCCAAAGACGACATTTTTTGCGAGACACAAGTTATCAAGGATCTGGTGATACTGTTGAGTTATTTTTGTCATAATGGATCTTTTCTTTGGAATCAGTTCCAATTTTTTTGTAATTGTTCAAAGTGTATGTGATAAGAGATGGATGGCATCATTGAAGGAGAAATAGAGCAATTACTTTTTTCGGGGAAGTATGTTTGAATCTCTTGACTTTTTATTATCATTTGAATTGCTCAAACTTAATGTTGCAGAACTTACTATCGTAATATCGGTTGATTCGGTCATAGAGTGTAGAAGTAACGTGACATGGTTTTAGTCGATAGAAGATTCGAATTCTCCTTTTAGAATCTAAAACTTAATAAAAAAAAGGTGGTTTGATGCAATGCCGGATTTATGAAGCAGGCTATTTAATCTCCATCATTCTCGTAACGAAATTTTGTTTCAATCGCGATAATCTAGGGATTAACCCGACCTGCCACCATTGCAGAGTTGGTATGTGCCCCCTTTGATTATATTGCTCTTCGACTTACAATTTTTCCCGTTTAGTTAAGATTCCTTTACATATCACAAAAATTCCCTTGTATCCCTCTTGTGTATCATCCGTCGCTTAAAGAAGAAATTTACTTCTACCCTATTAAAGAACTCAGCGTCATATGGTGTGGTATTAGCAATGGGTCCTTTACGCAAACCTGTCACTCTTCTTTACAACTAACTAAGTGGTGACTTACCAGGGCCCAAAACCTACCAAACGAGATCAAAATCTACTCTACACTCGTTCATAGTGCAGTACAACGTTTTGAAGACATTCAATTTAACAGGATTCCTCTGTTCCATCCAAACTACCACCAAAAACTGCATGAGCAGAAAGCAAACTCTCTATCCAATACCTTAAAACTAAACCAACACCAACCGAGTGAAGCAGCAGCAGTAGCCGGAAGAAACAGATCTGGCAGTTAGGCCAGTGGCCTTATAGTGGCCGGTTGGAGCCAAAACAGATTAACTAAAGCGATGCATGCTTTAATAGAGGACTATAAATCAATCTAGAAAGTAAGCAGCATACTTAATTTCTCTCGAAGGCTTTCTAGCTTTATAGATCATGTCTAACCTATACTCGAAAAGTCGGACGTAAGCTATGTAGTTTGCAGCCGTGAAGAAATATTGTCATCCCGGTCTCGGCAGCTTAGGCGTTACGGTGTTCGATTGGTCTGTGGTTCGAATCCACATCCGTGTCATGGTCCCTTCTCATTTACATTTTCCGACCTAGATAAGTTTCCTTCATACTTGTCTGTCTTCTTCACAAACAAATCGTTTTCCTTTCTCTTTTTTTAATGTGGAAGTCTAAGCTCAGATGTCACCATTTGTACTACCAGACCGTTACGCCATTGATGCCGTCGTCAAGGTCAGCAGATGTGTGATAATAAGCTTAGCTTCAAGGATATAGAAAAAATAAGAAAGATTAAAGGGAGTCTAGCGGGTGCATGGGGAGATAGCGAGTTCGGGAATACTGACTGAGGGAGGTTATTCCACAGACGAGTTGTTCTCGTAATGAACGAATTTCAAGACTGGTAAATGCGTAAAAGTAAGGACTGTAGATGGGGGTGAGCCGTGCAGGCTAGTCGAGGAAACCATTTCCTGTTCGATCACCGAAGTCAGCGCTCTGTAACCTTAGTATTGGATGTTGGTGTTGTCAGTTCTTTCACTCTTCCATCTACTGTCTTTCCAACTAGAGTTTGCAATCAGTCATTTCATTCAATAAAAGAACCGTGGACAGTAAAAAGGGGTATTTCCTTTGAGTGCCAGTCTTTCGCATAAAAAAATCTCGCTTAAGTATAATAACGCTGAAAGGAATTACGCACATGACTCTAGTGAGAGATGCAGTGGATTTCTTTATGATCACAATAGATGTATGATCTATATTAGTGGATTTGTTGTTATCGATTTTCTAGAAGCATTTATACAATTCACTCGTTATCTGCCGTTTGATTAAAGATACGGGGGGTATTGAAGAAGGTGGTGATGAACCCTGCGTTTGAACTCTTGGATGTTGTATGAGCTAGGAAATACTAATGCCGGATTCATGCCGGATTCATCGTTGCGGATGATTCGCGCCGCACTTATGTGCGCGCATACTTTTTGTATGAAAAATTGTACCTTTCTCAATTTTGGGAAATTTTTGGGATTTTTTTTTCTCTCTCAAAAAAAGTTGAACCAACTTCAACTTTTGTGCGGCGGATTTTAAAAATTGTCAAAAAAATCATATGTTTTTGATGAAAATTGTCTGAAAAACTGTCAAATCATACAAAATGTGCGGCACACTATGACTACAACAATGAATCGAAGTTCAGCTGACTCTCTTTTTGGGAAATTTGTGCGACGCGACTCATCCGCAACGATGAATCCGGCATCATCGTTGCGGATGAGTCGCGTCGCACAAATTTCCCAAAAAGAGAGTCAGCTGAACTTCGATTCATTGTTGTAGTCATAGTGTGCCGCACATTTTGTATGATTTGACAGTTTTTCAGACAATTTTCATCAAAAACATATGATTTTTTTGACAATTTTTAAAATCCGCCGCACAAAAGTTGAAGTTGGTTCAACTTTTTTTGAGAGAGAAAAAAAAATCCCAAAAATTTCCCAAAATTGAGAAAGGTACAATTTTTCATACAAAAAGTATGCGCGCACATAAGTGCGGCGCGAATCATCCGCAACGATGAATCCGGCATGACTACGAAAGATTATTTCAGAGTCGAGTTGTTCTATTTACCAAACGAATTCATATTTGTTGAGTGCGTGAAAGGGGGAGTTGCAGGTGAAGGAAATGAGACGAGTGGGCTAATCTGGTGTTGCGGGTATAAGATTGCCGTGGAGGCAGGAGAGCGTTTAACTGGGAGGAACAATCACTATGATAGTAGTGATACTATGATAGAAGGTGTTTTCGGTGTATTTTTTGAATTCATTTACTTTTTCTTCGAACTTGTCAAAATTTATTTCTCTCACCCCTATGGGTATGAGCGCTGGGTTTTTTTTTTTTTTTTTATGTGGCAGTGCTAAGCTCAGGAGTCACCCTTTGTACTACTAGTCCGTCATGTCATTTGTCACGTCATGGTGCAATGTCTAGCAGTAAGCTTAGTACGGGAGGGAGGGAGGGGGAATAGGGTAAGGATTATAAAGGTACGGGGGGGTGTTGAAGAAGGTGGTGATGAACCCTGCGTTTGAACTCTTGGATGTTGTAGGAGCTCGGAAAAACTGACTGCGAGAGATTATTCCACAGTCGAGTTGTTCTATTTACAAACGAATTCATATCCTGTTGAGTGCGTGAAAGGGGGAGTTGCAGGTGGAGGGAGTGAGACGAGTGGGCTAATCTGGTGTTGCGGGTATAGGATTGCCGTGGAGGCAGGAGAGCGTTTAGCTCGGAGAAACAGTCACTATGATAGTAGCGATAAAATTTGGTCAGTGCTGCTACATTCCTACGGTGGCTCAAGGGGTCGATGGTGGAGCAAGCGGTATCGTCATTAATTAACTTGAGCGCCCTTTTTTGAACCTTATCTAACCATGCTAAGGTGGTTAATGGAGCGCCGCCCCAAACGAGGGAGTTGTATTCGAGAAGAGGCCGAATGTAGGATTTATAAATAACAGCACGCGCCGATGGCTGGAGGAGGAACTTGCACCTCTTAAGAAATCCCAAGCACTTGGATTTCATACGCTTCCTATTGACGATTGCTGGATCGGTGAAAGCTCTTCTGAGGGCCTGCAGCCACTGTCTCTTAGTTTTCATAAGTTTTAGCGACAGGGATAAGATGTACTTGTATTTATTATTACTACGCGTGTTGGATTCTGAATCCTCCTATGCACATTGTGTAATGGCGTTTGCGAATCTTTCTATTCTATGTTTGAAAAGTTCCAGCTGGACGGGGGGCTTCTCCCACCTCAAGTCTCCTGGAAAGGTCCTGGATGTAGCTTTGCCAATTCATTCTTTTATAAGATCGGAATCTGTCCTGTGACCCTCAGACTGGTACTAGGCCTGCTCTGGTGTTTGGCCACTCCGAGATGGTCTGAGAGATAGGAAATGTGCAGGATGAGGTGTTATTCTGGACTAGCGAGGACAAGCTCCAGAGGAAGTCAAGATGAGAGGACTCTTTGTAAAACATAGGTGAGCCCGGGGATATAAGTTCCGAGAGTTTGAAGACAATCATTTAAGTTTCTTGGGCCTCTCTGGAAACCAGTATTCCGTGTAGTGATCATAACGAGAAAATTCGTAGACGAAGCACCAAGTTACGTTAAAAACTTGATAGATGCTAACTTGATAGATGCTAATCAATTTGGTTTCCAGGCGGGCAAGAGTACAGATCACGCGTTGACTAAAGTTTTTGACGAGATACATGATGCGATTAGTACGTCCTCCCCGTGCATAGCGATATTTTTGGACCTAGCTAAGGCCTTTGATACAGTTGATCACAATATTTTGCTGAAAAAACTTTACTGCATGGGTTTCAGAGGTACTGCTTACAACTTGTTAAAAAGCTATCTATCAGACAGGAAGCAAGTAGTTAAAATTAACGATAAATTGAGTAGTGAACAATACGTGAAATGTGGTGTCCCGCAAGGGACTATTCTAGGACCAATTCTATTCATATTATATTTAAACAGTATTTTTAGTCTAAATCTTAATGCAAATTTATATTCTTTTGCGGATGATACGGTTTTACTAGTGAAAGAAGAGAATTGGGAAGATGCAATACGAGTGGCGAATATTGAAATAAATAAAGTAATGAAATGGCTATGCCTTAACCATCTTTCCTTAAATGTTAGTAAAACAGTTTATATAACTTTTGGTAGTTATAGTAACAGTTTACCGGCCACATCTAGTATTAAAATTCACGACTTTTTTTGCAATATGAATGAGCTATGTAACTGTAAATTAATTGAAAGGGTGGACTGTACTAAATATCTAGGATTAATTGCAGACTCTAACTTGAGATGGAAAGACCATGTTTCAAATATTACAAAAAAAACTAGATACCTTATTTATCTATTTTATAAGTTGAAAAATATACTCCCAAGTAAACAATTAATGACATTATATTACAGTCTTTTTTGGTCTATCGCAACGTATGGTATAATCGCGTGGGGAGGAGCAACAGATACTGTGATCGGTCCCATTAGAAGTATACAAAAGAGAATACTTAAAATAATTTTTAATAAACCCCTCTCCTTCCCCTCGGAACAATTATACAAAGAGCATGAAGTAATTGAGTTGAGGAAATATTATATTGAAAAATCACTCTTGAGTAATTTCCAGTCACTTCAATCTAAATATCTTAAAGTAAAACAAAAATCTGCTAGACAACAATTGTTACAAACACCAAAAATAAATAAGGAATTTGACAGAAGAAACAATAGGTACATTAGTGTAAAAATTTTCAATTCGATTCCGGCAGATTTCAAAGATAAACTCCTTGTTAAGCGTAAAAAAACTAAAGTTATTAGAAAATGGATTATTAGCCTAAATGAAGAAGAAATAAAACTATTATTTCACCCTATTCTGTAACTTGTGTGTTAACGTTCGCATGAGCAAATGATGTATGCAATGGGATTCTTATTTTTAATGTACATATGTGTATGGAGAGAAAGTGATGAAATACATAGCTCTACGATGCAATTATAAATAGGTACAGGGTCGCGCACGGGCATTACTGCCTTTAGCGAAGATATTGCGAATAAGTGATTTTAGATCCTAAGATTATTAAATTTTACCTCCGTCATAGAGTGGATTCTGTATCCATCGCACATGACGGGGATAAAAGTCTTTGAAGTAAACTGTGATGTAATTTCTGTAAAGTTTGTAGCCGCAATATCTGTAATTTAATTACACCTGATAATAATAATAATAATAGCTGAACTAAAAAAGTGAATAGTATATTTAAAGAAAACCAATGTATTTTAAAGAATGTTTGTATAATATGTATATTATTATTAAAATAAATAAATAAATAAACTTGTGTGAATAGCTTTGCATTTTTAATGAACCTCCAAATTAGAAGGAGACCCATTTTTGGTGACGGACGTGATTCTAGTAAAAAAATGAATATAATAAATGTCCCGCATTAACATAATTTGTTCCATAAGTCGTAAAGCGTTGCTCATTATTTACCAATCAATCTTTTATTAATGTCTCTTTTAATTCTTATCCGAATATTAATTGCAATTTTACGATTATCGTTCACTTTAGAAGTCATCCAAACTTAAAACACAAAAAACGTTATCTTTAAATTATGAAATCTTTTACCAATCATAAAAATGATTTTATTGCTTGTGAATGCAGCACAATAGACAAATTATAAATGGAAATTACTGTTATCAATATTTCGCCAAAAAAAAATTGCAAATTCTTGTGTGAACGTACTCTGATTTTTGATCATCCGATAAATACATGACCAGCCTCAACATGTTAACCTGCTCGATACTTGTATATCAGATAGTGTGCAAAACCTGTTATCTTTTTATTAAATTTTATTAATTTAAATAAAAAGAATTAGAATCTAAAAGCTCGTGGCATCATGAACTTAAACAATTAGATTAGTCTAACTAGACAAAGAACGTTGCTTCGAGCTGGAAATATGAAACTGCCCGAACATGAATCATCAGAAATTTGATAAACCAGTTTATATGCGATATTCTGATGAGAATTTCCGTTTTACAAACTCTTTCGATGTAATCTGATCGAATGTTATCGCAAAAAGCATAAAACAATATTTAGAAAATCTAATCTAATCTAGAAGAGGAGAAAAAGTTTAACCTTTAAATTATAATCTCGGAAATGCCCACACCCTACATAGGAGTTTTATCAATATTTTACTTCGTGTCTTTATCAAGTTACGTCTATACCTAATGCAGGTTAATCTACACCTTCTTTTTTTGCCCTGTTTTTATCTAAATAACAAAAAACCACCACGCGGCTGCACCTTTAGGTGTGTTAGCAGTTTTACTCTTCTACACACTATATTTATACGCAATACCTAGGAATATAATAATAATTATGCAAATTGGGTCTTACCTTTGTAATTCCCTGTAAAGCAGCATCATTGTAGGCACCGAAAGAAACATGAGCGCAAAGGCATTAACGATCGGTTCCCAGACAGAGAGAATAGTAGCAGCTACAGCCGAAAACAACATGAGCTTGCTAAATGATTTTCTGTAAAGTAACAAGAAAAAAATAGAGAAATGTGTAAGTTTATGAAATAATGTAAGCAGGTCATCTGGAAAATAAAATTGAAGATAATAACCAACGTAGGTTGGTGGTATATATATATTTACCTTTCGCCTTGGCAGTATCTTGGGAAATAGCGTTTCGGACAAAAAAGTGAAAATGCGGCTGCAAACACCCAGAGTATTGCTAGCTCATCAAGTAGCTGGCCCATAAGGCTTAATGTTGCATGGAAGTATGCTGAGCTAAGGCCAACGACGATTAGTAGCACCCATATCAGGTGGATACCTTGATTTACGAAGTTTCCATATTCCTTAAACAAGTAGATAAGGATTGGCGGAAGTAGCAAGAATAGAACGTTGCTGATCTAGAATTTTTCGAGTGAAAATGCTTTGTTAGTAAGATAGTGCGCACTTAAAGATTGAGTAATACAATATTATTTAATTGCTGGGATATTTATAGTAATTATAATTATAAGAGCACACCTGCACTAGGGCTACTTACCGTGTTAACAAACTCCGCTATATTCTGGGAAATTAAGTAATTCCCCTCACACCAATCGACCGGTGAGCTTCCGGGACGCAGGTGCTCCCAAGTCATTGTGCTAAGGCTGTAATTTTTATGTGATTTCGTAATTTTTAATAATTAAAAAAAATTTCAACTTATTTAAACGCAAATGCAATTTCCGAGAACAATTTTTCTTTTTTCTAGTGGGTGAAGGAAGAAAGCCGCAATTATAATAGAATGAA
The DNA here is from genome assembly GCA_949987705.1 of Thereva unica. Lineage (NCBI taxonomy): Eukaryota > Metazoa > Arthropoda > Insecta > Diptera > Therevidae > Thereva > Thereva unica. The sequence continues at coordinate 14,507,081 of OX465285.1, forward strand.
ATTATTTTTCCCCCAAAATCTCTTACATAAAAACCTTTTTTACTTTCGTCTGTCGTAAATTTTGATTTATTTTTGTTTATTTATATTTAATTTAACGTCATTTGATTTGTTGTGGATTTGAACGTCACACTTTGATTTAATTAAAGGCTTGCTTAATAAAAAGAATCACAACGCAATTCGCCCGAAAATTGCTGCCTCTGCCTCCATGCAGCAGAAAAAAATCTCTTTGTGCCTCGCGATTTGGTGTTTGGCTTTTGTTGTGCGCGCGGGGCCAGCAAATAAACTGTCAAAATAAAATAGACGAAGGAAGGAAAGCACGAGAGGAAAGAGAATTCGGTCAAAAACAAAGGAAAATGTGGAAGCGAGGAGCTTTTTGCTTCTGGAAATGCGTAGATAGGAGGGGAAGTCGAGAAAAAGCTTGTGGATTATATTTTTGTTTTGACGTCAATTGGGTTGTGGAATTCTAGTGTAGAAAAAAAGCTGGTTTAAAAAGCGTTATTTTATGATCGTTAAGCTTGTTGGCGTCCGGCTTGAGTAGCCTGATTCCATACGAGCCACGACACAATAGCCGGCTGCAAAGGTGGTTTATGGAGAAGAGGGTGAGAGACGTCGATAGAATGGACACAATTATTTCCATTAATATCCAGCGTCTGATCGTAACGTCCGGCCTGATCGCGGTTGGCGCATAAACGAATTCGAAATGGGTCTTGATCATTAGGCCCCCATCCACGGTCAAACAAATCGTCAAACCAATTTTCGACAAACAGCGCACACATTTATGCTTTGACATTTTTGGCCATCAACGAGGAAAACTTTCTTCAAACATCCCGAGCGACATTTCATATAATCTACTGTAAACAAAGCGAACTTTACATGGCACACAGGCAAAACTCACACACACATTTAAGTTGTTTGAAGGAAATATTAAACCAGACGAATATTTTCTTCAAACAGCGGCCAACTTCGAAAACTTGTATTTTATACACGCACACTTGCAATATTTTCGATGTTGGCCAGGAATTTGACGATTTGTTTGACCGTGGATGGGGGCCTATTGGTTATAACCATCAAACGCAGAGATATCGGTTGGAATGCGGTAACCGCTGTTGGCAGCCTGTCGATCGACCATAAACCCGACGCCGTCCTCTCGTCTCTCACCACCGGAATAGTAAAGCGTCATCGTTTCTTCGAGTTTTGGGGGGACAATCGTCAATGTCACGGATTCGGTAAGTCGTGGTTCCGATAGCGCAGTAACTGATATTTTGCATTTCGATAATTCCGATAATTTCATTCGTACAGTCCTCGCGGCGAATTGAATTTCCATTGTCGGTGTAACTAATTTGGATCCTGATAAAGCATCTCGTCCGCCTAACCGGTCAGTAGTAGAGTACTAAAATTTTGCTGAAGTTTTCGCCTACCCGACAGAGCATCTCCTTCTTCAAGTGGTTGACTAGCTGGTCCGGCTGGTCAAGACGGAAGTCAGCGACGGCCTAGCCCTTGTCCAGGGTGGAGCGAGATTGTCTTTCGGCGCCCTTTGGTCACCCCTTTGACATCATATAAATTGTATTTCCGGTTGCCCTAGATAAACCTTTTTGCGAGCCCTACCGAGGCAGCCTTGACGTGATGGAGGTTTATCTGGACAAGCTAGCCCCCCTTTTTGCCTTTTTTGGCTGAGGGTATTTCCTCATAGAGTTGTTTCCCTACGAGTTGACGCGAGTCTGTACGTCTGCAAGGCGTCTGGGAGTGATCTTTTGTCTCCTGGAAGTCTCTACTCCGTCTTGTGAGTCTCTATACGCCTGCAGGGTCTCGGAAGTCACCATCTGTGTACTAGAAGCTTTTTTACTTCCTCTTGTTAGTATCTATATGCTAGCAGGATCTTTAGCACTGACCATCTGTCTCTATACACCCTCTTGTGAGATTCTATTCTCCTGCAAGTCTCTGGGAGTGGCCATCTATCTCCGACGAGTCTCTATACTCCCCTTGTAAGTCTCTATACGCCTGCAGGGTCTCTGGAAGTGACTATCCTTCTCCTATAAGACTCTACACCCGTCTTGTGAGAACATTCAGGGGTTCAAACTCCTCTCAGCACTCTCCAGACTCTTAATAGCCTATCCTGTCCTCTATTTTTTTATTTTTTTAACCAATATTACTGCAATACATTGGATTCGGTTCTGACCTCTCGCAAAGCTTTCTCCACCAGTCCCGATTTTAATCCGAAGTCATCGATTTTGGCATTTCTAAGTTCTGGACGTCCAGTTCTACGCCCTCCTTCCAGCGGAGCTTGAGTCTTCCTTGCTGTCGTATCCCACACGAACGTTCCCAGTTCATTAGGAAATTGGTTAAAGCCCGCACCACTTATTTACTAGCTAATAAACCTAAACACTATTTCAAAACTAAGAACTATCTGGGCGGAGAACATCGGAAGGCCTGTCTCTGATGAACTCCATCCAGGCAATGGGCTTCCGCGGGCTCGAGTTTGCAAAAACAACAAAAGCTCGTTGAAGCTCGCACAAATACCCTAATCTTACTTAATTCTACATTTATTACTAAGTAAAAACTAGAATTATTCCTATCTAAGCCCTAATCTAACCATTAAAACTAAGTTACAAGCTAAACTAGTCTATATCAAAAGTTTTCAGGGCGAATACGCAATATCTAAGTATCCTCCAGCCACCAGTAGAGAATACTTACCATCTCCCGTCTCCACGAGATTCGAGTACAGAACCTCCGATGGAAGTGGTAAGAGTGGCACCCCGAACCATCTTGGATCAATCTTTTTTTATCCAGAGAGACAAATACCTTTGGAGGGTTAAAGCGGCGCTCACAAGCAGCTCTGTGATATTCGGCGTTCGGGTGCATTGCTCCCCGAATACGAGAGCTTCCGCTCTCCGTCGCTCTAGCAATATGTTTTCGAATCAACTTGATTCTATTAACAAATCCCTTATCGTAAAGATATTGTTGTCCTGAAACTTCGTTTAGCCGAATTCGGGTGTCCAATACAACCTGAAGCACCCTCTTAAGCATTGAGGAGAGGGTTTGCTTGCGCCTCAAGAATATTGTTCGCTGGGCAGTCTTCCCTGAACTCGATGATTCTTCAGTTTTCGGATTTCCGAACCTCTATCTATTTAGTCTGAAAAAACTCAGCAGCGTCCTATTTCAAAATTCGCCCAAACATAAGTGTTCACCGAATAAACTCCCTGATAGTAGGCCTCTACTAAATCCACTTTCTCCTGCTCTTCCTCTATACCAGGGGTTCCCAACCTTGTGCCCGCGGGCGCATATGTGCCCACGAAGATATTTAATTGTGCCCGCGACAAAGTGCTGAAATACGAAAAAAAAACAAATCTTAAAAATAAAAAAAATTTAAAAGTTACTTTAATTTTAAAAATCTTGCTAGATGTAGTGAGAAATTCGCTAAATTGGCTACATTAACATCTGTCTAATCCACCACGCGAATTAGACTTTTAGACCCTAACTTTGTCGGTTAGGTCCCACCATTTGGTTGCATTTTTATTGTTTTTCTCGCTAAGTAGCTTTGAGTAAAACTGACTTACTTAGTACGAAAAGCAATAAAATCGCGGCCAAACCGCCATCCAATATGAAAGAAGCCTTACAATCATTGTATTATTAGTATAATATAGTTGTCACAGCAAGCGGTCGTTGTAAACTCTTACTGTTATCATCAGGTGCTACCAATGTGTTGTATTGTTTTTAAATCCGACTTGTGCCCGCCAGTTTGTTTTGCAATCTCGAATGCGCCCGCACCACAGAAAGGTTGGGAACCCCTGCTCTATACAATAATTATCGTCTAAATTACTGGTTTCTATGCTGTAGACCTCAGCAGTTCTTGGTTAGCCAGGGTCCTGGGGATACGAAACTTGTCCAACCGGTTATGTGTTTTACTCATAAAGATTTTAATTAACTGTGGAAGCATGTTCGCGCTATTGGATTGTATAGCACGAATCCTTTTGTTCCAGTACAGATTCACAGACTGTGAGAATTGTTGTTTGAGGAGTTGTTGGAGGTTTTTCATAATCGATTTAAGAGTTACAATCTCCGGGCTCTGTCAATCTTGGAACTGGCGGTGTAAGGGTTTCCTTGTCTGAAGCTTCTAAACGTTTCGAAGGACGCCGATGTTCAATACTTTAGAAAGAATATATGCAAATAAAAAACTCCAGTCTGAAATATAAAACGTTTTTTTATTTCCTAATATTTAAATACTTTGAAAACAACATGACAAAAAAAAACTGAATTGCAACAACTTCTCTCGCAGGAAAAAAAAGAAGATATCCTTTTCTACACTTTTTCTCTTTTTCTTTTTAAAAAATAACTTTTTGTTTTTGTACTTAAACAAAACAATAAAAATTGTTTGCTTTTTCCTAAATGTATTCTCATATATGTATGTATGGATATATATATGAAATGCACGAAAAAAATTTCCTATCGAATTATTTCTTTTTTCTGTCTTGTGAACATTTTGGACAAAACCATTTTCCTTTTGGTTTATTTGTTAGTCCCACACAGGCAAAATGGAACCATTCAATTGGGCACTAGAAGAATGTACAGAAAGATTCTTAATTAAAACCAATTTCTTATGTAAAGAAGGAAATCTACCTCTGGATTATCACATCCAATCATTTCCCCATAAGAAACTTGATGGCATAAGCAATATGTTGGTTCATTGGGATCAACTGGCATGTCTAGAACATCACTGGGATGCGTCGTTGTTAAATGATTGCTATCTTGAGATCCTTCTTCAATTTCAGCGCTCTTCTGTAGTATGTTAAGAATCGAGTTTAGATTATGAATTTATATTTAATAAAAGAATTTAAATTATATATAAAAAAAAACAAATACGCAAAGAAAAAAAGTAATGAATATGCAAAAATGAGTGAAAAATGATATTCATGCGCCCTAACTTAAAGACTATAGCATAGGACTGTTCGGAGGCCTGCTGTAGCTCAACCTGGTGCTTAATAGTAATGATATACGACTCAATGGATTGTACTGGACGTCATTGATAAGGCAAGGAAGGGATAAGAATGAAGTTTGCGGGGATTTCGACCGTGTATCATCACTAATGTATACCCCCGGTTGTTCTGGAGCAGATTTCCGAACAAACTTTTTTCTCTCTACGCATTAAAGCATGCAAAATTTATTTATAATTTATTTAAAATAAAGCAAAGAAGCCATAAATACCTGAAATAAACTCAACTGAAGGAAAGAATAACAAATTTTCCCACATTAGTTTAATTTTTTTTTGTTTTTTTAATAATTTGAATAAAAAAAATGAACGGTTTGTTTTTTAGTAAGTAACAATGAGAATGAAATTTTACCTTTTGACCTTTGCGACCCTCTTTTTCTTGATTTACCTTCTGCTTTTTATTTTTAGTACCTTGACCGCCACTTGAATTAGCATTACGATTCTCATCTTCCGACGATGCTGAACGTTTTTTCTTCCCCGATGTTTTAGTATCTTTCGTTTTCTTTCTACCTTCTGCAAATACAAAACAAAAAAAAACATAGAAAGTAGAGCTACATTCATTCATTCATTCATTTTTGAAGAAGAGGAAAAAATAGCCCAGATTTACTTTTACTTTTTGATACAGCCTCTTCGGATTTTCCCCGTGTTGATAGTGTCTTATCCTGTATTTCACCCTCAAATCTAGCTAAATCAGAATCTAAACGTCTTATATGCTTATCTACTAGTTCATAAGTTTGAATTGCCAGCTGGACCTTATCGTCACCATATTCTTTAGCCTTATTAAATAAACCTTGTATATGCTTTAGTTTCTCTTTTTTCGCCTCATCTGTTATTGTATCCTTATTATTAACAACTACTTTCATAAATTCTTTTGCCTTTTCATCAATATTTTTCATTAAACTTTGTGCTCTTGCGTCTAATTTTCGCATTAATTTAAAATTTCGTTGCAATTCATTTGGTAATGATTCTAGTCCTGTAAATATAGAGAACAAGGTATCTAAAAACAAATTGTGTGGACTTTTATATATATTAATAATCATACCATCTAAATAATGTTCTAAATATAATGCTGAAGTCATATTTATTTATTATATTACTACTATATTAAAATTGATTAAATTGTTTTTGGAATAATTCAACTTTGCATCCATCGAGTAGCTGACAGTTGACGTTTGTTTGTTTCGTTTTTGACAATTTTAATTTTTGTGACTTGTCGAATTAGAAATTTTTTTTTGCAAGTTTCGAAAATTTTTTGGGTGGGAAATGAAAGTAGTCAGAAATTCGAAATTTAATTTTGAGATTTGAAAAATAATTGGGGCTATTAGGCGAAAATCTTCTATTCTTCTACAAAAACTTCAATAAAAAATAGAAGATTGACAAAATAGAAGATTACATTTATTTTGTATTCAAGCCATTTTCGAATTTCGAAACTTCTATTTTGTACTTCATCTATAAACTGTCAGTAGTGTCAGTTAGTATATTTTGACATTTAAAAATATTGTTGTTGTTTTTTTCCTTTTACTGCCAAGGCCAGTGTACCCAAAAGGGTGGTTCCTTACTGAACTTGACAATTTACGCCACTTCGTTTAGGGTTGCGGCGTCGCCAGTTTCGTTAGCAGAGCTCAAAAGGCCCCCATCCACGGTCAAACAAATCGTCAAATTCCTGGCCAACATCGAAAAAATTGCAAGTGTGCGTGTATAAAATACAAGTTTTCGAAGTTGGCCGCTGTTTGAAGAAAATATTCGTCTGGTTTAATATTTCCTTCAAACAGCTTAAATGTGTGTGTGAGTTTTGCATGTGTGCCATGTAAAGTTCGCTTTGTTTACAGTAGATTATATGAAATGTCGCTCGGGATGTTTGAAGAAAGTTTTCCTCGTTGATGGCCAAAAATGTCAAAGCATAAATGTGTGCGCTGTTTGTCGAAAATTGGTTTGACGATTTGTTTGACCGTGGATGGGGGCCTAAAGAGGCGATTGAGGAACAGAGAAACCAGCTGGAGCAGAAACTCGAATTGGTGTCCATTTCTGTCGACAAAACGCTGGATAACAAAATAGAAAATGTAAGGACAGATCAGGAAAAACTCGAAAATTCAATGAGAGAAAACGAAGAAAAGATAAAGATGGAACTACATAGAGGCCACCAGAGGCGACCTGAAAAGGGTAAAGATTCATCACCCAGCAACAGCATCTCACGAAGTCATCGGAGTTAGGAAAGTGCAGCCACCAAATTTCGATGGCCTACTTACAAGCTCCAATTCGAAGCAGCAGGCAATTTCTCGACTGAGTAGGGCAAGGCAATGGCATTAACGTTGTCACTAAGGGGTACACCAGCAGAAATATTACAGGCAATAGCAGCAGAACATCGCAGCAGCTACGGGTTCTTGGTTCAAGCGCTAGAATTTCGTTACGGCGATCAGCACATGTAAGAAGTTTATCGACTTCAACTATGAAATAGACTTCAAAATCCAGGAGATCAGTCATCAATGAAGTACCAAGAGAGGTTTTCTTTAACCGGGATCTGCAACAGGCAGCCAGAAAGAAGAGCACTGCATTTCTCTACCATGCGAGGCAACAAAGCAAGCAAAAAATAGTACAGCCCGCCTGAGAGAAATCACCTCGACGGAGGAAATTTGCAACCGAATAAAAATCTCGGAAGTATATAGGCCGTGTTTTTTTAATGAACTGGGTTTTGAGAGGTTTTGAGTTCATTAAAAAAACGGCAAGGGAAATTTTGCAACACCTCAACTGAATCTATCTTCAGAGTATTTATCATAAATAGCTTAAATGTCAACTGTCGCCGACGTTATTTGTGTTTGGTTTTTTAAATATCCAGACACATCTCGTATTATTTGAATATTACTGCAAATGTGGCCTTAAAATGCATGAATTTAAAGTTCCGGCCCGGGGAAAGAGATTTTCAATTCGGATTTTATTAGAAAATGTTAGACATTTTCCGCGCTTTAAAAGTGTGATCCGCAACAAATTTTCTGCGGATTTGAAACCACAAATGCGCCAAGATAATCCGACATCGGGTATTTCATTATCGTGTGGGAATTATGATGTTAAAGAATCAAAAGAGCTACTGAATTGGAAGATGTTTCGTCATGGTTTAAGAAAAAAATAACGTCTCTGTATACCTTTATAAAAAGGCAGATAGAACAGAAAAACGCAGTGACAGTTTATTTGTTTATTTACAAAATTTAATTGACATTTCTCCACCGGCGAGAAGTTGGCCGCATTCAGGAAAACAGGGAAATTTTGAAATTTCCCAGTAACCCCGATAGAGACCCAGATAGACCCCGATAAAACTTGGGTTTTCAAATTTGTATGGCGAAGACCCAGCCAGTTCATTAAAAAAACACGGCCATAGTCGACTTCGATGTTGGAACTGTAGTGAACCGGGTCATCTGCAAAGGAATTGTCGGAAATTAAGGAGAGAAAAATCTCTCGGAAGGGATACAACTTGCTGTAAAACGGGCGGGCAGAGGAGAAGAAGTCGTGAGAGGGAGACGGAAGGAACTAACTCCGTGTTTCCCCACAGACAGCAACAGGGAAACGAATTAAGACTAACTCCATGGTTGGTTCAAAAAATCTGCTCATCGCTTCTTCCTCTCTCTCCCCTATTCTTTACAAACCAGTTTCACTCGATTTTTGATGGTTGGCTCATGTGAAACTGGACTCTTTCATTGGATTTTCGAGTGGATAACAGCTGTGTGGTTGTAGCTGTTTTTTTTCTGTCAGGAAGAAAAGAGAGAGATATAGCAGAAAGAAGAATTAAGGCTCAAACAGCACCAATCCGTTCCGTCCGCTCCGCACGTTTGTCCTTTGTGTTTTTTGACGGTCGGTCTCATGCAAGTTTATGGAAACGTTCAATTTCCAACTTTTAAAAGCGAAACGGATTGCTTCTGCTTGGGTCGTTAAGACTAAAAAAAACAACAATTAGCTAAAGCATTCTGACGTACAGTGGGTTGTAAAATTTGGCTTGTGTCAAAGCCTAGCCTATGGAACAAGTATTAGTTTTTTTTTATAGAAGACCGTTTTCCAAATAGGCCCTAATATTTTGATTTTTTTAGGTGATTTTTAAATGATATCTTTATTTATTTTTAAAATGAGTAATAGCTTTTATAATATTGAGTAAAAACGCTGAAGAAAGCTTTTATTATTAAATTTCACCTTTTTGCGAAATTTACAACAGGCGCACATGCAGTTTGTGTTTAAATCAACTTGCGCAATGATTAATAAGTTATTACTTTAGTGTTTAAAATATAATTACTATTAAAAGAAGAAAAAATAATGTTATTTTAGTATTTTAAATAAAAATCCAAATACATAATACAAAAAAATAATCCAACAAGAAAAAATTACTAGTTCAGAAAATGCCACAAAAAAACCTAATTTCGAATTCGTATTAAACGTGAACTTAGCCAAAGTCGGACATACATATGTGCTGGGGCCTTCTGGGTGAAATTTTTATCGAACCCAGTAATCCAGAGTGACAGAGGACCACGTAAAAATTATTTTGGAAAAGTTTGTATTAAAAATCATCGGAAACGAAAAAAATTCCCAAAAATTTCAAAATATTTAAAAATTTTGTAATGCGGTGGAATCGTGAAAATGATAAAAAAATGAAAAATATTGTTTTAATGAGAGAATTTATTGTAATTGAAAAATTCGAACATGTCATAGAGCTCGCATCTTGACGGGACTTAAAAATGGTCGAATAATCATCAAATGTGTGAAAATACAAATTCACCTCAGCTGATATATTAACCAGTCTACACACAAAGTTAAATAATCGCGCTAGTTAAAAAGATTCGATTATAAAAGATTATACAGAGAAAGGAAAGGGAGGATAAATAAATAAATGTTTAAGAAATAAATAATACCAAAAAAAAGGAAATTCGTACAGGCCGCGATAAAAAGGAATTTTCTTCGAGTTTTTTTTTTACTTCATAATTATTGTGACAACTTACTGCAATTGTCTAAAAATACAAAAAAAAAAATAAACCATCATGGATAGTAGTGAACCTAAAGCAGTGGAAGGTTCTAGCAATGATCTAAAAGAAATATATCGGTAAGTATTCTCTTAATAAGTATAATTTACGCGGGATTTTTGTGGATTTATGCAATAACTTTCGTTTTTGTTCTTGTGTTACCTGCGAGTGGTGTCTCAGTTCAAGTGAATGCAAATTTTTTGGTGTAATGCGACAAAAGACAACAGGCGCTAAAAATAGAGCCCCACTGCACGCCCCCGACCATAGATTTTTGTTTTATTTATTTCGTTTTGGTCGTGGTGGTCATGTTTGTGTAATTTGCTTGATTATTTCGTGCTGGAACTATTAAAAGCGAGTCTTACAACGCGTTTTCTTTTGACACAAGTATTTCCCCCCCGTGTACATCTCTTTACAGGTGTGATTATTTTCATTTCAAAGCGTGGTGCCGTTGTGTGTGACTCATGGTCAAGAAAATATTTGTTTCAAAGTTTTTTTTTGTTAAGCTTGTGAAATTTTTTTAATGGGGGAATATTGAATACTGCACTCGTGCACACTCTTCAATGGGAGCAGGTGGCCTTGACTCTGTGAAACTGTTCTGCGCAAGCAATGGTTTGTTTGGGGGTATTTTAATATTTGTTTGTAATATAATTCCTACTCTGTACTGTTAGCATCAGAAACGGGAAAATATTTTTCCTTATTACTTCGGTATTATTAAAAATTTTGTTAAATCTTCAAAGGAGCCTCATTTCTCAGCTCGATTTTTTTACTTAATCCATACAAAGGCGTTACAGCCTAACTCGAACCTTGACCTTCCCCAGTGCCATTTAATCAAGTTTCACGTTCCCTTGCTTGATGTCTGCAGTTCCGAATGTTGGGTATTCCCTCTGCCTCAGCCGTCATAGTCTACCTATATCTTCTCCTCTCCCCGGGTCTGCCTAGTGCTCATTTCCTGATATATCTGCTACCACGAGCTGTTTTGGAATATGATTGCTTTCTATTCTGATTACGTTAATTTTTATAAAGATAGTGAGTTCTGGGACGTCATATTCCATCCTGCCTCGTTGGGGGCCCATTATGCGCTTAAGAAGCCTCGCTACCATAGCACAATACTGGTCGTACTACTGTTTTGTAGAGTGAGAGTTTCGTTCTCCTGTGCACAAAAATCAAGCTTTTGGTCATAAAAACCTATATTAGCTAGCACAGTAGTATTTGTCTAGTTATTTCTTCCTTTCTTTCGTTTCTTTTCGCAACTGTAGGCCTAACGTAGAAAACTGTGTTATCGACAATTCCGCTAGGAGTAATACTCCTGAAAATTTTCTAGTAGAATTCGTGATGCCAGCAAAAACGGTAAAACTCCAAGGCCAACTTCACTTACAGCCCCTGGTAACATCTATGAGTTGTTAGAGAAAAAAAAATCCTCGCCAGAGCCAATCGCCTGCTGGATAACCAATTTGCTGCATTTGAAGATAGCATGCAGCAGCTTGAGGCCCGTCTGATGATGCAAATTGAGGAGGCTTGCAGAAACTTCAACTTCCAAATTGGCAAGCTAAGGGAAGAGAGGGAAGCTGTACAGCACAATCTTGCTACAGTGTCCGATGAGTTTGAGGATTTGCGGCACCAGTCTAAGCTCCAAGAGGCTCCAGGATCAAATTTTTGTTTCTTAACTGGTGCTTTAGGAATTAGATGCCTCTGTACTTTCTACATGTTGATTTCCTTTCTATTCTTCCAGTCATCTGGTATAACTTCATCCTCCCAGATGTTGCATATGAGTTCGTGTAAGGCTGTTAAGAGTTGCTGTACTCCTCTTCTTTAAGCAACTCAGCTGCGATTCCTGGTTTGCCGTGTCTAATTCTCCGCGACAGCTTGTCTGAAGTTCTTCTTTTAAGTTTGAAGACTTCCAGTCTTGCTTGTGTGGGCTTGCCATATACTCCCGGTCGCTGTAGTTTCTTTCTTCAATTGTTGCACGAACCAGTCAATTCTAGTCTATCTGGGGCACAACCTAGTGTATCTTCTGCTGCTCCCTTTAATTTTTTCCCATTTGTGGTTGATATTGAGTTCTTGTTCTTCTTCTACTTTTCTCAGGTTTTGTACGACAACAGGTATCTGGTAGGTATTTCTTTTATTAGAGTTTTGGCTTACCTTTGATGTATGTTGGTTGTATGATCTGGTTGGCCCTCTTTGCTTCAACGTTGTTATCGAGCCACAACACTTTCCTCTCATTGTTCTTACATCCAAGATCGTTGTGTTAACTCTTCCTCAATTAGGACGAAGTCAAATTATTTGTTACCCGTCTGGGGCACATTATCTTATGAATATTTTTGTGCTTTGAAATTACACCATTGAGTTCGAGCTAAAGAGATCTACCAATCTTCTACCATATGCATTTATATGACTGCTAGGAACTCCTCTTACTTTCCTATTGTGGCCTTCATATCTCTGAGCTTCTTCTTTCACGTCTCTACAACCGGGATGTGGTCCTAACCTATCGCAACTTCTCTTTCTATCGGTCTTGATTCCGAGCCGATATCCCTACGCTCTGGGTGTCCTGGTCTATGGGATCCTTCCAGCATAGATTGGGCCTCCCTCGTTGTTGCACCCCATAAATCTTACTGTAGAGATCTCCGAAAACCCGTTTTAATATTGTTTGACGGAATTAAACTGATGGCGTTTGTTAGCATTTTGTAGAATTCTTCTTTTCCTTTTCCGTCTTGTCTGCTGTGAGAGCATGCGAAGCGTGCTTATGCTATTACTTACTGATACAGCAGCAGTGATTTCATTTTCTTTTACAATAAATGCTAATGGCAACTCTTCTTCCGTTCGGTGATCCAATGAAGAGTTGAGTGGTCCATTTTGGTACTTTAGACCAGTTCGGTCCTGCACATAAACGCGGTCTATATCACGGTGAGTCCATTTGGTTCCCTGTACCACTGTGATACCTATCTTGTATTTTTTTAGTAATCCGAAAAGCGACCGCAGATCTCCCGCCTTGTTCCGTTCGCTGGATCGTTGCCGTTGATTCCGTCTTGTCCGAGTCATGCCTTGAGAAGGGTACGAGACAAGTGAGTTTACCGTGGCAGGTTATCAGCCTGCTGCCCAACCCCCAACCCACGGTATTTAGATCGTTTTGAGACCCGAAACATGCGCTTTTCATCCTCCCTTGTCTGTTACTGTTATAATATATTATTAGACAAGAGTATCCAGGGGTCGTCCGACTTAAAGTCAAAATATTCGAGGAGATGAAGGTAAGATGCGGTATCATGATCGGTATCTTAGATCGTATTAATAGTTGGGGTTTCTCAGAACTTCTCTTTTGTGTACCGGCACCACCACAGTTCCCTGAAGTCGTAACTGCCATTAACTACTCATACTCATCCTTTTTCTTCTTCTTTAATCTCCTTTAATCCCTCATGGGATATAGGGCGGAAACAGTTGCCTTCCAACGGACTCTGTTTTGCGCGACAGCTCTCAGCTTCGACCAGGATCTCCCAGTTGTTGCGGCTTCTGCTAGTAGGGTTCTCCTCCACGTTGTTCTAGGTCTTCCTACTCAACGGGATCCTTGCGGATTCCAGTCAAGTCATTTAGTTCCTCAATGTTTTATATCTTAAAGTTTCATCAAATTCAGTTTTTTGTTTATTGATTATATTTTTTAATAACTTTATAACAAATTTGAAATAACATATTAATAAAAACAAACAATTACTCTCTATTACAGCCTGATTTACACCACAGCAAAATCTCTTGATGATCATAAAAAGACCATCACGCATGCCTCACAACTATTCGACAGGGACATAGAATCGAAACGTTCAGAATTAATACAAAAATGTGAATTACTTATATTTAATGATTTCGAAACAATTGGCAAAAAATCACGCGAAATATTATGGCGCAAGGGATACTATGATTTTATAGCATTCATTAAGAAAAACCTGCAAAAGGAACAAAACGGCACAAAGCCAAAATATTTAGCTAAAGTGCGTGATTTACTTCTAGAAGGATTTGCTAATTATAAACGAATTGCTGCCAAAATGGAAGAAATCTATGATTTAGATTTGCAATTATTTGTTGATTTCTCATTAATCAACGATCAAAATCATGATTTATTGCCACCAATTGAGAAATTCACTGTGACCAAATCGATTGAAAGTGTTAGTTTTGCATTAGAAACGATACATTCAGCACTGTTATCGTTGGGTGACTTGCATCGGTATTTTATTGATTTTAAATTTGACCGTAATCCGAAAATAACAAAGGAATTTGCTGCACGATTTTACTATGAAGCATTCAAGATGAATCCAACAATTGGTATGGCACAAAATCAACTTGGTACGTTATTTTATGGGCAAAATTTCGATTTGGATTCGATATATCATTATCTTTATTCATTGATTTGTACAGTACCATTTGAATTAAGTGAAAATAATGTGAGTAAATTATTTTTATCACATGCTGAACATCTTGAGAGTTTAGATCCAAATAAGGTTGAATTTAGTGTACGTGATTTTTTCGCAAGGCTATTCTTAATTGTTGATATATTCTTTTTTGATAAGGATGTACCAGATTTTAACAGTTTATGCCACTGTGTTTTAGTTGACTTGAAGAAGATACTATGCTCGAAATCGATTAAGATCGATGAAGCAAGTCTATTTAAGATTGTTTCAATATTCTTATTTTGTATGTCGAAATTGAAAATGATCAATTCGCAGAAGGTATACTCGTTAAATGCATTTTTGGTAGCTGTTTGTTCAGATTTAATTGATTCGTGTATTGTTAATTTGGAGCAGTATGCTCTAGCAAGAGCTAAGCAAAATGAGAAATTTCAGGATATGTATGTTGGAAAATTTAATAAATTCGAAGTTGTTGTTAGACGTAGCAGAGAAACGTACAAGACATATTGCGAAAAAGAAGGTATCGTCGGACAGAAGCACTTACAAAATGGTCATCAAAAGTCTTCATTTTCTACAGATTCGGAGAATAATAAATCACAAAAATCTGATCGTGATGAAAATAATAAAATGATTGAAAATGAAACTGCTGCCAGGACGAACCTAACTCGTAGCAGTGATGAAGCAAAGGAGTCGGACATGAAAACTCCACTATCGAATAAGAGTAATAAGAAAAGTACTAAGCTTCGTCGGCGACGCCGAAAGATTCAGCAGTCCGATGAGAGTAGCTGCTATAATTCTGAATCAGATATTGATACTGATTTCAGCTCAAATGATGAGAACGATGATGTATCGGATTTAAGCTCGAATTTTGAAAGTGACTTCAGTGACATGGAAGATAATCCAATTAATCCAGATCAGAAGCCAGAAATATCTGAGTCAGATGATGGAGGAGCCGAACCGAAGCCGCAATCATTTTCTGATAATGAAGATATTGTTGTTGAAGAAGAGAATATTATCTATCCTGGTCAAGAAGATACTAATCAGTTAATTGAAGATTTTCATGAAATCAACTTGAGTAATACGTTAAACTTTAAATCTGATACTGAAGAAGATCGTAAACCATCATCTATAAAACAACTTCCCGAAAAGATGCAGAATCTTCAATCAGGATCGAAATCCGAGAAGGAGCCACCATTAAAACTCAAATACAAGAATAAATATCTTAAAATTGATCCGAATATCATTATAGATTTTGCTGGCGAGGAGATAACAATGCGATGTTTAAAGGTACTATTCGATTGGCTGCGTGTAAATCAAGAGATTCTAACCGGATGCTATCATTCGAATCCAGAATTTATTCATAAAATTATGAAATTATTAAATTACTGCAATATTGATATATTCACGCGAAAAGTTTATTTTGAAAGAGAATTTATATCAACACTATATGTTCGACAAGATCTTGATAAATTATTTAATGTCCGATCAACAATTCCGCTATCTGAAGATTATGCATTGAGAAATTTTGATTTATTTCAAACTACTCAAATAGCTTTAGATTGGGAGGCAACAATTCGCGATAAGATAACATTTAATGAAGAAACAATTTTGCGAATATTTAAAATGGTCGATTTTGGATTTTTTATTTGTAAATTAAAGAAATTCAATTATAATTTCTGTGCTAAAACACGTCGATTCTCTGAGGATACAAAAAAGAAACGTGAAAAGAAATCATCTAGACGACGGGAACGTCGATCAAGAAATGGTAGACGTAAAGAATGTAAAACCAGGAAATATTCAGATTGTAAAATTAGCGGTAGGAAGAGTAATAATAATACAAGTAATGAGGAAAAGGATACGGTTGATACGGAGGCACAAATAAAACCGGTGCCAAGAAAAGGTTATTTGAAAAATCGTAAAATTAATTCTGATAAAACACAAAGCAGTAGTGGTGCTGATGATGAGAAGAATGATAGACCAAAACCATTACCGGCTAAATGCGAGCTTATGGGTAGACTGTGGCTTGAGAATGAGATTGAGACTTTGGAGAAAGAGGTAAAATTATTGCGCTAAATATTTGAGTAGGAAGTTACTGATTGTTATTTTATTACAGTTGAAGAATAATGCTGTTAATGTAGTTCTTACACCATTCATCGTTGTTGATACTAAGGCTTTAACGGAATATATTGGTATTGTAAAAAATCTCGCTAATAGCAAGAAGTTTATCGTACTAATTCCAACTGCAGGTAAGAATTTTTTTAAATACATTAATAAAGGTTAGATATTCTTGTTATTTGTATAAAAATATGATCAATTTTGGGGCATAGAAGAGATTATTACAAATCGATTTTATACGTTCTATCATGGCATTTTATGCGAGACATTCTTGGAATCTTGACCTTATGTTGGCAAAGACTTTCTTGCAGGGACCTGAATTTATACCTACGATTTTGCCGATTTCTCGTCGCTTTGGAAATAACGACCATCACCCTAGCGATAAAGCTCCGTATTACCATGGGAAGGATTAGTTAAACCGGAAGTCTATCGTTGAGAGTTCATCGTTTGTACATTCTCACAGTATCATTCATTCCTTCAGCAGGTCGGTTTACACATTGGGAGCCGAGTTTTATCGAGTATGTCCTCTTTAGATCCTCCGTATTCAGTATATTGCCAGGCACAGCTTGATGATCCCTCACCTGTCGGGTCACCTCTAGCAGGATGTGGCCTGGAGTCACTCACTGTCAGTCTTGGAGCGAAGCCTCCCTGATTGTGGTATGCTCAGTTCGTTCAGTTCAGTTCGAACACAGTACAACCAAGTCCCCAACCTCTTGTAAAATATCGCATCCTTCTTTTTTTTACGGAATCTGGCTCTGGCCAATTTCTCTTCACCGGTCCCGATTCTGATCCGACGCAATCCAGTTTGGCATCGTAAACTCTGGGCGCCTTGGTATTCGACATCCTTCCAGTGGTGGTTCGATCTCTCTTCCTGTCGCATCTCATAGATCTTACCGCAACCCATATTTCCACGTTAGGGATGTTTGTGGGTCCAACGATCTTTCTTCGTATCTTTCTTCGCTTCCTTCTACCATATTCTGTACGTGCAGCACACAACCTATATGTGGTCCTCCATTTCCTACTGTTTGCAGGCCTGTTTAACGTTGCTGCCCACACTGGCGTTGCGTAAAACAGGACTAAATTAACCCCGCCTCACCAAAAGGAGGCGGCGACTCGGTCTAGGGCCCCCAACATTGGGCAGCATTCTTGCGAGTACTGTACAAATCGCAGACGCTTTGTTTGAAGTGCCCTCCAAGTGCGCTTTGAAGTTTAGCCTCCGGTCGATCAGCTCCCCCAGATACCTTAGAGCGGGTTGTGAGTGAATGATCTGTTCCCGTACCCTTATGCTTACGGATATTCGCTTTCTGTGTTTGCTAATTAGCACCGCTCCTATCTTGTATTTAGCAGCCTTTAGGCCAGCGCCATCTAGCTACACTTTTATTTCCCAGATCGTTTCGTTCGCATACAATTCCATGTCATCTAGACGTTTTCTTTCGAGAACTACCCCGATGTTAGTCGCAAATCCGATCGCCACTGCTTTCTTTGGAAGACGAAGCTCCAACACATCATTGTACATTGCTTGTCTCACAGACCACCTACCGCTCGAGAGTATCCTGTTACAGATCACCCGCTCAAAAAGTTACAAAGGAGGCATATCGGTCTGTAGGACTGTAGGATTAAAGGCTTGTACGGTTTCGGTAGGAGTGCGAGTTTCTGGTGTTTCCATCACTCTCTCAGGCACGCTGCAAAGACCTGTTTGGCGCTATCTAGCTGCTAACTTCTCCGTTTTTGGTCCGCTTGATGTCAATATCGTCTGCATAAGCCAGTAATTTGGTGGACTTGTAGAGTATTGTGCTCCTTGCTGACAACTCTGAATCTTGCATCACTTGCTCCAAGGCCAGGATGAAAAGGAGCTGCCAGACCGTCTCTTTGTCGGAGTCCATTATAGATATTGATAGGCCTGGATAGTGTTCTAGATATTTTGACTTGGCTTGTCACATTGGTCATGGTCAACCTATATTCTCTCATAGTTTTCTAGAGTTCTATTATGGCTATGCTATCATAGGCGGTTTTAAAGACTGTGTAGAGGTGTTGGAATTAGTTTTGAAACTGTTTTGTCTAACTGCCCTCGCATTACTTTGCCATAATTCATTTATTAATGGACACTATTGGAGCATTAGTTCCAATTATGTTGTAGACTATGCAATATAAGAACACATGAATGTTATCCTGCGGGTCAAAAATCCGTTATAGTTTTTGACTACAATTAAACTAAAATCTCTCTTTTCCATAAGTTATTGGCGATCTTGATGGACTAAAGAAAACTAGCAATGGTGCTAGAGCAGCAATTCGTTGGCTTGAACAGGAATTTAAACGTGGCAATAGATACTTGCGTCCTCAACGAGAACATGAGAATTTACCACTGTCGCTGATAAAAATTCCAAGGAAACTAGGTAAGTCTTTATTCATTTTAACATGATTTTATTAACATTAATTATATAAATAAATTACAGATCGTTTAGCAACAGTTTTCATTCAAATTGCACAATTTTGTAACTATATTGTGACAAATCATTCAGATGGATCTGGCCTTGAGGTTAACGTTATGACATTTCTCTCTGGTGACAATTTATGTGAAAAGCGACATACAAACTTCAGCTATACAGGAATATTAGATGCGATACCAGTGCGCCATGATCAAATTTCAAATTATTATTCAAAATATAAATCAAAATGAAAAAGAGAACAACGACAAGGAAATTCAATGGGATTAAATTGAAATGAATAATAAACAGAATCATACTGAAGGGTAGAGATAACGCAGAAGAAAATTCAAACAATTATGATCAAATAAATCTATGGAAGTTTCATGAAAGAACTTCGGGGATGATAACAAAAAAAAAAAACAAAAAAACAAAAAAAAAATCAAAAAAAAAAAACAAAAAAATTTCCAACAAATAAAAACAAAACAAAACTATCAAACTAAATACGATCTGCGTAGCAGCATTTACAGCGTGTGCTTTTCTGACTTAAAATATAATTTTTAAATAATTTTCTTATAGTCTCTTACCGCCCTTATTAAAATCCTCGGGGAATTTGTTGTATTGAAATTAAAGAAAAACAAAAAAAAATATGAAGACGGCAAATGTTTATGTTTTGAGACTTAAAAATCTTTAATTGAAAAAAAAAAACGAAAAAACACTTAGAGCGCTTAGTATTTGCTGCAGTCGTGTTTGATCGGTTTTGTCTGTCTTTTTAATTTGCTTCTGGGTTTGCATATTAATTTTCTTCTGGTACCTTCATTTGTTCGATACTAGTAAAATAACTTCTTTTTTTAGATATACACAAAATAAAACATAAAATACACACACCAACCAACACATAATATTCATCTCCATGTTGTATACTCTCAACGTTTTCTTTAACATTTAGGAAATGAAATCCAACAAAAAAATAAATCGTGTTTTAGTACATTCTGTTCCAATTTAGTTCAGGATATTTCTAATACTAAAAAACTAAAATAAAATAAAAACACATAATAACAAATGTTAATCCATTTGTTGGGGTAGCAAGCATAATGTAAAATCGCTTTTTTACGCATGCTTTACAAGTACCAACATCTACAAAACGGAGTAAAACCCTTTTAAGCTTTTTTTTTTCTTATTTTTCTTCATCTTTATTTTTTGTCTAAATTCGGAAGAATCATCTGTATATCGGAGCTTTTATTTTAAAATAAATGTCTTTAAAAATGTACTTTTGTTTGTGTGTTATTGCAGTAATGTACTAATGATTATATTACGTCTAGTCTATTCCAGTTCGTCTCGTTATTAACCATCTTATAGCGCAATGCCGAGTAGACACCTTAGTTCGAAGTATAAGAGGAGAGTAGGATGGGTCAACTTGAGGCCAGCATTGTTAGCGAAGATAACAGCGAACTTGATGCTTTAATTTATGAGAGATTAGCTAGGTGCCGCACCCCATGGAACTTATCGCAGAGAACTCCGAGCAGATTCATCATCACTCATACGGGGTAGATGCCCCACCCACTGGAGCTTACCGAGATTTTCGTAGATTAGCCTGGAGAGTAAGGCGTCCGGCTACCATCCCAGAGGGCCCGGGTTCGAATCCCGGCAGCCCCACGGTCCTTCGCCTTTTCTACTTTCCCAACACCATAATTTTCCTTCTTTCTTCTTCTCTCTTTACATTCCTGGTTCTTCCTCTCATAGCTTTCCTTAGTTCCTCCCCGCTCCACCAAAACGAGAAAAAAGTGCATGTCATCGGTTGGTTGATGAGATTCAACTTGTTTCAGGAGTCATAACACTCCACCGAGTTGGTTCTCAAGTAGGGAGTAGGTGGAATAAAAATATCGCGGCTAGGTTGTGGCAGTTCCTTCCTCCCCGACTAGGACAATTAGGGACAAGCTAGATTCAGAAGAAATGGTTCAACAATGGACCAACTCAAAAATAAGGCAGGTCCTCCGAAAATGCTGGGAATACAACATTGACGTGTATCAATTATTCATCCATTTCAAACAAGCATACGACAGCATCGACAGGGAAAAATGTATGCGACAATGCTGCACCTAAACATCCCCTAAAGATAGTGAAGTTAACAAAAATGACAATGGAAAACACAAAGTGTGCAGTTAGAATACAAGGCGAATTGACGGAGTCTTCCCAGTCAAGCCAGGCTTAAAGCAGGGCTTCTATTCTTATTTAGGAGCGCCTTGGCGGGCACTGCGACCTATTTTATTTGGCCTATTGGAGGGGTTGCCACCCATGCTATTTAATCTGTGCCTAGAAGGAGTAATTCGCAAAGTAAACAATCCTGCTTAACAAATCAAAACAGTTGGCAGGATCTTACCAAAGTACTCCACCGTCGCAAGGCCACATTGTCAGATCTTTCGATGACGATGAAAAAGTCGTGTTATCTCTTAATTGAAGAGTTCAATTGTTCCGTGCAACACCGTTCAGGCTCAGCAACGCGGCACGTGAACGCCTTAACTAGGTATCCTGCGGTATACCCCATTGAGAGTGGAATGCTTCAGCAAGTCAAGAGTGCCCAGGAAAAGGACGAGACTGGTAGGTTAATAGCGGAGATCCTAAAAGAGAGAATTAGAAGACTACAGTTCTAGAGGGAGTGTTTTGTACTAGTTTGAAGATGGCGACTATCTACTAGGTATTCCCAAAGCTCTCAAAAAAAAAATAATTAGGAGCCAGGACATACTGCTGTATCCCTAATCTCAGCAAAAAGATCGAGTCCGTTCTCTTCAACTGAGTCAATTTCATCTTCAGATTTAAGGAAGACGGGAAGACAAGAACGGCTATTGAAACCCATCGCGAAGATCGACGTACCTCCACACTTTTCCTACTGCTACCTTCCTACATTGGTCAATGAATCAATTAAGAGCAAAAGATGCCATCACCAATATCTTTGAGAGCGCGATTTTTCTCCCTGTATAGCCACGTTTCTCGATGCCCTGGACAAGCAAAATTCAAAGTCTACCTTTCCATTACCGAGACCATCCGCAATTGGACGACTATTGCGTTGGAGACTCTCTTTAAGATCAGTCCACATTGAGGTAAGGAAATCCCCCATGAGGCTGAAAACGAATGGTTACCTACGCCCTTTGCATTTTCTGCAATCTTTAGAAAGTTTTAAACAGCTCTTTTTTGGATGGGAATTGCTAAGCACATTCCAGGTAATCTGTAAATTAAATTTAACCCTCTCAATTACCTAGTTTATAGCAGAAAAATTAAATCGATTTAACTCAAAGTTACATCCAAATTTCGAATTAGCGTATAAACGGGGATTAAATACTTTCTTATAACTATGGCGTAAGCCGAAATATTTCGGTTTAAGCCATAATTCGAATTACCTCGTTTATAGGGTAAAAAATTTGGGATGATCCATAATTCGAATTATTTTTGGAGTAGCTATAAACTAGGTAAATATTTCCCAGATAATGAGCAGGAAAGGCCTAAATTCCAGGAGAAATAACAAACTGGATTGATCTATAACCACAGCAGGCGCCTGAAGCCGCAAACAATGTTCAAAGTTGGAAGAAAAAAGGAAATATCGTTTTAAAATCAACGCCAATATCATAATCACCACTCCCACCCACAAACAGAGCGGCCTGCGACATGTATGTAATTAGCGACGACTGTGACTCTAGAAAAGAGAAACATGGCTGACAGTATTGTGGTAACTTCCAAATTCTTGCTTAACTCCTCAAAATAATTAATTTTTCTTTAATTTCTAGTGTTATTAATTAGGGATGAAGCCCCACCTGTGACCCATTCAACCGCCAACGATCAACGGACGACAGAAAGGAATTTACCACCGGAAAACAAAATGGCCGATATATGATTTGAAATATACAAAAATAAGTTTAGTTAATTAAAATGCACATTATTTATAGATTAGTTGTGTTTTTTAAACTTTTAATTAAATGTCATGCGTATAGAATGTGTTTTTTTATTTGTTATAATTATTTAAAATGCATAAAAAGCATTGGAAAACAAAGTCCCCAGCCTCTTATGCTGTGAAATTGAAAAATTGCATAGTTGCAGGCTCTAATCGAAAAAATCCACCTTTTCTGGCAACCGCACGGATCCTGTATGTAATGACAGAAATTACAATGCGAAGTGTCGAAGTTTTCTCATACAAATATGCAAAACTTTGCATTGTAAATTTATCCATTAGATAGAGGATCCGTGCGCAGTCGAAAAAACGAACATTCTTTTTACGATTTGAAGCTAGGTTCTTGAAAGTATGCAATTTTTTACTTCCATCAAGATCGTTCGGGGGTTTTTTTTCATTTGATTTTTTGGAAGATTAATTATTATAAACTTAATTTGATGATGTTTGTTTGTTTTATCATCTCAAGAAATATATTTCGTAGTTAATTTATTATTTTATTTTTGTTGTGTTTTTTCTTTTGTTGTGTTTTTCCACCGATATCGTGGCATTTGATCCACTCTGGTTAAAGCAATAATTCGAACCAATTTGCCACTTAGTCGCAGACCTGAAATAATCAATTTTCTTTCCTCTTTAATTAATTACCATCGCCATACTAAGTGGTAGTCTGGACGTATATACCCCGTTCAACGGCAAATTGCAAATTTTCTCATAACTATCGAACCTGATAGAATTTAACAGAAAGCTGGATATATATGGATGTGGAGGGCGAGCCCTTTCCACTGGGGCATTATTCGGAGCTCCGTAATGACCTACCTTTTCATTTTTGGCGATTTTCATAGTTTTAAACTGTTTTCTTTCGGGTGGGAAATTGTTAGGTATGTTCCAGGTAATCGAGGTTATAGAAGTTATTTCGGAAACGGCATTGCTATTGGATTGAATGCCCGTTAAAGCCTAAAAATAGATAGGTAGATATGCTTAGTGATAGGAAGTTTCAGAGGAGATGTAGAACACTCGTAGGCCTCAAGACCTAAGCGTGCCGCATGCGTCCCTATCAGACAGTGTCCGGTGAGCACTCCCACTATAGCTGAGAGGTTGTGTCTCCCGAGGCTTAATAGTGAAGAGGCCGCCTGAGATCATAAGAGAACCAGGTTAATTTGGCTAAGGTGCATTTATTAAGATCCTTTGGTTGCATTGTGTGCTGTTTGCATCGGAGTTTAAAAGTGACCCAAGGCATACCAACCCTTTTCTTTCCTGGAAGGACAGTTGCGGTCGTGCCTTTTCTAGCCAGTTCATCAGCTTTAAAATTTCCCTCTATATTTCGGGGATCGGGTACCCGTACAGGGAGGGTCCTGAACTGTTTAGCCAGCTAGTTAAGAGATCTGCGACATTCAGCGGTAATTCTAGGGCTGTTTATTGAATAGCTCAGAGTTTTCAGTGCCGCCTGACTATCTGAGAAGATGTAGACAGTCCGATTCCTATCGCCTTGCTGGTTGATTAGCAGAACAGGTTCGTGTATGGCTAGAACCTCCGCTTCGTATACACTACAGTGATCGGGTAGTCGGGCTTTATACTTCCTTGAAGAGATCTAGTTCCGTTTCAGGAGATCACAAGTATTTGGTGGATGTCTGTTCTGTCAAGGCCAGGGTAATGGCGACCGGAAGTACGTTGTTAAGCGCTGCCTCTATGTCAAGAATTGTTTCTAGTCTTGCAGTTGCAACTCTATAAATCTATGGTCTGAGAAGGAGTGCTCCTTCCAGACCTTCCAGACCACTATTCGGTCTGAGAGTGGCAGTCCAAAACCCCAGGGTAATGCCCAGCACTTCTTGTCCGTGCTGCCCCATTGTGTATGGTGTGCTCCATGAAGACCGATTGATCTGTCCAGCTCGGAGTCTGTCGAAGCGTCAACTTCACTCCGAGCTGCTCTTTCACCATTGGTTTCCATGTTTACGGCTTCTTCGCCTGAGGCCTTGGTGCCGGCCCCTTGGTTGACTAAGGCTTCCATGTCTGTTTTATAGACCTTCAGTTCGATCTTTTGGAAGCCGTAGCTCACGGCATATTTTTCTTTTGCCAGATGATCCAGGCATTCTTCGTTTAGGAGCAGAATAACTTGCATTGTGACCTTGTTAGTTGCTCCGTTTTGATAACCTTCCACGTATCGGTTTTAATTGGAAGAAATAAGATTTTCAGCTTAGTGGGGATCTCCTCAGGCTCCGATTAAGCCATTACAAACCATGATCTGGCCCTCGGACGCGATGGTATATCCCTGGCATTAACTCCTTAGAGCCGCGCACCGGTAAACTTCTCCGACTCTAGCTAAAGCTGCTTTGTACAGCTCCGCGGATCTTGTGCGGTCGGAGGCCGTTAATTTTATGCTGCCCTGATACCATCCGACATCAAGGCATGAAGGGGAGGTCACGGGTTATCCCTCAGAGCCTCCATAGCCGCAGTTTAACGAGGGCGACTTGCACTCACTGCCATCGGTGTCTGGGGATCTTCCCATTTTCGTCGTTCTCGTCCAGAACGCCGATTATTTTGCGATCCTTTGCTATTTATGCGGAGAATATCACTTTGGTTCCGTGTGTCTTGGACCTTTTTGGAACTGGGGCCGTATTTGGTTTCTCGAGTCGACATTGTCGTCTGTCGATAAATAAAAATTGGCATTTGGCGACACGATATCGTTTCTTTACGTGTCGATAAAGACGTTTGACGATTATTAAAAAGCTCAATTTCTGCATGAACTAAACTTTTAACAATTTCTATTTTAATTAAATATACGTGGTTTGCTGCCTTGAAGTAATACCACCCAATTTGATGGTTTTCTATGGTCGCGCTTATCTGTCGACATTGTCGTGATGCCAAATATGAAACTTGGAGAAAGTCGAGAAGCTTTTTTTGTCGAGTCGATCCATCGACTCGAGAAACCAAATACGGCCCCTGGACTGTGGCTGCTTGGTTTCTTCACAGATCGTTGGCGTTTAGAGGTTGGTGCACCTCTATACCACTCTAGCGTAAAGCTAGGGATGACTTGCTTTGCCCAAGCAAACGGATGTTTATCTTCTCTGATAGTGAAAAAGTAAACAAAGTAATAAAGTCCTGTATGACACAGCCCAAATTTGTCTAGGACTGACAACCGGCTGGGCGTTATCAAGTTATACCTGTTTTGGTCCGGGATCTTCGGGCCTTCCAAGGCAATGAAAATCCATCTTTTGGTAATGGCTACAATGCCGGCGGATCATGTTAGGCCCAGGAAGGCAGCCAGATAATCCTCCCCCCAAACTGTTTTGATATTTTATCTAAAAAGGAAAGAAGGTATGGCACTTCATTGTGAATCGGAAGATGGATTGACGGTATACAGGGCAACATGAGGAATTCCGCGGTGATCTTGCCAGGGCCATCTCCTGCGGATCACACTGTTTAACATGCCGAATAAGGGTATCGCTTCCTGATGGCAAAGTTGATTATCTGAGCCGTGCTATAGCAGCAATGTAGGCAGCAACTTTGAAGAGAGCGGTTAATAGCAGGAGGACTGCAAACAGATCCGTGCGTGCTGTGCATACAGGACCACGTCCAATGATGCGGCGGGTGCAGGGATGATCTCCCGAGACTGGTGAGAGAAGGCATGCTTCTCTATGACCCAGCATTATGGGAAGCGAGCCAAATGTAGCAGATAATGCACGGCGAGTTCGTAACGGATTGGCAAGGGCAGTGTTAAGGATCTGTAGAGAGATGGTTTACAAAGGAGTGTGAGGAAGTAAGTTACGAATGTCGCAGACCATGTCTTCTTTTATTCGAACGATATTCGAAGAATTTAGGCAAAATCTGGAGGCAGCAACGAAAAACTTCCTAGGACACATAACGAAGAACTGCCGATAATCTTTAACCTACATAGTATTTACAGAATATTTAAATATACATTAAAAAAACGACAAATTAATTTTTAGATTTTTTATTCATTTCTGATTTTTTTTTAAAGATTCTCTTTTTGCAATAAATTAATTTTGCCAAATCTCTTAAAATGTGGGTAAAGAAGCAAATTTATTGATTTATGAAAAAACCCATTTCTTAATTTGATGTGTGTGTATCTTAAAATGATACTCAATTTTATATCAGTAAATTTGTTTTTGTTTTATAAATATACATATAATATACATATAAATAACATGCGAAAAAACAAACTAACAAAAAAGATAATCACGAAAGTTTTTTTAATTAAATAATAAAAATATGGAATTCGAATTTTAAATTTAAATATAAGTTTTATTTTTCTTAAAAATTTAATTTGTTGAATTTTTAGTTTAATAAAATAAAAAATAAAAACACTGACATAAAATTGATATCATTCTCACAAATAACATTTAATATTATTTTTTTGTTTTTTATTAATTTTTTCTGTCTTGAAATTACAATCTACACTTTTTTGTTTTTTAACTTAACCTTTTTGTTTTTCTTTCTTTCTAATATAATTTAAATTTAGTTACAAGGGGGAATTATTACATGTACAATTCTTTTATACTTTTGATAAATTAGATAAAAAAAATTATAAAAAAAATAATTACAACAGATTAAACATATAAGAACAAGATAATCACATTTTCATCTTAAAACAAAAAATTCGATTCGTTTTTAAGAGTTAAATAATAATAATAATAATAGTTAATAATTATAAAAAAATCTTTTGTTTAAACAAATAAAATAATAAAAAAAATTACAAGGAAAAAAGCTATTGACAAATTCATTTTCCAAATATCACTAGACAACGCATTATTATTCTCTACAACTAAAACATAAAAAACGAATTTTACGCATTTTTTAAAATTAATAAAGGGATCAATTTTTTTGTTTTTGTTGCCTTAAGGATTAAATAACACCTGAGGGTAGTTTTTCATAAGGAGTACCGAGAGTATCTCGCCGCCTTGGCAATGTGCCGCTGGCTGTTAGTGGTGCCGAATCAGGACAACCGAGTCCTGTTAATAATTCCACCAGTGCTGATGTCTCTTCAACTGAGTATTGTGGTGCAGGAATGCTATTAGAGCCGGATGTTGTTGATGATGCTGTACTGCTATTGCTGGCTGTTGATGATGTTGTTTGATTTGAGGTAGTTGATGTGGAGGCTTGATTATTCTTTGCTGTTGCTAGCGATGCAGCTGCTTTGGCATATGCTAAACATGTTCGACCTTCGTGATCGGTTTGTTTTATGTTAGCATGATTCTGTTTAGTAAGAAAGAGATTAAGTTAGTAAAGAGTTCAGTAATAGTTAATTTTATTTATGATTTACCCAAATTAATAGTTGAGCTATTGCTAAGTTTCCGATCGCACAAGCTAGATGCAATGGTGTTCTCTGATCGCGCGTACTAACAGTTGAATTTATTTGTTCTTGTGTCGCATGCGCCAGCAGCACGATAATTGATTTCATGTCAGATCTAAAAAAATATTTATTATTAATAATTAATATAAAGGACAAAGCGAATGTTTTGGTCCACGAAGGTCACATTGGCAATCGCGGCTAGAGTAAGGCCGATCGCCTGGCTAGAGTAACGGGAGCCTCAGGTTAGCTAACTACTACGAAAAATCGACTTTCAGGAATTGGGTAGATCAGCAGTTTCGCCATAGCTGAACATGGACCCAAGGCAGCTCCAAAAACTGCGGAGCACTTGCATATTAAGCTCCTGCATAGCGATTTCCCTGCTCTCAGAGATACCAATCTTAAATAAGGTTTAGGCCTAGGGTAAAAATGAAACTTGGTCGCACCTAGCATGCAGCAGGTAAGCACTAGCCTTTGAGTAAAAATAAGACTCAAGATAGTTGACGTATTCTTCGTCCCATACAATTTTTTAAAGTCCCATTCACGACCGATATCTGTCATATAGCGGGCATACAAAACATCGTGGCGGACCCATTGTCGCGGGTCGAGTCACCATCGACTAGTCTGAAGCCGGTCGACTACCAGTAGCTGGTGAATCAGCAGGCACTAGACAAGAACCTCCAAAAGATCATCAAAAACCCTAAGAGATCTTTCAGGCGGCGAAAGTCCTCTGATCCAGAAAAGCATGCGACCACACATCCTGCGAACTCTGCACGACTTGTCGCATCCAACACTGCACGACGATTTGCATCCCGTGTTACCAAGCCAAGGTCCAACGACACACCCAGACTGGTTAGCGGACGGAGTGGTAGTATAACGGGGATACCTAAGCTTATACTTTCACATGAACAACACACCCAGACGCCATTACAACGGGACCCACCATCCGATTTACCCACATAAATATAGATATTATCGGTCCAGAGGACACCAGTAGTGGCTTACTTCGACTGCTTCACTCAAAAGCCCGCGGCCGTATCAATGTCGCACATAACGGCCGAGATAGTGGCCCGCCATTTCCAAGACGGTTTGATATCGAAGTCTCGCACACCAGTAAGGGTATCGACCGATTTGAGAAGACAGTTTGAGTTCCCACTGTCGGCGCGGATCGAAGGCATCCCTAATGTGGACCTACAAAGAAGTTCCCGGGTTTGCAACAAGGAAGTGTGATTTGGATTTGGATCCTTCCGAGCGCCCTGGCTTTCGCGGACGACCTCGTCATATACAGGACAGGGCCGAAGATTGACGTGATCCAGTCGCTACACACTTCGTTTCAAGAACTTTAAGGAAATCGAGTGTTACGCTGACGATTGAAAATTGAAATTAATCATGGAAAATGCCAAACGATCCTCTTCAGAAATCCCCTCTTAAAGCTTCACGCGATGTTAAGAGGAACTAGAAAAAGTTTTATATACATACGAAGCTATGCAGGATAGTTGCTGGTAAAGAAACCCGAGGTAAAGTATCCAGGGCTGGGAGAATTAATAGAATGAAAAGGGTTCATCTGTGTATTAAGACTAGGTTTAGCTAAAGGTAACAGATTAAATAGAATAGATCTCAGAGCAGAGAGAGAATGGCTGAATGAATAGATGAAGACCAAAACGATAGGACATAATATTTGTGCGAATTAAAAAACCAAAAATCCAAATTACCTAACAACAGCTTCCACCAATTGCTGTCCAATTGGTGTTGTTTGATTGCACACCGGTAAGAATTCTTTAGCCTCGTATTTACTTCTTGTCCACGCTTCTTTCTCTTCCCTAGAAGAGTTTGCTGTTGGTTTTGTTTTAGTTCGTGGTATATTTGCCTCCCATACAGAATTTGCTAAACTGTTTCCAATTGCTAGCATTACGCTTAAATGTCCAGGACTAAAAAAACAAAACAAATATGTATTATATCATTGATCATTCTAGAAAGTACTATATGGAATAAGAAGAATTGTTTTAATCATATATAGTTAATACTTACGGCCAATCATCCAAATCCAGAGATCTGATTTTAGATATATGCGATCCGAGATTTCTATGTATTCCTGAGCATTCAATACACATAAGAACGCCTAAATTAAGACTAGCCCACTCGGGGTCTAAAAGGGAAAAAGGATAGCATATAAGTAAAAATTTTAAGGGGCAAAATTATAAATTAAACTTACTAGGAGCATCACAGTCAACGCAGAATCCGTTCCCTGGTACCCTCGATCTAATCGAGGCCATACTAGCTACTTCACTAGACGTTGCCGGTTTCATCTTACTCGATTCAATTCCTTGCAGGGACTTGAAGATCTCTTGTTCAATAGCCGAAACCCATTCATCACGTTCCTCACTATTGGCAGCTTCGAAGTGCCATTGCTTGTTATCTAACGACACAATATAGAACTCAAATCCATCCGAATCATCAATATCATTATTCTTAACTCCGCTGCTCTTCATGCGTCTATGTCGCTTCTTAACATTTGGAGTTTGACTCTCCACCTTGCCTTGATTGTTATCACTTGGCAAGAAGGTCTGTGAGTTGCTATTACTCATAGCGATCCCTTCATCACCGCTAGTTTGTTGCGAGGAGTTCGATTTGACTGGTTCACGTAGAGTATCGAAAGCGGTTAGAAGGACTTTTTCAGTTACTTTTTTATTATCCTTTACTAAGGATAAACAGCCAAGACCTTCGCTTATACCATTGTGACCAGATTTTCCATTAGCAAATATCGATGCTGTTAGAGCGCTATTCGTGATAATGGATTTAGAACCTCGCGGTTTTTGTCCGGGAACTTTTACCGTCACGTATTGTAGGGGAATTTCTTTACCATGCACATCGTCCATGTAGTCATGCAGTGATGGATGATATGTTAGTCGTCCATCATCACATAGAGTTACGTATTTTTTCTTCCATTCCTTGTTTAGTGATTTACTGGATCTTTTGTATAAGTATCCTTGTTTCAATGGAATAGATCGTCCACTGCCTAGTTCGCCGTTTTTCAGCTTATCCTCGCCTTTCTTTGATGATGGTATAAACAAATTCGATCGACGACGACTTTTTCTTGATGTTGTCGGTGTTGATGTTGGTGTTGGCAGATCCTTATTTCCACCAGCACCACCACCACTACCGGCACCACTGCTATTATTCTCTTTTATATCCTTCCCGGTAGGAGGGACCAAAGATAATGGTGCAAGATTTTCAGCATTTGGCGGCTGTTGTGGCAGCGGATTTTGTTGACTAGGAGGCGTAAATTTTGCAATATTATTATTTTCATTTGTTAACGTCATTATTGCTTGCTGCGAGGTTCCATGCGATATTGTGCCCCATTTCTGATGGTTGGCTGAAATAGGCGCTTGTTGTGTTAGACTAGCATGCTGTTGTTCGGTATGTGCAAAATCTGCGCTTATTCGGATTGGTAGATGATGACTTGATGTTGACAGCACATGATGCCGATGTGGTAGGGTTAAATTCCCGCTAACATGATGCTGTCCACCGACTATATTTGGGCTGGATGTAGCGAAACCATTTGTTGGACTTGAGTGGTGAAAACTGGCTATACCTAAGCGGGTACCTTGTGGTGTTATTGGCCTTGGTGTTGGGGGTATACATTGAGCTGTTAAGCGTTGTTGGACTATTTTCTGACATGCTTTAGTATAAAAAAAAGAAAGATTAAATTAGTTTTCGTTTATAAGGATGAGATTATAATAATAATAATTGTATTTCAAGATAGTACAAATGATAGAGGTAGTGAGAGAAATAGAGAGAGCTAGTGAAAAGAAGAAGATAGAAAAAGAAATGCATGTCTTCTGAGTGTTGTGGCGGTGGCGGTATGGCGTGCTCATTCTCTGAATGTGGTTTGGAAGATTATTCCAGATTCTGAGAGTATACACAAAGAAGGAACGACTACCAATAAGGGAAGTTTGAGCAGGAACCAGGAATTTGATGAATCTCAAGGTTTGCAAAGGATAGAGGAAGTCAAAAAGGTAGCAGGGGCTTTTGGTGTAAAAAACCTTATGCAAGAGAAGTAAAGCCATGACATCGAGGAATTGAAAGAGGTCACAACCCAGTAATGAATTTCGGACACCCGATACATGAACCTTATGCAATCATTAAATGCCACTGGTGGTGACCGAGGAAGGGTCATAGGAAATATACACCAGCGAGCCGTAAAGGAAATGAGGAACAGCAAGAGATTTGGTAAGTTTGGCTCGAATAGGCGAGAATAACAGACTGCCCGGTAGCTATAGTGCGAGAAGTGTGCCATAGATCTTAGAGAGCAGCAATGAGACATGATTGCAGCAGGGGAGTTTGGAATTGACACGAATACCTAGGTTTTTGGCACAATCAATGCTTGGAAGAGTAACATTATTAAGTACAAGAGGTGGGAAACCATTCAAGGACAACGAGCGACGACTAAGGAAAAGTACTTGCGATTTAATTGGATTTAATGTAAGCAAATCACTTATTGGAGACAAGGTGCTATTAAGTCTAGACACATAATCTTCAATTTGATAAGGAGAACAAGAGGTACATATATAGCTGGAGATCAGCATATAAATGAAAAGAGCAGCGACAGATAACAGAAGGAATATCATTAATATAGATGGAGAACAGCAAAGGACCAAGAACCGAACCCTGAGGTACACCTGCAGGCACACTTAGAAAAGAGGAAGTAACATTATTATGCCGAACACACTGATCTCTATTAGAGAGAGGAGAAGAGAAAAGACGAACAGCAGAATAGGAAAAGTGAAACTGTTGATTAAGTTTATGGAGCAGATGCGAGTGGGCTACAGAGTCGAACGCTTTGGAGAAGTCAAGAAGAACTAGTATTGCAATATCATTCGGTCAAGGGCGGAACGAAGATCAGTTGTTACCTTCAATATAGCAGTTTCGCAACTGTGGGATTTACAGAAGCCACATTGGAGTTTAGAAAGGAAATTATAAGAATCAAGATACCGCAAGACTTATTTTCTGAAAAACTTGAGCGAGAAAGGGTGGATAGAATACTGATAGAGTGAAAAACTGACGAATCAGCGGGGGAGGATTTTTTAGGAATGGGAATCACTATGGTTTTTCCAGAGTATAGGAACTTGGGAGGTTGTCAGACAATAATTAAGAATATGCGTGATGGTATCAACAATTAAAGGGGAGAGAATCTTAATAAGGCGAAGAGAAATACCATCATAGCCAACGCTATTGGACGAAATGTAAAGCAATATGTACTTCAGTACAAGTAAGAACTTCAAGTGAGTCAACATAGCAGATATTAAAACCATCAGTACATAGAGAGTTGGAAGAAGGGGATTCAAAAGTGGAAGACAGTGGGAAATTCAGAGGAGATTGATTGAAAGATACATTGAATGACTTTACATCAACATCAAATGAGTTAAGCTCAGAGATATGAATACCTAGAGACCGAAGGTTAGACCAAAGTTGCTTAGGGACAGAGCAGGATCAAGTTTACGGGAGACTAAGGACACGTACATGTACCTTTTTAAAAATCCCAGGACTGAACTCCCGTTGGAGGAAATATAATTGATGTGGGTGGAAAAATCCATCTTACTTTCAAACGTAACCCCCAGATCGATCACAGAGTTAGGAAAGTATAGTCATAATTTAGCGGACCACGTTTCCTAAATACAAAGATTACAGCATGACTTACTAATATTAAGTACCAGGTTATTGTTGGAACACCAAGAATAGAAGGTGTTAGGGTCAATTTGCAAAAGTTTGCAATCCTCGATACTCTTTACGAGACGGTACAGCTTGATGTCATCGGCGTAAATAAGGATATAACAGTGCTTTAGTAAGGTGACAATGTCATCGATTGATAAGATAAAAAAGCAGAGGACCTAGATGACTACCTTGCGGAACGCCAGAGGACGCTTCAATGTTTCTGGATTTGACTCCACGAAATAGAGCTTGATAGGTTCTGTCGGCTAAGTATGATTGGAACCATACCACAAGGGCATGCGGAAAGCCTATTTTTTTTAGTTTGCGAGCTATAGTCGAGTGAGAGAGCTTGTCAAATGATTAACTGAAGTCAGTATAAACGTAATCGGTTTGGCAACCAGTGACGTAGCCCCGAACACTGCGAGATCAGAACTCAACTAGATTAGTGATAGTAGAACGAGCTGCAAGAAAACCATGTTGATTTGCTGAGATAAGTCTCTTAAC
The DNA here is from genome assembly GCA_949987705.1 of Thereva unica. NCBI lineage: Eukaryota > Metazoa > Arthropoda > Insecta > Diptera > Therevidae > Thereva > Thereva unica. The sequence goes on from OX465285.1 coordinate 14,541,440, forward strand.
AGATAGTAGCAATCTCAAAATAAATAATAGATTCAAGGAGTTTTGGTATACACGATAACTTTGCAATTGGTCGATAATTCGAAATCTTGGGTCCCTTTTTATGAACGAAGATTATAAAAAAGTTCTTCCATAAAGTTGAGAAGCAGCCTGTACTAATCGATTTTTGGAATAAGTTCGTCAGGGGACACCGAAGGGCCCCTGCACAGGATTTTAGAATAGCAGGGGAATACCGACAGGGCCGGACGAAAAATTTTGTGGGAGTTCGTTAATATGTTTTAAGATAGCTTCTCTGGTAATCGATAGAGTTAAGTTATGAGCCACTTGAGATGCATTGAGACAGGGGACGAGAAAGATTTGAGAAAGAACGATGCGAACATTTCGCAAATCTAGGATGGATTCGTAGTGTAGGAGTTCTCGTGTTGCATGGTGTAAAGAGAAAGGTGAAGAATTTGGAAGAGAGAGAAAAATAGTGAAAGAAGATAAGACGAAATTCTTAAAGCTAACATAACAAAAGAAATATTAAAAAAAGCAAATTTATAAAAAAAATTATTATTAAATAATATTCTTACCATCTTGAAAAACTCGTTCAACATTCAGGCCATATGTAGCACAAGTTTCATAGTATGAGCACCTTTTAAGATCGTTAGCAAGCTTTCTAGCACGTGAATCATCAATGACTCGGGGATTTCTTTCGCTTATTGCATCTGTAATAAATAATATATGTTAACAATCTTGAGCGATTTTAATATGTAAACCAAATTACCTTGTGTTCCAACCAATATAATTGGAATTTCTGAACTATTTCTAAAGTGCGACATTTTCGTGTAGTAATTATAAACAGCATTAAAGCTAGCCTCGTTTTCTAGACTAAATACAAAGATTACAGCATCTACCCAAGCAGCAAACTGTAAAGAGAAAGAAAATATATCATATCAAAAAATTATTATTTAATAAAAAAAATTGTGGTTTTATTCAAATGAAACAAACATGAATAAGTCTAATTTTTCTCATATATGTCTGAGCAAGGAAGGAGCCCATATATGCACATGTCTACACTCGCGTGTTTAAGGTCTTTTCTTCTTGATTTCGTTTTGTTCTTAAAGACAGTGGTTGAGCAGTGGTGTACGGAACAGGGCCTCACCATAAATGCCAATAAGACAGACGCGATAATCTTCACTAGGAAGATTAAAGATCTGGATTTTCAGCCCCTCATGCTTTTTGGATCGAGGATCAAGGTGTCTGGGATGGTCAAGTATCTGGGTGTATACTTGGACTCGCGACTAACCTGGAAATACCACGTTGAAGAGAAGATTAAGAAGGCGACAAGGGTGCTTCACCAGTGCAGAAGAGTATGTGGACTAAGGTGGGGTATCTCACCAAGGTTAGCATACTGGACATATACCATGATGGTGAGACCCATCATAACTTATGCCTCGGTGGTCTGGTGGACTAAAGCCACACAGAAAACCGTCAAGAGGCATTTGGACAAGGTGCAAAGAATGGCCTGCGTAGGTGTGAGCGGTGCTTTCCGCACCACACCCGCCGCGGCATTGGAGGCGCTGTTAGGTCTGCTGCCGTTAGATCTCCAGGTGATGAAGACTGCGGCAGCCTCAGCGATTCGGATGAGACGTGATGCCGCATGGCAGGCGTCAGGAACCTTATATGGGCACATGAAGATCCTGGATCGCATTAAAGGGATTAGGGAGCTCATGATGCCCATGGAAGGGATCACAAAAATGAGGGTGACCGAAAGGTATCATAAAACCCTCATAGGGAACGGAACGCTCCCCGAAGGGAGACCGGAAGACATATATATCTTCACGGACGGATCCAAGATTGACGGCAGAGCAGGTGCGGGAGTCTTCTCGGAGGACTTAAATCTGACCTGCTCTCTGGCTTTGGGGAATTACACCTCAGTCTACCAGGCGGAAATGCTTGCTCTGCTGCACGCGCTGGATCACATAAGTGAGGGTCAGGTGCAGGGAAGAAGTATCCTTATAGCACTGGACAATCAGGCTGTGATTAAGCGCATGAATCAGACAGAGATTAATGCGTCTCTGGCGTTGGAATGTGTCCAAAAACTGAACAGGTGTGCGAAACAAAACAACGTGACGCTAGCTTGGGTTAGAGGACATACAGGCATCGATGGGAACGAAAAGGCTGACAACCTGGCAAAACAGGGGTCAACCTCGGAATTCTGGGGACCGGAGCCATACTCTGCCATTGGCAGAGGGTTGGTGAGGAACTGCATCGAGAAATGGGTCGCTGAGGAACACCGGAGACGGTGGGACGCTATGACCACGTGTAGGCAGGCTAAGATGGTGCTTACGTTGCCGATTACCGCAGCCAGAAGAAGGATCCTGCATATGCAAAGGAGAACCCTCAGATGGTTGGTGGCACTGATTACAGGACACGGATGTTTCAGGTATCACCTAAAAAGAATGGGAATTCTGGAGGATGACACCTGTCGGATGTGCCTGGAGGAACCTGAGACGGCCACACACATAGTGTGTCACTGTCCGGCGGTGGCGAGGAAAAGGGCTGCCATAACTGGACTCCATTGGATGGAGGACATGAGGCAGACTCCCTTCAATCAGCTGCTCGCGATAACTAGGGGAATCGAAGTAAGGGAGCAATGGGACAACCCACTGCAACCCCAATAAGATGACTCTAGGCAGAGGGACGAAAAGGGACCCGCAAATAGTGGTCTGATTCGGTATCCCTCGAAAATCTATATATAAAGACTCGTTGTTTGTCTTGAATTGCCGGTAATTACGATTGTTCTTGACCGAGACCATGGGGTTAAAAACAAAAATTTGCTAGAATGCACATTCTTCTATTGTTGATTGCTTGTACTTGGGAGTTTAGACTCTGTATATGAGTTGGTATGAGGTATAAGGTAAGGGAGGCTAATTCTTTTTCTTCCTTTTGCAACCCCCTTATTTAAAAATATATTTGCTTGCAGCAGTCTACCTACTATTAAGAGTCAAGTATTGTTGGTGTTGAATGAAGTTCTACAAAAGCAAAAGTCAAGAAGATTGTTAAGGAACAATTTTTATTCTGTTGGAGGGAAAATAAAAATACCATAGGGTAAACGGTTGGTAAAGCCAGCACCGTCTGTTGGATTTGCGTTTTTTTTGTTTTAATGGAATTTTGCGATTGTGGTACTCTTTTAATATATAGTTATTTTGTTTTTTAGTTTTAGTTAAAGATTCAATTCAAGTCGGTTTTGTTGTCAGATATAAAAGAGTTTTGAGGAAATGAATCCCCAGGACAAAGACCTTTGAAAATATAACAACGCTGAAAAAGTTTGATGCTGAAAAGTCAAAAATAATTAAATTCTTCTTCTTAAATGGCGCGACAGTCGACCTCTTGAAGTCTCTTCTTGCAGTCGTCGTCCAGTTTGTTATAAGAAGTTTCCACATATCTTATAGCATGTCATGAATCTACCTATTTCTTGGTCGACCTACGTTAGTCTTTTTTTAAAGTGATAGTCTAAGCTCAGGTATCACGCTTTCTACTACCAGTCCGCCATGTCGTACACGTCATGGTACAATGTCTAGTAGTAAGCTTAGTTCGAAGGATAGAGAGAAAGATAGGATAAAGTAGGGGAGTCTGGTGGATGTTGGAGGAGATGGCGGTGAACCTTGCGTTTGAACTCTTGGGTGTTGTATGAATTCGGCAATGCTGACTGTGGAAGGTTGTGCCACTGTCGAGTTGTTCTTATTTTAAACGTATTTATAACCCGGAGTGTGCGCGAAGATGAGAGCTGTAAACTGTAAGAGTGGGCCGAGCGGACGAATCTTGTGTTGCGGGAGAAATGTTGCTGTGGAGTCATAAGGTTTCTTATTTCAGTGGAGTAGTCGTTGTGGTAAAAACCGTAAAATTTTGCAAGAGCTGTTACATTCCTACTCAATTGAATAGCAAATGGCGCTATCATCAATAAGTTTGAGAGGGCGGTTTAGCACATTGTCCAGCCAAGCTAGCGCGTTTCTCGGGGCCCCAGCCCAAATATACGAGTTGTATTCGAGGCGGGAACGAATGTAGGACTTGTAGATTGTAGACAGCCGGAGGAGGCATTTACACATTTTAAGGGAACCCAGGCGCTGTGATGCTTGTTTAGCAATTTGGAATATATGTTTATTCCAGCGTAGATCTTCGGCTAATGTTATGCCTAGAATGTTTAAAGACGCTTCTGCCGTTAGGTTCTAATTGCCCACTCAAATAGAAGGAGGTGCAAGTTTTATTGGAGATGAGACAGTACTGCGTTTTTACTGAATTGAATTCGACACGGTTCTGGCGGCCCCAATCAAGAATTCGTTCAATGTCCCTGTTGATTGAATTGGACATGAGTTCGCGATGATGCAGAGAAGGTTTGGCGGGTTCCTGACTTACATTATCGAAGCCATAGGAGGAACGTAGAGTACCGCCGTCAGCAAAGCTGTAGAGTGAATTGGAGGCGATTGAGAGCAGGTCATTTATAAAAACTGAGAACTGGTGATAGAATTGAACCGTGGGGATCACCTGCGGAGATGATGTTGGGCTAAGATTCAAAGCCGGTACTCTCTGTAAGCGATTCCTTTGGTTTAATTGCGTTGTAGGCGGCCTAGGATTTGGAGGAATGTGGGATGAATAAATGTATTCCGGCCAATATAATTGTGGTAATTCAGAGGTTGAAAAAAAAACGAATTAGCCCCACCAGTTGGCTTTCCCATAATGGCAAAACAGTTCTCCCAGGAGCTGTCGTGGTTGTGGTAGGATATGGATATGGAAGCGCTGACTAGACAGTGATCATTCATCAGCGGAGTAACATGTAGCATAACATGCACGTGCCGCAATGAAAAGATTTGTGTCGTTCAATGTAGGAGTGATGTGGCTCCGTATTTTAGAATATTGGAGATTGATTCGCTTTGGAATCGCATTTTCTCATATCTTTCCCTGTGGGGGGAGCTGCTCCCGAGGTACACTATAAGAGCAATTATAGCGCAGTACTGGAGTTGCTTTGGTTTTACAGCGGGGGGATGTGGTGGAATGTATCTCCTAAGCGGGTCAACCTCTAGTGTTTTGAAGTGTGGAGTTACACCGCTTTGGCAGTGAGCGACACATTTCTACAGTACACAGCCAGAAGTGCTTAAGTGCAAAATATGCGTTTCGAGAAAATCGCCCTCAAAGATTATTTTAGATACAGAATTGTGCACAAAACCACTTTTGTCGGTCCAATAACTCAGCAACCACAGCTCAGTTTAAGATAATAATTATAGCAATGATTAAGACTAAAATACTGAATACAAAAATGCAATAAAGTCAAAATCGTCAAATTTGCACTTAAGCACTTCTGGCTTTTTACTGTAGATTTGTTACGAGAGGCCAGGACCGGATCCCGGTTGCAGAGCCTTTTAACAAAAATAATAAGACATTGATCCGAGTTGCCAAGAGGCGAATCGACTTCGACGGAGTATGTTGTTGGGTGGGAGATAAGAAAAGATCAAGGAGGTCGCGCCATTGACCTGCAGTGTCAGGAACACGCGTAGGACCGTTGACCATTTGGTGTAGGTTGTTTTTGTCTCAGGAAAGAGCTCAGCATCCCTGCCAGAAACACTGATGCCATTCAAGCAATTCAGCCAATTTACTGTCTTCGCACCCCAGAATTCGGAGATACGTTCAGATACAGCGTGAAATGTTAAAGAGGAAGCTTCATTGCTGATATTAGAGCATGTGTATAGATAACAGAAGAAAATAACGTACTTAGAAAGTAAAATTTTAGGACCGAAATGTTTAAAATCAGAAGATGTACTATTGCACATCTTCTGGAAGGCTACGTCTTTCTTAATATAAACGGAGATACCCCTATGAGTGTACCCAGAGACTTGGGAACGATATGAATCGTAATTAGGTAATATTTGGGTTTCACTTAGTGCGAAGATCAGGGGAGAATACACAGAGGGATGGCACATCACAGAATAGAAATTCATACATACTACTAGTATGTATAGTTAAACAAGAAAGACAATCTCCAACTCTTTTTCTCATTATATATTACTTTAACAAAGAATTTACCTCTCAAATAGTTTACCTTAATCACAAACCAGTGGCAAGAATTAAATTTTAAATGAACGTTTTAAGCTTTAAATGAAAGTCTTGAACTTATTGATCCACAACACTTCTTTGCGCGTCAGTTAACGAAAAATAATCAACCCCATTTTGCCCTTTTCATGCATTTCATTCTCACTGCACTTCTAACAGCCTTGTAAAACTCCGGTTCCAAATAAACCTGTGACTACTATATACTAAAAAAAACATTTCTGTGAACTCTGAACTAAGCGTCCCAAAACTCGACAACCGACTGACACTGCGGCTGCACAGATTGCGTTCCTCCCCCAACAACAGAAAGGGTGTCGTTGTTGTTGGTGTAGATGGATGCTGGAAGCGTTCATTTTTTTTGCTTCTCTTTGATAAAAAACTTCAAAAAAATAAAATGAGGAGACGACGACGGCCTATCCTTCCATATTTCAACCCTCTTCCCGTTTATTTAATGCACCACAACTCTCTCTTTCTCTGTGCAGGATTAGACCCTGCATATTTTTGCCTCCCTCTAGTACTAGTATCCAGCTTCTCGGTTAAATTTTACAGTCGGGGTGGAAAAGCACGTGAAAAACTCCCTAAGTACGCAAGGGTTGTGCACCACGCCATGGAGATGGAGTATGCGTAAGTGCCCACTCCAGCGACCACTGTAGCATAGTAGTACAGACTGGATGACTGGCTGCATGCATATATGAATGAATGAAAACAGGATGAAGGACTCTGGGAGCAGGAGTAACTCCCGTTTCTGTTCCTTCGTTATTTTTTTTTGTAATTTGGGCTCAAGTGCAAGGAAACGCACAAGTACATAAACAAACAGAGTGTTGGCGACAACCGGACTACTTGAATCTTGAAGGTACCTTAGTACGTTGTTAAGGATTCAGCAATATAGTAGCATCAGCGTCAGCAGCCAAGAGATGATGGTATTCCCCTTTTTTTAACAAGGGGTCAGAGGGATGGTAGAGGTTACATAGAAGTCATCAACCGGGCGTGGGTATATCATTCTCCAAAGAGCAAAGAAAATTATCGAACATCCAAGAAAGGACAACAAACTGCCATTCTTGAGGGGTGGTAGGTGGTGGTGGTGGAACGGGGGATGCTTCTTTAAATCGATTTCTACTTCTTTGAAATTAAATTTTGCACTCGGCGATGCAGATTCTCCCTGCTGCGGTGTAGATAGAAGATGAATGGAAAAGCATTTCTTTTTTGGGGGGTGAAGAGGGGCATGGGGTTGAAACGATTAAGAAACATTTAAAATTGGGGTTCAATGGGTTTTGGTGTGCCATGTTGTGAAGGGTTCAAAAAGATGCTTTTATATTTTGTTTTAACGTTGAAGTAATTCCTTTTTCAGAGAGGGAGATACATAGAAATAAAAAACAGAAACGACGACAGATTTTTAGATATTTAAATGAAAGTTGATGATATTGTGCTCAGCTTGAGGAGTGTGGAGAAGGCACTTCTGGGGAGATTTAATTCAATTTTATGTTTATTGCATTTTATTAAAAGGTTTTTAATGAAATTTTTTGCAAATACATAGATTCTTACTTTTTTCTGTTTTCTCGGAGCTACACCAACATGAAAAGGGTATTCCTTTGTACTATTATAAAAAGGTAGGTAGACCCTGTACCATAAAATAAGAGACTTTAAAAATCACTGTTTCGATGCCCAGTGAAAGTTCAAGCAATGGGTCGTCCATAATTTACGTTAGGCGTTTTTGGATCCTCTATATCATTGTTTCTCAACCTAGGGGTCACCATTAGATATAGTGCGGTCGCAATCTGTCCAAAAAATATAATCAAATTATACTTATGTAATAACAATCATATAAAATCCAACAATTAAGCACTATTTTCTCAATAAAGCTAGTTTTACACATATCCGTGACGTGAAGGCGACTTCAGTGCCAGTGCAGTACCGTGGGCATCAGTGATCAGATTTGGATCAACTTCTCGACTTTTTTTTAGCAAATCACTAAATGCATTTTGGCTCATCCTAATATATTCGTAGAATTTATATTCGACTTCCACCAATCTTTCATGCAAGTTGTGAACTCTTCTTCCACGTCCCGAAAAGCCCAAATGGAACCCACTCTGTTTTTTATTCTTTTCCACGCATCTAAGAGCAATTCATAATGACCTTGAGATCATTGTCCAAATTTCAAAACTAAAAAATATTTACAGATGCAATTGAACATTGAGCATTGATACGGCTTTGTGTGAATGTCAGAGAAAAAATCCATCACGGAAGCCACTGCCACGGAAAGCATCAGTGCGGTGCTGACATGGATATGTGTGGATCGACCTTAATAACTCAATTTTACCACCGCTTTGACGGAAGGAGATGGACCCCGATCAAATATGTGTGTTTTTCTTGTTGTCTCCTTCAGGCTCAATTTTGTGTTCTTACCAAGAAAATCGCTCCGGTGTTTATCTTTCAACCAAGGACCTATCCACGATGTTCACTTCATACGCATAACCAAGAAATTGTTTACAGGCTGTGTTTTTTTATGTGCCACTAGTTCGTTATGTCGTTCAACTCATGGTGAAATGTCTAGTAGTAAGTTTGATCTGAAGATAGACAAAGAATATGAAAGGTAGTCTGGTGGATGCATGAGAAGGAGGCAGTGAGCCTCGGGTTTGCCTTCTTGGATGTCCCCGCCCCGTCACTTCTAATGGACTCCAACCCTATCTCAGAGTCTGATGCGACATCTAATTCCTCTTACAATAATGATGAACGCCTGGACACTGGAGATACTGGGTCTTCGGTAAGCTGCACCAACAAGCCCGCGAAATATTTTCAATTCACGCTTTTCCCCGTAAAGCTACGCCAGCAGCAATTAAAGATTATTTAAGGGGCAAAGCAATCAATCCTGACACAATTTCCTGTAGAAGGATCAGCAATGCTTCCAAACTGATCGCGTCATTTATTCCCTCTGCACCCCCCAATACGGCTGAAAAGGTTTTTTTATCGCACGTTCTGGCCTCCTGATGCCTTCTCCAAATACTTTGTTCCCCGCACACGTGTACATCGCACTCTTGACTCTCGTAAAATCTAATGTGCAGAAGATGCGACAGTGAGGCCTCGTCCAGAACATGCCAGTTATTAATCCTGTCGAAAAGAAGCCTGCTAGTGAAGGTGAGGTACAGCACCTCCTTTCTACTAGCAGTGACAAAAGTGGGTTTGCATACGATATTTGAACCTCCTGGGATGGCACTATTGCTACTACTATTAATGGCACGGTGCGAAGCGCAACCGAGATCGCCACTAGATCTCTAGAAATAAAGTTGATAATGGAGAGATGAGTGACACGATTGTAAATTAAAAGGGAAACGCGAGGCGCCCGCATCTACGATCATATACTAATTTATTTGAGCCGGTGGTAAGTCCTCTGACTTTGCCGTCGATCACCCAAGGCTCTTTTTGTTGTCGACAGTATAAAGGTTCTTTCCTGAGCCTCTAGTCGTTCACATTAAAAAAGGGTAAGATGCCTCCCCGTGAAAGTCTTACACAGGGTGAAGGATGCCCTTCCCGCATAGTGCAAGTTAACTTGGAGTGTCCTCATGGCGATCATTTTTTTCTCCAGCGAGCGTTTGAAGAGTCCAGTCTTCTTAGCTCGTCTAGGACTCCTGCCTTTGCCCTTGGAGGGTGCTGATTTTCCCCGTGCTCTGACTCCAGGTTTGTCAGGAGTGTTCTTTCTCCGCCCCGCTGTTAGTTCAGCTACAGACCTCCTGGCGCCTGGCTACAGATGTGGGGGCCGGATCTGAAACAACGCCAGATGGAGTCAGTGCAGGCGCAACTCCGTCGTCCGATGGCGAAGGTGAAGGCATTTCTGCAGTCCTCGGTAATACCAGAAGCATTGGGGGTGCCATTTCAGACCTTATGGTCTGAGCGTCACACGACGATCCCTGCTCTTGTGGCTGCTTCATTGGAGGATCTTTATCCTTGCGTATGGGGCATATTTCTACCAAATTTGGAAGGACCATAAATCTTGATCTTGTGTAAATTCTTAATAGCATTTAATATGACTTGCATATTTATTTTTTAGAATAGATATGAATGTGTAAGTTTGTATGTTGGTAGAAATTTACCCATGGAGATCGAAATTTGCATATCTCTTCTAAAAAAGAGGAACAAGGGTTTAAACAAAATCAATATATGTACTTCGACTCGAAAATTTACACTTCTCTGAAAAAATCTAAAATTGTTCTATGAAAATCTCCAGTCAATCTGAAATTGCATTTTGAACTGCCATCGAAATAGCTACAGTAAAGCTTCAAGTTCATATGTGTTACATGGATGAAATAACATATCAGAGATAGTTTGTTCCACATGAATTCTCTCTATTCCTTGCAAGAATTTCATATTACTGTTTGAATTTTTGTTACAGCTTCTTATATAGAAAATATTTGCATAGATTCCCGACCTTCGTCCTAAATGCTGTATTCTATTATGAAACCCAATCTTCCTTGTTTAGAAAACACTCGGCACACGACAAAAATGCAAAAAAAAAATCGATTTTTTGATTTCTATCACTCCACAGGAATCAAGTGTCTCCATTCATCAAATCCACCCCTTCTATAGAAATATGTGTATAACCCTGAATATGACTAGGACAAACTAAATCAAGCACACGCCAATAAATAAGTCAGGGTGAAATAGGATTTTTTTCAGAACGTTAAAAGCAGCCACTCGACGCTATTTTCTATTTTTGATTTTTCAAATATCAAACCCACCCCAGCAGGAATTCGCCTTTGTACGTAATTTTTTCTACGGTGAAAGACCGTCCGTCTGTTGGATGTACAGGAGTAAATCGATCAGAGTCATACGGAATGTGTCCTGGTGTGTTTTTTCTGCAATAGAAGCCCGAAGCCCGAAAGGCATGACCCCGGATTTGCGAAGGAGATTATCAATGGCTTGGGTGCAAATATTAATTGATTTAAACTCGAGCGAACGCCTAATGAAGTGCACAACAGCAGTGGGCATGGATCGTAACATCGCTGCAGGGGGGACTTAGCAGGGATGCCCTGGATTCCATATGCAGCAGCTACATCTATAGCTGTAAGCCTTTCGTTTATTAGGGATGGGATTTAATTGCATTCAGGCAGGCATTCAAGTTGGCATTACGGATTTGGACCTACTGTATATGCCAAACCCTACTCCTTCCTCCGGGCAATATGTCTGTGTTGTATATAGCATAAGAAGGATTTTTGCAATATCATACATCGGCACAAATAGAGAGTCAATGACGAAAAAAAAGAAACCATCATCATCATCATGATCATCACCCGCGGAGGTGGGAAGGCTGTACTGTACAGTAGTAATTTCCTGGGGTTCCTGCACATGTTCTGTCGCGTCATCCGCCATCTCTATGTGGAGCTTAACAATGGTATAACCAGGAAGGATTTACTTTATACTATACTATATCGTGTGTGCGCTCCCGGTTCTAGTGTCATGTCAAATTATGCTCTTTAGCCTGTGTGATGAAGAAGGTGGCGTCGGCATGAAAGAGGATTCATGGTCACAGGAACGATGCGCGGGGTAACCAGGACAATATTGCAGGATTTCTATTACAATGTCTGCACTCCTTTTTTTGTCGGTTTTGTGCGCGCTTCTATTCCAGCTGTTGTTATACTGGTATATAATATGTGACAGCTTTTTAGTCAGCTCCTTTTGCACTCTCTGTTGGATTGCATTTTTAACCAACCACTAGGAATAGTGTGTGTGCTTCTTTGTAGCGTGAAGATGACTTCATTTGTCTCAGGGCTTGATAGAGTGAAATCTGTGCAATTGTGACAGGCTTAAGGAGGGAGCTTTTAACAATAATGCAAGGTGCTTTTAAGCATAATCGGTTGTGAATAGAAATGTGTTTTTTCTTTTGTTTTTACTGGCTTTTTGTTGGTGGGTTTAAGTAAAAAAAGTTGGTGAAGAGTTTAATCGGATTTAAATAAATTAAATTTATGTTTGGAGCAACAAAAGCTAATTGCTTTTGTTTTTTGTTATGTTTTTGGCTATCATTGTTAAATAATGCCAGTTTCGACTAGTCAAGTAACTAAAGAATCGCTTTCTGAACGCACTGAATGAGTCCGCATTCCGGGGCTGCAGGCCAAAATTGTTTCAAAAGAATTTCAGGTATTCAGAGTGATTTTTGAGTGCTGAAAAATTGAATGTTATCTATTTCAATGTTGAACAATAAATCACTCAAAATACCTAAAAAATGTGAAGCGATAGTGGCCAGAAGTCCCATTTCGCAACACGCAATATACTATTGGAGCACTCAAAAATCACTTTGAATACCAGACTTTTTTTTTGGTTTGGAGCACCTATTCTAAATATTTGCCATACATGCGTATATCGTAATTTGAAACATGATTGAACGCATAAGACCTTGCAATATACTACCTTGATGAAAAAATTCCCGGAATTACCACCGTGTGGCGTTCTCAGTCACCCGATTTAAGATCTCTCTTTTTTTAAGTTGCCACATCTGTCATTGACATTCTATGAAAGTTTCAGCTTGATAGCTTGACATTTGTAAAAGTGACGCTGTATCAACGATTGCGATTGTGCATATTTTCGATTTTAAAAATGGAATTGAATTTGCAACAACGAGTTGTTTTGCGTTAAAAACGGTTTCAATGGGGCAACGAGATTGCAAATGATATAAAAGTGTTTCGGCAATGATACTCTGAAGAAAACAGTCGTTTATCAGTTCGACGAACGTTTCAGAAGCGACCGAAAAAACCACGTCATTTTCAGTTGAAAAAGAAGGCGATGCTCACAGTTTTCATGGATTGTGTATCATGAATTCCTTCCACAAGGCCAACCCATCAACAAGGAGTATTTTTTGGGCGTTATGAGATGTTTGCGTTAAGCAATTACTCGTGAATCTTGCATCACAATAACCGAATGCCATCGTTATCTGTGAACATTTGGCTAAAAACGGAGCGAATACCATTCAACAACCATTGGATTCACCTGATTTGACTCCCTGCGACTTTTTCCTATTCGATCGACTCAAGAAACCGCTCCGCGGAATGCATTTTAGCACGCCAGATGAGAAGGCCGTACCGCAAACCGAATATAACAAATGTTTCGAGGATTGGATCCAGCGCTGGCATAAGTTCGTTGCAGTCGATGGAGAATACTTTGAAGTGGACAATATCGATTTTGATGTATAATCTTGTATTTTTAATTTCCTGAATAAATTCCGAGAACTTTTGGATCAAGGTAGTATAGCGGACTTAAAGCTTGGTCTGGCAGATGCAAAGGTTTTCCAATCCAATAGGACTGTTTAAATTAATTTGGACCTCATTTTGCACATGTGCAGTCTATAATTTGTCACGACACTACTAAGGAAATTTACTAAAAAGAGTAAGGGACTTAGTATAGAACCTTGTAGAACACTGTGCATAATTGGTAAAGGACCTGAATTTGAATTTTGTACAGTACAGTGTAAAGTACATCGAGGATTTTGGATTCATGAATCAACCCTTAAATGCAGCCAACTGCCATCAGTTAAATAAATAAATAAGGCATTATCATGATAAATATGATCCTTTCGCCTGAAAACTATCACAACAAACAATCCCCGTACAATCCCTCTATCACTAAAGCATCCTCGTGCCTGTTCCTTTTTTCTTTTAAATCAACATTGAATAAAATCCCACTAATCCACGATTCATCACTAATCGCAATTTATTTAACCCTTTAATGGGGCGGGTAAACTGATATGGAAATAAAATCTGCATTAAATTTTCCGCTTTTTAAAACCCGGCAAATTTCCAATAAATTATTCGCAAACAGAAAATTTGAATCTGTTTAAAATTGATTGCAATTCACCCCTGTCTGACCCTGCCGCCGGATTGCACCACTGCTGTACCCACTGTACTGCCACGTCGTCGGGAGTAAATAGTCTGTGTCATTGTCACATTTGCCTACTAATTCACACCTCATTCGCTGCACAAGCTGCCGCTGCACTACCCCCTCTCGCTCAGGTTTATTGCAGTGCGAAAAAACGCATTCGATTTGATTAATAATAAAAAACTGCAATTTGCATTGGAATCGATTGCAACAGTCGTGTTCTGTGTGTGTCTAGTTTGCGTATCTAATGGATGTCTGTGGAATCCTCCATCTGGGTTCTGCAAACTGAATGTAGCCTCTAGTGTAGTACAGTCAAGGGCACACAACAAAAAGGTGAAAGGGAAGTCGTCGGGTCCTCCTTGCCCGGGAAAAGGGTGCGCCTTGATCAAATATTTATCTGTAAAGCTATCCGTAAATGTGAAATGAATTATCCTCGTCCTTTATTTATTTGACAGAGGGCAAAAGGCAGGTGGGCGTACGTTGGGGGCGCGCAGAAATGAACATTTATCTGGGTTGACTTCATTTGTAGACTCAATGGAGAGATCCTCCTAGACACATGGAGTCGTCTGTATACTCGTCCTCCCCCGTCCGCTCTGAAAATAATAAGGGGGGAGTGACATAGAATATTTTAATACACATCCACCTCCACATGCTCCCTCTTGACCTGGATTCAACTTTTCAACTTAAGAGCATAGGCATGTTACAGTACGTTATATAGTTCTTCCCATCACCTCCCCCATGCCCTTTGCCAAAAAAACTTCCTCCATCAACATATGTATATATGTGCAAGGAGTGAAGAGAGGTAGTGCTCCGATTATTACAACAACATGACGTGCATTGGGGGGGATGAAAACATCCAAAATTTTGACGTGGATAGGTGGCGGCAAGAAGAAACACATATATGAGAATTGCTGGAGGTGGTAGCGGCAGCTCTTCGGGGGGTTGTTTATGTTCAGTCATTTTGCTTTCAAATTTTATTACTTACTACTACACTCCATCCCCCCGGATAAGGGAGCGAAGGATTGAAAAAACTTTGGGCAATAAGTTTTTCTTGTCGCAAATTTTTGTGTAATTTCTGCTAAAACTCAAATAAAAGCGGAAATTTTGAAACACAGAATAAAAAAAAACTTGAAAACTTTTTGGAAGTGGAGTTTTGAGATATTTAAGAAGTTCTTTTTGGGGATGGGGGAGAAAGGAAATCGGAAGGATATGAGAAAGTAAAGGTTTTTGCATAACAACTTGAGAAATTGTTGATAAAGAATTTTATCCATTTTTTTTCTCTGTTGCAATAAAAGATATCAAGAAAATTGGCGGATATTGGAAAAATATATTTTGTAGGCGCTGGAATTTTTTGAATTTATAAGGGGGGATTTCCAACAACACTAACAGTACGAGTGTAAATGGAAAACTGCCGTTTTCTTTTCCCATATTTGAGGATGGAAATTTTTTTACAAATTTGTTCTTTAAAATATTGTTCATCACTACACATAACTCTTTCCTATCTTTCTATGTCGAAAAAACTGCTCGTCTTTTGAGACAATCTATAAATAGACTCATTTTTTAAGCTCTTTGTAAGAATAGAAGCACTTCTCAACCAGACCATAAGTCATCGTTCGGAACAAGTGGTGATCGAAAGGCGCAATCGCTGGAGAAATCAGTAGGCCGGTGATAATGTTGATCCCTTGGGTATACCGGATTCGATACCATCTAATGCAAATTTGTAGAACTAAATCAATATAGGAACTTGAAGTTGTAGGACTCTATCAAAAACCTCAAGCTATCGCTGACAGATAGTTGCGTGCTTGCGTTCTGTTTCATCTTTCACATATAACAAAAGAATGTAAGCGATGAGTTCATGTGTTTGTTGCGTGTACTTGCCTTGGCCATTTGAAGATATTGGAATATGAAATAGTTGAAAGTAGAGCAACTTTCGCGTTGAGTGCGTTCCGTTCACGTATTTCTATGTCAGATTTCGTTTCAATGCAGGTAATTCTATAATATTTATCGTCGCCCGCACCGCACACACGCATGTATTTGTCTCCAGCTTTAAAATATTAGTGCAATTTATTGAAGGCATGATTTAGTGGATGTATTCCATGAGTTTTATTAAACTGTTGTTAATAGACCTATTTCGTTTAAAACCCTATTGTTTGCCATTCAAGATTTGGGTAAGTTCTTAGTAGTCCAGAAGTTTTTTAATGATTATTGTCTCCATAGTTTTGGAAAAATTGCTAATAGGCGGTAGGTTTAACAGAACTGAAGGCAAGTTGCGGAGCAGAGAGGTACATATATGGAGGAAGAAGTTTAAGGCTTCCGAGGCTCGAATCGGACTGCAGAGCCATTAAAGAACACAAGGTAGGTTTAGGAGATGCTACTGTTACGAAGCTTCAGCACAGCTTAAAGATGAACTAGTTTGCACAATGGACCAAACAATTTGTACAGATACTTAGCTAAAATTGAGGAAAATTTCTTTCAAACCAAAGTGGATGAAACCCAAGTGTATGTGGATGACGTTGATTTGCTTAAGACATTTGTAGTCTTCTCTATTCTGGAGTTCTATAATATATACACTTGTAAGTGAAAGATGGAATTGTGGATTAAGGGATAAAATCAGGCTTACAAATCACTCTTTTTGGTACTAGAGCAACTGGAAGCGTCTGTCATGTCGTTCAAGGCATGATGAAATGTCTAATAGTAGCTTTGATTTGAAGGATAGAAGAGAATCAGATAAGTAAGGGTCTGGGGGTGCTTGAGTTGATGTTTAATTGACTGTAAAGGTGACACAACCACCGGAGCTACCGGGAAACAGTATTGTTGTAGTGTTATGCCTGAAAGTAAACGGCATGATCTCATCATATACTGTGTATACTGACATACAGAGTGATCCTAAATTGTGCTAGTGCAATGTTGATCCTAGGTGATGCAATTGTACCAACACACGATCGTACTCTATGCTAGCCCAATCAGGACACCATTTGAAATTTTTATTGATTGAAGTTGTCAATAACCTTAAGTTGTTTCTGTCAGCAGTAGCATTCAGTAATCGTGAAACTGGAATTGCAAATCGGTCGGCTCGTGTGCGGAGGGCCTTACCAAGAAAATATTGGCTGTGTTTTATGGGCTGGTCTAGGTTGAGCTAGCTTGAGATACCTCAACAAAATGAGCTAACTTGCCTGAAATTGCGCTGATTTGTATTTAATGAGCCGGCTCTTAGTTTAACTGGAGGAATTTCAAGCACAGTTTTCCGCATTATCTTTTTTGGTAGAGCAACTTCGGACAAGATTCCTTGCTTTACTTTTCTTGACAGCTGCTCTACTCTGATCTGGCTTAAGTTGCTCTGATTTTTTTCGAGTTCATTGAACACATTAAAATGAGGAGGTGGCAAGATTTTTAACTTCATTTTTGGCTTTTCAGGAGTCGCGACATTAAAAAAGTTGAAATCGATGCTCTAGACGAAGAAACCCATACATGTTCTTTATGATAAAATAAAACTAGAGAGAGTTAAATTCCTGTGAGGAATATGAAGATAACTATCCCAAAAGATTAACCACAAAAGGTAGAAATGTAGAGAATCATGTGCGAAGTGAGAATTCTATTTAAAAATGTTTTGGATGATAAATAGGACGTGTCACCTTAGGGTATTTACAATCTAGTACGTATACGACAAAATTGTAACGTACATATTAAAATTAAAATTAGAATTTTTTCCAAATATATATCATTATTTTACTTCAATAGGATCATGACGCTCCTTTCAAAGCCGTAGTTAGATTAAAACTACATAAATCATCCAACTACCAACAATATCAAAACGAACAAACAAAATTTGACAGTAGAAAAGCAACAATTATCAATATCGGAAGCCCTTCACTTTCATATCAATTATAGCTTTGTGGCTACCTTTATACCCTCCACTCCATATGTCACTGTTCATACTTTACCGGGTAATTTATACCCTTTTAACAACGCCACGATAATCAAATTGATGTACTCCTGGAGGAAGCGGGGGTGACTGAGAATAATTTCATTAACAACACCCACAAAGCCATACTTTTAACCTTATGTATATATATTTTTTCACCCACACATAATTTCTCGTACATTATTAATACTTATATATAAAAAAATATATAGAAGAATTTCACAATGAAAAACTAAACTTTCAAAAGCAGCACGCAATCCAGGGTTCTACAACAACAACGAATTTCTACCCTTCCAAGAATTCCTCAAAAAATTATCGACTAGAAGGTGAAAGAAAAAAATAAAATAAACGTGTATAATGGGGAGTCTACGGTGGCGCCACATTGACCCAATCGAAGTGAAAATTTTTATATACATATATATTTTTATACATTAATACAAAGACGACACGCGATGAAAATGCATGGCAATGCATGGTTTGAGGAGGAGAGTAGAAAAAGAATTTCATTCTGAAATTGGTCAGTAGAAAAATCGATGGTGAACCCTATTCTATATAATAAGTTTTGGCGAGGGATTGAAGATAGTTAGGAGTTATTACAAGGGGTGGTGAAAAGGGGGTGAATGTCTTTCTTTTCTAGTGTCATTGACTTACCTGCATTTCGGGGGGACCACCTTCGTCTCTAATTAAAAGTAAATAGCTTTGATTGTCAATGTATATTTCTTTTTTAAAGCGTCCTCCTTCAGGTGATTCCTCTTGCATATAGGAACCGGTCAGGTAACGATGAACTAATGCGGATTTTCCAGAACTTAAAGATCCGACAATTCCTAAGCGTAAATCTGGTACTGAACGGGATATCGTCCATTCTTGACTGTTAACAAAAGAATCTGAAATGAAAAAATAGATTTTGGTTAAAAAATGGAATACGAGCATTTTTTTTTTTATATAAAATTCAATGTTGAAACACAAATAAGAAGAAGAAGAGATAATCACAAAGTAGTCTTTAATGGTTTTATTTAGCTTGACATCGTATATATGTATGTTTGTTTGTTTGTTTCTTTAGTTCAAATCTTGCGACAGCTTTTTCAATTAATGCAATCTAACAATTTTGTAATAAAATCAAGATGGCGCTTCCAAGATGGCGGATAAATTTTGCAGTGATAAATTTTGCAGCGTTTCGATTCAATTGAAAATCGGCATCGGGTTGAGGGGTTTTAGGCACACTAATGACGATTCTATGGACAAAATTTGAAAATTCAAAATGGCGGTGCCAATATGGCGGATGAATTTTACAAATGTGTTTTAAATCTATTGAAAATCGGTATCGGGAGGTTTTCAGGGTTATAAATGACGAATCTGTGGTCAAAATTTGAAAATTCAAAATGGCGGATGAATTTTAACAAAGTTTTAAAGTTTAGTGACACTGGGCAAGAAATTGGATACTGTGCTAATATATTTGAGAGATACGAAAAACGACCAACCGAACACCCGGACTACAACTTCGAATTTGAGGTGTTATTCGAGCCGTACTACTCAAATCCAGCACAAATCAATGAAGAAAATATTAATGCAGATGCGTATATACAACAAGAACACATTACAAAGAGGCGTCTTATTCCACTTAGAGACAACATGAAAATGACAATAAGAAATACACCAGCCGTTGTACGCGTACCAAACTGCCGCGACTGCAGCGACCGATCCAGAAACTTACTATTAGAGATTGTTATTACAGTAAGGTATACCATACCGCAACAAGGGCGAGCTGATTGGAGAATACAATAGTGCTAGAGAAGCATTCCTTGCGAGGGAACAACAGTTTAGAGAAAGAAGTGCCCATATCCTGAGTGGGATAGGCAGCTCGTTAATGCATTTAATCACATGCAAGCGTACCACCATATTAGAACAAGTTGAGCCTATTGAGTTAGAAGAAGAAGAAGAAGTACCACACTTGTCGATGGACGAAATACAGTTCCAATTGGTTCAACGAGCTATGAATGCTGGACAAAGAGAAATATTTACGATTGTAACCAAATCAATTCAAACTCAGATATCTGGTGGTGAAGAAAGATTGAGAATATTCTTTACTGGTGGAGCCGATGTAGGAAAAACGTTCCTATTGAACTTACTGCGAAATCAAATCAATAGATGCTATGTGAAGGTAGCAGTAAAAGTATGTGCATTAATGGGAGTAGCAGCATGACTTATCAGCGGTTTAATAATTCATAGCATGTTAAAGTTGGCTGTACAGAAGTGTACTTATAGTTTTTCAAGCTGCAGTTGGTGAGTACGCAATTGATAAGGCGTTAAGAATAAACCCAACCAACCCACAGGTTAACAATCATATCAATGCGGTTCCCAATTCGTTCCGAAACAAAAGTTTTTTTTTATGTGATAGACTAGACGCTAGAGGCTTAGGGCAAGCCCCTTTGTACTGTTCGGCAATCTATTTTTTTGGTATAGAATGTCGAGCAGCAGCTCTAGCCGGAAGATATAGAGTAGAAAGAGATAGAAGTAGGAAGGAGCTGCCAAAACCTAGCCGCGATATATTTTATTCCAACCATTTCGCGACTCTGGCATCGGGGCATTTGAGAAACAATTCGCTGGAGTGTTATGCCTCGTGAAACGAGTTGAATCTCATCAGCCAACCGATGACATGCGCTTGGGACAACGTTAATATAAGCCATATCATACCAGCAAATATTAACAAGACATATGGTTTACCACTAGAACTTAAATTATTCGTAGGAGCCAAAGTTATGTTACGTGATAATGTTGACGTCTCAACAGGGCTGGCGTTTGGCTTTTTTTGGGCCCGGTGCAGTATGCCATAAAGCGCCCCATCAGCTGCTCATTTCTTGATCGGGGAGAAGGCTAATGGAAAAAAACACAAATACTCTGTAGTGTTCTTATGATATATGTATGAAAATGAAGGGTCGAGAACACTTTTAATTTTTTTTTTCAAAATTTTAAATTTTTTTTATAATCCTAATTTCTGAAATTGCGCCCGGTGCAAGTGCACCATTTGCACTTATGGAAGCGCCGCCTCTGCATCTCGAAAGAGTTGGTGAACGGCTCTATCGGCTACATCACAGAGATTATATGGCCTCAGTTTCGTCGAACGCAAATGTATGAAACAGACAAAACATGGGGCTCATAAAAACCTGTCTAACTCTTGTATAATTAAATAAGGGCGACTTGTCTAGAAAAATGTGTTTTCAAGCCCACCAAAAATATATTTCAAACGCGCCCCATGTTTATATTTTAGTCTGTTAAAAGTCGTAGAATATTACTTAATCCGTTGACGTAGCCAGACAAAATGCCCCTTGGCATACGACATGAGAAACAGCACAGCTACTATTGCACCATTTCTTACTAGACGTCAGAATCTCAAGTTTGTTTAACACTTAATAGTTTTTTTTACCTATTTTTTTTTTATTTATTAATAAAATAGATATTATCAAGAAAAAGTCCTTCACATTCAAAATTTTCATTGAAATTTTATTAAAGAATTTTGAAAGATTAAAATAAATTTTTATTAAAAAAATTTCAAGTGAGTATCTCTTATCAATATGTGTTTTGCTGAAAAAAATTCAAGGCTACATAAAATTAGATAAAGAAGCTAGGCTATTCGGAAAACAACATGACCGGAAATTTTTAATATCTAAGATATGTAAACGTAGAAAAAAAACGCAATTGTAGACATTAATTATCTCGGAGCTCTTGATTAAATTTGATCAAGATTTTTGTGGATTTACCCCTTTAACCTCAATACAGAACGTGTTGTAAGTTTTACAAGCCCATAATTTTCTTATCTTAATCAAATAGCACACGGCGTCAACATCATCACACATTTTATATCACAAATAGCAAGAGTCAACAAGCAAGCGTTGCTGAGTGTGTTGATCCACACCATCCGTCCGTTCGTCCGTCAATCCATCCATCCATCCATCCAACGGTGGTGGCTTGTTACACAAATAATAGAATAGAAAAAAAAACGAAGAAGTCACCAAACCAACTGTCTAACAAGACGCTAACAAGGTGTCATAACGACTTTTCAATTTCCATATGCTTGGGGCTTGAGGCTCTTAATTCACACCTTTTCCTTCTACACAAGCCATATATAAGTATAGACTGATAGATGGCCACTTATGGAGTCTCATAAATGTCAACAGGGAAACCTCCTCTCTGTTGTCTTTTTTGATCATCAAGTTTAGTAGAACCTGATTTAGGTGGCGATCTCTTCCTCGTGTGGACAACATCGAGATTGGCCTCATCGTCACCTTGTCATAAAAGAGATGATGATCGTTCTTATAACACGATAAGATCCTGCCTACTCAACTCCTGAATTGTGTTACATGATCCTTGTCTTGTGTCTTTTTGGATATGAAAGGGTGTCCATCCTTTTTCCTTTTCAAAAATCGTATATGATCAAGGAGGACATAACGAGTTCCCTCTGTTCTTTTGCCTTCTTGATCCTTTGGCTGGTCGAGGCTCGTTAGTAGTTCATAAAAATGCTATAAAAGAGAAGAAGACCAGTCTCCTCAGATTAAGGACGGCCGAGGAATATAATGGACGAATTTTTTGGTGGTGTACCATGAAATTTCTTGTTGGGGTTTTGATCTAAGTGGACCATGTGAAATTTTTTGGCTTCTCTTCTTTTATTCTCAAGTGTTAATTTCTTGATGGGCATTTGATTGGCAGGACAATGAAAGGAGTGAATTTGGCAGAAGAATGTAAGAAGAATGTGACCCTAACCAAAATTTGAATAACTTGAATTCAATTTTTATTCAATGCGTTGTTGATTTTGATTATTCAATTTTTAACTTGTATTTCTTGTATAGGTTTTTGTTATATTTGTGTATCTTAAGTAATCTTCTATGCACAGCTCTAGAGACAGCAGTATTTCATCAGATATACTGCCGATCATTTTTTTCAAATCCTCGTCCCACGACTGCTTGACTGCTAACCTCTACTTCCTGTACTAACGTAGCCTGTCTGTCTTGCCCTTGGACAGCCATGATGTTTGTTGTGGATCAGTCTTGTAGAAGTATGTCAATGTTCATTGTTATTAATGCAATTTCCGTGTCCCATGAATCCGTAAGTATTGATCTGACTGTTATTTGATACTAGCAAAAACTTCACGACAATAGAGGAAATCAACAGGATACACTATGAGGACAATTGGATTTGTAAGTTCTGATCACAAGCTCGTTATTTGCTACCTTAATATACCCCAGATACTGATTTTCAATGGGATTGGAACACAATTGGCAAATTCGTCGGCCATATTAGCGCGGCCATTTTGAATTTATTAGCTCTGATTATAAATTCATTATTTTCTACCTGAAAAGCCCCCAGATACCGATTTTCATAGAAATCGGAACACAATTGACAAATTCATATTGAGATGGCCATTTTAAATTTCGGCGGCCATTTTGAATTTCGACGCACCTTCATGAGAAATTTCGAAGTTCTGCGATAACTGGTGCGCCCTCTATAGCAGAAAAAAATACGGATACGCGCATGCATACACCAGGCCTTCCAATTAGCTGGCTACCATCGTTGATTGCATATTCCGGGGGCTCCAAGGACATTACCTGCATCAACCCTACCAGGTCTTGGCTAAACCAACTTAAGAATAATCAGAAATGTCCAAATTTTGTATGGCTGCCAGCTGGTGGCTACAACTCACCATTAGTACAACCAGTGCTGGTAGCCAGCTAAGTTGAAACCCCGCTTAAAGACGACGTTGCAGAGCGGTTGGAGTTGCGCCTCCGGCAAAGGCCCCAAAAAGAGAATGGTGAAGAAGCCACAATGAAAATATGAAAAACAGCCAGGGAGAGCGCCCAGTGAAACGAGAGCGAGTCCCTAGAAGAGGGAAAACGGCCAGAAAAAGGGATTTTCTAAAGTAGAGCGGAAAAAGAAGCTAAAAAGTAGCAAAATCAGAAAAAGAAGCCACCCAAGAGCAACATATCTTCAATGACTTTATCGTCTATGTTTCGTGCATATTGTTCGATGGTAGCTATTCATGAAGGTGTATATGGTGTTGTTCTTCTTGAAAATGCTGTTTATGAATTCCGATGCCTATGTTCTTTATATTAGTCTTAGTGTTGTGTTCGTTTGGTCTATCAGTTCGTTTGGGACTACGTTGAAGAACAGTGTTGGTCGTTAATCGAAATAAAGTTTAGCGTATTTGAAATCGAAGAGTATAAAGTCGATCATTGGAATCCATTCATTTGATTATCCAGGCATAGGGTATACGATTGGTTAAAGCAGCTTCTACTTGGTCTTAACTTTGCTTATTTATTTGCCTCTGATTCAAAATGGGCTATTTATACTATGAAATCCTACAAATAGAATTCAGGAATTTCTTCAGAAAAAGTTGATGCAACCATTTCAGTGATTCGATATAATCGATAGTGAGTCGATATCGCTTTTGGAAGATATCAATGGATTCTCCAATCTAAACGACACGCGACACAGTCATTTTTAAGCAATTCGAGGGGTCTGACTCGTGAATTATATGTGGATTTGTATTTATTGAAATCTGATTGTTTACATTATCATTTATAGAAAAATGTGCTTCCTTCTTCAGTTCAATAGTTCTTTCAAAACCAAGGTCTTCTTCAATTAAACTGAAGCACCTTCTTGGACATATGCACCAATTGTTTCATTGAAGAAATTTTTAATATCACCTTTATCGTATATGGAAACAAGTCCAAATGTTTACGGAAAGTTCGTCACAAAGAGTCTCATAACAATGGCCATATTTTTGAGTATTGGCACGAAGTTTTTGGGCGTTTTCTACAACAATATCCATCTTCAAATTTTGCATATTTCACTGTGTTTATCCCAAAACGAATGTCAAGCGTCAACCCATTAAAACAATACCTGTGCCAAAATAAACAACAACATGACGAAATAGTATCTATAGCTTTACGTAGAATACCCACACGGTATTTTTCTATTTAATTTAATGCCGGGAAAAATGTCTCTTTACTTCGATTTATATTTTATATTTATATTTTTTATAACAAATTTTTCGAGGACATTTAGAAATTATTGTGAGTAATGAAAATTATTTTTGGTGATAAATTTGGCGCGTGTATAAGCTTTAATTCTTGCCGTAAAAATTGTGTTTTTATTTAATTCGTGTGTTTTTTGTTTTGCTTTTAAAGTGTTTTTCTTGTGAATTTTATTTTTAATAAAGCAATTTTACTATGCAATACACATTCACTAGAATTTATTTAACGTAGGCGTATTTTCAACAACTTTAATTTATTTAAAAACATAAAACGTTTTTTTCTTATTTCTTATGAGAATATTTTCTTCTTTATGTTTAAAAAAATAAAAATTGCCTTTATTACTATATTTATTAATTACGTTTACTGCACTTTTTATGAAGCATGTTTTTGTGGTATTTCACATTTTCGTAGTTTTTATTAGACTAAAACCACAAAAATAAAATTTATCGATTCATACACGTTGCCAAATTTTACTTAAATCAAAAATTCTCTTTCTTTTAATTAAAAATAAAAAAACAAAAAAACACAAAATATCGTCACAAAAAATATTTCCTTCGTCTATTTTCATCACGTGAAAAACGGTGTAAAAATTTTTGGCAATGAACATTATTTGGGTTGAAGAGGAAAAGTTCGTTGTTTTCGCTGATGGAGGAAAGAATACAAGGATACAAACACGTTTTTTGTTTTATTTTTTATTATTAATAACTTTGTATTGAATAATTTATATTCATTATGTTTTTTGGTTCATTATTGTCTGACATTTTTAATTTGTTATATTTAAGATTGTTTTTCATGTGAAAAGCCAGACATTTGTTTGAAACGCTTTCCATTGAAAAAAGGATTATGGTAAAATTGAAAAATTAATAAAGATGTCTTTGATAAATTTGTTCGATGATGAGTGAGAGTTTCATGCTTGTTTGATTGTTAGAAACATGTGTAATAATATTTTGTTCTGTCTAATTTTTGAACGTGTTTAAAATAATTTTGTTTGAGCCAGTAATTTTTAAAAATTGGTCACTGGTCGGTCAGTGAACTATTTGGACTCGAGGCCATCATATTTAGTGTTTTATTTTGAGAAAAATTCTGCCCAATAGTGCTTGTTGTGTATCGTGGGCGGATATATTTCTGGGAGGGGCACAAGGGGAAAATGTTTAATAATGCCCCAGCTTCCCGGACTTCAGTTCAATCATGTTCAGTTCAATCTACATAAGTGGCTTCACCGGCTAAAGGCCAGTTTATGTGCAGTTCGTTCTTGAAATTGTGGTTACTTTTTCGCCAAAAGTAAGAAGAAGAAGAAATGTAAAAGCCCACTGGAATAGCTTCCACTATTCCAGTTGATGACTCTCTTTTGAGCACGCTTTGACGTTCAACTTCAGTTCGAGTCCAGTTGGTTTGTTTTAACCTCAGTTGAATATGTGATCGCCAATATACTCGAACCTTAGCAGTTCGGCCGGTGAAACCGGGGTATTAGTGAATTTGAAAAAGGTTAGATTATTAGTTTGAAATCTGAAAGAATTGGTGTTAGGGAAATGAGTTGAGTAAAGTTTTAAAAATGGATAGAGCACAGTAAATAACAGCTTGATATATGAAGTAACTCTATTACTAGCTTTAATGTTCATTGATCATACTTTACTCTACTATGGATCTACTTAGTCGAAGTTGGGGTTTCTAAACTCATTTGAAAGGGCTTCCTTTTGTTGGTACGGTAATTGTCATAGGTGTTTGGTAGAATGTTGAATATTCTTAGTTCGATTAAATTTAAATTCTTCAGAATCTGTTAAAGGAGATAAAAAACGTCAATTCCCGAGTAGAATTTAAAGGAGACATGCCTCGTGCAGCGTGTGGGCTCCTTTTGGCAAATGAGGGCATGCCTAAAAACCGATTTCCCTGTAGATTCTTCATGAGGATCTCATGAGGCAAATGAGGGGCAAGCTTTTCAGGCTTTTTCTTAGATTCCTCATGAGCACCAAACAAAAAAATCAGAGCAGCCTTAGACATGATTAGCACTCAGTGGGAGGACCGCTTGGTCAGTGTTACAGTGCTAAGTAAGGACAATCTGAAGAAAGCCATGCTTTTCGTTTTTTTGGATTAGGTAGATTTGGTGCAAAAGGAAATATTGTCGGAGAAAGGAAGGAGTTTGAGAGGAGTCTTTATGATATTCAATATAAAATTGTATTCGAAAATAGACCTCCTTCCTTCCTGCCCTTGATGCTGCTGCTATTCTTTGCAATATATCCGTACTCCCAGCATTGGCATCTGTCCGCTCGCTTATCCCAATGCAAATCTTTTCTGCTTCTGGCGTTTTCCACATATTTATGATTTTCGTCTGTGTGCCACCATATACTTTCCTCAGCTGCAAGTTTTGCTCATTGCACTTGCAGGAGGACCAGCTGTTTCTATGCAGTTGGAGATGCTCTCGTGTTTCTTTGGAAGTTACCTCGTCCAGGTCCCTGATCTCGATCATCGATCTGGTTGATGCTTGATCTAAACAAGCTGATTCTCCTAGGGAGCTTTTGATCATTTTCTGGGAGTGTGGTGCAGTGGGCGTGTTCTCTGACAGTTTTTCATCTCTCCTTTATAACGGTTTTTCATTTATCTTTCTTGGTGGCTATTCCCGAAATAGCGCCTCCTCCCCTTCACTAAGGAGCTTGTGAGCTTCCGGTGTTCTTAAGGCCTCCTCCGAGACAGCTTTGCAGCTGCTGCGACTTCCCTTTATGGATCAAACTCTCAATGACAAGCACGTGTCTCAAAAGCTTGTGACTTAT
Source organism: Thereva unica (assembly GCA_949987705.1). NCBI lineage: Eukaryota > Metazoa > Arthropoda > Insecta > Diptera > Therevidae > Thereva > Thereva unica. The sequence goes on from OX465285.1 coordinate 14,569,090, forward strand.
GACTGGTCACAATTTAGAATAAGGCAGGGAAGCCGCGATAGATGAGATGCAATATCCTCCTCCTCCGTAATGGCCGATCTTAAATGGCAGTTTGATAAGCATTCCTTCTTCGTGGGTCTCACGGGGAAAATGCAAGATAAGAAGAAGGTGATTTTTAAGGCTGTCCTCGAGACCCACAGAACAGATAGGCAGGACCTTTTCGGTGCAATGCTGTCCACTTTCTAAAGCACCTCATATGGGCTCTTATGTAGCCAGGGCTTGGGTAGCGAACTTAATCGAAACCACCTTTCTCACGAAGGAAGCAGAACGTTGCTGATCTGTATGTCTACTGTTCTGGCTCTGGTGATAACCATTTCGAGGGTCACTTTGATGGCGCCTACACGAAGCAATACCGTTACAGCTTGTGTCGGTCTGGACTCAAAGGTCATGGAAAAGAGTCTCCAGGTTTAACTAAATCCATCGGAAAATAATTTGTGGGTGGATTATTTACCATGAAACTCTGAACAAAAAACATTTTGATTAGTTGCTGGTCGATCCACAACAATCACCACATCATCGAAAGAACTTTAATAGAAATTCAATCTAAAAAAAATGTCCCCACTAATATCCCTATAATTTTTCCCAGCCCCATTTTTTTTAAAACTAATTTTTCACGCTCACTACACTAATATCCTTTCGAACGTCAAGCGATATACGAACTAATCTCCTGCTGACAACAAGACAAATTACTTCATCAATTCTATAACGACCACAAACGCTTCGTGAGAAACTATATACGATGCCAAAACGGTCACCAAGTCTCTTGCTTCCTCCTTGGAACAAAAAAGTAGCACAGTCCTTTAGTGTATCCTATATCTAATGACTTCGAACAGGAACAATATATAAAAAAACGTGAACGTCTGTCCTGAAACTTATATTTGACAAATTAAGTCAGAATTTGTTTTTAAACTGGGGCAAAGATCCTTCGGATATCGAAAGGAAAGGGTTGACACAATTTTGACATCGTCACAAGCTGGAAAGTCGAAAGGATCAAACTGCAAAAAAAAATTAAACAAAAGGGATGATTCTTTTAAGGTGGTTGTAGCAGCATTTGTGGTTTGTCCTAGAGGTGAAAAAGGGTGCATGCATGCATTTCCTCCTATATGCAACAACAAAAAAATACAAACTTTGAGATGCAGTGTAAATGTGAGGTTATTAAAGAGGATTAAATCATCTGTGATTGATGTTTGGCCATTTGTAAGGATATATAGCCCCGCGTTGACCGAGAGAATCATCGGGGATGGGCTTAGTTTGTTTGTTTGGGTAACAACAGATTTCATCATCGATTGCCTTTCTTGTATGTAAAATAGGAATGACCTTTTTGATATGGCTACAAAGGTAAGATATGAAGGATTAGTCTTCAGCGTTGAGGTCGAAGAAAAGGATATTTTGTCAATTTTATGTACTTAGAGGTTTGTTTCGAACATACTGCAATGCCTTAAGGGAATCAATCCCATGGTTGTCCTGAGTGAAAGGGTCAAGATAAGGGTTGGAGAAATGCTTTAATTATAAAAAGAAAATAAACTTGTTTAACTTGTTTGTGTCCTTTTTACTAGGGTTAGGTTCCAAAGATTTTTGCTGAGTGTGAGGAGTATCCAAGTCGATAAGGAGTGTAGTATCCCCCTATTAGCAAAGGTTATACCTAATTTAGATAGTATATACCCAAATGTATATACAGCAATAGCACAGGTTAGAAGACTCCACCAAAACAACAAAACCCAAGGACTAACTCTGACTAATGGCTTGATATCAACAAGCGTCCAATTAGGCTCGCTTTTACTGGAGGTGCCTTAAGGCCGTTTCACTTCAAATTTCGAATCCCTCTAGGCTTAAAAGCTTCTTAGGGAATTATGAAGTTGCGTCACCATCACCACCAACTTTTCCAGCGAATTTTCAAATTATAAACGCGGAAACTTTCCACGGTTGATTGGGCCTCACATCACCGTCGTCGTCGTAGTCGCCTCTAATGGCATGGAAAAGGTTTAATTTTCCGGGGGCAATTTCTGACAGTTTTGTTTGTTCCGGTTTGCACACTTCTAATGCGTGTGTCGGCTCCAGTTAATCACAGTCTACCGATTCAGGCTACGCCAGAGACCAGTGGATATCCTATGATGACTGGAAAATTGTTTCATGTTTTACGCTTCTCTTTCCGCCAGGTATAGGTTAATATCGTGCCCTTCGGACCGGCCTTCCCCACACCTCGCGTTATGCCCTAGTTATGCCATCGTTTTATGGCGCTCTTTTTTATTCCTATTCAATATTTGAATATTTCTACTCGAGTGATTTCTCTTCTTGCGTTCTCTACCTTGAAAACCTTGGGCAGTTTTGTAACAGCATTCACCTGGAAAAAATGTTCATACTTCCTTTTCTTCTAACTACTATGTTCGTTCATAAGTGCATCATAGTTTTGTGTCGTATGGCATCATACACAATTTTTGATAATTTGAAGGTCCTTCCATTATCGTGTGGTATTTCAATACACCAAACAGACATAAGGGCACCAAACACAAGTAGTATGAGTTATTACGTGTACCATAAAAGGACGTGCCTGTTCAGGTGAAACAATGTTTGTTTGTCTTCTTCTGTTCGGGTGTGCTTCTGACCCTTATATATGTGGATAGCATGTTGTCAATTTTTATGTTATTCCCTGTCTAGATGCAAATTTATTACATCCTGCATGTGGCACTCGAGTGAAAGGACAAAAATAAGAAGGAAAATTATGGCCTCATTAGTTTGTCAGTGTTATCTTGGGGAAAACGCTTACACGCACACTTAAAGATGTTTCCGTTTTTGGTGGAAGATTTTTATTATTATAAGAAGGTTTGGTTGTGAAAAGGGCTCATTAGTAAGTATTGTTAAAAAAAAATAAAAATGGGAAGAGGGTTTTTGGGAGAGAATATGTGTACTTTAAGAAGCATTTAAAAAAATAAGGAAGATTTTTCGGAAAATCAAGAGATTTTTAAACTTGTTCATTGGTTTAATGGCGAAGGGTTTGTTTTTGCGCATGAGTGAAGAAGCCCTTTTAGTTTGGTGATTTTTTTTAATATTGTATCATTTTCTAATAAAAATTTGATTTATAAAAAAGTTTCTTCATAGATAGAGGCCGCACCACAAAAGAAGGGAATCCAAAAATGGCTGGTTTCCATGCGCAGGGAAAGTCTCAAATTCGCATAAGCTAGCAACGTCACTCTGTTTGTTTAAATACGCAAATTACCGGCTCATTTATATTTTCAATCAGAATTCCAGATGCTGGCTCATTTCCCTTCTTTTATGGTGCGGACTCTAACACATGTTTTTGTTTGTAAATACTCCACATACCATACTTTTTTAGTTGAATTATTATTTTATCGAGTTTGAAGTCAATTTAATCAATGAGATCACGGAGAAAACGGTACTGATGCTTTTCTTCAACAGAACTAAAATATCCACCTTTAGTTCTTGTGCACATGGTGCGCTGGATGTATACGGCAGTTATTAGACCAGAGTTGAAACATCGTATGGAGGCCCGATCTTGCCTAAGAAAAAATAATAGATTTAAACTGAGGCAACCATAAAGAATGGCTTGCTTCAGAATAATGGGAAACATTTGTACAACCCAGACGAAAGAACTCAATGTAATACTCGGCCTGCTGCCAATTGATTTATACATGAAGCGGCAAGCGACCTGCAGAAGATTTTGTAAAAAGCCTTTTTGCTGCTCTGGAAAATTCAGCGTTAAGGAGCCTACCCACATAACCGAAGCATACCGAAGCAAAAATAAAAATGGCCTTACAACGGGCGAACATCGCCCACTTGGCCTTTTAACGGGCGTATGATGGCTCTAAAAGTATATCTGAATGTCGCAGATCTCTTAACGAAATGGCTCAGCAGCTCAGGACCCTCCGCTTGGTCACCGAAATATAGAAGGAAATTATATAGCTGAAGAACTGGCTGGGAGAGGTACGATGTATCCTCTGTCACTGCCCAGCAGGAGACTTGCCACATTTGTTGAGCCCTTTCTAAGCACGCTTGCGAAAATCTCGAAGATAGGGATCCCGCAACTATGGGGTGGGTATATAGGTGTGTGTGTATACGGCCGTTTAGTCTTTTTAATTACATTGTGATGCTCGGCATATGGCCGAGGACTATCTTTCAATCATGGTCGGGGTTCGCGGATCTAGCAGTGAATTTATTGACAATCCGGTTATGGCACGCTGTGGTGTTGGCCTGTGGCGGAATGGTCTAGTTGGACTTGTTTCATATTAATTTATAGAAGGAATATTTTTTTTGCAAGGGTTGATACGGTTATGGTCATGGAATGATACGTTGGAGTGGACAGACTTCGTTAAGGTAAAACCACAATATATAGGTTTTCTTGCTTGAGTGACCTTTTCAGATTTTGTATGTGAAAACTATGTTGTAGGCGCTTGGGCTTATGGTTTTGCCTCATAAAAAGACATTGGTTTATTTAATTTGATACAGCAAAAAATACTTTGGGGTTGCACATTAACCGAACACTGTAGTAGGACCTCGCTATCAGAGACCAATCCAGTCTTCCAGAATATTCAGATTCAGAATGCGAAAATGTTTAACCCGGCAAGCACCATGACGTTATTCGGTACACAAACGGACCCAAATCAGAGTCGGATGCATGGGCTTCTTATTATTGTTTAATTTCCAAAAATGCCTCTAGCCTAACTTCGCTAGCGTTCTTCAGGCAAAACTTTTAGCAATGTTGCAAGCCAGTCAAGCAGTCATACTGCATTAACCGGGCATTAGAGTAATCATGTTATCGGATAGACAAGCAGCCAGCCGAGTAAAAATGATTCAGTTGGTGAATTTTTTTAAAAACATTCATGCCCTCGCAACTAGTACGATTCCTCTACAGGCACACAAATCTTAAAATGAGCCCGACATAGAAGTATGCAAGCTTCCCCTACAGACTTCAAAATCTAAAAATGTGTCTGAAAGAGATATGCGCGCCTCTGTAACAGATCGACTGCCATTTTCCCAAGCGGTCCCCCAACTAAGTACTAGCCACTTCCAGTGCTGTTTGACCTACGTAATCGAACGGCAGTGTATTAAGTATGCAAAATGGCAACTGTTAAGGTCACTAAGGTAGTTGCTCGTTATGTTGATCCTGCACAATTTTTGAAAGCTCCAATTTTGCTCCCTTTGGTCTAGAAAAAGTGTGAATGGGATATTCCGACCGTCTTTTATTGATACGGGCTTGAAGCGGGCTGCGTTTGGAAAAGTAGAATTTTTACTCAGGTGTACCGTGTCTCTTTTGCGTGTCACACAGGCTGTGGGTGTCTAAGAACGGCTAAGAACGGGCGATTCTCATTATTTCTAAGACGTACTCGGCCTGATTTGGATGCCATACAGGCGTTTTGGCTCTGTGGCTATTTTAGGCTAAGAATGGGTGTCTTGTTCTACTCGGGCATCAAAGAGGGGTGATTTAGAAATGACTGACTTCATTTAAACTGTAGCCTAGTTTACTGCCTCTTCTCATGCAAACGGTTTTTATGCATGCGGCAACAAAACGGTACACCTCAGGCCCATTTGTATAATAGCTTCCGCCTCGGCTGGGAGTGCCGCTCTTTTTTACATACCTTGAAACCAATTAATAGATTTTTTCATCGTTGTTCAAAAAACCCACAAATCGTTTGTATTTCACTTGCATCTAATAAATCTCCTTTCAATAATCCAATACGACATATATCCTCCCAGCAGCTTTCACTTTCAGACAGGAAACAAATATTCAGAGATAAAAATCCTTTCAAACACGTTCATACCCTCCTCTCTAAAAATTCAATTCAAAACATCCATAAACACTAATCAAAAGATACTGATACTACAATTTTCATAATTTTATATGTCCATTTCGATGGCATAATAAAAAGATACGTTGACCACCCATCGTGAATAAGAACGTTGCTTCCAGAGGACACCGTTGTATGTAGATGGCAAAACTTGAGCACTTGAAGGAAGGGGTCAAAGAACAAGAAGAAGGGAATTTCCTTACAAAAGGACCTCAACTAAAAAAAAGTGTACCTGAAGTCTGATGATCTAGGATTATATGAAAGGCGTGTTTTACCACTTCAGACATTTTTATGTTAGACCCAGAAAGAATGTGTGCGCGATGCGATGGTCACAAAAGAAATGATCCATTTGGAGAAATATATACATACATATATGGTAGGGTGAAGCGTTTTTTTGCGTTGTTGGTTTAGATTCGATAAACTGGTCATAAAAGTGTCGTAAAAATGGGATAACCACGAGTCGTTCTTATTATGGATTGTTGAAAACGAGTTTCAGTGAAGATTTGTGAGGATATTAGTTATAGCCGTAACGATTCAACTGCTCAATAAAGATTTGGTCTATAGTTGATCTAAACAAAGTTTTCGAGTAACAATAAAAGACTTACTTTAGAAACAAACGTTCGACAAATTAATTTTGCTACCATTTGTTCATATGTATAGTTTGACTAGTTTTGGAAGAGAGAAAAAGGGAGATTTTAAGGTAGTGGCGAAAGGTAGGTAGTAGTCGTAAAATTCGTACTTTTTCGGGCTGGTTTCGGTTGGCGCATAAACGGAAATGATATGGGTCTTGATCGATGGTTATAAACGCCAAACGCTCGGATATCAGTTGGAGTGTGATAACGTTCAACGATAAACTTCAAGAGACGCTGGATACGATACCTCGAACCGAAGATCGAAGCGGTTGGGAAGGAAGGATGGGCAAATTCGGACACGGAGAAATAAATGACAACGGCTTACCTAAGTTAGCGTTTGCCACAGGGTAGTTTTGGGTAGTATTAACAAGAGCTTGATGTTGCGCCATTATTTTTTTATGTGACAGTGGCTCGGGAATCTGCCTTTGTACTACCGGTCCGTCATGTCGTTGGTCACGTTGAAGTGCTAGTAGCAAGCTTAGTTTGAAGGGTATGGAGAGCGATCAAGGATCTGGCGATGAACCCTACATTTTAACCTTTGGATGTTGTAGGAGTTCGGAAATGTGACAGTCTAAGCTTAGGTGCCATCCTTTGTACTACTAGTCCGTCATGTCGTAAACGTCATGGTGCAATGTCTAGTAGTAAGCTTAGCTCGAAGGATAGAGAGAAAGATAGGATAGATTAGGGAGAGTCAGGTGGGTGTTGGACGAGATGGTGGTGAATCTTGCGCTTGAACTCTTGGGTGTTGTATGAGTTCGGGAATATTGACTGAGGTAAGTTATTACACAGTCGAGTTGTTCTTGTTATAAACGAATTTTTATATCGGAGTGTGCGCGAAGATAAGGGCTGTAGACTATAAGGGTGAGCCGAGCGGGCAAGTCTTGTGTTGCGGGAGAAATGTTGCCGTGGAGGCATGAGGTTACTTATTTCGGCGGAGCAATCGTTGTGGTAAAATCGGTAAAATTTTGCAAGGCTGCTACATTCCTACGGTGGCTGGGTCTGTAGGAAAGAGAAAATGAGCCTAGTTAGCCAATCTAGTATTGGGGGTAGAAGTCTGCCGGGGAATAGGAGAGTTTTTATTTTGGTGGAGATTTTATTTCGTCAAGGTTGCAAGATTCGTACCGTGGCTTAAGGGTTTGCCTTCAAAAGTGAAGACTTTTTTTATATTCAATCGAATACGCTACCAGAAAAATATGCAAATAGCTTTACCTAATGAAAGAAAGTACATTTTGATGTAAGCCTTACACAGAAGAGAATAAAAATTTCCTTCTACATCTAATTCTTCCATTAAATATTTCATCGTTTTTGTTTCGTTTTTATCAAGCTGTTTTTAAGTGTGCCTCGTCCCTCCTTTTGCACGCCTTACAACAAAATTATTTCATTTCAATAATCTTCATTAAAACTCCATCAATTTCCAATATCAAACCTATACACCTGTTTCGTGTACAACCGTTATCATCATGGTACAATTCAGTGACATTTTTTTTCTGATGTGAATTACATAACTCCTCTTCAATTTGTTTGTTCAATAACTGAAACGACAACGCACAAAATTACCATAAAAAATAATACCAATTACCTCTCTTAACCTTGTGCATCATTAGGCTCACAGAACTCATGCCAAATGACTGCCTGCGATTGAAGGTATTCGATATCCATCTAAGAATAATTCCGCACAGGTAAAAAGAGACAAAACAGAAGAAAAACGGAACGCTTACGTCATAAGTCGCAAGCCATTCGACTTTTTGCCTTGTTTTATAGCCTCCTCCGCCAGCTACTACATGGCATATTCGCAGCGCAGTGCCACTATGAAAGCATAAGGTATAAGGCATAACACATAAAGCATAAGGCATAAGGCATAAAACATAAAAAGCCCCTCAAGTAATATAACCACCTCAACATGAAATCTTCTACATCTCTTCTTCTAACATGGAAAAAGTTCCCAAAAAAACCGAGGAGCTTCTGGGCTTGAGAAAAAGTTTGCACAAAAGAAGCAAAAAGAAAATAATAAAAAAGAATGAATAAAAGTAAACAACACGCCGACAACAACAACTTGATTTCTTCCAAGCATGTGATGTCATTCCTTGCGAAAGTTCAAGGTCTTGATGTTTTTACCTTAAGACGTTGTTGTATGTAGCCTCCCCCGTCGTGCCGTGCGATTTAAGGCTTGAGAAGCACTTAGTTTTAGTATTTTCGGGCCGCACGGACGCCTTTTAAATAGAACAAGACCATTCCTTTTATGTGCTGGAGCGCGGACTGAAGCCGTACTAGACCAGGTAATTAAATCCAATTTATAGGCTCGAGTGAGCCGAGACCAGGTTTTGAGTTATTAAAAGTGCTCCGGGTCTTAAGAGAATGTTGTAAAAAAACGAACGCGAGTTTATCTTTGCATAAATACGCAGTGGTCCCACTGTCTTCGAGACTTTGCATAGTCCCAAAACTAGTTCTTCCGGTCTCCAGAGCACCACTTACTCGCTCTGAAAGTGGTCGCCTGTCCTTTCAACGTTGCGTCACTTTTCTTTCCATTCCGGCTAGATCGTCTCAATACATGTGTCGGCCCAAAAACTCCTTTCTTCAACAGTCTTTCTTCAACACTCTACAAAATCAAGATTAGACAGAGCACTGCAGCAGCCGTGCTAAAAGCTAAAAAAACACGACCAATTACAACCGCCCTGCACTAAATGCAGCAGAAAAGTGGAAATCCTGGAGTGCGGTGCATCACCTACGCAAGGTGCTCGCGAGATGTGTGGAGACACCTTTATGAGCGTGAGCACGTCGCCGTAAATTGGGTTACAGACACCAGACACAAGCCGTGCTGCAGCAGACACCTTGAACGTAGATTTTGTGAAGAGCCTCCTCAATATACATAATATCGTCGTGGATGTGGATGGTGGATGCAACGAAAAAAGGTGTGTGCATTCGCCCGAATGATGGGAGTTGAGGTGATAATGTTGATATGCTTTTGGAGAGTGGTGGCGGACTGCTTCTATAGTATACCTGGTGGTGGTTGGTTTGGTTAGTCAGCGCCAGAAGAGTGTAGGAACGTGTGCCGATTTTGTTGTGGTCTTTTTGTGGTTGGTGCCTTCGGGGTGTTGTTGTTGGTAGTTTTGATTTATGAATCGTTAAGTATGCAAAGAAGGAAGATCTGTAATAAGTTGTGAATTTTATGTTTTATCGTTTTGCAGAGTGAGAGAATTGCGGGTTTTGTGGATGATAACTTTGGTTTAATGAATATTTATAACGTTATGTGTTCGAAAAGCCCTGCAGCTACAGTATTATTGGAAAATTTTAATTTAATGAAGCTGTCGACTTGAGGTTATATTGGTAAAATAGTAGACAAGAAAAAGGAGAGTTGTCTAGCCGGGAGAAATGAAATAACCTATGGGTGAAAGACCAAACTCCCGGGCAGATTCGAATCATCAACCTCTGGGATGGTAGTCAAACGCTTATACCCCTAGGCTACTAAGGCCGCCATTTATTGAAGGAGAGAAACATGATTTATGATTGTTGAAGATTGTTGATTCAATCATGGTTGAATTTGATAATATCAGACAGAAACTTTTCTTTGAAGCTATTGTTTAGGCAAGTTCTTTGCAATATTCTTCTACAAAACAGAGGTATAAGCAGTGGCGGTTCCTCTTTGGAAGCAAAGGAAGCACTGCTTCCTTTGACCAAATGGGCAACTTCCTAAAAAAATAAATTTAAATACTTATATCAAGATTAATCACAAGAAAAATCTTAATATATTTCCTGCTCTGGAAACACTAAAGCCACGGTCATGAGCTGACGTCAATGAGCGGCAGATTGACAATACTAAAGTGCCGCTCTCTGCTAATTCGAAATTTTAAATTTTTCTGGTGCCGCTCTTTTCGTGGCCGAAGCCTTACACAACATGGAGAAGCTGTAATATCTCCAGCTTATTTGGCCCAGAAAATCAATGTGAAACCTCCAACACATTCACTTTAATGGAACTAACACTCACGCAAAGGTTTGCGTTGATACAGTACCTTCAGAAGCTGAGCTAAACGCAGCTTCTTCGGAACCCAACAGCGGGATAAAACAAGAGAAATTTTCTGTATACACTATATTCTCTTCATTTTCTGCTAATCGGTTCTGCCCAGCAAACCACATGTAATGCATAGAACAAAGAAATGCATTCGCCGTACATTACAAGTAAGCTATTTGAAAGCTATCAATCAGCGACTGCTTACAAGTGCCTTACAAATACATTACAAGCAATGTATTAAATTATGTTTGGATTCTGGGGATTCATACTCGTATGAATATATCAAATCAGGCAGTAGCACCGTTATCTTTTCGAGGCACTTTCCGCCGCTAGCAGAAAATTTTTGCTCATTTGTAAGCGTTTGCACCAAGTGCCGTGCGCATTTTATCCAGTATTGTATTTCAACTATAACGGGGTGAGTAAAGTATAATTATGTTTTATACTTTCTTTACCTAAGATTTAATACATAATATCAAATTGTGTAAAGATAATCTTTCGAGGCAGATAAATCAAATCGTTTAAAATCAATGCATTTCATCCTAGAGCATCCTTAATGCTATACAATACATTTTGTTAGCTTTATGAAATGTCTTTTGTAATGCATTTGCAACATTTATAAAATGTATTTGTAATTTATAATGTATGCATTACATATTTCTATATGAAATATATTGTTAATGCATTACAAGCAATGCATTTCATCCTAGGACATGCCTAATGTTTTTTAATGCATTCCGTATTACTTACAAAATGCTTTCTGTAATGCATTTCATTCATTTCTGAAATGTATTGTGAATTCATTTTGTATGCATTCGTGGTTTACTGGGTGGCTTCGAGCAATATTACATTTGCTCTTAAAATTTTGCTTCGAGACTTTGTTTTTGACTCTTCTTAAAATATGAATTTTCGTTTGTATATTGAGTCAAGAAAAAAGAGATCTAGGATAGGTGAAGTTCCTCTTTATATCTTGTTGATTCTAATTGGAAAACAGAGGGTTGTGTTGAATATAAAGCTGATAATTTTGTAGCTTCCATTATATTTTTTATGATTCTCTTTAAAGATGATTTAAAGGGATAGAGAATATTTTTATGAATTTTATGAGCACGGGTTGCCTGAGAGGTTTTTTTTGCAAGAAGAATGTATTGATTGTAAGCGTGGGTGTAGGGGGTGTATGCGAGGTATGCAGGGTGTTGTCAGTACTACTTTTTTTAGATTTTGACCCAAAATTATGGATTTGTATGAAAAATTAAATAAGATGAAAGTAGTATGTGCAGCAAAAGGTTTTTCAATGGCTTTTTCTTTGGAGGCTTTAATTATCCACAGAATCTGAAAAAAAGCGCAAAACGCCCACTACCAGCGAAAATATTTCGAAAAAAATAACGAAAAAATGCGATTAGATTTTTTTTACTTTTTGGAAGTTTAAACAAATTTTCTTGAAAATATAACTTTGGAACCAAAACACTAAAATTTAGCTGGCAGTTTTTTAAGTTTTTTTTTTTGAGGTTGTGTAGGTACAGATAAAAATTTCATATTGTAATCGCGGATAGCCAATATCATAACGAACGCCTCTATTTCTTTTGCTTTTTCCGGACCTACACATGTCGAGATATACGCATCTATAATTAGAAAGAAGGACCAAAATTATAAAATTTTTACATCGTTCACCTTGCGCATTGCTTCCCTTATCCTGAACCTTACGAACCGCCACTGGGTATAAGATCCAAAAATTTGATCCTAGGCGTAGATTTCTCAGAGCAAAAGGAAGAGATTTCTTGTTACTTACGTCCCAGATAGGACACGCTGCCATAAATGTACGTAAAGGTTTTCTCACGAGTGGAGTTCCATAATGGTGCGTTTTGATTGCCAATTGTGTCCACATTGTCTTCTTCTTCTTTTAGTGAGGTATTGGGTCCAAAAGTACCGCGGCTTCTCGGTAAGCCTATTGGACTACAGCCATATACTTCATATTTGTAAGCCAGGTCGCTTGAGCAGGTTCAGCAGTCTGCCTTGAGGCTGTTGCTTAAACTTGACTGTTCAAACTGCCACTGCCGTTGCACAAAGTAGTCCTACCATCGGTCTGTGGAGAAAGAGCTAACCAAAACGGAGATGCCGAATGTGTTCCGTGGAGCTCGACAATTCCATTCCGACCCTCCTTGCCTTGGCTTCTCAAACTTACCCGAGTAGACCGGTTCTCGTTCGAATGCGTAGGTCAAGCAGCATTGGACGCGGTAAGTACTTAGTACTTAGTTGGGGGACCATTTGGAAAAACGACACTCGCGTTTGGAATAGTCGATTACAAATACATTCCAATCTATAACAAAGTCGTGGATACCTCTTAAGGGCGCATTTTGAGATTTCCATGCTTTTAGCGGGAACGTGTGGAACGGGCATTTTTTCCGGCATATATATGTATGTTTATTTAGCGTACCGTGTCACGGTTCCGATGTTTTATTCACACTGCCTTTCAGGGAGAACCGCTTATTACAACGCAGTGCAGGCGACACAAGTAATGCACCAGACGCACGCTTCAGGACATTTGTGGATGGGCACAGAAATTGTGTGACCGAGTTTTTTTTAAATGAAAGAAAAGTTAATTGAGTTAGTTCAAAATAACTCAGTTAGGTGTACCAGAGAACAGCAGAGTGCTTTTATAACGTCTGGCAGAAATATGTACTATCATAGGGCATTTTGGAATTGAATTTGGTTCTGAGTCTAAGACAACGTCTTGACCCATAATTTTTCAAATAAGTAGAAAATGAAAATAGTAAATAAAAGAGGGCCTAGATGACTACCTGGAAGAACACCGGGTTTCATTCGATATTATTTGAGAGGAATCTTTGGAGTCTGATAACCTTTGTTCTCTGCAATTACACTGTGGTAGTTTACTCTATCAAAGGCCGTGTTGAAGTCAGTATAAACAGTATCAATTTGACCGCCGCTCTCCATAACACAGAGCAGAATAACAATGAAGACCATGAACTTTGAAGTGATCGAATGCCTTTTTCTGAAACCGTACTTTTCTGGGGATGATATGTTGCCAATGACCCTGCAGCTCAGTACACCAAGCTCTTATCATATGTCTTATCCGTTGGTGTAAGGTAGGATTTCTTCTACCCTGTAGGCAACTATGCTAATGGCAAGGATTTGTTCTAGGAAATAAAATATGTTTTAGCCCGCGTTGCAAAAAAACCAGGACCGCGCCCTTTCTTACTGTCAAGGTTATTATTATATCACCAAACGACAGAAACAAATTATTTATAAGAACTGAAGTAACAGAACGCGTATCAATTAAATCAGCGTGCATTGCGCAAGACATGTGGTATCGGAATTATTGCTGAACTGATAAGAAAACATGGTGCAAATTAAAAAACGTTCAAAACGAAACAGATTAATATTTTAAGTAGTAAAAATACTACTACCATACTACCATTTCTTTTCACGTAAAACTATTTTTAATCTATTTGCGAGTCCATCAAAGACAATAAAAATAAAATATGCTTACATACATATTAAGAAGAAACCTTAAAAAAGACTATAATTGCTTACTGCAACTTTGCAAGTCTCCTCTTACATGATTGTTTGTTAGACGAAGAAATATGCAAAACGAACTATTTCACCTTTAGTACCCTTTCAATAATAATAAAAACAAAACCACCTGAACTAAATCGCAGTCATTCCTCCATTCCGTATTTTCTCTATATTAAATCACTCCGCTTCACATAAGAATAGATTAAAAATACATTTCCGCCACTTAAAATTTCAAATGAGATCAAGGTCAACGATCGACGACGACTCATTAACAAAAACAAATCCCCTTAAGCTACACACGATTATAAACAATCGAAGAATGATAGCGTTCATTGCATAGAGTAAACAGTACAAACAGAAATAGCCACAGCCGAACAATATATTATTCCCTTGACGTTCTGTTTACTGGCACATGATGATCGCCCCACCAAAAACGATCTCGAGAATATCAACAGCAAAAAATCGCATTTTTGTAGCACATTCTATGGAAAGCTCAGTCGATTAAAGAACACACCCACCCCAAGCTAGAATTAAGTAGAATAAAAGCTCGTGGCTGATGCATTGTACAAAAGCTTTATCCTTGTGAAATGTCAAGATCACCAAACGTCACATTCTTCTACGGTTCGGAATAGTGAGGATCGGATCGTTTACACTGCATTTTCTATAGAAGCATTATTTATACGTTCAAGATCAAGAACGCCATTCTGTTCTGCAGTTGTGCGCGCGAGCGATCTGCGCGTCAGGCTTAAAAGTTCAACAAGTAAGCCACGAGCCACGTCGTAGTTGCACAATGTTCAGCGTTTTTCTTTACATCACCAGTTTTATAATTAGAATTTCGCTCATGCGCCTGCAAACAGTTTTTCGGGTTGTGTAAACCTCATTCCGTACCGCATAATCATCGCATAGTAAAAAACCCCGAATTGCTGCGACGGAATTTAATTGCGCCCAGGGCTGATTAGCATTGCACAGAGTCGATTTGGACGCCAATTACGGGAGGTGTGTTTCGATTCGATTCTTTATGGCCCGAAAGTTTCTTCAATTCGGCGGCATTCAAATTCGAGGTAGAGATACGAACCACGAACGAGGCTGGTCAGTCAGCTGATTAGCAGGTTGAGGCTGCGCAGTAAAATATATATGGAAATTTCAATACGAAAAATTCGGAGGCCGAACGCTTCTGTGGTGTAGAAATGCGTGGTGGTCTTCCGGTTACGGTATGGGGATATAATGACGCAGCTCTAATACCTAGAGGAACGGATGCACTGGAGGTGGAATACGCAATGGGTCGGCCGATGAAGACCTTTTTTGGGTGAGTGGTAACACCTGAACGGTTGAGGTTGTGGTTATGCCGCAGGGAAGGTGAATTTTAAGTAGCCTTTCAATGGTATATGGGATGAGGGGGCGGTACAGGTCTTAATTGGGTATGGGTTTCCTGAGTTATTGGGTTGTATGAAGAGTAGTGGTAGCCGCGGTGTAACGATGTAACTGTTCGGGTAGTAAAAGAGATTTGGATGGCGATTGTTTTTTGGATGATGGGAAAATAGAAAATGCTTAAAGTTAGGGTCAAGTAGATATTTGTATGGAATCATTTGATTTTGTTGATTGCCGTATCGCGTGAGAAAATTCTGTGGAAAAGTTTTCGAATAAACTTGGGGAATGGTCTTGAATATTTTTTTTTGTCAATTGAATATAAAAAGGTCGATCAAGCCCATGGCCGTTATAGAATTTTTTACTTAGATTCGCCAAATGAATGTGTTGCTAGGCGTCGATCTTTGTAGTCAGCTAAGAAGTTTAGGAATTGGACAAGCTTCACTGATATATAGCAATCAGTTGCAGTGGAATTCAACAGATCATTTGAAAAGGTTGCAGGACAATCGATATATCAGAAGAGTTATGGTGTGGAAACCAGAAGGAGAGCGGGTGGAGAGGTCGAGGAATACCAAGAATTTTTATTTGGCAGTTTTAGGCTGAATAGTCAACTAGCGGGCCGATCTATATTACATCGATTGATCAACTGCGATTATTACTTGATGATTCTGAACAGTCGTCACCTCAAACAACTGTGACTTTCAGCAAAGCAGTGGAATCCGATGCCTGTGATAATGACTCAGTCCCGGCTAATGCGGCGAGCTCCAATCATCGGTTAATGCTAAACTTGTGCGTTTGTCTAGGCCAAGGCGCGCACTGAAGTGGGGTTGCGGTGAAGGGGCGCTGGAATGGTGTGGTGGAGGGATGGTCACGGGGTGCCATCGAAGTGGTTTGATGTGAAAAAGGGACAAAAAAGAGCCTAAAAGAAACGTCGAAGGGTGGTAGAATATTCAATAAATAGGCGGACTCAAGTAAAAATAAAAACGGGCGAACACCGGCCGCTTGGCGTTTTAAGGGGCCTACGATGGCCGTAGGTTTTTTGAACATTTTTAGTAGGAGCACATATGGGCAAATAAACCCTGAACCTTGTCCAGAAGATTTAAATGGCCAAGAACTGAGCTGTTTACACGGTCATACGACAGGTCAAAAAAGAATCTCCACCAAATGAGTTGTTGAACGTGTTTTATGGGAACTTGATCATTTCGTTATGCACAACGGCCCTTTCGATTTATCCTGCTTAAAGATTATCGATGCACAAGAGGAAGAAGCTCACCAATCGTCGGTTTGTCGTCCTGCAAACAACCTGCTGATGCCTGGCACATGGTCGAGAACTATGTTTCAATGGAGGCCGGTGTTCGCCCGTTGTAGGTCAATTTGTTTTTTTTATTCGGGGATGAGTCGAGGAATCACCTTCAAGACGTCCTTATTTAGTAGGTTGTTGTTGTTTAAGAAAGAAATATTTGTTCAATCGACATTTCTTAATTAAGGCACATACTTCAGCACAAATAAATCAATATTTCATCAAAACCGTCATTCCCACATATAAAATTTACACTATCCTTTAACGCCTCTCCTCCATGACATTTCCTAAACGACATTTTCTAGGACACAAAAAAAATTTTTCCAACCATATATCAAGCCATTAAAGAAAATTGAGGTCGAAACTTACACAAAAAACCTAAGCAAAAAGGAAAAAAAATTGTGAAAAGCAACCATCCAACAAATTTCCACAAGCAATTGCCGCCGCTCAACTCCTCCACCTTCACCAACAATCTACTATGGCGGTGGGAAGTAGAAACCTTTAATTTTTAATAAGTTTCACTCGAGAGAGAGATCCTTTCTGCCAGGACGGACACACGTCAGGTGAACTCTGCTCTAAAATGTTTTGGCCCCATTTACTACTACTATGCTATATATAGAGGGAAGCCTTTTGACGCTCCATATGAACTGGCACGGATAGAAGAAGTAGGTAGGCAGAGTCTTCGTCGTCCATGCTCGAAGCTCTTTTATTCACTTGGATGTTGGGTGTCCAATATTCTTGGTACACTTTTGGAATTATTGATGATTCTCCAGTAGTTGTACTGCTGCTGGTGCTGCTGTGCTACACAACACGAAGGGAATACAAAATGAATGTTTGCTAGAATTATGGGAACGAACATATATAAGAATGCGTCCTCTACGACTATGGACTATGGATAGCCCGAATGAATCATTTAGTGGATGAAATTTAATGTTATTGGATGTAAACGTTTTCTCTTTTGTATTCAGCATCGTGAATCACTTTGAACTGGTTCAACTCCTGTCCATATTATAATATTATGAAAGCGTTTTATGGATTTCGTTGCGCACTAAAACCAAGTCGTATTAAAGTGACTAATTACTACAATCTACGACCTTAAAACAACGAAAAAATACGGCTTGTGTCCAGAGTGATTTGGCGCGCACAAAAACTCTCCGATTTCTCCCCTTTAACTTTAATTTCAAATTTTTGTTTCGCAAGACTTTGTGTGTGTGTGTGTGGCTGTAGTTAAATACGAAAATTGTGTTAATAACAAAAAAAAAAATAACCAAAAGAAAATTCGATGGTCATAACGCCAGAAATTACCTCATACCACAACCAACTAGAGCTCAAGTCCAGAAGCGCGACTCTCCAGAGTCCGTCGTAATAATAACTCACGGCTCAAACGTAATTTAGTTAATGAATCGAGTTTTTTCCACACAATTTTTTTTTCGTAAAGTGAAAATTAGATTAAAATTCCGTGGATGTAGAAGAGAAACAAAGTGGAGACGTTTGGATGGGGCCTTTGTTGCTGGCCATTTTAGGGCACTTGTAGTATGGAGGTCTTGAGGAACTTGAACGACCATAGTTTTCACTATCACTCTCGGAGCTACTATAGTGCCTGTGCCTACTGCATTTTGTGTGCAGATTTATGCTCGGTCAAGTGAAATACGCCGGAAGTTGGAAATCAGTTTAATTGGTAGAGGAAAGGAAAAGTCCGGGTTTTTTGTCTAGATTATGGTGAGAAGGTTTACGTCATCGGGGATTAAAATAATTTAGGGCTGACTGTAGGGAAATATATTTGAAGAAAGATGAGTTCTGATCAAAAATACAATTTCGCTGGCTGCGGTAGGCTAAAGCAGGTAGATGAATATCATTCCAAAGTTCCTGATTCAATTCCACGCCGCCTTTACACTTCCCGAGTAAAAATAAAATATGGCCTTACAACGGGCGAACACTGACCGTGATTGAAACATAGTCTCGGCCATGTGACGGGCGTCATAAGGTCACTTTCAGCTCAGTATTTGGCCATTTAAATCTTTTGGTATAGTTTGGCCATCGTGAGGTCTTATGTGCATCCATTAAACATAGTTAAAAACTCTACGGCCATCATATGCCCGTTAAAAAGCAAAGCGGTCGGTATTCGCCCGTTGTAAGGCCATTTTTTATTGTTATTCGGGTTGTCCTACCTAAATAGAATTTCTTCTTTCTGATCTTCCCTATTATCAGCGATTCGTTTCTCTGCCCTTTCTTTTGTTATTGCCTGCAAGTCTACTACGCGAGAAAGGCTTCTTTTGTTCAAATAACGAACTCAGAGTTTTATCACGATAATTTACTCGTCTGTCGAATTTAAGCCGGTACGACGCCATAGTTTTTCATTTCTAATTCAAGCTTGATTCTAAGTTGATTTTTACCATGTAAGGCAGGATGGCAACTCGGGATAAATTGGTAGTAGACCTGCTAGGTTTCCCAACCATACCAAAGAAACACTGCAAAATTGTATTTGAACGAACGCAATCTCCTTTTAAGCTGTATCTCCGTTAACCTCCATACTCGGAATAGTTGTAGGAACACCTCTACTCTAAGTTGTGACTAGTCATAAGTCACAAGCTTTTGCGACTCACGCTTGACATTAAGAGTTTGATTCTTGTGATTATCAGATCTTCTGGTATTTTAGGCACCCTTTTGTAGATTGTCTAAATTGCAACTCTAAAATTAGGATACCACATAGTCTCAACCCTTTGTTGCTAGCTTCTTTGTCATGTTAAGGTTCTTTACACGCTACAACGGTTGGACCAGCTTGCGTTGTCACTTTTACAGCTATATCACTGTAAACACACGTACCAATCTTGTCTGCGATTGGAATTTTTTTCAGTCGTATTTTGTACTTAAGAGTACTGGTGAAAGTAAACATCCTTGTGGCACTCCGTAAGTCCATGCAACATTGTCGGTCAGCTTCCCTTTATGAAGAACTGCTTATAATTTGAGTTAACATCTCTCTTGATTTTTTCTTCTTAGATATATAATACATCTCGTCGCGATTTCAAGCATTTTTATTCGGCAGTTGGTCTTATTATCACCTTTATTCTACCAGTATAAGTCTGAACGTCATTTAACTTCAATATCGAAATTGACGAAATAGCAGTGTATAGGCCTCGTCTTTGTAACTGGTGCTCTATTAACACATTTGTTTTTATACAAGTCCAGGTAAGTCTGAGGACCCTGTATGGATTAGTATTTCATGCCGCTGTTTGTTTACGTAATGCTTTGGTCAAAGGATGAAGTAGGCCATAAAAGACAGGAAAGCTTTGATGCCTGTAGATAATTCTCCATAGTAACAGTGATATAACACTCGGTTCAAGAGCTGAAATGATATTGCGTGGTTCAACGAGTTGAGCATTGATGATGTGTATGAGGGCATATGCTGCAGCCATATAACAAGCCTCGACCTAATTAATGAGTGATATTCAAAGTAAAGCTTAATGTAGGATTTGTACATTGGAGCTGGAGATGATTCCATGGACTGTGTTTTGTATTTTGGTGGTCCTTTATAATATATTATTGATTACCAATAAGTTTAAGTCTGTCCACTGAAAATGGGTTCAAGTGAAAATATGGTTTGGAATGGTATCCTTAAAATGCTGCTGCCGACACGTAAAAGAAGAACCGATAGCTCCCAAATTGGAAACATAAATCTCTGCAATCAACATCTAACAATGTATCAAACATAAAATCAAAATCAATAACAAAAATATACAATAAAATCGTAAAATGTATCACTTTGTAAATTCATTCAAGTATCACTCTGCACAATTCTGACAATTATTCTCTCCACCAAGCAAAAGTAAAATTATAAATAATATTCTGTAAATTTTCCACGTTCAATAGTGAAGGACATTTCAATTCAGTGGCTGCATTTCAAAATCTCTCGGAAAAGTGTTATTTTTGAATAGAAGCCAACTTTTGCTGATGTTTGAGAATAATAAACAAAAAGTTTTGTTAACATCCTTTCACAAGTTGTAAAGAACATAAATTTTGAGATTTGTACAAATTTTGTATTTTTTTTTTCATAGAAATTGAAGAAATTTTGGGTTTCACCCAAGCGGTGTTTTTTTGGATTTCATTGAGAGAAAATTTGGAATGTCTTACAAGACAAATGTATATTACAAGTTTTCTTGGTGAAGATTAGAGCTAGTCTAGGCCGTGCTTATTGCATGTTGTTGGACAAGTCAGTTCAAGTGATTGATTTAGTATTTCATCATGTTGAGTTGATTGACCAAATTTTTCTGTCTGGTTGGTAAACAATAAATTTTTACTGTTGCTTCTTGGATGTTTCTTGATAACTATAGACGCACAATTTTGTTAAATTGCGACATGTTAAAAATTCGCATTGGTTGAAAAAGACTACTTAAACTGCTACTAATTTTGTTTTAAGAAATAAGGTACAATTTGTATAAATGGCACCGCCGCGACAAAAGTTTAACCTCACCAGTTTTAAAACACTTCTCTTAAGACTAACAGCGAGTGGTTGTTAGTGAAGTTGTAATTTTAACTTTTTTAGTAATTTCTTTTAAATAAATCAGTTGAAATATGAGCAGTGGAAAGCGCTTATAACGTGAAGAAATCGAGGGAATTGAAACGATGAAAGAAGAAGAATACTGTAACAGGTCAAATCGCAGTTAGATTGGGTAGAATTCCCCCGGGTCATCAAGGACATTGAAGATTATGGAAGGAAGCCGATAGCAAAGCAGACCAAGGGAGACAAGGAGAGACAGGAGAGCATTTTGCCAACAGCGTCCAATTTAACCATGACTGCTAGGGAAATTGAAACTTAAGTCGGAGTTATTGCAAATTTGCGCACTGTGTAGAGAATTTTAAAGTGCTCATCAGTTCTACAACGTCGTCGACTAAAGAAAAAGCTGCTATTATTACCTAGCCACAAGGAACAACGCCTAAAATTCGCTCGGGCTCACATGGCCTGGAAAGAAGAGTAGAACCAATTTGTCTTTTCAGGCAATGAGTCGCATGGATACGCATATTATTTCCATGATTTAAGGAAGGAGGAGAGGTTTTTGACTCGACAACACTTCCGGGAAGGAGGAATAATGAAATGGGGAGCAATTTCAGTTAGAGGGCCAGTGGAGCTCAAATTAATCGAGCGAACCCAGACAGGAGTACGGTACCGGGACATGTTAGAAGAGGTTAAGCCAATGGTGGAAGAATAATGAAGGGATTTTCGAATAATGGATGGATTTTTCAACAAGCTCATGCAACAGGTTCGGTGCAGTGAAAACGTGAAAACACTTTACACGTTTACACCTTTGTTTGCCAAACTGTCAAAAACTTTGCACGATCAAAAATTTTTTCCACTGTGAAATTTAGTGAAGTCGTGAAAAGTTAACTTTTTAGATATGTACCTACTAGATTTGACAAACTGACACTTGCCTGTATAAAAATTCAATTCAGCCTTTAAGGTCGATTCGCACTATACGGAACGTCAACGTCACGTCACGGAACGGCAACGTCACGTCAAAATATTCTTCAATGAGTTTTGCACTACACGTTCACATATATAGGCAACGTCACGGACCGTCAACGTAACGGCACGTCAAGATTAGTTTCAAACTATATTTTGACGTGCCGTGCCTTGACGTGACTGATCTATTCTGTTGAATGCGAACGTAGTAACGGCAGCATTTCGAATTTTTCAAATAATAATCTTTTTTTGAAGAAACTAATTCATCATGGAAGATGAAAAATTGATTGAAAAGGTTCGGCGATAGGAGAAGCTGTATGATCTTTCGCAGAAAAGGTATAGTGACAATACTCACAAAGAGAAAATTTGGTCAAATATTGTCAAAGAATTAAATACACCAGGGGCCTTATTCTCAATTACAATATTGTGAGAATTTCTCTCGAAAATGCCAAAATGGTATTCTGTATTACAAATTGATTAAATTCTGCTCGAAACTGTAACTATATTGTTAGATTTTTACTCGAAATCTCAAGGATAATCGAGCAATTTATAACATTTTATGTATGGGGGAGACAATTGAAAACTCTTGCACTCATTTTCATTTCTTTCGGGGATATTCCTACTAAAGGAAGCAATATTGTAATAGGGAATACGGAAGCATTTTAGTTTCGGATAACAGTTTCGAGTATTCTAATAGAGAATAAGACCCCAGGTAAGTGTTAGGTTTTAATTTTCGCAATAGTTTCTAAACTACAATGGACGAAGTTGCAAGAAGAGAAATTAAAAAATCGATTTATACCCTCTACTACATTACCATTAACGTACAGCATTACAAGACCGATACGCTCGCCTCAGGTGCAAAGTAGCTACCAATATGATATGCAACGCCCACAACCAATGTAAATTCAAACAAGTTCTTCCTGCATATCATCATCAACTTCAAATCCCCAGGAATCAATATGTTCAATGTTCAATATATGCTCAAACGGCAACACCAACACTATCCCCATCTCAAAATTCAACTCTTCCGCGTCAGCACAAGAATTTTATGAAAGCTATCCCATCACACATTTAACCAATGAAATTTTAATTTTTACTTTCTATATTAAACGAAGTTGACTTGTTTTAATTATATGTATTAAACAAACCATCAATTTTTGCTTACAACTAATAGCGTCTCGAAAAGATGTGTTTTTTTAAATTTTATGTTCAATTTTTATTAAAAGTATATTTTTTTTTTTTTTTATGTGGCAGTGCTAAGCTTAGGAGTCACCCTTTGTACTACTAGTCCGTCATGTCATTTGTCACGTCATGGTGCAATGTCTAGCAGTAAGCTTAGTACGGGGGGGGGGGGGGGGGGGGGTTGGAGGGGTTATAAAGGAACGGGAGGGAATTGAAGAAGGTGGTGATGAACCCTGCGTTTGAACTCTTGGATGTTGTAGGAGTTCGGAAATACTGACTGCGAGAGATTATTCCACAGCCGAGTTGTTCTATTAACAAACGAATTCATATCTTGTTGAGTGCGTGAAAGGGGTAGCTGCAGGTGAAGGGAATGAGACGAATGGGCTAATCTGGTGTTGCGGGTATAAGATTGCCGTGGAGGCAGGAGAGCGTTTAACTCGGAGGAACAGTCACTATGATAGTAGCGATAAAATTTTGTCAGTGCTGCTACATTCCTACGGTGGCTTAAGGGCTCGATGGTGGAGCAGGCGGTGTCGTCATCAATTAACTTGAGCGCCCTTTTTTGCACCTTATCTAACCATGCCAAGGTGGTTATTGGGGCGCCGCCCCAAACGAGAGAGTTATATTCGAGAAGAGGCCGAATGTAGGATTTATAAATAACAGCGCGGGCCGATGGCTGGAGGAGGAACTTACACCTCTTAAGAAAACCCAAGCACTGAGATCCTTGTTTGGCGATTTGGAATATGTGGTCATTCCATCGCAAGTCTTTGGCTAATGTCACGCCTAAGATGTGTAAGGATGGTTCGGCCAATAGTTGAACTTCATTCACTTTCAAGGGTGGAGGGGTGTTGAACTTCTTTTTGGAGATAAGACAGTACTTGGTTTTGTCGGGGTTGAATTCAACACGATTCTTCTCTCCCCACTCTAGAATGAGTTTAATGTCGTTGTTAATCGACTTGGACATTAGTTCGCGATCATCAAGACAGGATCTGGCATGAGTCTGTCTTGCATCGAAGCTGTACGAGTAACGTAGAGTACCGTCGTCAGCGAAGCTGAGAAGTGGGTTGGAGGGGATTGAAAGAAGGTCATTTATAAATATGAGAAATAGGGCCGGTGATAAAATTGACCCCTGGGGTACCCCCGCAGAGATCGGGTGGGATGCGGATTTGACGCCATCCAATACCACTTTGATTGAACGGCCAGAAAGGAAACTCTCAATCCACTTTTGTAGAAGTGAGTCAACTCCAATAGCTGTGAGTTTAGCTAACAGGGCTGAGTGCCAAACTCTATCGAAAGCCTTGGAGATATCCAGAGCAACCAGACTAGACTCACCGGATCCATGCAGACTACGGCTGAGGTGTTCTGTAAGACAGACTAAAAGATCGCCAGTGGATCTTTTTTGTCGGAAGCCATACTGTCTGTCGTTTATGAGTAGATTGGATTCTAGATATCCCATAAGCTTTTTGTTGATTATCGTCTCCATTGTTTTGGAGAGAATAGAAGTAATTGCTATTGGGCGGTAATTGGAGGGATCGCTGGAATCACCTTTTTTCGGTATGGGCTGAACATGGGCAAGTTTCCAAGAGTGGGGATAAACTCCGGAGAAATATGACAGGGAAAATAATTTGCGCAGAGGTTTAGCCAAAGGTGAGGCGCATTGTTTTAAGACGATAGGGGGTATACTATCGGGTCCAGTGGATTTGTTGGCATCGAGCTCCTTGAGGCACCTGTACACCTCGCGAGTCCTGAAAAAAACCCTGTCCATTGAATGGGCGTTACGCTCGGAAACAGGGGGTAGCACATCAGTTTCGGGTAAAGAAGAATTCGAAGCGAACATAGATGCTAATAAATTGGCCTTGGATTTGCTGTCTGTTATTACCTTCTCATTGTGAATAAAGGAAGGGGTTGAAGTTGTAGTGAAATTCTTCTTGATGGAACTTACCAAGGACCAGAAGTTTTTGCTACCGGAGGTTGCATTTAGGAGTTTACTTCTCAATTTGTTGTCAAATAAGGTTTTGACTTTCTTGATGGCGGTTTTACAAGAATTTCTTTGTTGTACGTACTCTAAACGGAGCGATTCACTCGGGAAGCTCTTGTACGCTCGGAAGGCGGCTTCTTTAGTTTTGATTGCATTCATACAGTCCCGATTAAACCATCTGTTGGGCCTAGCCTTCACAGATTTTGTAGAATGGGGAATGAACAAATGCATTCCTGCCTGTATGATCCTGGTGATACGGATAGCGGCAGAGTTGGCGTTTCTATTCCGGAAACACAGGTTCCAGTCTGTAGACTGGAAGAAAAACTGCTACTTCGACATTCTCTATCATTGCTAACTTGGTATTATTAAACTTTGGCATTCCAAATAATAATTTAAAATCAGCAATACGGAATAAAGGCAATACCCTATCTAATTTTTTTAGACTGAACGCAAAATTTACGTTGACGTGACGTTTAAGTGCGAATTGAAAGCAAAATTGACGTGCCGTTGCCGTTCCGTGAAGTGACGTTGACGTTCCGTATAGTGCGAATCGACCTTTATTCAGCATTAAGTTTTCACGAATGCACGAGAATCGCTTTTCCAGGGGTCTGTTCAAGATTTCTGCTATAGCAGCTCTTAGCAGCTATTGTCATGCTTTTCCTGTTCGAAACAGCAAAAAAGCTGCTAACGAAGCTGCTATTTTTGTGTTCAAGATTCGAGAAAAGCTGCTAATGTAGCTGCTTTTTGTTGCTCGCAGTTTCGATTGCAAGCAAGAAAGCAGCTACGTAAATCATACATGTGTGTGTAAATGTCATTGGTCGTTTTGCCAAAATGACGACTCGAGTGAGGTTTTGTTGACATTAATACATATTAAATAATAAATTTAGGGATTGCAACTGCACGGCCAGGCTTTTTTCTAATTGTAGGGAGAGGAATAGTTGACTGCAAGAAATACTCATACACATACATTAACACAAAGCTATGCTAGCAGCTTTTTTGCGTTCAAGATATCAAAGCAGCTTTTTCTTGCTTTGCTGTAATTTGACAGTTTAAAAATTCTGCTACTAAAGCTGCTATAGCAGAAATCTTGAACAGACCCCGGGTTGAGTGCAGTGATAAAGTGAAAATAGGTGTGTAAAACGTCAAGTGTAAACTTTTTTTCACGTTTTCACTGCACCGAACCAGAATTGACTCCCAGGACATACCGCTAGGATTATCAAGGAGTGGTTTAGGGCCAATAGCCTGGTTGATCTGGAATGGTCATCGGTGTCTCCAAACCACAACATTATAAAGAACCTACCAATCAATGATTCGTCGATAAACTGTATTATTTGAAACCGAAATGAGGTCTGCAGGAATGCACAGAATCACAGCGCATGGCGAAACTACTAATTAGTAACGAAGCTTTTTATTATTTTTCTATGTTGTAAATAGAAAAAAAGGAAACTGCTTGTTGCACCAGTGTAGCCAAAGTGAGGTACGCATACACCCCTAAACTTTTCCCGTATCACACTTTGGGAAACACTGACTTAGAGGATCATAAATACCATACTCCGGGGTAGGATTAAATCGAATCGCACGAATATTTGTCTGCTTGTTATAGAATTGTTTTTGATTTGAACGGTAGCAGATGATCTGCAGTAGTAGGTAGATCAGCAGGTTAAGGCGCAGTTCTCGTCGTGAAAACTGGCATAGATCCAATGAAAATGTTGTTGCATGTCTGGTAGGAGCAGTAACGTAACAAATAGTAACAAATTTACTCATATTTACGCCGATCCTCCAGTTCAATACCGATGGACTAGGCTTAATGCGTCTTTATTAGAAAATATTGAGTTTGGTCTATCGAATAATCATATTATTCTGCCATGGCAAAGCTCTAACTCAATATTATCGCTCAACAGAAATTGCGAAAAAAATTCCTCTACTTCAAAACTTCGACAAATGTTTTTCAATACTCTATACTTTCCCAGTAGGACTTTTGGCAACCGCTGAAATTTCAATCAATTATTTCTTTGGTGAAAATCGGAAGTTAATACCAAGTAATGCAAAATGTAATGACCTGTATGTAAAAACCTGTATGATGTAAAAAGAAAGGCCTTACCAAGGCGGACATTGCAATGTAAATGTAATGCAGTTGGTATTGCGTGCGGTAAGGTCTAGAGTTTGTGAATTGTGATTACCAAATCGTTCCCATAGCCATTACAACCCAGCGGGAAAACTAGCGAGGGGTTACTCATGTAACCCAAGAATTCTTCAATGATTTGTGTAACCGCCTACATGGTAATCGAAAAATTCTACTGCAAATTTAGGAAAATGGAGGTCTTTACATTGTAATGGCTAGGTAAGCGACTAGGTAATGACTTGTGAAATACTTTCGTTGGAAATGTGATGAGCTTTTATTATTCTTTGTCTTTGGCTTGTCGCAGCCTCTCTTGTTGAGTTTATTCCGTCCTCAAAAGTCGTTCGGAGTGGGTTGTGACCAAGTGCAGTCAAAAAGATATCCTGCTAGTAAAATTCTCACCAAATGTAGCAGAAATGCAATGGTAATTTCGGATAGCAATGTTTTTAATGACAAAAAGGGTAGCCAGAAATTTATTCTGCGTGCCTTACATGGTAATCTATGTATTCACCTAATACACTTCACCTCTGAAATAAGTCCTCGTCTGTAATGCCTACAGTAAGTACTTACCACCCTAGGACATCCCTATGTAAAAGTAACCTATGATTTCATCACAAAGGTAATGGGTCCATCTCATTACCACCTCGCTTACCTAGCCATTACATTTCCCGCTGGGAAGTCCTACTGGGTTATTACAGTATCTTTTAACCACCACCAAAACCCAACAATTTCCAAAGGCGTAGATACCTATATTCCGCTTCCCTCAAAATATATAAGCTTATATATCATTTCAATATAATGAAACTCTTCCACATACGTCTTTACCTGAGCAATAAGTAAATACTCAATATCGCCAACCCCTTCCCCTTTCTTTTAATGTGACAATACAACGAACTACGATTTATTCAAAGTCGTCCTCGGTAGGGTTCTTGTATACATAACCCAAACCCTTGAAGAAAACCTTCATTTCATTTCGCCCTTCTATTTTCATTCATTTTCTTCACACATCGACGACGCAATTCGTCTGCGCAGTTACCTTAAGCCTCAACTAAAAATTCCTTTTAATAATAATATCCTTGCGAGAAATTGTGTGCGCACTTATTGCTCATTGGTTGACCAAAGATTTATGCCCAAAAATATATATTATTTTCTTTCCGCCTCATTTGCGGCGAGGATGAAATATGCACCACAGGAAAAAGAAATGAGCAAAATATAACACCGAGGGTTGGACCTTTGCAAATATGTGTATTTTTTGGGGGATTTTAAACTTGTTTCTCCCCGCGCTAGTGAATCTCCCCTTTATGTATATATATATAAAAAAAGAGGAAAAACAATTTTTGGTAGGATATAAAACCGGATAGAGCACACTCTAACACAGATAAACAAAGTCCACCAGTTGATCTAAAATTTGCATATTTTCTAACACACAAAGAGACCACATCAACGAAATTCGCGCTATCAATTTAAAACATCATCTGCTACTGTACCGCGACGTATATGGGACGACATTAGATGTACACAAACATATATGCATAGGTATAAACATGGCTATAGGTATGCGCTCCACATTGGTTCGATGCACGCAAATGCATTTGCAGCGAGGCAATAAATTGCATTCTGTACCGGTGATCAGGTTGTCCTATCTCCTCCGCTCACAGAATGAATGCATTTCGCCTCCTGACAGCCCTTTCGCCCTGACATACTGAACGGGGGAGCACAACCGAGTAACCACAAAGTCGTGAGGTTGTTCAGCTCTCAGCAGTCCGAGATGCACTCATGTAAATTAGGTGGGGCGCGTTCCGCAATTGCATTGCCCTACCCTCCCCCGGGTCAATGTTGATCTCCTCCTATATAGTCCACCAGAACGGTGTGTTGCAGCAGCAATGAAAGTCGACATCCGGCGAACAGAACCTAGATAAAATGCCCTTCGAGGAAAGTCTCGATAACAAAAAAAGAAAAATGCTGTCGGAACCATAAACAATCCGCTTATTGCGAGGAGGCACTTATTGACCGTCTGCAATTTATGAGACTCGATTTCCTGCCACTGAAGCAACTTCTGCCGATGCGAGCTGCAGCTCCTATTTCTTCTTGGTACGTGGTATCTACCTCTCTCTCCTCCTAAAACTATCCACACCGCGCGGCATTGCATTGACTGTCCTGTCCTGTCTAGGCGACTGGGCAATTCAACTGTCTCTCCTTAGAATAGAAAATGTGACTGACACACATCCTTATTATCCTTGATATTTATTTTATGTCCCGTCATCCATTTCACCCATCAGAAAGGTGAAATTTATTCAGTCATGCCTCGTTTGAGTTAATATTCGAGCTCTATTAAGAGAAATGTCCTTCCAGGATTTTTGCATCTTTGAGTGAAAGTGTCCTGCCGTAAATTAGCCGAGATTTTTGCCGTATGTTACACACGCACGAAATTTTCTGACAAAAAAAAAGGAAAGTGACACGAACGAACTGCAATTTGATATGGCTTACGACTGCGCATTGTGATCGTGATGGACATTTCTTATAGGAGGTCAATAGAGACGAATCAAGATCAATGGGAAGAAAGTCAGATGTTACAGAATTTTATGACGATCGGTGATCGAGGCGAGTTTTGTGCAATTTGATCAGCTGTCATACTTTTGGTGTGTCAAGGTGTGTGTGGGAAAGAAAGGAGATTTCGGGATATAAATTTTAATTTCGTATGGATGACATCCTTTTTCAGATTTAACGCATGAATTTTTAATATTGCATAAAATGTCACTAAAAATAATTCATTTTGTATTTTTATGGAGGATTTTTCTGGTTGGACACTATTACGCAAAATTTGTCCGGGTGACATACCAACTGGACAAAAGATGGCGTGATGGTTCAGCTTCATCGGCCGAGCTGCGCAAGCTCGAACAAATTGGTGTACTGAGCTTTAATTTTAGCCTCAGTTCCCATACATTTTCACATATTGAACTTAGGAAGAATCAAGCCTGAGTTCGCCCAACAGAACATGAAATTGAGGTTAAAAGTAAAAGCTCGCTCAAAAGAGAGTAATCAATTGGAATAATGGAATGTAATTCCAGTGAGCTTTTACATTTCCAACTTCTAGCGAAAAATTGCTATTGGGGCACCCACTAGTATGGTGATCTTTGCCGATCTTGCCGAAAAGGGCTCTACATGGACCGGTAATACATTGAAAACCCACAACTGGTGGTGGAGTGCAAATATTATTCGAAAATTATAAGTTTACTTTTGCAAATTTTTCTGTTACTGTGCAACGATGGGATCTAGTTGTTTAACGCGTTAGTTGTGTAAATTTGAACAGTCAAATTTGGCCGACAAATCACTGCTGAACTCATTCTCATGATGATTGTCGTCCGGGATCCCAGCAGAGATTTACGTTGTTTTCTTTCCAATCTATCTTACTCAGCTCTGCATAGCTCCACAAGCCTAGGCCACCTCATCACTAGGCCTCCTCATCTTAAGGGCCCCTGCACCCTCCCCAAACTTTAATACATACGTAAGAACTCAACGTGTTATGGCTGTGTACATCCACAGGACCATGTTTAACTTGAGGATCCTTCTAACAGGCGTACAAGGTTATGGAAGCTTTTCTTTACCCTTTCCTCGTTCTTTGACTTCTTTGGCGACCAATATCAGAATATCTGGGGGATAAAGTAAAGGTGTGCCTATCCAACCTGATGAGAGGGAAGGTGAGATTTTTCGTTTGAATATTTCTCAATGACCAAACGACCACCGAACTTTAGGTACTCGAAAATGGCCCAATGAATGTCAGTGAAAAATTCATCATGGAAGCCACTGACACGGAGATCATCGGTGCCGTGCCGTCACGGATATGTGTGGATCGGCATAAATTACTAAATTTTACGACCGATGTGATGGCAGAGATGGAACCCGATCAAGCATGTTTATTTTTCATGTCGTTTTCATCAGACTTGGTTTCTTACTTGAATATGGACTTTTATCTTTCAACCAATTCAACCAAGTGAGAGGGTCGCTTGATTTTTTACTTCCTTTTTTGGCTTCTTAGTGGGCAGCAACACTAAAAAGGAAGCGAAACAATGCCCTATGAGATATCGCATGAATCAGAACCTGTTTTTATCACCAAAGCCAAAACAATTTTAAAAGCTTTTCGTCATAATTAGCTGAATTAAAAGCGACACAATGGAGAAAATTGCACAGGTTAAAGATGGTATAATCATGCTACACCAGTATCACAAATCCTCTGAATAGGTAAAACTACGACTTGAACTGACTCCAGTCTATTCGTCTGACCTATTTAAACCCATTTCTTCTCGAAACTACAAACTCACTCGACTTTATGCTAATTTGAGTGAAATAAAGATTTATATAGGAAGTAAATAAAGTAAACGAGTATCTTAAAAGTTTCTCAGAAACAGAAGTCCTCGTAGGAAACTCGAAACTTAAGGAATGTTGGAGCGAAAATCATTGAACTTTAAAGAGACTATGCTGAAAAATAATGGAAAACGCTTAGGAAACTTTTATTAAATATCAAATCAAGCTTAAATTAAAACAACTTTGTGTCTTCCAGAAAATTAATTTCTTAGAGGAAACTGTAACATGCCTTGAAGCTGACGATATTATATAAGTATCGATCATATCAAAAGTTTATTCTTTTTTTATACTCATACAACATCAAAAATTTGAACTCATAATTGATCTCAAAGTAAGAATCTTGACTTTTTTACGTTTTTGTTACCGATTTTGTATATGGCAATGACAGCTTCGACCTAGAGAAGATCAAAGACCTTCATCAAAGCACCATAACGTACCTCATTGTCTTCTAAAACAATATTTTTCTATGATTCATCAATACCAAAAAAAAACTTTGATATAAATGCTTGGAAAAAAAAACTTCCTCTTGACCTTCGCAACAAGATTCCATAAAAAGAATATTCACACCTGCTGACTGGAATCACGTTCTCTTTTACAAAAACCGTTTTGCTGCCACTTCATACCAAAAAAAACATGTGGTATATGTTTTCACCTTCTACCAAACAATACCGCTCTGCATCCAGCCCCAATAAAACCAATCTGCCACCCACAGAGCCGCGTTTTACGAGATTATAACAAGTCCATGAAAATCCGCACAGACGCGGCATGTCCACCCAAAAGAGCCAAATCCAAATCCATTTGGCCCCAAAACCCGTCGATCAATTCCCCAAATGCCCATAAAAAGGCAAAAACTGTCGCGTTCCATAAAAACACGGGAATTAAATGCGCGTTGCATAACTCTTGTCACCAATAATTCAACGACCCACCTCCATCGTCACTGGTCTTGATATCCAAATAGACATCAACAACACCAACGAAATAAAACAACAACAACCAAAAAGTCCGGGGGAGGGGAGGAAATGTTTAAACCCGATCAAATGTGCCACGAGACTTTGAGTGATGTGGGCAGGTGGAACGGTGGTCAGTTTAATTAGCGGGACTCAAGTCGCTCTTAATTAATTTCTTCTATAAAAAGATGACGGATCACGGAGCAGCAGAGCTCACGTAGGTGCGCAGAGTCTGCTGAATGGTTGGGTGGTTGACCAACCACTTTCGGGGGGAGCATCATCGGTAGCGCTGGACGGACTAATAGGCATTGTTTAAAGGTGCTGCTGGGGCTTAAGAGGTATTCAATATGCACATCACCTGTCACAATATTGAGGCACGATTAATGCGGCTTCCGAGAGGATTTGACAAATGGAGTTGAGTAATGCAGAGATTAATCTTGATGATGATGATGATGATGGGGATGTGAGCTGTGACAGAATGGAGATAGGTACACGATCGATGAATGATTGGATTGTGGATATTGGTCGATGTGTATGCAGATTGATGGGATATATTAAAGGGAGATTTTGAATAAAGAGACAGACTTCGGCAAAAGCTGGAATAACACCGAGTCGACCTCTACTTGAACTGAACTGAACTGAATTCCATTAACTCTTGATGGAAGATTGGACTAGAATTTAAAACCAAACAAACTATAACCAAAAACAAAACTCTCTGAAAGAAGAAAGTAATAAGATATAAATCCACCAGGACTTTTATCCTAACAGAAGTCTTCCGGGTGCTGCTCCTCAGGTACCTCCTCATAAGCCTCTTCGGTAGCTCACCCCACGACTCAAGACCATAATCCTAAATCACGTCAGAATCCTAGAGAAAACATCTGTGCACACCTTTTCTCTACTTACTCTATTTTTTCGATTTGCAATCCTCGATTTTTTTCTCCTTTCCTTCTCGGAATTATTTTCCTTATCCTCGCAGGATTCTCTTATTTGCAAACTAAGAAGCTACATTAAAAAAAATACGCCGTAATCCTTGGGAGATGACATTCGGAACTTCTCTAGGCTCTGCTTGTGCCGTATTCAAGTTCATTTACAAATGATGACGTTGAGTCTTTCTCTAGTCCTGGATCCTTTTTATTTTTTCTATTTTTTTTGGGATGATTTAAAGGATGTCACGAGCCTTCTTCTTGCTTATCTTCTATTGTGTATAGTTATAGAACAAAATGGGTCAGCAGCTATGTAGTATATCGCTTGGCGGCGGTGGGTGAAGGTGATGAAATTGTGATCCTTTTTTGCCAGGACTTCTCTGTATTTATGCGTCTAATAACAAAAGGGGGAATAGATGCTCTCTTTTAGAAAATGAGTGAGAAGTTTTCGTCCTTTTTGTTTAGTTGTAATTGATGAGGATGAATTTTGGTAGATTGCTTCTGAATAAGGTTAAATTAACTTGAGAAAAGGAAGCTACTGTGTGGATATTTCGGGGGTGTTGGGAATTAAGCAAGTCTTTTGTTTAGTGTGAATGGATGTATTTGAAAGCATGTATGTGAAAATATTTTGCTGGATGGTTGTGTCAGATGTCTTGACATTCGCTATGGCATATGTCGTGACCTAGAGAAAAGTTTTCGGGGCCTACATCAACGATTTTCACGCATTTTAGTTCACTGTGGAATATTGTTTGGGATTAATTTGATCGAGCATTGTTTTATGTTGAGAAAATTAAGACTATGGAATTAGATGATTGTTGTTTGTGTTTCGATGGATTTTGTATATTATGTAGTAAATAAAATCCGGCCTTGGTTGGTAGCTTCGGAGTTAAGGCGCTTCATTACTATCCTAGAGGTTTATGGATCAATTCTACTTCCGCAATCTTTTACTTCACCTTTCTACTTGAAAATTTCTTCCATATCAAAACCAAAATTTTTGTAACTGGATTCGCATTTAATCAATTTTAGACTTATTAGGCCCTTTTAGGTCTTTTAGGTCAATTTAGAAGTATGTGCACCTTCATTAACGGAAAATGCCATCGGGCTTCCGAAACGAAGGCAAGAAGGTTTTTAATTGAAGAAAACCAAATCTGAGCAGAGTTCAGAAACACTATGATAATCCTTTTTCTTCTAAGCCAGATCAAGGTCGTCAGTCACCAGCGAGATAGGGGAGCAATATGTAGTGAATTTAAATATTTCAATGCGCACTTGACGTAACTATCTCGAATTGGTGGAAAAGCGATCAGACCCTCCTCGTGGTGGACACTGGAAGCTGTCCTACAAGGGATGGGCTAATATGATCGGGCGTACCAAGCCAAGATGTAAAGTGATCGTTGAAGAACGGTCTATCCCACAAATATGAAGTATAGGGGTGCAGTACGATAGGACCAGCGAATGGCTGGGCCCCCAGACAAACTAGAATTCACCGGTACGATCAGGACTGTGGGGAGTACATCTCAAGGTCCACAAGAGCAAGGATGGAAGTCTTTAAGCTAAAAAGAAGAACTACAGACAAGCTGAGCAGAAAGTAGAAAAGAGAGTATCTAAACAAGAGGATCCTACAGGTACAGAAAGACTTCAATGAAAGAAGAATTAGGCAATCTTACAAAGGAACACGCCAGAGCAGCAATAAGTTTCAGCCAAGAGTTATACCAGTTGACTGGAAGATAGCGATTATTTTTCCAATCTACAAGAAAGGAGAGGCATCTCACTCCTCAGCACCAGCTACAAAATTTTCACAATCCTTGTGAAACAAAAACTAGAACCTATAGCGGAAGGCCTTAAGCTGGTTTTAGGACAAACAGGTCAACATCGGATGAACTGTTGACCTTAAAGCAAATCCTGAAGAAAACCTGGGAAAGGAATGTAGATGTATACCAGATATTAGCCGACTTTCAACGGGCATATGACTCGATAAACAGAGAGAGGCAGAACAGGATTCTATTGGAATTAGCAGGCCTCTCGCTGGTACAACTGATCAACGAATAGCTTATAAGAAAGGATCCAAAATGCAGTAACAGAAGATTTCGAAGTGCGGCAAGCTCTTAAACGAGTAGATGAACTAGCCCCCATGCTTTTCAACCTGGACCTAGAATGTGTGATAAGGAAAACCTTAATACAAAGGAGTGCATCGCAAGGAAATAGACAAGTAGGTAGACCCAGGAGGAGATGGACGGACGCAGAGACAATGCTCAACATTCGGAACTGAAGAACTGCTGCAAGTAACCGTAAAACTTTGAGAAATGCCCCAGAGGAGGCCAATGCTCGATTTGGGCTGTAGCGCCATTGGTTGGATGGATGGAACGGCTGCGGTACTTTTGGACTCAATATCTAAAAAAAGTCAGATCAAAGCAGGAAATTCATAGAGAACATGTATGGAAGCCTCGTCGCTTTCCGTCCAGAGTCTCCATTCTGTCTACTGAGATAGTTCTAGGCCGGCGAGATGGTATTGCTGCTCCACATGGCCATTCAGATATTCCACCAACAGCCTAAGGTCTGTCCTGTTGAGAGTGATAATGTTCCTTAAGACAAAGGGTCTTATTATCTCTTTGTCAATTGAATGGAATCTATCAGGGATTTGGAGGTGGACCATTAGATGTCACAGAAAGCTTCAGGGTCCTAGCCCAGCGTCTCAGACCTCTTCCTCGAAACCTTGTCCGCGGCCTCATTGTTCTTGATAAACCATTGTCCGAGGACCCACCAGAGCGAGGCCCTATTTTTCCTGGCTAGGAAGGAGTACTTCACAGAAGCCCTACAACTATTTTGGAAAAAAAAACACACAGTGCTTTCATGACAACTTGACACTGTCTGGATTTTTTCTTAATCTATGTCAGTTTATGATTTGTGTGATATCTGTAAAGATTCCTTAGAAGCGAGATTATAATCTAAATGACCGATATTTTACTACCACGAGGAAATCCAACAAAAATGGATTCGCCCCAGTTTCAAAAATAAATGGATCAAATTTTGAAAAATTAGTGACACGATCGTTTCTTTGATATATAGTCTATTTCTGGTTGAGTTTAAATTTAAAAAAAAAGTTTATTTTGTGGATTATGTTTTGAGTTTTTGATCTAGGATTAGTTTTAGACGTTTTGTCACACTTTCTTCTAGAATCAGACTAGACTTTGTTTAACTATTGTTATTCTTTGGAAGGAGATTCGCTTTAAAGAATAAAAATAAATTTAGTCATATTCCATTATTATTTCAAGTTTCATTTATCTTCATTATTTCCACAGCTTGCAAATTTCTTTCAATTTACCCAAAAGTCACCTTCTATAAGTCCTCATGTGACAGTAATCACGTAACATAATAAAAAAAATATGAATAATTTTGTATAAATAGAAAAATTTTCACCGAACAGAACTCGCTCAGAGCCGGTGTGAACCTGGTGTTATCAGAAAACAAAACTCTTGTATCTCCTTGACGTAACGATACCAAGTAGCTAGAGCTGATTACGAATACAAATCAGCCGTCGTCAGCCCCAAGTCAGCACCAACAGAACGACAGTATTTATTTATCTTTAGCAACCATATTTTTTTAATCAACGAAAAAAGACATAAAATTATTAATTTTTTCTTGTATTTGTATTTGTACAATAAACTTAACAATTGTTAAAGTATCATAAAGCAAATGTTGTGGCGTCTTTGGATATCTACGATATCACCACTGCCATCAACACTCTCATTATGTTCCTCTCATGTCTGTTATCTTATCTCAAAGCCATGTCAAATGAACTTGGAGTGCGGCAGTGCGAGGGCGGGGGTGTAGTCCTATAGGCTTAAGTTAAATTTAAACTTGTATAAGGCGCAGACATGTTGATATGGAACGGGGGTGCGCGGGAGACTTAAAGACGTCACCAGGGAGTATTTTATTATGCTGAAAAATTATTTTAATTCGAAATTAATAAATTTTTTGTTTATAATTTGTTTTAAATTAATTTTTAATTAGACGCTATAAATTAGTGATTGGTGAAATTTATGCAAGACTTTTAAGCAATTTTTAAGCAATCTCAATAAAATACAAGCGCGGATAAACTGGGTGATCTTGAGAAATTTCAACATTATTGCTTTAGAATTGGTTCAAACCAGTTTTTTATGCTGGATATTAATTCATTCTTTTGGGATTTATAAATTAATTTTTAAAAGCATTTTGGGGTGTTGATCACTTTTCTTTTACGTATTAGTTTAATAAAGTCGGGGATTTTTGCATATACATATAGACATTTGCATATACCGTAGACATTCTTTAAAAAAAATTATTTAATTTGAAATGTCTACAAAAAGTTAGCCCAAAAATTTATGTGGTTACTAAATTACTGAACAGTATTGTTTTTTCTATTGTGGATTTTGATGTGTTAATCCAAACTATTGACGATGTGTCATAGTAGTCTGAAGTCATCTCGTATATTTACATCATAACTAAGATTAAGCTTTGTTAAAAAAATAATAAAAAAGATGGGATAGGTCATAAATTGAATGGAATTTGCACACAAGAATGTGTTAGGGAGTTTTTTTTTGAATTTATTATGATGCTAGATGTTATATGTATATGAATCGCTAGAAAGTTTCATTGGTACGTCATTCGCCATTATGATGAAATTTCTTGTATATTAATATGTGGGAGTTCGAAGTAAAGTAGAATTTACTATAACAATGTCAATAGATATTAACAATGTGCTTCGCATAAATTCAGTTCACAAAGGATACAAAGTGTAATTTTTGTCGGCCACAATCAAAAATTTTCTATTTCAATTCATAATTCAGTTTTGTGTTCTGATATCTAGCAAAATACAATAGATTTTGGTTTAATGGCAACAATATCATCTTTCCGACTCTGCGTAGGTTTAGCTTTCTAAAATGTTGTTGCGTAACAGAAAACAAACTAATATAGTCATTGGAACTAGCCCTCTTGAATTGATCTGCGATCCTCACATAAGAAAGAAAAACGATCTGGATGAAAGTGATCGTGGCAGGGCGCGGGTTAAGACGGACGGGCGACAACCCGCACAAAACCAAGGTCTTCATTCGAAAACTAAATGTAATAATTTAGAGATATTCAAAAATTTATAACAGCATAGGCTATGCTTTTCCAACACAATCCAACTAGTGTTTAAAAATGGGTTCGGCTCATGCAGCGTGTAGACCCCATATGCAAACCATAAAAAAAAGGAAATCAGTGATACCGAACTGAAGTATGGTTTATAAGTTTCTCATAACGACCCTATGAGGCAACCTCATTACTAATGAAATGGGGCAATCCCAACATCTGCCTTACTTTTTAAAAAGCTTTTAATATCTTTAAGCTTTAGTTTTACTCAAACAAAGATATTCTACACACACCGATTCTAGTTCGATTACAGAGGTCAAGCAGCATTGGGCGTGAGTAGTACTTGGTTGGGGGACCACATTGGTAAAACGATTATTACTCACATATCGCCGAAATTATCAAAATTTTCTACCCGGAATCGGTTAGCAATGGTTTTTCTTTAAGGGGCGCCAAATGGAGCATTCCTTACGACGGGGCGCGGATGAGTCAAGACGTTAGATGCCGTGCGAGGGCCTGCCCACTAATTTGTCTCAGTGCCAATGGGGAAAAAAGAATGGTAGTTTCTGGACCCGGCGTTAACAAGGATAGCATTCGACCACTGGCGAAGAAGATCACAGCCGTAAAAAATTCCGCAAGTCTGACGGCCTGAAAAGATTTCTGGTTCTCATTAGGCTCTACCAGAGATTCGTACTTCACGCTGTAAAAAACCAAATGGTCCTCCGGCAGATGATTCCAGAGAAAAACGACACAGAATTTTGAGCATGGGGAGACTGAGTAAGCCTTCTGATGTCCAGCTTTACTTTAGGCAACCAGATTCAGCTCTGGGTCCCCCAAGACTTTACCAGCTGGGATTAGCTTGCCTTCGCCAAAGATCTTATTGACGCAGTAGGAAGTCCTTTGAAGCCTGATTACCCTAAGATGTGGTCCAACACTATTTCCGACAGGTTGGCTTCGACCTCCACCCAGATTTTGGGGGGCCAGTGCCTTCCTTAGGCCCGCTCGACTATCAAAGCTGCTTGCAGGCGATCTCTGACAACCTCACTTGACAGTCTTTCTGAGGCCCTCGCGCCAACAAACGAATGAATGATGACGCTTTTGAGGAACTAGCTTAACTATACTAACTTGGGAAACCGTCATTCGCGTTTTTTTTTCTAGGTATGTGCTCCTGCATAGATCATACTGCCGTGGAGACTGTTCCACTGAAATCAAGAGTCTCCTGCCTAGAGGCAACTTTTTCCCGCAACAGAAGACTAGAACTCGGCTTACCTCCACACATTGCAGGAGTCCTTTTCGTGCATATGGCTTAGAGGTTCGTTTTTAAATAGAACAACTCAATTGTGCAATTTTCACCTAAAGAGTTCTAGTGGAGCTGGCTATACTGTATTACGACTCCCAACAGTCATAGATTATGAGAAAACCTTCGTCTCTCGTTTCTAGAAGCTTCATATGGCAGGCATTAACAGCAACATGGAGTGACTGACAAAAAAAGTAGAATTGATAAAACCTCTCTACAACAGAATTTTCCATAAAAGAAAATTATTCAAATGCTTTGGAGGTGCGGAGTACCACAAGGTTGCATACTTTTACGATTACTCTTTTTTATAGTAATGAATTTCGACTAAGCAGATCGTATCCATCAGATCTAAATTGTGTAGTGCATATCCATGCCTGTTTTGCATATGGACATCGACGGAGATCGCAAACAAAAGCAAATTGCGGCTGTTCAACTTCTGGCAGTTCTATTTCTATGATTGCGAAAAATGGAAAGTCGCCCAATTTATTACAAGGCGCTTTTAAGATTTCATAAACAGATACCTACGTCATATACATACTAAAATACCGCTGACAAGATAGAATTAGAAATGAAGTAAATAGTGAGGACAAGAAAGAAGGAATTTTATTTGGGCGCTAAAGTATGATTATGACGATTGATTATGCCGTGAAGTGGAATCGAACTACGAACCTCTACCGAGGCTACCGAAAGCACGTCTAAACGTGATTTTCCGTTGTTCTTAAAGCACGCTTTTAATTGATCTTACAAGTGATCTATAATTTGTTGGGGTAAATCTAATATGATCATATACAGAGCCAAAGCTTAGGTCTTTTGCGCCCGGTGCACAATGTCAAATTGCGCCCCATCAGCTCTTCATTCTTTTGATCGCAACAAAGGACAATGAAAAAAGACACGAACACTCGGTGGATGAGAGAAATAATTTTCATAGTTTGCGCAAAAGCCACTTTGATGAAAATTAATAAAACAATGAAATTGGTAAAACATGATGCATACAGGTGTATTTGGTAAATTTACAAATCGGCTGATTGTTGATAGGTTTTGGTTAAACGGATAAAATATCGTAAAGGTTTAGCCGATAGGGTACGTTGATTTTTTATTTGTTAGAGTTTTACATATCATCCTTTTTTTTATATAGTAATTTTTAGAAATTGCTCCCGGTGCAAGTGCACCATTTGCACCTATGAAAACGGCACCCCGGATCATATGAATTGTACCCATGGATGGTTACATAATTCCAGTATGGTTCTTATTAATAAAATAAATGTAGAACACCAATCGACTTGTAATCTGGGTGGATTCAATCCTATTTTCTCACTTTTAATAAACGTTATGTCCATGACATTAAGGCACCAAATTACACCCCAAAATAACATTCATTATCTCAAATGAAAAGGCTAAAAACCAACGACGGGTAATAACAAACCTTCAAATTACCATCATTTTACACCATTTTC
Organism: Thereva unica; assembly: GCA_949987705.1. NCBI lineage: Eukaryota > Metazoa > Arthropoda > Insecta > Diptera > Therevidae > Thereva > Thereva unica. The sequence continues at coordinate 14,610,581 of OX465285.1, forward strand.
ATCGTCTCTAAATTTCCTCTTCTTTTCTTCTTATTTAAATTCACCAAAAGAAAAAAACATCGAGGAAAATTCACAAAAACTCACCAGATTTCCTCTTTTCCCTATCAGAAACGACTAGGCTCTTGGCGCGCTTAACTCTTAACGACCGCCTCCTGATGGATCTAAGAAAAGCTTCCGGCATCCTTGAGAAGCGTTGCGGCGTTGAATCCGGAGCTTTACGTTCCGGCAAGAAGAAGTTCTTCACGGCCAACATAATTATATGAAGAAGGAATTAGTTTTTTTGATGTGTTTGTAGTCCTTTCTCTTAGAAGAAGGGATATATGTAATCCTTTTTTTTTTTTTTTTAATATTTTTTAGTATTTTTTTTTTGAAAATTTGCCAACAGGAAAAAATCACACAGAGACAACTTTTTTCTGTTATCTCTCTCGCTTCCCACTAAAAAACTTTGTTTCAAAATCGATTGACCTGATTTTTTGTGGATGGTCAAACACTGTCACACCACGCGGAGACACTGTATAATCTGCACTGCAATTCGGCCTATGGATTTCGCGAATTTTTTTTTTATTTTTTTTTTCGCCAAATATGAGTAACCGAAGAATTTGAATGACACTCAAGTCAAGACGAAAGATTCACAGAAAATGCAGCCACTAAAAAATTTCTTATTCCAATAAAATTCCGGGGATGAATAGTCGTCGTCGACGGGAGCTGATTAATCCCGGGTTATCACTGACATGTCTGCACTCGGTTTTGCACTACACCTTCAGCACTGATAAGAGACCGGCGTTGATAACGACATTTTTAATTTCAGAGGGAATATAATTAGTAAATTTGTTTATTTTTTTTAAATCCACGAACGTGCGTCGTCGTCGTCTACCTTCCAAATTTCAAAATACGACAAGCACTGAATTACCCCCGACGTTAACGTGTCCACGTTCCATCGTTGACTGAAATCTTGGCTCATTGTAACGTGACGATATGCCGCTGCGCTGCTAGTAAGGTTGTAGCCGAGTTCGAATTACAATGGAATACGGCAGCAGCAGCAGCAGCGCTAAATATAACCTACAGGTACGAGAGCGATCGAACATAAGTCATACAACCGATTGTAACTCATTCCGATATTAGGAGAGAGTGGGTTTTTATCGGGTTTTATCTACGCCTTGGATATAAAAATAACGAAGAGAGTGGATACCGCGCTAATACCGCTTTGCTTCTATCGAGAAATCAACTTCCGCTTTTTTTATTCAATAAAAACTGCCAAGAGATTAAAAGTGTGGAACGTGTGGAAGTTGAATGAAAGTAAACGGAGATTTTGTTCAAAAATGTTTGATACTTTATAAAACAACCGGAGACGTTGTGATATAGTTTGTTTGATAACGCAAAAAAACGTGGCTTTTGCGATATCGAAATTTATAGATTAAATAATTTTAGAAATATTATTTAACATTTTGCAATTCGGAAATAAAGTTCCAGTTTGTTTGTTATTACGAAAAAAAAACAAGAAAAAGTCTGATTCTTTGCAATGATTAAGTTTAATGATTAATGCAATTTATCGATTTGTATTCATGCGCTAAAAACTTTTACTATTACGCTTTGAATATATATTATAACTACTATTTAATCGTGATTAGAAATAATTAATTAATATGTTCTAGTGTTGAGAATAAGTTTTAATAATATTGAAGAGTATAGATTAAAATATTCTTGTGATAAGAGGGGACTTCACTCAAAATGAATGAAAAGTGGATGGGGGGTGTATCTGTGTACGTTTCCTGTTAATATAAAGCTTTTATGGAAGTGAAGTCATATCGTATTAATGTTTATTTTTTAATAGGATTTTTTATAGATGCAGAGATTGATATAAAATTTGTGATTTTTGAAATGGAAGATAGAATAAAAAAAACTTGAGAAATTTCATTCAAGATGATTGCATTAAGATGGAGATTTATCTTTAGTCATAGACATTGCGTCATGGAAGAACTTTGGGTAAATGGGCAGAAGAAATCTTGTTCATCAGTTGAATTGGGTTCAAATGTAGTTTTTCTGGATGTGAAGAAAATATGCACTGGACTTTATGTTAAGAAAAGGGTATTTCAATAAGAGGTGTCATTTTAAATTTCGCGCCATTTTTGAACTATCAGGATATAACTGTCATTACCATGACATTTAACAAGTAAAAATTAGGAGGTTTTCAGATATGGCACGATATGCATTCGCAAAATACGTGGAAATGTTGAAAATTCACTTCGAAAATGCTGAAAATATGGCAGAAACGGTTCTTAAAGTTGGTACTGCTTGTGGTTATCATCAAGGGACTTCTAACACAGGTATAGTAAGTTCAATCAATAGATACAAACGCCTCGGAGAAGTGAGTGATGTGAAAACTCCAACTCGTACTTGTCAAGTCAGGTTAACTGAAAATATCACCACGGTAGCTGCGAATTTGTGATCAGTCCTCGCTGATCCGTGTTAAAATTTTAAAGTGTTCCTCCTACCATGGGGGTTGAACTTTCGGAGGTATCCTGTCGTCGCCGAGGGTTGGGCAAATATACGAGGTCCTTTCTTTGGATGTAGTACTCCCGAGTAAAAAATTTCCTTACAACGGGCGAACACTGGCCACTTGGCTTTTTAAGGAGTATATGATGGCCGTAGACTTTTTAACCATTTTTAATGTGAGCAGCACATATAGGCTCACGACCGCCAAACTTGACCAAAAGATTTAAATGGCCAAGAGCTGAGCTGTATACACGGGCATATGGATGGCAAATTTGAGCAAAAAAAGAATCCGCATCAAATATATTGTTGAATGTGCTTTATGATAACTTGATCATTTTCGTTATGTATAATGGTTCTTTGGATTGATCCTACTTAAAGATTATCGATGAACAAGAGGAATGAGCTCGTCAGTGTCGGGTTGTTGTACATGAAGTGTGTAGTGTATATTGATTTATAATTTAGTGGGAAACAATCAAAAAAATAAAAGATTATATTTGCAGTTTGTTGATAAATATTTTATTTTCGCTCGTTGTAAGGCCTTCTTTTATTTTGATCCGAGACTATTTGCTCCGGAGGTCAAACCTTATTATCACTGTCATTGGCTATCTTAAAATTCTTCCTTATGACCCCGTGGATTTCTGCAAGCCGATTAAGAAGTTGTGCTTAGCTTGGCAGTGTCTCTCAAAAATCACATTAGATGGGGTCTGTTCTGTCGCTTTATTAACTACTTTGCATGTCTGTAGCCTAAGGAGATTGAGATCACTGTCCTATACGTTGGTGGTGCTCGTTGACTACTTTCATCAAGTGCCAATCAATACTATTGCACTGTTAAATCGTTCTACCATTTCATCAATGTGTGGGTGAAGGGACTCGTCCGAGACTATTTTGTTCCGAGTATGTTACAACCTTCTTGAAAGAGTTAAGTTTCAGACTTGCAGTTTCTCATTAGCTCCTCTGCAACAATAGTTGTTTCCTAGTTGATGACAACCAAAATGTATCGCTTTACTCAATCTGACTCTGGAGTTTCGATATAGAAGGAGCCTTCGACAATACATCCTTTGATACTATAGCTATGGCTCTAAGTAGACGTAGTCTAAGTAGCACTTTCTGCAACTGGATCGACTCTATGCTGCGAACTCGCAAGCTAATGGTCTCTCATGTTGAGGGGTCTCTGGAGGGCACTATAGCGGAAGGTTGTACACAAAGAGGAGTTTTATCTCCACTTCTCTGGTGTCTTATTGTTGATGAACATACAAGATAGGCTAACCCGGACTTTCCCTAAAATATCGCTGGGTGGACTAGTAAGTATGGTACATGGATGGCTCCAAAACAGAGCCAGATGTGGGCGCTGGAATCTGGAGTGAAAGCAACAGATTCAGTAGAGCGATAAACCTAGGCACCCTAGCAACAGTCTTTCAAGCAGCACTGTGCCCTATACTGGCAAGCAAGCCAAGCGGCAAGTAGGGCGATAAGGTCCCGTAGGAAGAAGTCGAAATTAGTTTGGGACTGCCAACGTACTCTTGGTGGTGCTCTCAATCAATTTACCCTTGCCTGGGTCCCGGGTTACCGGGGCTTCATAGGCAATGACAAAATGGACACCATGGCTAAACAGGGCTCTGACATTGCATTCATCGGTCCAGAGCCGGCTGTCGGGGCACTCACCAGCTTGCTGCAAAGGGCCTTGGACAATTAGACTTTAATGAAACATACTAAACACTGAAACTCCACTGGCCAACTCTAAGCGGTTACTTCCTGTGACGTCCCATTATACGGCCAAGGAATGTTTAGGGGACAGTAGTAATGATGTCAGGACTCTAGTTGGCTTGATAGTCGGACACTGCATCCTAAATTATCACTTATGGAGGATAGAAAGGGCGGAGGATCCCACGTGCAGGCTTCGCCTGGAGGAGGATGAGTCTGCACTCCACTTCATATTCTCTATGAGTGCCTCGCAATATCAAGGAGTACGGTTTCCTTGTTTGCGGAGTTCCTGCTAGAACATTCTAGTCTAAGCGACAAACCAAACAAGGCAGACTAGTGAATTTGTTCAAGTGGTCTGGCCTACAAATATGAGGTGCAGTACCGTTGGACCGAATACTTCACGCACAAAAAAAGGAATGTAATCATGGTTGTAAAAGTGGATAAACGAAGAGCGATGTTGCTGTAAGGAATCGAACTCCAACTTCTTAACTCCAAGGTTACTGAGTTCGGCAGTGTTGCATACAGAAAAGTGAAGGGGTGGAAGTGGAGGAATAATTAGAATAGCTTTTTTATGTGAAAGTCCAAGCTTCGGAGTCACCCTTTCTAGAATCTTTCATATTGTACTCGTCATGTTGAATGCTGTAGGAGTTGACACTGACGAGCAGAAATTTGGAAGAAGCTCAAAACATTTTTTTTTGTAACGGGGTTTCGATTAGACATAGTCGATTATCCTCAATAGCAGTCAGCGGAGCCAAAGACAGCCTCGTTGGAGTTTTATAACAGCTGGAATAAGTGACTATCTTGTGAACAAGGAGGTTTATGGAAGAGTAGATGAAGATACGATCATTAGTACCTTATCAACCAACGAGCTAACCTATTCTGGCTAGGGTTAGTGCATATACTGGCGCCACATTGCCAAATTAATTAAATCTTCAATTTTCGCTGGCCCATTTCTTTTCTTTGGTCCTTTGATTAAAGCCCTGATGTAGAAGTTCGTACGAGGTACTTAGAAACTTTGATAAATTCTATTAAAAATAGTTTTGTATAGGCATCACTGCATCAATGAAGAGTTTGACTGAAGTCAATCAGGGTTAAGGTTTTGACATTCATTTTCATCGTTTACCATCGTTACGAAAGCAATTGTGAATGTCAGTCACCATTTAATTATTTCTTTTATCCTTTTAATAAAACAAAACACAAAAATTGTAAGCCTTTCAAGAATAAAAAATGTGTTTCAAAGTCTGTATTTTTGCAAGGTAATTACAAAATTCAAGAGAGATCTACTCATTAGCGCAGAAGTGAATTAACCAACAGAAAGTTCAAAGAAGGCTTATACTAAACAAACTTTTAAACTGAGTCGTAAAAACCATCTTTTCTGGAAACTTTCCGCCTAAGTGGGGGGGGGAGAGATATCCAGAATTGTATAATTATAATTTCAACAAAAACAAACCTAATTACTCATAATTGTACTTTTTAGCACTTGTATAAATACACACGATGCGAAAACGACAACTGCTCCGCTCCGAAAAAAACACACACACAAACTTTGTTCGGTTATTGCTAAGCCAATTTTGCAGATTGCAGTCTTAACTCTGTTCCAGAAATAAAATGGCGCGTTTTTTGAATTTGGGGATTTTTTTAATATTTTTAATAATCAGCATTAATGGGATTTATGTAAGTTTTTGTTAAATAAAATAAACTGGTAAAATATTTAAGAGTTTTGTTTATGATTTGAAAAAAATGTTTTCAGGCCATGAAGAGTCATTGCCAACCTCTTGATTCGCCGGTATGTGTTTTTTTTCTTATTATTAAATGATTTTTTATTATTAACTTATTTTTTTAACAAACAAAACTAGTGTCGTGTCAACAATGACTGCTGTCATCCAAACTTGATCTGTGAGGGAATATGTGTTGTGGATCTTGACTACAAAGAACCGTAAAATTGGATCCTCTGTCAAAAACCACTGTGCAAAAAATAAAAATATTTACAAAAATGTGGTAAAAATCAACTTTTTTTTTCTAAATTAAAACTTTCCCTCCCAAAATCACATTTCATAAATCACTCACAATGAAGACATTTTAATCCAAATCAAACATCGATTCCCTCCCAGCAATTTACAACAGCAAAAGGTAATCTTCGTGTTACGACAGAAATCCCCGATTCCGTTCACTCCAAGAACCAAGAAAACGGATTTCCGTAATTTCCTCGGAAATAATATGAAGCAAAAAAAAACACAGATCCAGTTTTTTTAAGGTGAGGTAAATCCTTTGCACCGCCAAAAGTCCTTCTCCCTTCGCAAACAACAGGCGCGCATTTAGAGTCCTGGCTGACAGAACGGCATCAAAATCGCCTTCGATTTGTGTGAATTTATTCTGGGTCGACTTGCAGCCACCGAAGACACCGAAACGACACGCCAGGACGAACCAGGCAGGGGATTGTACGAGGAGCAGTATCCTTGTGCTTTTGGGACAAATTAAGGATTCTGTAGCTATTTTTCGAGGGCTGATCTCCTTAATCGAATTTTGCACGAGGCTGCTCCTTACAATTTCTCCTTTATGGTTGGTGGCTGATGGTTGTTCGGTTTGTCTTTCGGGATGTTCTAAAGATTTTTGAGGTTGATTTTGAGATAAAAAGGACCAAAAAAAGGGAATCTTGATGCGTTTTGAGTGGTGGTGAAATTTTTTTTGCTGGCGGTGGTAGGAAGGGAAAATCAAAATATTCAAGTTTTGTGAAAGAGGAGATTGTCTGTAGATGGCTATAGGGGTTACTTTTGCTGAAGTAAGGATTTGTTTTGCAGGATTAGTTACGTTCATTTCTTTTTGATCATCATCGATTTGTTAGTAGACAGGGGGAGAGAATTTAGGTTAAGGGAGCATTTATAAAGGATGCTGCTTAACAGATTTTTGGTATTATAGAAAATGCTGTGGTAGCCGCGTACAAACTCCGCCGTCGTCTGGTCCCAAGTCCAGGGTGTGATAAGACGAGGGTCGACCTGCCGAATTGACCAAAATCGTGAACTTGAAGAAACTATGCAAGAAACCGCATTTTAAAGCGGCACAGACAGTCGCGAATCCGTTGCGGGGACGTCCTGCTCGGATCGCCAGCTGACGGATCAAAGAAGAAGAAGAGAATCCGCGTACAACTTAATTTTTAACGTTACACAAAGCTAGAGTAACCAAGCCCGCACACGATCAGAACGATCGATCCTAGATTACAGGTCAGCGATCTAGTTTCTTTTGACATCTTCGCAGATATTAACTGCTAGGGACGTGGCGCCGCGTACAACGTAATTTACAAGTTTACCCAAACCCAGAGGAAGCAAACTCCTACACGATCAAAACGATCGATGAAAAAATTTCACACATTTCAGTGATGTATCAGACTGGCTGTTCACGTAATCAGGATGAAGGACAACCGCATCCGTGACTCCTGTGCTGTAAGTTGTAACGACACGACAAGTCGTTTGAGTTGAAGAACGTGACGTTTCGATCGAATTACCATTTTCAGCATAGGAGCCTAGAGTAGAGTGTAGGTTGACCATGACCAATGTAACAAGCCAAGTAAAAGTATCCGGAACACTGTCCAGACCAATCAACATCTATAATGGACTACGACAAGGGGACGGTCTGGCCTGCCTCCTTTTCAACCTGGCGTTGGAGAAAGTGATCCGAGATTTGGGCGTGACATCAAGGGGTACAGACCTCCACAAGTCCACCCAATTGCTAGCTTACGCAGACGACATTGACATCATTGGAAGAACAACAACAGCTGTACAAGAAGCTTTCACTCAGATTGAGCAAGCGGCAGGAAATCTGGGACTGCACATTAACGAAAGCAAAACAAAGTATATGGTGGCCTCGTCTACAAGAACACCTAACATTGGTCCCACAATCAAGATAGAGGAACACGAGTTTGACGAGGTAAAATCATTTACCTACCTTGGGTCAATAGTAGCAGCCGACAATAGCATGGAACCAGAAATACGCACACGACCAATACGCGCACGTCTGCCAAGGCTGTTTAAGCCCAAGTATCTAACCATTATGTCTAAGCTTTTACTATATAAGACGATGGTCTTACCGGTTGTCACATATGCATCCGAAACGTGGGTTCAACAAAACGCACTCAAATCTCTTGGGCGTGTTCGAGAGGAAAATACTTCGGGGGATTGTTGGCCCGGTATGTGAGGAAGGACGATTCCGGAGACTATAATGACGAGATGTACGAGCGCTCTCCCAACATAGATGTTGTGAAGAAAATAAAGCTCGATAGGCTCCGGTGGGCAGGGCATCTAGCTCGTATGAGTGAAGATGAGCCTGCTCGGAAAGTTTTCTGCGGTAAGACCTATGGGGTGCGACAGCGAGGGAGATCCAACCTTCGCTGGAAGGATGGCGTTGACTAGGACGCTCAGAACTTAGGAATACCAAACTGGATGACATCGGCTCAGAATCGGGACCGGTGAAGAGAACATTTGCGAGAGGCCAGGACCGGATCCCGGTTGTAGAGCCGTTAAAGAGGAAGAAGAAGCCTAGAGAGGTAATGTTGAGCTTAAGCCCCTGTACTGAAAGTCATGATAATATTGCTCTCCTCGTGCTTCTTGATTTCAGTAAGGCATATAATAGGCTTGACCACATGCGCCTATACACCAAATTTTTTTTTTATTTGACAGACTAGAGGCTTAGGGAAAGTCCCTTTGTACTGTCGACAATCTATTTTTTCGTATAGAGTGAATGTCGAACAGCAGCTCTAGCCGGAAGATAGAGAGAAGAGAAGGAAGTAACTGTCACAACCTAGCCGCGATATTTTATTCCACCTACTCACATCCATTTCGCGACTCTGACATCGGGGCGTCGAGAACAACTCGCTGGAGTGTTATGCCTCCTGAAACGAGTTGAATCTCATCAACCAACCGATGGCATGCGCTTGGTGGAGCGGGGAAGGGCTAAGGAAGGCTATGACAGGGGAATCAGGAATGTAAAGAGGAAAGAAGAAAGAAGGAAAGTTAGGTGGGAAAGGCGAAGGAACGTGGCGCAGCCGGGATTCGAACCCGGGACCTGATAGCAGTTAGGCGCCTTACCTCTAGACTACCGAGGCCCCATTGTCATCCCACGTGAGGTTTACATCCTCTGCTACCTCCTTAATCCGTAGTTACCTGCAGAATCGTTCCCAAAAAGTATATTGCCTAACTCGATTTCGGTTCCCTTACTGATAACGTGCGACGTTCCGCAGAGTTCCATACTAGGACCATCACTCTTCTCTATGTACATAAATGATCTTAGCAGTGTCGTAACAAGATGCAAACTCCACATGTATGCAGATGATGTTCAGATTTTCTTAAACAGCCGCCTTGGATTGGCTGAGAACTGCATTGCAGACATAAATGCAGTTCTTAAGCGTATTTATTAATGGTCTGAATTCAACCGTCTACAGCTTAATGCCTCTAAACTCTGTTGCATTCCAATGTACATAGGAGTGAATTAGATATCGACCGTTTTCCATTTATCGTTCTTATGAGCGCATGCCTACCTTATCAATTGCGTGTCATAAATCTAGGCGTTCATCTGAATTCACAACTTACCTGCTGCGATCATATTTCTCATATGTTATTTAAAATCTATGGTAATTTACGGCGTCTCTGGGTAGACGTCTCCATTTTAAACCTCAAGGGTTGCCATACTTTAATTACACTAGCTTGGTTTTTCCTACTCTTGATGCTGCATACGGTGATAAGCATAATGTGGCCTTTAATGACTGCGTAAGGTTTGTCTATAGTCTTCGCCGATCCGATCACATCAGTTTATTTCGTTTTTCACAATCGATGATTACCTACTCCTCAGGGCATTAACATTTGTTTATGAGCGTTTACATTCCGACCGTCCATCTTATCTACATGAATATCTCCGAATTGGACGTACGACTAGAAGAAGCTTATTTATACTGCCAAGGGTCAAGTTTGGAATAGTCTGCCTAAATACGTACAAAATGTAAGGTCGTTAAATGTGTTCAAAAAACAGGTTAGGTTGGTTGTGCTGTGCCCGAACGTGACACGATCACAGCACAATCAGGGATCCTTCGCTCCAAGACTATCTGCACGTGATCCTCTGGACAGAACCTGCTCCTTTACTGGATGGATCGCTGAAGGGTCATCATGCTGCCTTTCCCTGGCGATGTAATGCACTGAATACCGCGGATCTGGAGAGAACATACTTGAAAAAACCTGCAATCCCAAGGTGTAAACAATCGTGCTGAAGAGATGAATGGTACTGTGTCAATGTACTACCAACAATGGACTCTGGATAACAGGCGATCTCCAGTTTAACTTAGCTGTTCATGGTAATGTGAAGCTTTGCCGCGATTGGGGTCATTATTAATCGATATTCTGATTCATATTAAAGCATGAAAGCAAAATACTATCGCTCCATCAGCCTCTCGCTTCCTTTTTCCTAATAACCATGGAGGAGATTTTAAACACTCCACTCCACTGCTTGCAATTGGCTTTCTGGCCGAGCTGATCTACAGAGATTGCCATATTTAAGCATAGTAGGGTTGCTAGTTGATTGTAGCTGCCGGTTCTGCGGAGCAGCTCCTGAAACAGAGGACCACTTGTTGTGCGATTGCGAGGCTACCCCAAGAAGGAGATTCAGTCTCCTCCATCGCGTCTTCCGGGTACCAGGGAGATTTGGACTATGGATCCTGAATGAATTTTAGGATATACATATAAACAGCCTTAACTTCTAAGGTTTTTAGCGCCTGTAAAGAGGACCCCTCAAAAAAGGCGAAGAAGAAGATGGGTAATTTAGCCCGCTTCCTTGACCTAAGACCCATCTCGTTAGGCCTTCTACGAACCGATCGCATACTAATTTGTAATCTAGTGGTTTCGGGAAGCCTCTCTCTTATCCTTGAGGCTGGTTGGTATCAGTCCCGTAGCACGAACCGACACAAAAAACGCTCGTCCCAGGGTCATGCCAAGTTGGCTAAGATACCCCATTCCGCTATTCAGTAAAAATCCTTGCACAAATGATTGAATTCTCAACTTTTGGTCAACACTCGTTTTAAGTCCTGCAGATATACAATCTTAAGGACCAACCTTTTACATAAAACAAGGATTTTGAATCTCGCCTCTAAAAACCTTATTCTTGCCTTAATTTAGATTTACTTCTATAGCAGATATCCATCGACATGACAACATGAAAACTGGCCAATAAACAATCTTCCCCTCATGTTTTGATATCATCCCTCTAAACCCTAAAAACGTGTTGCTGTTTGCATTTCCCACTCAACCCTTAATCAGAAAACTTATGTCCAATCTCACCAGCTACACACACTCACTCCTCTCTCTCTCAACACTCATTAACTGCAGGATTTATTAGACAGTTATTAACGTAACTAGGTCACTGAAGCACGTTCCCGTACCAGTTTCAGGATTTTATGACACTTCCATGTCAAAACGCCAAAAGAAACGGATCAAATCGTTACAGCAAAATCCGACGCGACATTTGTAGCATCACGTCCGAGAGGATTTTAGATTTTAAAGAGTTCATCTCTCTTGAGGCGGGAGTAGAATATCCTGGCTGGTCCTGGAGGGATTGCCGCAGTAGAAAAAAAACACAGTAAGGATGCTGAGAAGGAATAAAACTATACTCCCAAGGGTAAAGTGCAAACGTTGACAATAGTTACGTCTTCAGACGACCGTTTTGAAGCACACACTCCTTCAGACGATGATACTCTCACATCTAGACAAATGGGGGTCTTCACATGGTGACAGCCTTGCATTCTTACGATGAGTGCCTTGCTGGAATTCAAGGTCCTTCTGAGAAATTGTATTACTGTCTCCAATGGCAAAGCGACACTGACATCTGCATTGTATGTTTCTGTTTTTTTTTGCAATTTTTTTAAAATTAAATTGCAACCATGCAATCGCACTGCAGCAGATCCATCTGCATGTCGTGCAGCTATTAATTTCCACCTAGACACAACGTTTTACCTCTCGTGTTTTCTTTTATAGCCTCTCTCGTGGCAGGCCTGTCCAGAATTTCTAGCACGTGTCCTTCGTGCCGGCGAATTTTAATTATTGGACGTCAACCACCATGACATGCTCGGCTACTGGACAATTAGCTGCAGGAGGGAGACACACCATGAAGCTAAAGTGCGGTTACGTAGGAAATTTGTTCACATGACCACAAGGTGTCACGGTTCAGATGATCGTTTCACTCCTACCTTACTGTACACCTATGCATATTCCTAGAGCCTCTCACCACTATCCCCAGGTAGTATAGCACGGGTGTCGGGGCGGAACAGATCTTGCGGTGTCATGATTCAAAATCAAGATAATCTGCGCCTTCACCGGAGGTTAGATGCCACTTTATAAAAATTTTCTGCATGCGGTCAACACCTCTAATTTCTTCCGCCTTTTCGGAGAGAGAGAGTGTGCGACACAATCGGCTGCAGTGGATTGACATTTTGATTAACGACTCTCGACACGTAGTGGTTTGTGCTGCGTTTTTTTATTGCCGGTTTAAGGACTGATGGTGGTGGGTTTAAAGAGTCAACGGACAGGAAGAAATTGTAATGTCCTTTTTCCTATGGTTAATGTTTGATTAATGAATTTCAGAGTGAAGCCGTTGGGTGAATGAGGTGGAAGTTGATTCTTTTGTTAGTAAATTCGAGGGTCATTAAGATATCCGTTTCGAATGTTATGCAGGAAAAGCTTGTATGTATGATCAACAGATCAGATCGTGGTGAAATGTTGTCTGTGAGCTAAAATCGTGGTAGATCACTGATCCTCGTTTTATATAACCTTGTAAGAAGAAAACGATAGCAAAAGCAAGTTCGTTTATAGTTGGAATTCGGATATTGACGGGCTACTATTCGCTTAACTACCATCTAAACAAAATAGGTCTAGTGGCCGATTCTGGCTTTCGGTTCTACGGGGCAGCTCCCGAAACTGCGGAGTACTTGCTGGGTGACTGTGAGGCTACAGCGAGGAAAAGATTGAGCCTCCTCCATCGTGACTTCCCTACTTCCAGGAAGATTTGAGACAAAAATCCTAAATCAGGTTTAGACTATATTAGAAGCCTTAACCTGGATGGGTTTTAAGACGGAGATGGTACAATAGACCAAACAAGATAGGTCTCAGTGTCGGCAAAGGCGCCGAAATTAGGACATTGATCACTAGCCTTCTGTTGATTCTGAAGGAGTTTTTCACATGTAGGAAGGACGAATCCAAAAACTTTGGTTAATATTCTGCCATGGAATGTGTTTCTTTATATTTCTAAGTGAAAAAAGGATGTTTTCTCACGTTTCAGTTGAACTTTATTTACCCTAACACGTGTCATTATGATCAATGATCGCCTGCAATTTTTGTGGTTGAACCATTATCACGATCATTGTTGTAAAGCTTTTAGGGTGTGCGATTGATATAACGATCGTATCTTAACTTTGCACTATAACGGCAGACTACTTGGGACAAAAAGAAATGGTAGTCTAATGGTGTTCTTTCAGGACTATAGGCTAGAGATCATGGGTGGCCAACCCAAATGGTACCGCGGGCACTTTTAAAATGCATTATGATCCCGCGGGCTGGGGAGATTCAAATTTAATTTAATATAATTTAGGGAGATAGTTCCAAAGTTGTGATGCAAAGACAAAGAAAGAACGATGACCAATTAACGCGCGGATATGCGGAATTATTAAATTATTATTTCTGAGGAATCGCGCTTTACGCACCTGTAGGATAACGTGAAACAATTGCAGAAGCCTATACTCGAGAATCACTTAAGGCTCGATTGCATTGAGCGAGTTTAGAACCCGGCGAGTCAACTAGGCGATAGTGACGATAGGACTCACAACCCTCCACTCGCACAGTAGCCAACTAGCTAGCGCGAACTAATTCTGTAATTTTATAGTTAATGAAACCAAATAATGAAATACTCGCAGCTAGTTCACTAGCAACTATGATGACACACGGCTAGTTTACTAGCTAACTAGCCCACACGCCAGAGAGTAGCGAGGAGTAAAGTAGTACGGCTTTCAATTTTCTCAGAAGAATCTGCTAGTTAGCATAATGACACTGGGCTAGTTTATTAGCAGCTAGTGAATTCGCCTGCTAGTAGCTTGTAAACTCGCACAATGGAATCGAGCATTTAGAGAACAGTCCAAAACGGAGTTTGAGTAGGGGGAAATGTGGTCAAAATGACGTACATAATCGTTAAACGCTACTTCAAGTTTATGGGCGGATGAAGAATCGAGAGAGGGACAGATGGAAAGGGCATGCATTAGAAGAGGTACTAGTAAGGCTTTAACAACCCTTTTTAACAAGCCACATTGATAACGAATTTTAGACAGCAGTCCGTAGGTTTTACTAACAATGAAACTAATGTGATCGCAGCAGGTCATGCAGGTCCCAGCTTTATTAACTCAAACAAGACGAACCGAGTTTAACGCTATAGCAGAAATGCCAGGACCAATAGTAGCAAAATGAGAGATTAAAAATACACTGGGATTTCGAAGGATTTATCTGCAGAAAATTTAATGTCGACGTACTGGATACATGCCAAAAATGGAGCCTTGAGGACACCAGCGTGGAGTAGGGTACTTGAGGAACTTTAGGCACCTAGTTTAACCGTAGTCCCAAGAGGACAACAGAGTCTTAGCATTGGAAACTGGAGGCATGCTGCATCAAAGTTGCAGAAATGTCCTAGACGAAGCCAAGCTAGATCTGGTCTGTAGCGCCATTGGATGGAGTCTCCCCTTCTTCCCCCCCGTAGCAGCTGAAAAATGTGTAGGGAATGTACTATGGCGAGTATTTCTATCCCGTAAGCGTGAGAGCGTTGTTCGGCTGGGGTTACGACTCATATATCGCAATGGATACCATTGTTGATCGTCATTATTCTGTTCCAACACAATAGCTCCGAGTTCATCCCTACTATGAGCGGCAAGATTCTCCGTATGCGCCTTTGGTTCAAATAACTTCAGCACTGGTGCTTTTATCAATATTTCTTTTATTGCTTTAAATGCATTTTGCTGTTCGGTTACTATTTTAAATATGGCCTTCTTTGTTAGCAATTCATTGAACGGTTTTGCTTCAACTGCCTAGTCTGCTATAAATCTTCTGAAGTAATTCAATTACTACGTTTGTAATTCAATTACGTTTTTACTACATTACCACCAATTTATCTCCATAAGTTTCTTGTTATCCAAACAATTGGTACATACCTGCAAAATAAAAAAATCAAGTATTAGTATACTTTACTATTAACTATCAAATTGGTTTATTAAAATTATGAATAAAAATATATTTAAGAGCAATAAAATTAGAAAAGTCGTGAGACAAAAACTGAACTTATAGTCTTACTAAAAAGTAGGTAATATCAAAAATATTCAAAATGTATATGTAATTAGCTTAAAAACTTTCTATGATCACCATCAACTTCACCATCTTCACCAGATATGTTCATCTCAACTTTATGTGAGTTGGACCCCAAATATTGATGGACGCAGGAGCAATGACGGAAGAAATGGGAAAAACTGGCATAATAGGCACTAGCACATTCTAATGTATTACTTGTATCGAGTAATTGTTAAGTTGTTACGAACCATGCTATTTTCCCAGCCTCCATACATTTAGCTTAATAGTGGTAAACAAAAAAAAAAGAAAAAAAAACACACAGCAGTTCAAAGAACAAATAAATTTGCGGGAAGCACGTCATGGTACCAGGGCGGGTTTTTCTTCCTCACATATCTTTCTAGTGAGTTAACAAAGGTTGGAATTGGCATTGATTCGATTGCAATGGATTGTATTGATTATATTGATTTAGATATTTTGATTTGAATATTAGTGAAGGTGTAAAGAATTATATAGTACTGTTGAAAATCATAACTGAGTTTTGGTAGGGAACATGGGTATTTCGGGGTTGTAAGACAACAGATATATTTCCAGCATGAAGTACTATAAATGGAAAAACCAAATGCCATAGTGGCTAATGTTGTGTCCCGCTCAAGAGTTTCTAATACGGGTGGTCTCCTTGTTCTCATAAATATTTCGCGTCCGCTCCGAATGGAGGTGCTCATGTACAGGTTTGTGGTGGTGTACGGTGTTAAGGTAGTACTTCCGGAGTGTCAACCTCCCACGACCCCTCCTACGAGCCAGGCCCAGTCAAATTTTGGTTTTGCATGGGAATCTGAGGTTGGGCTCTTCGGGCAACTAATTAAGAGTCAAACAAAGCTAGCAGTTGATTGAAGCTGTCGCTTCTGCAGTGCAGAGCAACACCCGAAACAGCGGGGCTTTGCGATTTTGGCGCTATAGCGAAGAAGAAATTGATTGCGGTTTCTCTGCCTTTAGGGAGATTTGGGATATGAATCTTTAATCATTTTAGGCTAATTCAAAGACATTAACCTCGGGGATTTTTAATGGCGGGGTTGGCACAAATCGGCCAAATAGGGCACAGTACCTACAAGAAGTCAAAAAATCAAAGAAGTAAAGTAAAGTAAGTATACAAGTCGCCTATTATATGCCCATTAAACCATTTACTAAATCAGATCACATCTCTGAAAAAATTTTAAAAATTTCCAACCTAGAATTTACAGAAGAGCTCAACTCACAAATCCAATTAATCCCACACACTTTAATCTAGGCAAAAAACCCAATAACAATTAAATTACTTAAACAAATTTCATTAAAAAAGTCAATTATCCTCACAACAACAAAAAAACTTCGCCTAGGTATTTTAAAATTCCATTAATCCTGTCCATACACCCAAAACGCACGATTTCACCTGTAATTTAATATTATATAAAATTTTACGAAATAAGCCGCAGAAACTATTTATCCACCGCCGGGTTTTAATAGACCGTAGTCGCGGTGATTTTTGCTGCTCGCTTTATTGAAAGCTGTGCGCTCATGGAAATTACACAAGTGTCAATGCAGCCAGCGGAGTGGAAATTGCAAAAAAATCGCTTTTCGATACTTTGTCGTTTTATAAACACACAAAAAAAATAAATAGAAATTCACGATAATTTCATCATCGTTTCTCTGCAGGTTTCAGCTTTAATCCAATCTGTGTTTACCTGACGAGAGATAAATTCACAAATTCGCAATGAGATTGAAAAAAAAAACATGGTACCGCGGGCCAAAAAAAATCTGTTACAAAATGGATTTTGATGATTTTTCTAGAAATTGGGCAGTAATTTTGGGGATGTACACAGGTTGTCTTCACTTCTTAATTTATCCTGGATTAATCTACCACAACCGCGGGGAGTTATGTCGAATCAAAAGGAGAATCGCGATTCTGTGAAATTTATTCTTAAACAACCAAAAAAAAACATCAAAAAACAAATTCGATGTAAAATTTATGAAAATTGCTATTTTTGAGATTTTCGATTTCTAAAGGAATCCACCACTGCCGCCCACACAATGACAGTTAATCAAAAATCCGGCTCCTGGAGCACTCCGGAAGCCCCATTCATGCGGACGAGCACTTCTATTTGGGGTCCACTGACAAATCGAATTTCCCGCCCGCGGGAGTTGGACACCGCTTGCAATACAATTTGGCATGCTGCCTCTGAGGAGTGTTAAAAAATGGCCAAAAATAATTCTCAAGTCACCTCCGCGGTTTTTATTACAAAAAAATAAAAAATAAAAACAAAAACCTCAAGGAGGAAGCTTTTAATTGAAGATGACGAAGTGTTCGAAGCCGGGCCGCCGTAGGTGTGATGTCATCGATCGGGTCAGATTATTTCGGGTCTAATCCAATCTGTCGCGCGCGATCCGATCCACTGATAAATTTCTCCGAGTCATCTCTGCTGAGACAACCTTGACAGTTGGACACCAAAAGTCGGGGGAGGGGGAAATGGACTATTTTAGGACCAACGAAATTTTTAAAATGCATTTTTATAGAGGATTTCATTTTGGCATGGATGTAAGCGAGATGAGCTGTTCGAGATCACCTGTTGTTGTTTGTGATTTAAAAGCTGGCGTACGCTCTACGTTATCATAATCGGGGTGGTCTTCGAGTTAAATTGGGGTGCGAGTGGTAATAGGATGAAAATTGCGGATTTAGATTTTGTGAGTTTGAAGGTCTATGACATTTGAGACTCGAAAAGAGTCAGAATGAAGAAGGAGGGTATCGAACCAGGACGTTCTGATTGTTTTCTGGCTAAATCTTCCAGGGCGATAACCCTCTTGTATTTTGCCTTGAAGATAATGCAGAAAATTGTCGACATTGAGATAAGAGACACTAGACGAACACCAACCGCTCTTCTTCTTTAAACTGAGTACCAGGTTGGAAAGTTTGCAGAGGCACTACGTTTTATAATCTGGTTATCAACCTAGAAAGTACAGCGTTAAATAAAGAAAATGCTTTGGCGGATTTCTTTTAATTCAAAGAAGATTGTCATTCATCCTTTTACACTATATTAAGGCCTCTAAAAAGAAAACCAAAATTAATGATTGACAGTATTGAAGACTACTAAAAAATTCCAAATTATGACCAGTCGTAAGTCACAAGGTCTTGTGACTCGTGCTTGAAATTGATAGTTTGTGACTATTCTTGTGACTATCAGCTGTTTTGGTATTCGCAGCACCCAATCACAAGAAAAATCACTCAAAACATATACCAATCAGAGTGAAGTTGTAACCAAGTAATAAGGAGCCTGGGTGACAAAGTAGGTAATGTTCGCTAGAAAATATTGAAGTGGTGAAACAGACTGTATTTGAACGTCCGAATACCTCTGATCGACGCTAACTCTATCCAATCTGTAACAATGTTATGAAAAATATGCTAGAAATTTTTTTTCTTTGTACTCTTGTAACCTGCTCTTTAGACAGTCACAATTTTGACAGTCTTTGTGACTGTTTGCGCATTGTCAAAATTGTGAATACAAAATTGGAATAGTAAAAACCACAACTTGTGATTGAGTTTTGATTTGTGAGACTGCTTTTACAATACGGGTATTGTTTTCGCTCCTATTTATTTTCGCTCCAACATATTTTCAAACAGCGTTCTGAATCATCAACACTTTAATGTTTTTAGTCAACTGTAGACAAATGCTGTACCCACTTCGAATAGATCTTTCTCTTACTGAATACACTGCCTTCTGATATCTTTAAAGTGTCCGTGTCTTCCAAAACGATTTTGTGCACTTTTTTTTATCTTTTGCAAAACAACTACTTTGAATTTGGGCAACCAGAGAGCGTTCACCTTCGCCAGTGTGCATGTGGCCGTTTTCAAATAACATTGATATTAAAACTTCACATGACAGTTCTACACAGAACTTTTCGATAGACCAAATGTGTTGACCTGTTTATAAACTCTTTCATAAATCTATGGACCGTAATAACTATATGTATGTATGTTATATGTATGTCATGACCAACCCATGCAAAAGGGCGTTTCAATAAGAGGTGTCATAGTGATTTTCGTCCCATTTTTGAACTGTCAAATTAAAACTGTAATTATGATGACATTTGACAAGTAAAAACTAGGAGGTTTTCAGATATGGTACTCAGATGATACTCTCAGAACTCATTAAAATACTTAGTGAAAATTCGCTACAAAAATTGTGAAAAAATCACAGAAAAGGTTTGTAAAGTAGCTTGGCGACGTTTATTTTTAGCAAGACGCCGCTATTTACCCACACAAGGGGGATTTCAATTGGCCTTCTAAGATCGTGCGATTTAACATCATTAGACTTTTTTCTTAGTGTCTATATTAAACATAAAGCCTACGCCAATACCTACGTCAGCAAGGATTCAAGCACTCAAACACAATATTAAAAGTGCTAACTGGCAAAAACATGATGAAAAATGTCATCAAAAGATGACGTTTTTAAGAAGACCCATGACGGACATTTGGCAGATATTGTATACCATTATTAACCTCACAGCTTGTACTTTAAATTAAAATAAAAATACCATCACTTTTGCAAGAAAACACTGCAATTTCCTGTTGATCTAAAATGAAATCTCTTGTTGAAAGAACTTGTACATCGTTTCAAAACCTTTTAGTTCACTTGTTCTTAAAGCTGTTTTCCACATGAATAAATCTTTGTAGTAACAAGCACTAAATAAAGTTTTACATACAATAGCTTCTTCCTAAAAGCGCCCCCCCCCCCGTGCTCTACTTGCCTCTCAGACAGAACAGACATACCCTAAACATCTCCTCAGCCTCACAACAACGAAAAAAAATCGAAACCCACGAATGAGTGAATTGAGAAATAATTGGAAACGACTTCGCCCCCCTTTTTGTCAGGATCGAAACTTTCTTGTTAAATCCGGAAAAAAATCATCTCAAGGAATCCCAAAGAAAACTGGGAAAATATCAAAGATCTTTAAGTGAATTGGAGCACAACACACACACCTACACGAAATAAAACCATATGGGAATCCTGCACAGATGAGAAGTATATATATTTTTGTGTATCCTGAAATATCCTGGAGATTTTTACTTTGCGGTGTAACTGCTGCTGCTGTTCAACATGCGCCACCATACTGCCGGGGGCAATTTTTTGCGGTTCCTTTTCGGTTCTGATGTTTCTAGCTGTCCGTTATCCTTGATTCCGTAAATCTTTGATAAGAAAATCCTTAAAATACCAAGAAGTACCAAAGTGGATGGAGAGAGAGACATTTCTGTAATAGAGCTTATGTCCTTGATTGAATTGCTGTGGCTTTGTCGGGCGGTAGGAAAGCCTTTAATTTTCATTAAAGGTCCTTTTGAAAAATTTATGGAAAAAATGTATGTTTTGTAGTGGGAGAATATAATTTTGTTTTTCGCTGTTTTTTGATTGGCTTAGACTAGAAAGTATAAAAAATGTCCTTCGACATTCAAATTTCTCCCTTCAAGGATCGAATCATGTACCAAACACAAAGTCAGTAAGAACAGAAAAAATTCCCCGTCCTTGAATAAAGGGTAATCATTTAAAACTTCCGTGATTTTCTTAAAGAATTGGCTTAAAGGACATTCAGGACAACCAGAACAACCCTTTCTTTTCCTACAATGATTGTCATGGGACAATTAGTCGTGTTTGTTTTCCTTACCTTAAGCTTATGGGAAGGACGCGACTAATTTTAGAGCCTGTTTCGGGTTGTTATGTTGACGTTATTCAATTTTTTTTTTATAAATGTATTTTGAAGCAACTGCCATGAAATTGTCGTTACATCCTCTGCGGGTTACAATATCCTTGACACGGGGACAAGACAAGATGTGCCCTGATCCTGTCACATAGTGAAAGGAGAGAATCTTGCGGTTCTGCCACATGGAACTTGTGTTTGTGTGTCAATCATGTCCCATTTGTTTAACATTGAAAGGAGGAAACTCCCTTCGTCCTGGATTTTTGAAAGTAAAAAAAAAAATGTTCGTCCTGTTGCTGAATGATTTTGACAGTAATTTTAAGGTTTTATGGGATTACACACGGCAATGGTAACAATGATAGACGTTGTCACGACTGTGGTTTATGGGCTGTGACAATATTTTTATGGGATTTTAAAGTGTGTGTTTTTAAAACATTAAAAATTCAGCCTTTTTATAATTTTGTTAAAAATCATATCCTTAATAATAAAAATCTTGACTCTCCTCTATCAGCAAAACATGTCAAAAATGTCAAAACCAACTGATACCAATCTTTGAGCAGTTGTGCCGTGCCACTGTGTCCTAATCTGATCATAAATCATAATTAAAATCCATGATAGGATTGTTTTTGACAGGAAACATCAACATCAGTCTCCCTAGGTCGAGAAGTGTTTCCGTATGTAGGTAGTGGAGTTTTCAGCCGTCATACAAACTGTGCAGGAAACATCGATATAAGGACACTGAATTTTTTCACAAAAAGGGGACCGCATCAGGTCAACGGGTGGTCGTCGGTTTAATCCGTTTTTGTAAAATATGCGAACTGAATTCAATAAGTTTCGGTCATATCTATGCACATATAAAAAAAACTGCTACCTCCTAAATCTGATTAGATGGGAAAACCCAAATCCTATAACAATTTTGCACCCAAAAAAAAATCAGAACATCTCATTTAGTTCCTGGCAGGACATCGCGTCTTTAGACATCATATCACATAAAAAAAAATAATCCTCGAATCCTTCATAAACTACAATTTCTCTTCCTAATCTCGGACACTTTCACTTTCACCTCTAAACTGTTCGACTGTAACCGAACTTGTAGCGTTTTGATTATTACCCATTGTGCTGGGGCCCTTACCATATACAACAGTTATAAATCCTTCGATCCTTTTCGTATTAGGTCTTAGCTAAGTCCTTTACGATGCTCGTTATGCTTCCTTGCCCCCGTGAGGAATGAACGTTGCGGAGCGAGAGCGGGAATAGAAATGTCAGTAGGACACCCAAAAGTGAAAGCAGTGTCACACGAGAGAAAGTCGTGAAAAACCTCATAAAATTGAAATTTATTACCGAATTATGAGTCTTCGGGATGTGATATGAGTATGTATGGGTCCCTTTTCCCATTTATGCTTTTTTGCGGGGTCGTCTCTATGAATTTTTATTATCCTTTGTGAGTTTCTTGTCTGTGGTAATCGGTGGGTTAGTTACGCTAATGGAGATGATGGCATGTGATAAAAGTTTCTTGAGGAATATTGGAATATAGGAATTTTGAGATTTTCTTTTCGTATGAATGAATGGTGGCGAGTCACGATAATAAGATGGTGGAAATCCGACATGAAGAGTCTAGAGTTTTGTGTAGCTTCAAAATGCTAGGTTTGGGTTTGGGATGATCTGGAGTGGCTATCGAAATACTTTCTATCACTGCTGATGTTTGCTTGCTGTGAGAATCAACTGCAAACACAAAATTATGCCCGGACCAAACTTTGTTCTTAGAAAACTAAGAACAGCAAAAAAATTTCAACCGATGATCCCTTTTATCATAACCTCAAATTTGTCGAAATTCAATGATTAGCAACCACAGCTCGAACGAATATTAACAAAGGAAATAGGAGCAAGGATTGCATGCTCAAAACAGCCCAAATATCGGCTGCATTGATTCAGGGAGATTTCCAAATGCAACGGCAACGAGAATTGAAAGAATCAATGTTCTGCGCTCTTTCGTATTACGCTCAAATATGTAGCTATCGGGTCGAAACCGAATAAATTGCCTATAGTTAGTAGATTACGTGCAAATATCAACCATTCGACACATTTCATCAGAGTTCGATCGTCAAGCACACTCTTCGTTAAACTAGGGGTTGTGGTCCAACAGCTGGACCGACGAAAAGAGTTCCACATTGTGTTTGGCCACGACGTCCGTCTTTGGTTTGCCTTGGAAACCCCGATCAAGGTTAAACCTATTGTGTATTGATATTGATTAAGTTGTTGTAGGTACTTGCCAGTATGACGTACATCTTGGTTTGAAAGGTCATGCCCAAACTAAAGGCTTTGCTTTCGGCAGATCCTGGCATCATATCTGCCTCTGTCTTGAATCCGTTCGTGTACTATACGAGTCCACCATGTTGTATGCTAGGGGAAACCATATCTTATATCCGCCCGGAAGAAACCATTGGGGTAACGCAGAGTACTATCATGAACAATGCTGTGAAATTTATAAAATTAGGAAGAGAGTGGGCGATAGAATTGAGCCCTGCGGAGCACCTCCAGATATAGTGTAGAGTTTAGATTTGACGGCATCCAATACTAACTTGAAAGATAACTCTCACTCCACTACAGAGTCCATACCAATAACTTGGAGTTTAGTCTACAGACCGAGGTAAAAGCCTTGAAATATCTAGAGCAGCCAAATTTTTATTGATTATGGTGTCCATTAT
The DNA here is from genome assembly GCA_949987705.1 of Thereva unica. Lineage (NCBI taxonomy): Eukaryota > Metazoa > Arthropoda > Insecta > Diptera > Therevidae > Thereva > Thereva unica. The sequence goes on from OX465285.1 coordinate 14,634,546, forward strand.
TTTGGAGAGAATAGAAGTATTGCTTGCGGTAAGACCGATGGGGTGCGACAGCGAGGGAGACCCAGCCTTCGCTGGAAGGATGGCGTAGACCAGGACGCTCAGAGCTTGGGGATGCCAAACTGGATGATATCGGCACAGAATCGGGACCAGTGGGGAGAGGAATTTACAGGAGTTCAGATAATCTCCAGAGAGAAGTAATGCAACGCCTGTTAGAAATACCCCTTTAAGCCACTTAAAAGATTTTGATGTTTATAAAAATTGGAAAAAAGGGTAGGTAGGAAAAAACAACATTTTTGTGAAAAAGGCCTGTCTGTCTGAACCTGTCTGTAAATTTTGGAGATAAAGCATGCAAGGCGAGATAATTTATTATCTCTGAAGGTCTAGTCTTTTTGTAACATCGTTGATTGCCAAAAATAAGATATAAAACGAAATAAGGAACGCCCTTTACCCCTCCCCACACGAAGTGCGAGTTAGGAGTAGACAACCCCCATAGTACTCATTTTCTTAAGGAGGACTAAGCTTGCAATTAAGCAATAGGAAGAATTTGCAGTCTGAAGGCTAATCCGTAAACTGTAAGAAGAACCTGGGGTGAATCCCTATTAACAGGCATCAGTAATAGAGAAGAAACCCAGGGTACAGGTATGGGCGGGTGGGTTGGTAGACATTGGTGAGTCTGAACTCGCAAAAGAAACACGTCATGGTACCAGGGCGGTTTTTTCTTCGCATACACTTCAGTTGAATTAACCTTTGGCGAAATTGGCATCGCTCGAAGGAATTTGATGTAACTCAGGTTGATTTTATTATATTTGTTGGATTATCTTTACTTATTTTGAATTGTATTACAAGCTGACATAGCGGCTAAAGATGGCATCCGCCCTGGAGAACTTACATCTTTGGATGCCCCACCTCATATTCATAACTACGCAGTGTCAGCTCCTTCTGAGGGCGCTCCTATGCAGGTAAGTGGTGGTGCAACAATTCAAGGTGGTATCTCCAGCGCCGTAACTAGGCATGTGCAGGCGGTGCGGCGCACCAGGGCCCCCGGCACTGAGGGGCCCCCGAAGATTTTTTTTTAGAATTCATTTTAAAGTATGAGCTAGAAAAGATCTTCGATAACGTTTTTATAAGATTGTATAAAATTGGATCTACTTTTTTATGGAAAGGGCCCCTGGGAAACTTTTTTTTTCTAGAACGCTCTTATTAGTATCTAATAGAAAATGTTTTCGAGAAACCTTTTTTTTAATGAACGCTGCTTTGTAAGAGAGCTTATGATTTTATTATTTACATGCATTAAGTAGCGATTTCATGGGATGAGCGTCAGGCATTGGGCGTAAAGTTTGTTACAATGCAACAGACAAGGGCAGAAATATATCTTTCTCTTTCTGTTTCGTAAAAACCAGTAGTTTTTTTTTTAGAAATTCATTTTCAAGGGCCCCTTACGAAATCTTGCACAAGGGCCCCCGAGACCCTCGCTACGGCGCTGGGTATCTCTGATGCCTCTAGAAACCACGATGGCCCGGCGAGCCAGCCCGTCTTTTGAGGTATCGCCTGAGTGTTGTTTTGGTTGATTTTGGATTGTGGTTTTTGGTTATTTAAATTTTGGCCAAAGGTGCCACTCATTTGCCAGTGGGTTTATTGGAGTCAAGCTCTGTAAGACACCTACACACTTCACGAGTTCTGAAGAAAACTCCGTCCATCCGCGTCGGGTGAAAGGACGACTCGATGTCAGTTGCTTGTATGCCAGAATTGGATAAGAAAGAATTTGAGGCGAACAGAGATGTAAGTTAGACGGCTTTGGATTTGATTATAACACGATCATACATGCCGCTGCTGCTTGCTGCTAATGGGTAAATTAGAAAGAAACTTACATTAAAAAACTAGCAAAAAGTTATTTTTATTTGCGGCATTAAGATATTTGCTTTAAAAAAATCAACACAGATGCCCGCCAATAGACTAAATATAAATCCTCTTGTGAATCTCAGCAGAAGAAAAATTACGACACAGATTAATCCCCCGACCTATTCTTCTCCCTCTAAAAATAAGTAAACACTAATCCCCAATACCAACCAAGTCACGATTTTCCTCTAAAATATCTCGAAGTTCCTTGAAGGCGAATTCTTCCTTAAAACTATTTGTCACACAGTATCCGTGCAAAGTGGGCCAAATTCATTCTATCGAATGGAACACGTATAAAATCCTTATTGTCCACTCGGAATCGTTCCACATTTTTTTTTAAATAAAGTCGTTTTATTTATTTTTTTTTGTTTCCACCAAAAGAAGGAAGCCAAAATTCTACACAAATAGCCAGAAACACGAAAAATAAACAATCCTCAATCCCACAAAATCCTTTGTAAGGATTCCCGATACTACGTTAAGGACATTTAGTTGAGAACAAACGTAGACGGGAAAACAAATGACTGTAATTTATCAGAGAATCCTGAGACGACAGAAATCAGGGCAAATATCCTTGCAAGGATTTTTTTTTACTTTGCTTGCAATTTCTTGTACTATGTGTGTGTGTGCATGTGTTTGTGTAGAATCAACGGTGAAAATGTTAAGAAAATACAAAAAGAAAAAAAAAACACCCAAACGGAACCTTTTTTCTAGAAATGGAAAAGTGCACAATCAAGGACGATAACCAGGATATCATCTAGATTTTTCAGGGGAGTGCGTCGCCGCCTGATTTCCAATTTTTCATTTCCGGGGGAAAATATCCCCTTTTATGTGTGCCAATGTATCCCAGAAGGACCCTATTGGTATACATGATTGTATGTCGGGAATGTCCTGATTTGCATTTTCAATAACAAAAATTCCGATGTATCCCTTTTTTTGTGTATAAATGCATGTATATAAGTGTGTGTGTGTGTGTTGTGTCAGTTCCTCGTCAGTCACGGTTGAAGGAAATCTAGTTCAAATGAAGAAAATTAAATAAGGAAAAATTGTCTACCTTTTCTCGAAGGATACTCCAGTACCCTCCTTGGTGGTTTATTGTTTAAAAATCCGTATTTTTTTTTTCTACAATATTGTGCAAGGATATTCATTTTTCTGCATGTCATCTGTCATGTAAGGAGATGACTTGAAAATTCTGTGTGTATCACCTGCATTTGTGTGTGGACCTAAAATCCTCGAAACTGTATCAGCATGAGAACTATTGACGCTGATTTTTTGACAAAGTCCTTGTTCAAGGAGTATCGTTAACAACAACAAAAAAATTTACTTCTTCTTAAAACATATCCACGAAGGTGCTTGAGAGACCCAGCTTTTCTGGTTTGGTAGGTGTCCTCCTCGACGCCGAGCATCTGCAAAATTATCTGAAGAGCCTCTCAATTACAAGAAGGTAACCACTTACGGATATATTCATGCTATTTCAAAGGAATGAATTCAATGAATAAGAGACAATTTTGCACAAATTTTTTGCACACGTCATCCTTGTTCCTGCAGGACTTGATTTCGACAAAAATCAAGATTTCCTGACAAAAACCCTTCCGCAAATAGCTTTTGACTATAAAAATCAATTTGTAAACATGCAGTTAAAAGTTTGTAAGTCCTTTCGGTGAATTTAATTTCGTTTTAAAGGACGTTTCAAAAGTGTCCTTTTTCAAGGTACATACCTACATACCTATACCCAGTTGATCTAAATAGAGCACCCCTTTCTTATTCTCTTCTCTGGATTTCTCCCGGTTTAATACTTTTGAAATTAAATTTCAATCAAAACATCCTCACGCTTCAAGGATCTACGTTTTTGTTGTTGTTGTTGTTGCTGTATTTTTCGGGCTAATTCTTTTCCCTTTTGGTAATTTATTATTATGGAACAGGAAGCAAAATCTTAAGGAGTAATTCTCGCAAGGTTTTTTGATGGTGGTTATAAAGGAAAAGGGTTGACATGTCCTTTTGTTGGCGTTGATTGCGAATTTTGGAAAAACATAGAATCTCTCTTCTTATGGGCCAGGATCCTTGCGGCATTTCATTTAAGATTAAAGAAAATCCTTTTTGTATGTGATTTGAAAATTTTGACTAGGGTTTATTATCAGGACTTAAAGGATTATGGATTTTGTTTTTTTTTTTATTTATTTAAGTTGTTATGATTATAATAGTATGGTTTATGCGTTTTTAATGATTTTAAATATGCAGCTAAGGGCATGTTTCCTGGTCCCAGAGAAGCTTCTTTTGCTATAGTAAGGACCAGAAAGACTGATCCAGATTAAAATGAAATATTAATAGTCTGTAAAAATAACTAGGGATGAGCTTTATTTTAGTGATCTAGTATTCATAAAAGCTACGTCCTATTTGCATATAGAAAGAATTAAGACGAAGATTGATTTATGTTTTGCAAAAAATCTTTACCACGAGTAGGACTCGTGCTTTTAATATTAGGCCCCAAAAAATCTTAAAACTAGACTTTTGCGTTGACTTTGGGATATAAACTGGGCTTAATTCTAGCGAGACAGGCTGTTGTTTATGACAATCGAATAGGAAATAGCTTCCTCGTTTTTTTATGTGGCAGTTCTAATTTCAAAAATCAGCGTTTGTACTACCAGTCGATCATGTCGTTGGTCAAGTCATGATGCAAGATCTAGTAGCAAGATTAGTTCGACGATTTGGCATAGTTTGAGAGCCCTTTTTGCACTTTATTTAGCCATACTAAGGTATTTTCCGCAGCCACAAAAAATGAAGTTGAGTTCAAGTAGAGGCCGAACGCAGGAATTGTTTATTACAGGAAGGCTGAAGGAAGAATTTCCATTTCGATGAAGAAAATGAGCAAATGCATTCCTACATGTATTGTTCTTGTGACACGGATAAAATCAGAGTTGAAGTTTTTGCTACGGAAACACAAGTCCCAGTCCAATTGGAAAAAACTAATAAGCCCCAGGAAATCGGCCTTCCATTATTGCCATAGCTGTCTTAACCGGCATAGTTTTGGGTGGGAAATTCATATGGACAGAAAGATTGTGCACTGTGTACTCCGATCCCTGATAATGATCTGAGCCAGCAGCTGAACTCAGGATTTCACTTAGAACGAAAATGCGAGCTTTCAATTCAATAAAATAGGCGACGGGCGAACAAGAGGACGAAGTGGACGAATGACGTACTAGAAGATGTAGGGCAGCTTCATAAAACAAACTGGAGAGAACTAGCAGGACGTACAGAGAACTCGAAGATTAGACTTTAACAGGAAGAAGAAAATTCTCAACAAAGGAAAACCTGTAGACTACAGGTACTGGGGCTAAAAGTACTGCGGTCATTCATTTGGCCTTTTGTACTACACCCCTACACCTCATATTTTTAGGTTAGACCGCTTGAGCAAGTTCAGCAGTCTGCCTAGTGGCTTGACGCTTAGCTTTTTGGTATACGGACGGTTCCAAAACCAATTAGGGAAAATATCGTTGGTTGCGAGCACAACCCTTACTGTTTTTCATGTTGAGGTACTCGCTATCCAGATGTGTGCTCAGACCTGCATTAATAGAGCTCCAAATAGTTCAAACATTGTTATTTTGTCGGACAGTTAAGCTGCCCTGTAGGCCATTAAATCTCAAAGGGTGTCATCAAAGGCTGTCCTGGATTGTCTCCTATCTCTGAAATCCCTCAGTAGGAACAACAATGTTATACCCAGGATACACCAGCACTCTTAATTTTGATTGTGACGTCAAAATGACGTAGAACCATACAAACGATATGGAAATAAAATGCAGTCTACGTCATTCTGACGTCATAATCAAGATTAAGAGTGCTGGTGTGTCCTGGGTATTATGGTGATGTGGATTTTGGGCCACGAAGGTCACATTGGTAATGAAATTGCCGACAGTCTGGGTAGAGTAGGGGCGAACCCATCACTTATCGGTGCGAAACTACCAGGAATTAGATTCTCTTAGTCAATGCACAATTTCTTTTTTTGTAGAAGACATTTGGAATAGCTTTGCTGAATCGAGTGAATAGAAAACCTTGTCAAAAAATTTCCTGTTGTTTTATAGTATAATTTGGAATATTATTAAAACATAATACTGTACACAAAAGCCAAACCCAAACACACATTACAAACTGTAGAGCATAATTCAACAAAAGCAATGGTGTTATTCAAAGCACCTAAAAACATTCCTTTTTTGGGAAGTACCCACCATACAATCTCTTCGTTCATTCATTCATTCAATTAATTAAACAAATCCTCCTGACATTTTGCAGTATGGTATAGTGTGTACCTTTGCCACCTTTTCTCGTTTTAATTGAATAACAAACGTCTTTTATGCAAACGTTTTCATTCACATCACTCGAAACATGCCTCGCAGCAAACACACAGACTTCTTTCTGACAAAATTCATTAATTCAATCCTGGGAAGTCTTCAATTTCTCGTGAATTTGTTATCCTGGAATTATGTTAGTGCGCTCATAAAAGGGAGCACAAAAATACATGGTGTACTCTATTCTGTACCTGTGCATGTGCGTGCACTCAACGCGAAACATCTGTCGCAGACCAAGCACCAACACAAAAAAATAATAATTAACGTTCGTCCAGACCTTATTGTTTCCGCACATTCGAATGATGCACGTATCCTTTTTATTGTTTATTATTATCAAGGAAAAAACATCAGCAGGACACATTCGAGCGAGTGGAAAACCTGTGCTCCTTTAAAATTTAAAACAGGACTACAAAAGTATTTTTTTTTACTAATAATGATTAAGGACGACCTTTTTTATGGCTTAATATAAAGCGAGCAATAGAGAACGAACGTCACTTAATCTGATCCTGGCGCAATTAAGTTCAGGTAATAACAGACTAACTTTATCGGCAAATAGCCGGTCTTTGTCCTGTGAAAGGGATCCTTAAAACTTTATCTTTTGTACTTGTATAAACTTTACTACCAACACACTTTGAGGAGTTTCCTAGTTTCTAGGCAATTAATCTCCCAAGGATTTTGGTACGTGCCGTCTTCGTGGGTCATTAAACCGCCACCGTGGTGGATGCATATATTTTGCGCGCAATCAGCTACCTTTAGGACTTCCATAATTTAATTACAACCTCCCGTATCCTTTGCTGGTAAAGTGCCGCTTTTCGTCCTTTTTTTCATTTAATACTCGTGGCACGTTTTTACAGTATTTTTTTTGTTTGTTCCATGGTTTTATCTTTTTGACCGATATATAAGACAGCGTCGGTATCCACCCTCAGCGCCACACTTTTGCGTGGCAGAGGCGGCGATGGTGCGATAGTCTGAGGCCTGAAAAATGATGATTAGCCCGAAAATTTTGGATTTCCTGATAACATCTCAATTTTACGGGGAAAAAGGTGAATGCACGTGTGGCATGGTCGACGCGCGGCTTTGGGTATAGTGTGACAGGACGTAATGAGCCCAACGGCAGTCATCACAGATCGATTTCAAGCTGCGATGGTTATTAAGAGATAAGAGGTGAAATTGGCTTTGATAGTGGTGTGGGATGTGTAGTAATTGTGGGGGTTTTTAATGTCATTTTTGTTTTGCGGCCGATTAAAATTCGTGACGTGGAGATGTACTACTCGAATAATGGTGTGAAGGTTGTGTTATGGGCAAGTGAGTTGAGAATCATGAGGTAATTATATATCCATGAATATTGACTGCTTTGTTATTGCTTTGTTATTTAACCTGTGATTAAGTCAACAAATTGCAGAACATTTGACGTTTTTAGGCTGAATTATTATATAGAAATTATGGATGATAAATTTGATCATATTTGGCTTACGTCTACAGCTAATGTATGAAAGAGACTTCACTTACGACAGATATTCCAACAGGCAATTTCCCCATTTGCAATCGTTGATATCAGCACAATATTTAAGTGACGTAAAGAATCTTATCTGCTTCCAAATAAAGATCACAAACACGCTATGGAAAAATATATTATTGAAAAGTGCTCCCCCTTTTTTCCTGGAAGGTGATAGCAATTCTTGGATCTAAACGTGTGGATTTTGTAGCACATGCGGATATTAGCACATTTCCAAGGGTTTTTGTTGTATATTAAATAAGGCGTTGTTTGTATACATCGCTCGTTGATATTTTGGGATTGGGCCAGGTATTATTAGGTATTAAATCACTCTAGGAATGCCGAATCAGACTATTTTTCCTGGTTCATTTTTGTCCTTCTGCTTATTGTGATCTTAGAGAGTGTGCGGTGAATTTCCCCAGATCTTTCGATTCTTACAACTCCAATCAGTATAACCTCAGTACTCAGTGGTATTCTTCTCCCGAGTAGCTGTTACCCCGTTTATGACTAGGTACTATCCAGGTTAAACCTAGGATCAAGCCAGGTTAAACCTAGGTTCAACCCAGTCATAAACGAGAATCGAGTTGAAACTGGGTCCACACAACCCAACTCAGTTCTCCTACCTGGGTCGAGTTGATATTTGTCTCATATACGCTGGTTGAGTGACATTGGGTCGAAGTGACTTTTTTTTAAGTCCGTCTTCGGCGTTAGTTTTGTGTTCTGAGTTTTTACGTATCTATAAATGACTCGACAACTCAACTCGACATCATATATGGTGGCTGAAATTTCAACTCAACCTCGACTCAACTTTTCAAACTAGTCATAAACGGGGTATTTGTGGAAGAATCCAGTCTCATTCTTTTAACCTCCAATGGAATTCTGTAATAGCATCGCTAGTCAGTTCCGGACTCCTCCAAAAACAGTCGACAGATATCATCTTCAAGAAACCCCTCTGATACCTGAAATTTTCGCGTCCTATTGGTGCTTGAGTTAAGCCATTTCAGAGATCCTTGCTGCATGTTTAGGACCACTTTTCGTACTGCAGCACCATGCAGCAAAATCACCACTTTAACCAGTCTACACGTTATTGCAGCTTCCCACAGTCCTTGTTTTATGTAAAAAAAGTCCCAGCTTACAAGTTTCCTTTATATTACCAGTCCGTCTTGTTGTGCAATGTCTAGTAGTAAGCTTGATTCGAAGGAAGGGAATAGAGATCAGGATAGATTTATTAGAGTCTGTAGTGTGCAAAAGCAAAAGACGATTGACCTTGCCTTTGAACTCGTGAGTGTTGTAGGAGTTCACACCAAAGAGAGAGGGCGAAGTTCACGGATATAACAAAAATCAAAACAACAAATTTTGTAACGGGGCTTCGATTTTTAAAGAAAATGCTCTTAATGGCAGCCCGCTGAGCTGTACACGTCGGGGTTGGTGGCGGACGGAGCCTCGTCGGTGTCTTGTATCCTGAAACGAAGTGAACCCCCCTAACCCAAGGATGCGAACTTGGGTGTTTCCCCCCCCCCCCAAATTTGGTGAAAAAAATGCTGAATGGGTTTTTAAGGGCTTCAAACTTTTAGGGGTAATTTTAAGAGTTCGACTTCTGATTGGTTGTTAATTTCGTTGGCGGTAGTTCGAATAGCCTGAACCAAAAAGAGACGCAACTTGATACGAAGATCAACCCGGATCTCCACCTAGCTAAATATTACCAAGGCAACGATTGCCTAGGTCAGGGGTGGCGCACCTTTTTGGAAGCAAAGGGACAATTCAAACTCTAGAGAGAGTTTTGTGCAATCCTGATTAATTCGTGTGGTCGAACCATAAACAGGTTGCCCTGGTGCAATTCGGCCTCCACAATGGATGTGGTCAGTGCATCCTTTACGCACTAACAACTACAATCATACACAGCAGCTTAAGCAAAAGAAGAATGGTAAAGATGGCGTGTCGTAGCACATCCTAGTAAGGACTCCTCTTGCGGCTTTAAGAAAACATCACAGAGCCTACTCCGATCAGCTAAGGTTGCAGGCTCAACTTCGAAGTAAGGTCAACAGCGCGAGTATAGCTTTCTATGCCAGTAGGCAGAGCTTCGGCAATAGATGAGACTGGAAGCTACACAAGGGTCGCTAGTGGTGGTAGTGATTAGACCAGTGCTGACATACTACTCTCATGTTCCGGTCTTGCAAAAGAGTATAACAAAATCCAGACTAGGCAAAGTCAAAAGTCGTGAAGTTATGGAGCTTTGTGAACAACCACCACGGAGGCGATGAATGTGATTCCCGATTTGTTGCTACCTAGCGGCCGTTTCCGTAAAAATTGAAATTCCGTGAAATTGTCGTGCAAGAACATTTCCACTCAAAATTCCACTCAAATATTGGTATTACTAATTTCCACCATTAGTGGGGCGTCAGTGAAATTTAAAATGGTTTCCAAAGCACTTCGAATACTTGAAAAAAGAGAAACGAACATTTCTACTTCGACACCTATCATTCGCCCTTGACAAATTTTCCTCACCTTAACATTCAAAATAGTTATATCCTTACAGCCTATGATTACCAACGAAATTTAATGAAGTCAAAAACCACACAATTCTTATCCATAAATTACCATAATACCAGCTATAAAAATCTCATCCCTATGCCCATACACATAAGAAAGGTTCAAGCAGCAATTACACAAATGAATATTTGCGTTAATCCTTGAAATCCTTCTCTCGTGTACACATCATATCTTGGCACAAAATCCTGTCAGCTTTGATCTATGTACATTCAATGACATGCACTTTTCTTTATATATTAAGGACGTTAATCCAAATAATTGCGTAGAACCCTGCGTGTGGTTACCTTTCAGTAATAATATGTGCCAGGTCATATAGAGTACTACACGGGGCGGCTGTAAGGATCTTCATACCAAAATTAATGATGGGCTCAGTTCTGCTCTATAATTGGTGAAAGAGATCATGATACTTGAGTGTATTTTACTAGTCGTTATGTAATTACTTGGGTGACCCTTAAAAAATCTCTGTGAAAAATGGGGAGTTTTAAAAATTTCATTGCACATCTGGTTCAATGATGCTTCGAAAAAAATAAATAAAGGAATGTTTTATGATTTTCGTGGTGCAATAAAATACTTCGTCATGTTTTTTTTAATCCTTGTTGATTTTAATTGCATATTTTTTTTCTACCCTTGCCATAAGAAGACGACTCCAAAGTAATTAAAGTCTCCCCCGAAAAATCTCTAAAAGTTATCACACCGAGTCAGTATAATCGGGGCTGCTCAAATGCATCCTTTACACCTTCTTTAAAGGACTTAATTTTAACACCCAATGACAAATGGCTTTAATATATTTTCTCCCCTTCAATAGCACGAGGGAATTGCTCGCCCGGAGGCAGCATATGAGAAAATTTAAATGCGTTTCTAGACACATTTGCAATCACGAATTCATTAAGGGCGAGCACCCCTATATTGACACCCCCACCCACCCACCCACCTACCCGAAAAATGCTTATGAAAGAGAGGAACCCCAAGGGAGCCGCTGGGATGCGCTGGTTTAATTGAATAAATTGATGCACTCAGACGTCCCTGAATTAGGATCGAATAAGATCCCAAGTTGTAGCACAAGTGGTCCTAGCTCACACCAAGCTGTGGACTAGATGGAAGGTTGTCTTGAGAGCTGTGTGCTAATCTGCTCAATTCTGTCGCTCCGCAACCCACCCTCATCGTATTTTCTTCCCCTAGGGCGACGTTTTTCTCAATTTACTCAAAATCCAGAAAGTCTGTCCGTCCGTAACGGATAGAGTAAAGCGTTTCGAAATATGCCGAACACCAGAAGGCTTCGGTCTGCATAATTACGCCATCAGTAAAACAGTAAGCAACCCACATCAATTATTTTTAACGAACTCAATTTCAACCCCCACATCCCCGCCCACGCTTCAGGCACGAGCAAGGTGGGTGTGCACAGGGTAGTAATGTAGAACATAGATAGATCTCTAGTTGCAGCAACCCCTTTTTTGGTACGGTGAAATTAAAGAGTTTTCTTCTGTGTGGTTTTTACCTTATATTTATTTTTTTTTTTTGGAATGAGAGAATTTAAAAAAAAAAAAACAAAAAAATAATAACTTTCCCCTAACCCCCACCCCTTTTTTATGTTTGCAGCTATTTTCGTGCTTAATTATGGACGGACTTCTGGAGGACTTCTGGACTCACAGTCCTTCGGGGGTGGGTGAATACCAGTTTTTCTGTCGTCTGGACTTTTGAGGAAATTTTTGTCGTGAATGTGGCGCCGCCGTCGCCGCCGAGTTCATTGTATTCAGAGTAATTTAATTAATTAAGAAATTTAGGTGCAACTGCAGGGAAAGTGACGAAAAAATGAAAAGTGTCGAGCAGAATGGGTTATTGCGGTAATTTGTTAAAATGAAGAAATTTTTAGGGAACGAATTTAAAAACACAGAAAAATTTGTTAATGAAAAAGAGGGTGTTATGGATCGATACACAGAGAGTATTTTGGTGTTTATGCTACTATAAGTGACACGAGGTAACATGGTCTCTGTTCAATAGCCTTTGTTAAAAAGCTATCGATGATGATGATGAAAATCTAGGCGAAGATCAATTAAATGCTAAAGAAGTTTTTTTGTGTGTCACTTCTAAGGTCTGGAATCACGACACGATTCTTGCGGTTTCAACTTTTGAATGGGTTCAATGTCCATGTTGATTGAGTCAGACATAAGTCCGCGATCGTAAAGACAAGATCTGGCACGTGTTTGTTTTGCATTATCGAAGGCGTATGAGTAACGTGGGGCACGGTCATCAGCGAAGAGGTGAAGTGAGTTCGAAGGGATAGAGATTAAGTCATTTATTAAAATTAGAAAAAGAGTGGGTGATACAATTGATCCTTGTGGGACACCGTCAGAGATGTGTGGGGCTGAGTTTTGACGCCATTCAATACTAAAGTGATTGAATAGTCCATGTAAATTGTACTTTAACATTGCAAAAATGCAAGGAAAGAGTTTTTGGGTTCTGTGGGTGTGGGAGGGGTAAGTATAAATTTGAGTTTTCGGGGTCGGTAAATACGATCTAAGATCTACAGCCATCTTACCGAATTCTGCCTTCACCTCCATGAAGATGTTTACTTCATATCCCCTGATCCCTGTATGATCTTTCCTTTATGTATAAGAGGAGGAGGACAAGGGAGAGTGAAATTATTTCGTTCCCCAAAAAGAAGCAAATACCGCACTAGTCATCCTGGTAGGGACTTAGAGAGCATATCCTCGGCGGGCAATGGAAACCGAAGATGTACGAATAAAAAGATGGGGGGTAGAACAAATGGACCCAAAAATTGACCCGCAACATCCGTATTATTCTTCCTTGAGCTATTCTCAACTGAAATCTGTTGACGGAATGCGGTTCTCATATTTTGCATTACTCAACTACTTCTAGCGTCTGCACTAATATGAAAAAGGGAGTTGGTTGGGAAATTTGGAAAAAAAAACGTTGAAAAGGTATTCCGTTGGAAGTCAGTTTAAAAAAAATCGGGAGGAATTTAAAAATAATTCTTTACCAAGTTTGGGTATCATATCTTGGGTACGACCTCCCACGGGTGCGCAAAAGCATTATAAACCAACAAGCAAAAGCCCCGTTTTTTTCTGCGTGAATGGCAGGACTAGCCTTCGCCGGAAGGATGATATAGAAGTCGGTAATTTTCCCATCTACTGTACGAACAAGGAACTCATTCTTTCAGCTAATTAATTTTACTTAAACCTGTAAGGACTAAAACGTCATGGTACCAGGGCGGGTTTTTCCAGATCAACCTTTAATTACTGGTTTTTTTTTAAAGCAATGTTGTTATTACACATTTCAGTTTTCTAACTTCAGGAAAAATAGTTTATATAGGAAGTTTGAATATGTTGATAACGGTGTTGTATTAGAATCTGTGAGTTTCTGTGGGAAAACGGGGGTATGTGTGGGGTGTTTTGTGTGTTTTATGTTTGTTGGATGATGTGCTGCTAGATTAAAAGACAGGATGGCATATCGGCTGACTACTTTGCACGTATAACTTTCCGTTTTCACTTACCCTCAACATTCTCCTGAGTATCATCGGCTGCTGAAGGGGACGCGCATGTTTAATTATGTAAGTGGTAATGCACTAGTTTAACGTGGAGTCTTAACCTTTCACAACCCCTCCGGTAAGCCAGCACCTCTCTCGAGGCTTGGGGTACTGCCTTGTGAATGCTGTAACGGCTTCGTCGTAATTTTAGTGTTCAGATCAAACTAAGGTGGATTGGTTAGGGAGTCCTAGAATGAAGAGACGCTACCATATTCAACAGCGGCAATAATGACTCCTAAAAAGTAATTTTGCGGCAGTTTTTCGTGTACTTTAGCCTCTAACAAACAACCTCAAGGATTAAATCCAGATTTCGTAATATAACGTTCGTCACGATGCACGTGCTTACAGAAGAAAAACCAGAACAAACAAAGATGACACTATTAGAATGCCTTATTATGATAAACTGTCTTCATACGACATGAAAGTCGTGTTAGGCCACTTGAACGCAAAAGCGAGGGCCCATTTTATTATCAATACTCTGGGAAATACTCGCCTCACGAGGAATCAAACGATAATGGGAACAGAATGGATGAATCGCCGGTAAACACACGTTTACTCAACACGACAGAGCAGGCGAACTAAACAAGCTAGAGCGATGGCAAATATATCAATGGAGAGGGGAAGGATGTCGAGAGAAGGGAAAGGGAATTTCAAGGTCGCAGGGTTACCACAATCGCGGCAATATAATCAGTCTCTCAGTAATTGTCACACCTCGTATGATAGTAGCACATTGGATATAAGGAGTTACCGAGAAGCGAATTTGGACACCGATCACTAACTAGTTGTTGGGAAAATTTAGGGCAAAAAAACTAATAAGACATCGACGAAACTACAACAGAAAAGTGTTATAGCGAAACTCAGAAATCAGAAGGTTTCTGGTCCAGATGGCCTACCTCAGTAAAAATATTTCGATATAGATTCAACGACACTAGACAACTAGACGAAAAGAAATATCTAGGAAAAGATGCTTGTATGGCGTTGATTCAGGTCTGACAGCAATGGGACAACTGGATGATATATGTCTAAGATCGAGAACTATGTAAGAAATTTATGGTGAAATCTCATGTCCATCAAGAGCTGTAGAGCTGTGAAGGAAGAAGAAATTTGCTTCATCTCCTCTACATTGCTGAATTATTTCCTATGGCCATCACGTAATTAATGTTGACCATTCTCTAAGGGTAGTTATTTTGATAGTTTAATTTTTATTTGCTGTTTCATTGTATTCTGACATTGTCTTATTTACTAAAGTCCCTCTGTCACTTTCCTTATTTAGTTAAACATTTTTTCTTCTTCCAAATTAAACAAGTTCATATATAAAATTTAATCTGTCAACAGAAAAAGGCCCTCGGAGCAATGTTTACTTTAAAGTTCAACCCCTGAATTGAATACACAAAACAAGAAAAAAAAAACGAAAACATCACCCTGGAATAAATTAAAAAGAGAAATGTACTATCATCTATTTGCATATGTACAAACAAATATACTAAATGACCCGTCAGAAGAGCTGCTCTCACTTCAGCTCTTATGTCAAGCTTTAGTAGTCACATAAAGGCTCACGTTTGACCCAAATCATATGTTGTGACAGGATAACAATATCACAGTAAACGAAACCTGGCTCCTGGAAACGAAACTTGTGTCGCCAGCTCTGTCGTCCGCCTATGTATGTATGTATATTTAAACATTTCATCCTGAAGGTCAGCCCACCAGAGAAACTTTCCTTCCTAATCAGACCCACATCAATTAACACAAAGGAACTTCCATACCCAAAACGTCTATGGGTTACATATCTTCATTTCTCTTTTTTAAATTCTTTTATTTAGCTTGCACTGTTTGTCGTCAAATCTTGGAAGTTAAATTTGACCCACTTCCCGGTTTAGGATAGAGCTGAAATTTTGCATACACGTTTAGTTTGGATGACAATGCAATCTGGCCATTTTGTAAAAATATCAAGATAGCGGTTCCAAAATGGCGCCCGCTTTTATTTTACTCACAATGTTTGTCGTCAAATCTTGGAAGTTAAATTTGACCCACTTCCCGGTTTCGGATAGAGCTGAAATTTTGCATACACGTTTAGTTTGGTTAACAATGCAATCTGGCCATTTTGTAAAAATATCAAGATGGCGGTTCCAAAATGGCGCCCGATTTTTGAAATTGTGCTCCGCGGCCCTTTGAAATGGGTATCAAATGAAAGGATATGACAGGTAGAACACAATAAGCTATGTGGCGTCATTCCAAATTCAAAATGGCGGACAACACTTACACTGTTTGTCGTCAAATCTTGGAAGTTAAATTTGACCCACTTCCCGGTTTCGGATAGAGCTGAAATTTTGCATACACGTTTAGTTTGGATGACAATGCAATCTGGCCATTTTGTAAAAATATCAAGATGGCGGTTCCAAAATGGCGCCCGATTTTTGAAATTTTGCTCCGCGGCCCTCTGACATGGGTATCAAATGAAAGGATATGACAGGTAGAACACAATAAGCTATGTGGCGTCATTCTAAATTCAAAATGGCGGCCAACACTTGCACTGTTTGTCGTCAAATCTTGGAAGTTAAATTTGACCCACTTCCCGGTTTCGGATAGAGCTGAAATTTTGCATACACGTTTAGATTGGATGACAATGCAATCTGGCCATTTTGTAAAAATATCAAGATGGCGGTTCCAAAATGGCGCCCGATTTTTGAAATTGTGCTACGCGGCCCTCTGACATGGGTATCAAATGAAAGGATATGACAGGTAGAACACAATAAGCTATGTGGCGTCATTCCAAATTCAAAATGGCGGCCAACACTTACACTGTTTGTCGTCAAATCTTGGAAGTTAAATTTGACCCACTTCCCGGTTTCGGATAGAGCTGAAATTTTGCATACACGTTTAGTTTGGATGACAATGCAATCTGGCCATTTTGTAAAAATATCAAGATGGCGGTTCCAAAATGGCGCCCGATTTTTGAAATTGTGCTCCGCGGCCCTCTGACATGGGTATTAAATGAAAGGATATGACAGGTAGAACACAATAAGCTATGTGGCGTCATTCCAAATTCAAAATGGCGGCCAACACTTACACTGTTTGTCGTCAAATCTTGGAAGTTAAATTTGACCCACTTCCCGATTTCGGATAGAGCTGAAATTTTGCATACACGTTTAGTTTGGATGACAATGCAATCTGGCCATTTTGTAAAAATATCAAGATGGCGGATCCAAAATGGCGCCCGATTTTTAAAATTGTGCTCCGCGTCCCTCTGACATGGGTATCAAATGAAAGGATATGACAGGTAGAACACAATAAGCTATGTGGCGTCATTCCAAATTCAAAATGGCGGCCAACACTAAATTGAGGAAAGCTTATAATAGACTAAAAAGTAGAAAATATAACCGATCAACTTCCAATTTTGCACACACTCGTAGTTCGGGTGGTTAATGTGTATGAATGATGAGATGAATAGTTGAGTTAAGGGTGAGTTGATAATAAAGAAGCAATACACGTTACAAAAAATCACAAACAAACACAGAGATGCTGCTGTCAACTAAATTCAACTACTCAAATACTGAACTCATGTCCGTATGCATAATTTCAACTAAACCCAGGTAGCAGAGCTGAGTCGAGTTCAGTCAACCTTAACCCAACTCGACTCCCGTTTACATGTAGTTAGACTTGGGTTCAACTTGAGTTCAACTCATCATGTATAAGTACTAAATGCAATCTGACCTTTTTGTAAAAAAATCAAGAAGACGGTTCCGAGATGGCGGCCGTTTTTGCAATTATGTTCCACCGAGCCCACGACATGGGTATCAAATGAATACAGTAAACTGTTTGACGTAATTTTAAATCTAATAGAATTGCCATCATAAAATGGCGGAATACATATAATAAACTAAAAAGTAGAAAATAAAATAAATGGTTAAAAAAAAATTTTAAAAAAAATTCTTTACATTAACTAAATAAAATAAATGGTTAAAAAAAATTTTTAAAAAAAATTCTTTACATTAACTAAAAAATGTACTGAAAAGTAAAAAATAAAAAATATTTTAAAGAAAGCGTGAAATTTCAATTTTAATGAAAAGTTAATTAAAAGAATGGCGCATTTTTCATCAAAAATTGAAAATATAACTGTAAATCGCGTGAGATTTACAATAACCCTCAATTTTTTGCTTTGTTAATTTCAAATTCTAACAAAATTTTTTGATGAAAAATGCGCCATTCTTTTAATTAACTTTTCATTAAAATTGAAATTTCACGCTTTCTTTAAAATATTTTTTATTTTTTACTTTTCAGTACATTTTTTAGTTAATGTAAAGAATTTTTTTTAAAAATTTTTTTTAACCATTTATTTTATTTAGTTAATGTAAAGAATTTTTTTTAAAAATTTTTTTTAACCATTTATTTTTTTTATTATTATGTATTATTAAACGGGGAAAGTTTTGGCGGCTCCTTTTGTCGTAATGTGTTCATTCGTTTGTCGTCTTTAGAAAAAAAATCGAAATCACTTATTACACACTTGGATAAGCAAATTGAAAGGCCATCATGTATCCAGCATCAGAAGATTCGTTTGTCCTGGATCAATTCTTGTTTTATAACCCTTGCACTGGAGTAGACAAGACTGGGAATAAAGAAAATATATATAGGACGAAGAAATGACAGGAGTGAAAGGAAATTGTATCAGTATCCAGTGTATCCCTTTGAGAAAAAGACGCCGGTTTGATTTTCGTTTGATTTCACAAGGATAATTAGTCCTTTTTGAAACGTGATACGTTTTATTGGTAACAAATCAAAAATCAATCAAGTTTTAAATAAGAAATGAGCAGCAAATAATCCTTTTTCTCGTCCTTTTGTTGTTTTTTTGTTCAATTTTGTTTGCGGTATCACTTTGGAGTAAGATTTATAGCACAGAAGAAAAACAACGTTCACTTTTGTCTGATCTTGCAAAGTGATCTTGTCTGTAGAATACTTGAGATCGTGCAGATCAACGTCCAACACTCTAAGACAGCCACAGATCAGACCTTCAGATTATCCTAAGATTATCAGCAAGAGTGCTGGGTATGAGGACGGAGCATAAAAGGTGCTCTTAGACAGTCAGTGCAAATCTTTTAGTACCGATCGGATCAAGGTAAAGGAACATCTTCTATTCTAGTTAAAAGGCATATTAAAGCCTACCTCTGCCTAAATTTAGTTCAACGGACTTAGCTTTAATTACATTGGAGTTTTGAGGATGGAAGAGGCTTTAGCTAGGCCTACATGGCTCATGATTTGACTGAACTACTGGAGGAGTTCGCGAATCTGCGTCCAGCCCTAAAATTGAATATAGCCAATTTAGTTTTAAAGTGCGACGCCAACGCCAGACGTACCCGTTGGGAAAGCACCGAGAATAATGAACGGAAAGTCTTTTTCATTAACTCAAACTTAGGACATTGTAACCTGGGCAACTTCGCAACCATCGTATTCTGAAGCACGGAGAATTTCCAAAGATTGGCAGAAAGTCTTGGACATCCCATCGCCTACAGATTCTGAAACATTCAAAGGAGAAAACTGAAGAGTATCAGATCAAGTTTTTTTCTAGGATCACCGGTGAATATTTTTCAAGGTAAACCTCTAGGTTGAAACTTTGTAACCGTACAGAAACCCAACATAGGTTAGGACCAGCGGTCGGCAGCTTAAGGCACGCGTGCCACTAGGGGACACGCGAGATTATCTGTGAAATCTGTGGCACTCAACAATCGGGTCGGCGTCCCCGTACATATATATGTATCAGAGTACACACTACGTAAGGAATACGTAACCGCAACCGCCGAAGGCACAGTTCACCCGAATGTTGATATAAAGGCCCTCAATGAGTCATTAGCATACAGGCCGCCGGCAGGCCGTGGCCTGAAGAGGTCTCGCCTTGGGGCCAAGTCTCACCACACACTCATCGGCTGCCAAATGGATGGCGCCTGCAGTCCAGGAAACTGACAAAAATCTTTATTTTTGGGGATATTTATCGTCAGTCCGGGCCTGAAGAACTGAACTATTCCGTCTGAAGTTTTCGTTGAGGCCGTGTAGATTTTTCAGTTGGAATCGACAACCTACCATGCTAAACTATCGTCTTTGCATGTGTGTATGTAGAGAACCATGACGTCAAATGCAGTCCGCGGGCTGTCAGGCGGATGCCTCAAGAGCTCATCGCTCAGTAAGACTGAGTAATATGTGACCTTGATCGAGCCGTACCTGCTGACTTAGTTTAAATTGCAACGGGCTGCCGGCGGCCGGTATGTGAATACCTTCTTCTTCTTTGATCCGTTAGCTGGCCGGACATCCCCGCAACGGATACGCTACTATCGGTGCCGCTGGGTCTCGGACTCTATTCACGATTCGTATCCATTCTTTCCGGTTTTTAGCGACGTCCCGAGCCCCGGTAACTAATAATCGTTGATTCTTTAGGTCACCTTCGATATTCTTTAGCCAGGTTTTCTTCGGTGCCGATCGCTGGATTCTCCACTCTGCCGGACGGTCTCGCCAGGGAAGTTTACGTGGCAAGCGGTTATCATCCATACGGCAAACATGTCCAAACCACCGTAGACTACGTTTTTGCATTTCTTCTTCGATCAATGTCTGTTGATCGCATCTTGATCTTGTTGATCGTGAGACACGGAGAATCTGCCTCAAGCATCGCATTTGAAAGACCTTGAGCTTGTTGATGTCCGGCTGGAGCAGTGCCCACGTTTCCGATCCAAATTCTTTCCCTCAACCAATGATCTCAAATATTTGAACATCGGAACCTGTTCGATTTGTGTTCCATCGAGGTGAGCACTGGCCTTCGATCCGTCCGTTGTAAGCCTTTGGTCTTTTCCGCATTGATTTTTAACCTGTAATACCAGGCGATGCAGGAAATGTATAAAATGTACGTTGCTTCGGGTTCCGTGTGGTTGAAGACGACGGAGCTATTTTTGGCAAACATCGGTTATGAAGTTGTTGTCGTCGTATAGAACTCCGCGCCGTCCATCGAATGCTTCACGCATAATGGCGTCAATCACAACGTTGAAAAGAAGTGGCGAAGCGACGTATCCTTGTCGGACACCCGTTTGAGTCGGGAACTCCTCGGATAAGTCGCTTCGAATACGAACGCTGCTGGTTGAGCCATCGCCCGACGCTTGGAGAAATTGGATGATTTTCAATGGCACGTGTTCGGTTTTCAAGACTCTCCACAAGCTGTTCCAATCGATGCAATCGAAAGCGGATTTGAAATCGATGAAAACGACAGTATAGTACTGTGGTTAGTAAAAATAAGTAGCATGCTACAAAAACTAGACAGAAGAGGAGCTAAATGGCATACGCAGATGATCTAGTGATAATGATGTCAGGAATGCTTCCAACCGTGATTAATGAAATTATGAACTGGAGTCGGCCCTACGCCTAACTGCCTCTAGAAAGTGTTGTCTCATCCGATTAAAGAATTTCCTTTGACCAGTTATAGACATGACAAAAATGTGATTCACAAATCGATTATATAAAGGCAAAATAACTAGTGCAATAAAAACCTCAATCCCAGCACGATTAATTTCCATTTCCTGATCGGCAACAATAAACTCTTGCACGAATCTCTCCAGACAAGAACTGGAATAAAACTTTCCACAATAGAAACAAGTTAGCTCATTACTACAAAAAACAATGAAGCAAAAAAATAACGAATCATGAAACACCTGAAGACTCCCTGAGTATCTTGATAATCACCTCAGCCTCAGAGGAGACCAGAGGTAAATGATATCATGATCAATGCCAATCTTGAAATGACTTCAGAGCGCTTCAACTGAGTCAACTTTCAAAATGCGCATATAATACAGCATCAGTATTGTTCCATCATCCAAGGCCTCCTGCATCATCTACTAGTTATGATTCAAGAAGTCAGCATCTCTGCCCGCACCCGCAGGATGAAAGGAAAAGGTGGAAGTCGTAATCTAGAAGCTAACTTGTGTCACCCACTGTGTGCGGTGTGGTGATTGCACATGTTTTATGTCATGCGAATTTGATAGTGAAAACTTTCACCTTCACACCGCTGCTGCTACTGCAGTTTTTCTCCGTCGGTTAAGCGTTTGACAGGGAGTTTTCATGGTAGAAAAGAAGATAGTTGTCGGTCGAGATGAAGAGGTGTACCGGGAGGCAGCATCAAACTCGTTTCCTTGTTCCTCGATGTAGTTACGTGCAATTTCCACTTTATATTATCACCGGCTCCGAGGTAACTACCCACAACTATGAGGTTCAAGTTTCTGCTCGTGATGCATTTTGATTTGCAATCGCAAAACGACGACGAGGTGCATGAAGCGATTCTGCCTGGTTTTCTCAGAAATGGCACATTTATGTTTCCCTCAATTTCTTCTCCCAGGCAAGCAGCACACCATCACCTTTCACTCCTTCCTAGCACCTTAGTAAAGAGATGAACAAGAACGTCTTGTCTTCCGGGCTTTAAAACAACCTCGAAATCGAAATTTGCCTTCCGTGTCATAAATTTGTTACTTCCATGCAATAAAATTGGCATCCTTTTGAAAACTGGGCCGAAGTCTCATATCCTTTCTAATCGATTTCCTCTGGGACATGCGAAAATGAAAAACGAAAAAAAACAACACCAACGAATTTCTCCGAGGCCAGAAAACAGATCCTGGAAAATGATAAAGGGGCAAGGGTTGGGCGGATAGGCGCACGGAGTGTCTCCTCACTCCTTCGAAGGATTACCTACCACCACCAAGGATGACGGCGGCGTCTCGTTCTGTATTTTTATTGCCTGCAAACATGGGCCTGCGATCTTGTATCCTGTCGTCCTTATTTCATCTATTTTTGGGGTTCCCAATAAAATTTTATTGCATCTCTGGAAACTTTCACTTTGGCATGAGCCTCGCCGGCATGCATACGAGGGGCGGATTGCCAGAATGTAAAGTAGCTAGGCGAGTGTGTGTGTGTGTATTGGAGTATAAATCACGAGTCCTAATTGAAGCGTAACATTGCGAGATACTTTCACTTTTTATATTGGCGGAACCAATTTCGGGGATTTTATAGAGTGTGTGATTGTTGAGAGAGATTTTTGCGTTTTTCGAAAGTGTAAATTAGGTCCAATAACACAAGGCTGCTGCTAGTGATGGGGACGCAGGTGCTGTGGAACCCTTTCGTTTCCTTGGGAATATTTTTTCGCAAATTGAACCTTAATCCTTTTACGACTGTTACGAAGTGAAAGTGGAACGAATTTGCGGATAATTGGTGTAATCGCTAGAGTGCTTGTTATTGATAAGATTACAGACGTTCCCAGGAGTTTTGGCTCACGGGAAAATGTATGCTGAGACTTGAAATTATTAGAGAAGAAATTCAGCAGACTGCTTTGATGCTTGCATAGAATCCTTAGAGGTTGTTATTTAAGACTTGTCGACATTCTCAAAACTTTCACTTTCTTCATATAAATTTTAGTTAAAATGCCATCACAGAGATCTTGGGTTCAAATTCAACGCAGGTACATGGTTGTTCGTATTTCTACGTCTGTATGTTTCAAGATGGCATTTTTTAGCCTTCTTCTCGCCTTTCTGTATTCTAACCGTTACGACTCAATCGAATTCTGACCGTTGGCGAATTCACTGGAAACGCTTTCTAGCCTTTATATAAACTCTTCGACGCTTCCCAATTTCATTCCATAAGAAGTGGAGGCTGTCGAAGTTTCGGGCACTAGAGCGAAGCACTCGTTCACTTCCTATGTAAATGGCCGGCTCTAGGTAAAACTGAGCACCGCGCGCACAAGCAGATCGGTTCTCACCAGAATAGATATCAGAGCACTACTGGTAAGCTTCCTAAACTCCACAGGATGGCTTTAAACATTCGCCACAGTTGATCACAACCTAACTTTGGGTAGAGCCCACGCCATAAAAGAAGGGAAAAGAGCAGTGTGCATGTCGAGATATAAATGGCCAGTAATTTGTGTTTTTAAACCAACAGAGTGACCTTGCTAGCTTGATAGGACTTTTTTTATGTGGTAGTTCTAAGCTCAGGAGTCACCCTTTGTACTACCAATCCGTTATGTCGTTTGTCACGCCATGGTGCAATGCCTAGCACAGTGATTCCCAAAGTTTCCCGTCCTCTTGAGACGGCCGCCATGGATCTAACGGTATAATGAGTATACCATATTGCATTGTCATCGGAGCTGAAGTTGTGTGCAAAATTTCAAGGTGATCGGGTAACCGGAAGTATTCAAAAAATCGATTGCAAGATATGTACCGGACAAACAGACAGACAAGAAAGCCAGCTAATAAAAACGTTTTAAAATATATTAAAGGATAAATATATACATATATCATATATTATTTTATTTTTTCATCGTTGGGTTCCGCCTAATTTTATACATTGTAGAAAGGTTCCGTATGAAATAAAGTTTGGGAACCACTGGCCTAGCAGAAAGCGTAGCACGTGCGAAGGGGCTAGGTTAAGGGTTATGCGGATTCGGGAGGGTGTTGGAGAAGGTGGCGATGAGCTTTGTGTTTGAAATCTTGGATGTTGTAGGAACTCGAAAATACTGACTGCGAAAGGTTGTTCCATAGTCGAGTTATTTTATTAAGAAAGGAATTACTAGTTTGTAGAGGGCGTTAAAGGGGGAGTTGCAGGTTAAGGCAATGAGACAGATGGGATAAACTGGTGTTGCCGGTATAAGATTCCCGTGGAGGCAGGAGAGGGTGTATTTTGATGAGACAGTCACTATGATAGTAGCCTTAAAATTGTGTGAATGATGCTACATTCCTACGGTGGCTCAAGGGATCGATGGTGGAAAAAACGACGTCGTCAACGATAAGATAGAGGGCTCTGTTTTGTACTTGATCTAACTATGCTAAGTTAGTTTTCGAAGCTTCGTATTCGAGATGAGGCCAAATGTAGGATTTGTATATTTCAGTACGGACTGATGGCTGGAGGAGGAACTTGCCCCTCTTAAAAAATCCCAAGGCCTGGGATGTTTGTTTGCCGATATGGAATGTATTGTCCTTCTTTCGCAAGTCTTTGGTCTAACGCCTAAGATATGTGGTGGTGGTTCGGTCATTAGTTCAACTTCACCCACTGTCACGGATGGAGAGGTGTTGCACCTTTTATTGGAGATAAGGCAATGGATTTGGTGGAGTTGAATTCGACACGATTCTTGCGGCCACATTCTAGAATGAGTTTAATGCCGTTATTAATAGAATTGGACATTAGTTCGCGGTCATCAAGACAGGAGTCTTGCTTTGCTTTGAATTTAGCTAACAGGGCTGAGTGCCATATTCTATCAAAAGCTTTGGAGATAGCTTGTGCAACCAGACCAGACTCACCAAATGGATTGAGGCGTTCTATACGGCAAACGAAAAGTTCGCCAGTGAATCTTTTTGACGGAAGCCATAGGTTGAATTCTGGATATCCCAAAAGCTTTTTGTTGACTTAAGACTCTCACTGCGAAAACCAAGATTTTGAGTTTCCTTTCTTTTATGGCGCGGCCTCTACACGAGTTTGTCCCATAAAAACCGTACCCCAAAGTACCAATTGGGCTTTTTTCACACTGGAGCCAGCCCTACACCTAACCAAACTTAACCATCCAAAAAGAATAATGCTTAAAATTAACTGCTTACTTCCACCACAATCTTGTCATTTAACAACAATAAACAAAATCCCTTTCACGCACCCAAAAACCGTTAAAGCCACGTAAATCACAATTCAAGGATAAAACGGACTTGATAGATGCCCCATAAATGTCTAAGAAAATTCACATTTCCCAGACAAGTCTGACATCAAGCCATGCGTCATTTCCCTTTTCTGTCTAAGAACACAGAAACAACCAAAACCACAAATCTCCTCCGCCCTGCCGCATCCACCTCCGCCCTGTAAAAGCGGGACACATTAAGTAGAAGAAGCCCAGGTGTCAAGGATTCAAAACCATGAAAGAAAGAGTTTCCTTTTTTTAAAGGGAGAAGGCTCTATACTATACTATGGTATATCCCCACAGAGAAAAGGATTTCGAGTGTTTTCCCCACTGTTTATGGTGGGTCTGTTCTTGAAGGTGACCATTTTTCAGAATAAATGGATTTTTCGGGGGAATTATTATGATCATAAATATATTTTTATTACCGTCTCAGATAGAATCAATTTCTTAGTGTTGCTCCAGTTAATAAAGTCCCTTTCGAGTGGAACTGTTGGTTCAATGGATGGAGGATCTTTGTGGACGGTTGTGGTGCTATTTTGGTTAATTGCGTTCAGTGGAAGGGAATTATGTGTTAATGGGGATTTTGAGTGACGGATGAATTGTATTTTAAGGATATTTGAATAAAGTTAATCGTTTTTGCTGGTATGAAAGGATCTTTTCAGTTGATTAATTTGTGGTAGTCACAATAATTACACAGTTACTGGACTAAGGGCAGTTTTAGGTATAAAGAGAAATTAGTGTGGCTTTGAGATGGTAAATAATAGAAATAAAAGAGGTTTTATGTGACATTTTATAGTTGGAACCCAGTACGCCTCGCTGCAGCCATAAGCCGTAGTATGGCGTGCGCCAAAACAATTGGGAATCTCAAAATCGCCATGCGCAGTGAGAATCGCAAGTCCCTACAAGCGAACAATGCCATTCTGTTTTTTTAAAACACTCGTTAATATTCTATTCAAGCGAACAATGCCCCTCTGTTTGCTTGAAAACACACTCGTTGATATTGTCAATAACAATTCTACATACACGTTCATTTCCCTTCTTTTATGGCGCGGACTCTACTATAATTCTGATGTTTTTCTAGTAGTTAATTATGATCTAGAGAAGAGGGTCCTATCACACTACAAAATTCCCTTGATGATACGACTCAAGCTTCTATTTGGCACTTAAAAGTACTTACAAACAAATGAAAAGTCTCTTCGCCTCGCGTTATAATCTCTCTCAAAATATAAATATTCCACCCCATCAACCGGATCAACCCTTATTTTATTTACCCACCAGCAGCCCAAGAAGTAAAGCACTTGCAATAGAAGATCATGTACCACTCCCCCTCACAGTAATTTTCCTGTGCCATATTACAAGCTGCAATCGAGCAATCGAGTATTGCCTGCCTCAAACTCCGCAATAATCTATAGCGGTTGCCCTTTGTGTGAAGGTCTTCCCTTAGGGCAGAATCCTCCAATTTTCACTCCAATTGCATAATCGTCGAAGATTACATCCTGTGCCATCCCCGGCATTCCCTAAAGGGACGCATGTTATCCGAGTCTGAAAATAAACTAAGCTCTATCTCGGAATCCGGGCCAAAATCAAATTCTCATCCCTAAGTACAACCTGTCCTAGATAAAACCAGTGGGGGGTGGTTGATTGTGCCATATGACTCATCAGAGCCCACCTTGTTTCATGGTCCACGAGTTTTTCCTATGTTGGACTTGAGCGTCGTCCTCTGTGCGCCCATATTCCTCTTATAGAGAATATTGCAAATAAAGGACGAAGGAGGAGAGGGATGATCCCCCAGATGAGGGATATGTGCCCGTGCACATATTCTTGTTGTGCTGCTACCACCCAGCGGGGGGTGCCGCACTACTATTTTCTTCTTCAGTTCGACGGTCTGTTGTTCTTTGACAAACAGCCCCAGTAAGGGAGTTGTTTACCCAGTGGATTCCATGTTGTCGAGATTTTTCTTCATTTGTGGAATGAGTGCGTGTCATGAATCTTAAGGGGGGTGGGACGGGGCACGAGTGTGACGGGATACTCAAGCGCATCTCTTGTGGCGTGGGTGAGATTTATATATATGAAAATCCCTTATTCCTTGCTTCATGGGTTTTGTGTAAAAAAATTTATTGAATATTCTACAATAGTTTGCGTGTCTCTCACTCACCCTGGCATCGTGCAAGATAAGCCGATTTTCGATTGGATAAACTCCGAGCAGCAAAAAGGGGTAAGCCAACTGTGTGCTGCAAGAAGAGAATATCCATCGCTAAAATGAACAACAAGTTTAAGAAACAGCAGTCAGCAACAGTATCTGATTTGAACAGCAAAAAAAAAAATAAAAATAAAGGATACAAAATATCCCTTTCGAGTCAGTCTTCTTTTTGCATGTTGACTTCATGTTCTATTAACAAGGAAGGCTTGGTACCTATATAGCAGCATCCTTGCCCAGTTCAGCCCTCTCTCACTCCCTTCAATATTGTATAGTTGTCATCTTATGTTCAACATATTTTTTTTATACTCTACCCAAACCGCTGGACAGGCTCGTATCTCACAAAACCCAAAGAAAATTCTGCGCGAACTGAACACCACCGATGACCATCGCTCCCAACTTCTTCTTCAAATCCTTGCGCAATCCTTCTGTACAAAAAAAAAACAGCACAGAGTCTGCGCCGTCCACTTTAAAGAAAAACTTGTTATTTCTACCGCGAGGAGAAAGAAACGCGCCTTAAATAATATCCTTTCTGTTAATTTGAGATATAGTTGCGCGCGCAGATAATTTTCTTGTATAATAGCGCGCATCGAAAATTTTATTTTTTGGGGGAAGCTCTACTCTCTAAGTGATGCTGAATAAGGACCAAATCTATTTGTAGATCCATTAGCAGGATATATACTGCAAGGGAAATTAACGATTTGTTTGTTTGCCCAACAAGGAGAACAGGGAGGTCCTTTTTTGCGTTGTTTTTTTTACATTAAGAATATTTATTTGGTCGTTTGTGTCTAATCTGGAACGAGTTATTGGTTAGCTTTTATGTATGGAAATAAAATTTTTCGGTGGTTTTATTTATATATATTTTATTAATAATAGGGCCCCGAGTGTTCTTAAACTGTGTTGTGTTATGTGAGGTGGAACGAATTGCTTAATTTTATGGAAAATAACTGGTTTTTTGGGTTTTGGAGATTAGGAGTTTTTGATCCACAAATTATGGGAAATGTATTTTTGAATGCTTTTGGGGGCATCTTTTAATAAATAGTAGTTGGGATTGAGATTCTTTTGTAATTTCGAAGCGCTGGTTTAGTTTAAAGTGTGTTGCATGTTATCTGGGTTCCATGTATTACTTGAGCTATCTCTCTTTTGGAAGCATCAAGTAGCGTTGATAAAAATATGGCAACTGAAGTAACAGTTAAAGAAAGAAGAACCAATAACCTCTCGTACGATAAAGAATGACTTTTCTTATAGAAAGTGGAAATCTTTGAACTTACCCTTATTTTAAGAATTTCATAATCAACAGGCAGATGCAAACCACAAGCACCCACTGTCAGTCTTGCAATCTCCGCAACACTAGTCAGTAGTAGAGCCCGCGCCATAAAAAAGGTAATCTCACAATCGCTGTTTCCATGCACAGTGAGAGTCTCTAGTACCCCCAAGCGAGCAACGATGCACTCACATATATTCTCAGTCACAATTCTACATTTCCCTTCTTTTATGGCGCGGGCTCTCTGAATCGACTTTAGAAATAGTAAAAGTTGCTAGAAAGAACCTGAGGAACTAAGTACTAGTAGTGCTAGTACTTACTAAGAACTAAGTTTGATGCAGCAGCAGGAATGACCTCTGATGAATAATATTCTGGAGCCGAAGAGTAAGAGCTTGCACGACCCAGAAAAGGCAACGAAGGAACCAAAGGCAGTTTGACGTATTCTGGCGCGTGGCCAGTCCATTGTAGCATGGTGGATAAGTTCACTAAGGACAGATGGACCCATAGACTCATACCAAATCTAGTGAAGTGGCTTTATGAGGGAGAATGAGGGAGTGAGGAAGCTCGAAGAAACAGAGAAAGACAAAGAAAGAGATACCATCTAGATAACTGATCCAGCCGCGTAAGGCGATGGAGTAAGCCGGTCAAGCAGAGAGAATGAGCGTTAAGAAGGATGTAGCTATTGCTGAAGAAAAATACAAATTTGGAAGGCAGTCAGTTCTAGGATTTTAACGTGAACGCAGGAAAACGAAAGTTTTTTTTTTAAATTGGGTACAGTACGGTCGGGAGAGATTTTGTTACAAGACCCTTTAAACAACTGACCGTTCCTGAAGGAAGATCTGGAACCGAGGAGAAAAATAATCCAGCATTCAGAAGCGATCGAAGTTAGCCCTAGGGCGAAGACCTCGCAGCAGCCTGTTCAGCTTAACGGTCGTTGGAAACCGATATCAGAAGGACGGCAGCTCGCAGTCTTAAGTAAGGGATTGTGGAGAAGAGGTCCCGGGGATGTGGCCTCATACGCCCAACATGGTAGGGTTAAATTAGTGATTTATAGAAGTGCTACGTCGCCTAGGTCGGGTGAAAGAAATAGGTGACCCACAGCGAGTGGCAGACGGATCCACCTCCGTAATCACAGCGTAGAGAACAGGACAGTCAGGAAAAGTCGTTGTTGGAAGTCCGGTGCAAGAGAGATGATCGCCCGTAAAGTACTATCGTATACCTTCGTGACCCTTAGAGGATTGGTTTCACTGTTGCTGGTT
This sequence comes from Thereva unica, assembly GCA_949987705.1. Classification (NCBI taxonomy): domain Eukaryota; kingdom Metazoa; phylum Arthropoda; class Insecta; order Diptera; family Therevidae; genus Thereva; species Thereva unica. The sequence continues at coordinate 14,664,756 of OX465285.1, forward strand.
GCAGGTGGAGGGTCGTTCCATACAGTCTGGGACCATTAAGTTTATTTGTAAGTTTTGGCTCATCGGAACTCGACGCTGGTACCAGGGTGGGTTGCGTTGACTTTTCAGTCTGAATTTTTGGGGTGGGGCCGCAATTATCTCGGCTCTAACCGCTGGTAGTACGGTTTGCTACAGAACCGGCTAGAATTACAAGTAAGTCCGAGTTTGTAACCGAGTTCCTAGGCTAAACTTGATGTTGTTCTTTGGTGTCGAATGAAAATTGAATTTATGTTGATATTGTACGAACCATTGCGTTCTCTGGGGTAAAAGTTTTTGATATGTTGAAGTTGTAAGGCTTTCTGGCAGCGAAGCGGCGGGCGATTCACTATGCCCTTTTAGGTTTCAGGCACCCTCCCTGCACAACTAGGTTTTCCGCGTCTACCCTGAGGGAGGAGCTCACAACCAGATAGGTGGTGGCACATTAAATTAGGTCTCTGCTCCAGGCTCAGAAAGGCGGCTCGAGGACCCCTTAACTAGGTATCCTGCGGTATACTCCAGAGTGGAATGCTTCAGCAAATTAAGAGGGCCTAGGAAAAGAGCGAGACTTGTAGGTTGATATAGGATGACCAGGAAGACAGAGAATTCGAAGACTACAAGCTCAAAGATGGCGATTCCCAAAGCTCACCAAAAAGAAATAATTAAGAGCCAGGACATATTAACAAGAGAAATGTAGAAGCTCTCGTTCGACAGGACTATTATATCCCTAACTTCAGAAAAAAGATTAAGTCCGTACTCTTCAACTACGTCAATTGCATCTTAGCTTCAAGAAAGACAAGAAGAGCAATTGAACCCCATAGAGAATAGCGACCTATCTCTCCACACGTACCATCTGGATTATTCCAGAAGCAACGGGCAAGTGGAGAGGTAGCCCAGACCATTAGTGCCCTCTCTAAAATATCAATTAACGACCCCCAATAATAGTACAAGCACGTAGCAATGAATTCATAACTCTAAGGTAAGTAGAGCTCCTGGAAAGTCACAATTTGAACTCCAATAGGTGGACGCATGCGGAGGCCAGATGAGGATAATCTAAGACAGCCGTGGGATAATAAGAAGCCGTGGGCGCAGATAGAATACGACAGAGGATTCGAATCAGAAGACAGAATAGAGTCAGTCAAGTCTCGAACAGTTGTTAAGTAGGAAGCAAAGCACGGTATATGTGATAAGGAAATTAATAAAGAAATTTGATTACTTGATTACTTCCCACAAATTTCCCGCTGGAAGATAGAGTGGGTGTTTCACCCTGGAGGAGGAAGTGCCGGAGTGAACGCGTTGAACGCAAGAATTTTAGATGTCCCAGTTGTAATCATTAGCTCAGTTTTGTTTAGGTTGACTGCCAAGCCCCAGCCTGGTGCCCAACTGCTAACTCGATTCTTTCTGGATGGAGATGGAACTTTCCTTTTTTATAGGATTCTTTCTTGAACGTTGGATTTAATTGCAGAATTGCTGATGCTAGTACCAATGAAATTCTTCCTTCGATAATTTTAAGATTAAGATAAGAAATCATGATCTTATTTTGTACAACTTAAAAAGATTTTGTGCATTAATATAACATAAATTCTCTTAAAGTAAATATTTTATTTCTGTGCATTTAAAAAAAGCATTTTTTCTCACAAAAATATTTTCTTATCAACTGCAACTACTCAACTTAGCAAATATGTAAACCATTGTTGAATTTCTTACATATTCTTCAACATCAAAAAGCTTTATGGTATAAATCTTCACTAAAAGTTTTAAGTTTTATCATTCGCCATCTATTGGATAAATTGCAAACTACAAAAATACGAGAACTGCATTACCGGCACAACATAAGCTTCCAAAGCTTTTATCTAATCTTCTCACCGGAACTACATCCAAGTTTAACGATTAAGTTGAATTTAAACTAAAAACTCACCACACCACCCCTGGTCGACTGGGTGCTGACTTTCCATTAAAAACACCTCCAGCCACAAGAATTCCCAAGGGTTATGCGTTCCAAGTCATTTGTAAAGCTCTCTCGCCCCTTCAACCCCCAACCACTTAATAAGTTAGTCGCCGAGTCATCAGAAATTCCTTAATAAAAAAGGGAGACGTCGGCTCTCATCGAGCCAGAGACGACGACTGTAACTAGGGCTGTTTCCTTTAGTAATTTTGCATTCATGAGTCAATGCCTCCCCCCAACCCTTCCTGTATTTTTTGAATCCTGTCCGGAAAGCGGATTCCAATGAAAGGCTGGTCAGCATGAAATTTACCGCTTTTCTCTCTCTCTTTCTCTTTTGTCCAAAATACATTTTACGACCCCATCAAGAAATTTGTTATGTGCTTGGTAGTAAAAAGTTTATACCCGAGAGTCTCCAGTGACACAGAACGAGTCCAAGGATGGGGGGTGGGGGGAGGTCGAACCCTTTGACGTGGATTCTAGCCGGTGTTTGGGGCTGTATAGAGGAGCAGCGACGACGTCTGCAGTCCTATGCCCTCGATTTTCCGTTTTCATTTTCACAAAACCCGGCAGTGGAGCACACCGGCTGAGAAGGCGCAAGGATATGGTGGCTCCACACTTGTGTCAACACTGCAGCAAAGTAAAGAAGACATATTCCGGGATTCCTTGGGGAGATTGCTTGAAGGTGAAGATGAAGACGCGGCTGGCTGGAGCAGGCGAACGGGCGGGTGAGTGGGCGGAGTGCGGAAATCGTGTTTGAACAGCTCCACGAGTATCAGGTGTGAGTGAAATATGGGCCAGGTATATTACGGCCGTGCAGAGAAGAGCGCAAAAGGACTCAAAATGCTCGGAGTGGGCCCCTTCTTGCTGATTTTGGTCCTTTCCTTTCAGGGCTGTTTGCGCGCCACCAGATGTTTACACTTGTGTTTGTGGAGTATTTCTGATATTTCAATCACAGAAATCCCAGACACAACAGCAGCACCTGGGTCCGCTGCAGGTTGCCGCACACCGAAAATCTTCGCCCTTTGAGTAAACTTTCACAGCAAGGACAGCAGCGGGGGCGACCGGAAGGAAGGAAGTCGTTAATTTGCCGGCATGTTTTTCTAGGTGGGAAATTGGCTCTCTCGTTCTGAACGCTGCTGTGTGTGATTCCCCAGATTAAAATTCTCAGATGCCAGCAGCAGACGGCGGTGGATCGAGAGGCGGCTTTCAAAGGGAAGGCTCAGATCTCAGACGGAGGATTTTTGGGGCTACGTTCAATAATTCACAGGTGAAATGAAAGTTAAAATGAAAATTCTGCTTCTATGTCAAGTTGGAAGGGCAAGGAGGAGGTGTCGAATGTGCTGTGCAAGTGTCAAGGCGTACTCTATGCCAGAGATGGCTGCTGTGCAGGTAGACTTAATTATGACTGAAGTTCGTGAACAGAGATTAGCTTTTACTGCGTGCCACTTGATGGAGGTTTCTATTAATGAGAAGCGATGGATGCTGAAGCCAAATGAGCAGCAGAAATTTGAGGGGTGGGGGGCTTTTAAACTTTTCTGGGTAAATAATCAAAAATTCCGGGATGAATCTAGCAAAGGATACTGTGTAACAAAACAAAAAAGCGAGAAAAGTAAAAATACATAGTCTTAAATTTTTCTTATAAGTGGAAATGTTAAAGGTTCCCAATAGTCTTTGCCGATCGCGGGGTTTTCCAAAATTTTACATGGTACCAAAACGCGGGAAATTTTATATCGAACTGAACTAAAATAATTGATGGGACTCTCTTTTCTTTTCGAGAAATTAGAATTTGGTGCAACTTGGATATGCAGGACACGTGCGGTTTACTGTGGTCAAGCAACACGTAGAGTCCTAAGTTTTTGAAAGGTTCATTATTTGTAATTGAATTGGGTTTCGGGTGGACAATTCATGGCTCCGCCAGTGCAGCTTGTAAGGGGTTGTCCTTTAATTACGTGAAGCGTTCAGGGGGGGGGTCGAGCCGAATCTCATCCAATCACACGTGGGGAGAGGGGGTCTCGGCAAATATCACGTCATTTGTTTCCTCAAGAAGCAGTGTAAAACTGGGATAAATTAAGGCTGGGTTGCGAAATATACGCCAGTATACTGAGCAGTATGTGACTTTGCGGTAACACCTAATGGGGTGCGACAGCGAGGGAGACCCAGCCTCCGCTGGAAGGATGGAGTAGACCAGGACTCTCAGAGCTTAGGGATGCAAAACTGGATGACATCAGCTCGGAATCGGAACCGGTAGAGTCAACAGTTGCGAGAGGACAGTATTGGATCCCGATTGATGCCGTATTCGTCTTGTGTGAATCGGCGTGACCTAGGTAATCACACAAATATTAAAGATTGGAGACTGAAACAGTTTCAAGTTGTAACACTTCCATTTATGCTACTATTAAACACAGTCTAAACGCTTGAATTTACCGTTTCTCACTGGGTAGTATAGTGGTTGAGATTACGGAAGACGGTCTAAGTAAAACATGTCTGTCCACTAAAGACCCCCATTCACTTACAGGCCGTGCGTAGGCAGTGGCTTTTCAGACCAGGTCGGTAGGCACGGCCCGATGAAGGCCACAGATGACTCAGTCTGCATGAGAGATGAAAACTTCAGGTATCCGCAGGCAGGTGAAGTCAAGATTTCCTACAGAAACACAGGCGAAGACGACAGCCCAGCATAGCAGGTTCTTAAGAACGAAGACTTCAAGGCGGCTCCAGACTCACGCCGTGAATAGCTGCGAACAAGCGCGAACGCCTAGCTCGCGTCTCGCTTTCAGTCTTCAGTGGATACGGCGTGAAATCGGACACGAACTGACGATAAATGCCCACACATTTAAGATTTTTGTCAGCTTTCAGCTTTCGGCTTTAAGGCGAAAACTTTCAGGCCATGGCCTGCCGGCAACTTGTGTGTGAATGAGGATGTGGCTAAAGCCTGAACCAAATATGAAGTGCTGTACCGTAGCCGTACGTACCTTAACGATCGAATATATGAAAGCTCATTAAGTTAATTTAGGTCGGTGTCATATGAACACTTATGTTCCAACGTTAGCGTACGTACGGTTACGGTACGGATAAGGATAATGAAAAAGCCTGCTGCAAATTATGTTGTGTGAAAGTGATAAGCACAGGTTCTTTTGGTACGCAAGTCCTATGAATAACATTGCAGTCCCTTTATGTTAAATTTTACCTTACAGACGAATTTTAGGTATGAATCAGCAAAGTATCCAACCGATAATGTGGAAGCTGATGATGGGCCCCAAACCACGGTTTTTGGTTTGAAGCTGGTTTGTATTTTTTGGCTCTTCGGAAATCGTCGCTGGTACGAGGGTGGGTTTTTTTTATGTGAGACTAGAGGCTCAGGGAAAGCCTGGGTTGAATTTTCAGTCCAGATTGTTTGAGTGGGGAGGGGGAAGGGTGCAATTATTTCGGCTCTAACTGCTGGTAGTACGGTTTGCTACACAACCCGCTAAGGTACAAGTAAGTCATCTCGTCTAGGAATTTAGTTTTCAGGTATCCTCCTCGGCCATGTAAGTACTCCGCGTTTGCCCTGATAGGGCTTTCACGGGTAAATGGTGATCCACGTAGATAGGTGGTCCCTAGAGGGGCCTCAACACTCCACGACTCCCTGGCGAGCCAACCCCAACTCTTGAGACCACGGTACCGCCTTGATGGTCGGGTGAATTTTTGTTTTGGGGGTTGTTTAAATTGCAGCTGTTCAACTCCAAAGTTAAGGCAGTTCTTTTGTACGGTTGCGAAACATGGAAAGTCACCCAATTCTTCACAGAGCGCCTACAAGTTTTCATCAACAGATGCCCACGTCGTCGTTTCCTAAAAATCCGCTGACAAGATAGAATTCCTAATAAGGAGCTGTAGCGCCATGGCGGCCAAGCAAGGATAGACGACCAAATCAGGAGAAGGAAATGGAATTGGATTAGCCACACCTAGCGACGCGAAAACGAAAATCTAAGCAAACAGGCCCCTGACTGGAAACTGCAAGGATCTCGTCGAGTCGGAGGTGGAGGAGAACTTTACTGACAGAAGCCGCAACAACTGCCAGATCCTGGTCAGAGTTGAGACTTGTCGCGCAAATAGAGTCGTCTGGAGGGCAACTGGTTCGGCTGTCCCATGAGGGATTAAAGGTAGTAAGTATGGTTAGCATCTAGCAAAGGATACAAAACGAAGATGTAACTAATACATACACACAGACTAAAAAATGAACAAAAAAGGAGCAAAACTTACATACACTTGCCGATGGGGAGAAATAACACCGCGCTTAAATCCCAAACTTTGTTTATTTATCTGGGAATATCCCCTTTAAGAAAAACATAAACAAACCACTTCACGATTCGTTGAAATAATCTTACACCCCGAACGGATCTTCATCAAAACATCGCATCGTGATTTCCAAGTAAAAACCGTATCCGGGGACATTCTTTTAAAGTCTGGTCGCAAATTGACACCAACAAGTGAGTTATGTGCTCAAGACAAGTGTGCTATTCGGTCCACACATCCCCCACATATATTTAGAGAGCCCTTCTGTCCTGGCATTATGGTTTCCGTACTGCTCGTCGTACGAGCTCCATACTAAGGGACAGATGACAGCGGGAAGCATGCACATTTGTCAGCTGAATTACTCTACACTGCAGCCCTGCGGAAGAAAACATCTGGAGATTCTCCAGAGTGGATTCACAGTGGAACAAACAACAAAAAAAAACAGAAAAAATTAAGCGCCTGTCATGGTCCAGGAATATTCTGTCAATACATCATGTCCGGAGGATGATATTAAGTCTCCATGAGACAAAAGACACTCACGATACACCGGCAAAGGTATATTCTCGCCATCATACTCTGGCAGATACATCTGGGCTTGTCATATTCGATATTGAAGGAGTGATGGAGATTGTGCGGTAGCACGGCTAGCAGGATAAGGTCAGAATCCTGTTACAAGGAACAAGTGTTCATCCGCCCGTACCAAGTGCCTGGTCCCGGAGAACAATAGAGCAGCAGCTCAGGAACTGTTCGTGCCAGGCATTATGTCTTTTACCTTTTGTCTGGTTCCGAGATATGGTCGTGTTTCACGAAACTCAACACAACACATTGGGGTTCGGGTGAAAACCACTAAATTCCTGCCACTCGCAACATTGGCAGCTACAAAAGGCCCCCCTTTGAAGTGGAGATAATAAAGCCACAACACCACTTCCTTTCGGGCTCCACTTCATAGACACTTCCGTGGGGATGTAGAATAAATTCGGTTCAAATTATGCATAGCTATTTGCTGACTGTGGGGAAAATTTGCACCGAGGAGAACCTCTCAAGTTGCACCTTCACACGGCAGCCGGCGGAGGAGACTCTCCGCTACCCGAGACCTGGCAGGCAACTTGATAAATAATGGACGCACGTTCACCCATTATTCCCCATTTGGGTGTCGTCTTCGTTGTCGACATCGTACACACAGGGTTTTCGGTGGTTCGTTCTTCTACGGTGGAGCATCTCTTCTGGCTCTGTATCTCCGAGGATGAACATTCACATTTTTTGTTTGGCTTGTTTGGGGGGGCCAAGAAGATGTTCCCTTCGAGAGTTGTATTTCGTTTATGGTCACTGGAGCACTCGCAACAACGGTACAAATGAGGAATAGGGTAAGTGGAATGTAAAAATACTGCCAGAGAAACGAGATGAGATCTTTCTGGCAAAAATTGTTTTGTTTGTGTTATTTCCCTTTTTTATTGTGCCAAAAGGGAAAAAGACTACGCAGAACGAACCAAGATTAGAAGGACGAACGAACGAACGAGCACAACCACCATGAACGTAATGGAAGAGTGACCTAAAGATATTTGATATCCACACTGTGAGCAGGTTAAAAGGTGTCAAATAACACAGAGGACGTTTGAATTTAGGATTTTGCAGCAAGCCAAAGAGACGAAACAAAATTAAATCTAAAATGACAAGCCTCAATGTTAGTGTTTGTACCGTGCTGATGTACTAGTACACTGCACTGGCATCGGAATGTCAAAATCTGTGCTACCAAGAGATTAAGCTTGAACAGGTGACATTTTCAAATTTGTTTGCAGTCACGTTTAATTTAATCATTGTGCTTAAATCTCTCTACTTTATGTGACACTTTTCTACTACATTACAACAGTGCAGTGTTGCCGCTTTACTGTCTTTACAATTTGTTCTTGGCATTATTATGAGTGACAATTTAAGCAAATCTCCCCTGATTTACAAAAGAGAAACATGCTCTGGAATTAACTCTGGGAAATTTAACCCTTTCTTTCGTCGTCTCTACATCTGTAGCGCTTTGGGGCAATAATGAATAAAAGTTACTTGGAAGAAAGGTAAACATTTGGGATTATGACTTTTTGGGTGAAGGTTTTTAAATTAAAATTTTCTTTTATTTTGTTTCTCGAGTTTAAAAGTTTGAGTTTTTTTCTGTGTTTTATTGCATGTTTTATCGTTAAAGTTTAACTTGCCTAGAGGCAAAAAGAATAGAGGCTACGCCATAAAAGAAGGGAAATGAAGGGTTATGTGGATTTATTGCGATTGAGAATATTAATGAGACGGTTATTTGTGCTTTTGAACAAACAGAACTTGAGAGTCTCACTGCGTGTATGGAAACAGGGACTTTGAGATTCCCTTCTTTTATGGTGAGGGCTCTCCCAAAGGACGTACTTATTTAGTTGACTTAACCAGTTAATTTTGAAGAAGCAAACCTTAGATCCTGCAGCAAATATTAAACCAGCAAACCGTTTCTGACGACACAAATATTGAAGACCTGTGGAGTACAACAAAGGGCGCTATATTGACGGCTGCGGAAACGAGCATCGGTTATGTCCAGAGAAACATGCAACATTGGATCTCGGACAGCACCTGGCAAAAAATAGAACGCAGGAGGGCCCTCAAAAATAACATAAACTCTACAAGCGACCCGGATAGACGTCACCAACTTGAACGGGAGTACTCTCAATTACACCGAGAGGTAAAGAGAAGTGTCCGGCGTGATAAAAGGCAGCAGATAAACGAGCTCGCAGAAAAAGCGGAAAACGCGGCAAACACAGGCAACAGTAAAGTGCTGTACCAAATTACTAAACAGCTCTCGGGAAAGCACTCTACTAAAAAGCATGCCGTTAAGAGTGCGGATGGAAGGCTGCTGTGCAGCGACGAGGAGCAGCTCCAAAGATGGAGAGATTATTTCTTCGCCGCCCTGAATGGCTCACTCACACAGGAACCTCAGGAAAACAGCAACAATGCACAGCCGATAAGAATCAACACCCGGGCCCCATCCAAGACGGAAATAGTAACCGCAATTCATGCGATGGCCAATGGTAAAGCAGCTGGAAAAGATGGCATCCCGCCAGAATTGTTGAAAGCCGACTCAAGCCTCATAGCAGATGCGCTTCAGCCAATCCTCGAATTAGCATGGAACACCTGTACCTTTCCGGAGGATTGGACGGAAGGTATCATAGTCAAAATACCCAAAAAGGGGGATCTAACAATATGCGACAACTGGAGAGGCATCTGTCTATTATCTACTGTGGGTAAAATCTTGTCCCACACTATACTATCAAGAATAAGAGAGGCAGTAGGATTCAGGAAGGGCCGTTCATGTATAGATCACATCAACACCTTAAGAATAATAGTGGAACAGTCTACTGAATTCCGATCCCCCCTTTACCTTGCTTTCGTAGATTATGAGAAAGCGTTCGACTCGGTTAATAGGAGCTTTATATGGCAGGCATTACGGCGACGTGGACTGCCGGATAAGATAATAGAATTGATAAAAGCCCTATACAACAATTCCAAATGCAGAGTTCTCCATAACGGAAAATTATCCGACAGCTTTGAGGTGAGTTCAGGAGTACGACAAGGATGCTTACTATCCCCATTACTATTTCTTATAGTAATAAATGACATTCTTGTTGGCGCTCTAGATAGTAGAACAGGCGGCATACAGTGGGGTTTGCTAGATCGCCTTAAGGACCTCGACTACGCAGATGATATCTGTTTGCTGGCCCACAGACATCAGGAGCTAAAAAACATGTTAAACAATTTGGCAACAGAAAGTAGTCTAGCAGGCTTAAGGCCGAATCCGAATAAAACCAAAGAAATGCGGATAAATGCAAACACACTTGAACGAACTGCGCTGAATAACCGTGACGTGGAACTGGTAGATAAATTCTGCTACCTCGGTAGTATTATTACCGAAAATGGTGGTGCAGAAGAAGACGTCAGTTCCAGAATAAATAAAGCACGAAGCGCATATGCATGCTTGTTCCGCATATGGAGATCAACGGAGATCTCAACCAACACCAAATTGCGGCTGTTCAACTCCAACGTTAAGGCAGTTCTTTTATACGGTTGCGAAACATGGAAAGTCACCCAATTCATCACAGGGCGCCTACAAGTCTTCATAAACAGATGCCTACGTCGTATCCTAAAAATCCGCTGGCAAGATAGAATTTCAAATGAAGAGCTATGGCGCCGTGCCGGCCAAGAAAGGATAGACGACCAAATCAGGCGAAGGAAATGGAATTGGGTTGGCCACACCTTGCGACGCGATAACGAAAATCTAGCCAAACAGGCCCTTGACTGGAACCCGCAAGGATGCCGTCGAGTTGGAAGACCTAGAACAACGTGGAGGAGAACCCTACTAGCAGAGGCCGCAACTACTGGGAGATCCTGGTCAGAGCTAAGAGCTGTCGCGCAAAACAGAGTCCGCTGGAGGGCAACTGTTTCCGCCCTATGTCCCACGAGGGATTAAGGGGCACATAGATAGATAGAAACCTTAGATCGAATCTTCACCTAGCGAATGGTACTCCCCCTTGTTTATCTGGTAGTCTAGTACTGCCGGTGCCTCAGGCTTTGTCGGTTGGTTACCAGAATCTGCTTGTTTCACGAGACATAACACTGCACCGAGGCTGTCTCCCGCAAATCTCAACGGTTGTGGGTCTGGATCAGTCGGCAGCTATTCAGGATGTCGACTTTGCGCAATCGAAGCCCCGTTACAAAAATTATGGTTTTGATTTTTGTTACATCCATGCAAATTTCTTATCTTTAGTGTGAAGTCCTACACCATGCAGGAGTTCAAAAGCAAGGTCTATAGCCATCTCTTTAACCGCCATTAGACTCTTATTAAGTTATCCTGTCCTCTATTCCTTCTTTAAAACCAAGAATACTGCTTGACGTTGCACAATGACGAGTATGAGGGTAAAAAAATCCCGACGACATCCAAAATACTATATACCTTAAAAATAATACCAGACAGTGAACAAGGGCAAAGGAAATTAGAATCCTTAAACGTGGAGACAGATATAATCGCGCTTGCGGTGCGGGCAATCACAGATAAAATAGAAGTATGTATGTTCAAATTGCGAGCTAACAGATTCTTACTCCTCTCTCTATCGTGAGAATAGGCGCCGCGTAGCAACTGTAGACATAATATACCTTCTATCCTTTTTTTATATGGCAGTGATAAGCTCCGGAATCACCCTTTGTACTACCGTCCGACGATTTGGAATATGTTGTCACTCCATCGCAAGTCTTTGGCTAATGTAACGCCTAAGGTGTGTAGGGAGGGGTCGGTCATTAGTTCAACTTCACCCTCTGCCACGGATGGAGCGGTGTTGCATTTTATATTGGAAATAAGGCAGTACTTAGTTTTGGTGGGATTGAATTCGACACGGTTCTTGCTTCCCTAATCTCCAATGAGTTTAACCTCATTATTAATACAGTTGGGCATTAGTTTATGGTCATCAAGACAGGATCTTGCATGTGCTTGCCTTGCATTCTCAAAGCCGTAACACAGGGTACAGTCGTTAGCGAAGCTGAGAAGTGGGTTGGAGGATGTTGGAAGTGGGTCACTTATATAGACAAGAAATAGAGCAGGAGATAACATTGACCCCTAGGGGCCCCGCAGAGATGGTGTGAGATTCAGATTTGACGTCATCTAATACTACCTTGATTGGACGGTTGGAAAGGAAATTCCCAATCCACTTCAGTAGAAGTGAGTCGACTTCAATAGCTTTGAGTTTAGCTAATAGGTGTCAAACTCTATCGAAAACCTTGGCGATATCTAGAGCAACAGACTAGATTCACCAAATTTAGATAAATTTTGGTTGAGGTGTTCTGTAAGGCAAACTAAAAGATCGCTGGTGGATCTTTTTTGTCGGAAGCCATATGGTCTTTCGTTGGATTCCAGATATCGATATGATGCCAGAGGTCACTACAGCAACAAATTAAGAGCCTTCTTCAAAGACAAGGTTACAACGCTCGGTTAGAGACCACAGGCCATCAGATAGTCTTGGGGGTTGGTCAGGGAAGATAATGACATAATTCCGACTTTTAGGCACAATGTCCTGAGGACACAGAGTGGTAGCTTTTCGTGGTGGTATGATCGGTTGTATCGGATGGCTAAAACCATCCTACGGAGTTCAGGCGGCTTATCAGTGATCTGACTTCAAATCAGGAAATGTCTTTTTAAATCTTCCAGATGTTACTGCTTAGTGTGCGATGTCGGGCTTCGGCTAAAGCCGGTAAATTATACAACAAGTGAGCAAGGGTTTCCCTCTCGTTTATCTCCCTGCAGCTATGGGTGCAAACGTTGTGCAGGTGCTCAGCTTGGCATCAGCGTGTTACCCTATAGGCTAATGTCCCGGGATGAGTGTCGTGATTCTATCAATATTTCGTTGGACTTTATTTAGGAGACTCATTGTTTTTTCTTTTCTGTAAGCGGGCTAAGTCGTCCTGGAAATAGTGCTGGTCTCCAGTCTTCTACACTTATGGGTGGGTAGCAGCAAATGATGGTCAAAAATTGTCTTTTGACTTCATCTATTGAGTTCCCAGCCATTTCAGTCTCTGATCACCGAAGCTTGCTTGACTAGGTAGTCGACTTTTTGTGGAGTCAATCGATCTTTAGATAACATTGAGTGCAGATACAGAATATAAATTTAAATATCACTAGAACTCATTAATAATACAACTAACTGATACAACTAACAAAACTCCATGACTATTCCATACATTTTTACAAATAGCCGTCAATGATTGCAAATAAATTAAACTAAACTAATTATTATTTCTCAAGCAGTTGCATCAATCATTCCAACTCGTTTCCGAGTAACTAAAATGTCAAATGTCAACCACCGTCAAAAATCCAAATTTTCTTTCAACTTGGAATTTTTCACATCATCAAAAAAAACCAAAATGGCTCCAAAATATTTTTAGAAATTCACTCACCCGCACGAAAATTTTCAAGGAAACAGTGGCAACCTTAAAGTCATAAATTAAAAAAAGAAAAAGTAAAGAACTCACAAAGTGAAAATTACAAAGAACTTAAGAAATAAGTGGAATTCCTGCTTACTTTCCTCCCAAGAAGACATTTTTTTTCGTTTCCATTCTTCGAATTCCAATTAAAATTTGATAAAATTCTCGTCGAATTCCACCCCCAAAATCGGGCAGCACAAATGAATTTCTCCTTTGTAGAGAGAGATGCCCCCCGATTGATTTACGGATCCGACCAAATAGAGCTTATCTCGCCGTCCATTTACGATTAATCATCCAAATTATCAAGGCATTTATCAATTCCTTCTAGACTCTCTTGATCCGTCCGCCAACCCCCTTTCGCCCCCCGGTACATCGAGTGGACCCCCCATTTGTCTTGTAACAATTCGAAATTACTGCCCCGACCTGATTTTTCGTTCTCGTGTCTAAGCACGTAGTTAAGCCCAGAGAAACGACTCAGAAGAAGGCATGCGAACTCCTCCCGGGACACCCCTCTAGATGGTATCGGTGATGGGGCAACATCACCTTTCCGAAAATAGCTCCCCGACTGGCTTTAAATAGTGCTGTAGCTGCGTTACGGTTTCCTGTGTAAAAGAAGAGGCGCCACATTCCCCCCGGCCCGGTGTCTCTGATGTGTCGTACCTCGACGCGCAGCCACAACAGCAGACACACCGCCGGACGGCCCTAATCTTGACGTGACATCACCGCAAAGTGAAGTCTTTTGTTCCAACTGAAAGCAACAAGGAACTCCACTCACACACCGGTGACGGAGCGCCGGACTCTGGCCCATAAGTGTGACTCTTAATTAGGGTCACCGGTGTGTTGTTGCTGGCCAGTTCTGACCAGAACAGCTCAAGTCCAGCTGGTCTTAATGTGGGCGGAAGGAAGCTTTCTTCGTCTTTCCTATTCCCAACCGGAGATGTTCCAATTATCGCGGCCGTCACGTGTAGACTTTCCCAGCTCAACGTAAATTAGCTGCGACTCCACTGAATCACCGAAACATCAAGACGTAATGAATTTCGGGCATCAGTCTTGGACCTGTCAGTCGTGAATGTGTGCCCCCACAAATCCACAGGTGAGAGAGAGGAGCTTTCAGCCATAAGCATGAGGCACGAGTTAAGGTTGACCGTCTTTACAACTCCTCTCTTCTTTTATGGCAGCCCGGCGATTTATAGCGACCTTTTAGCCTCTAGCTTCCGCCCGCCCGAAAAAAACAACACCAGAAGGGCTTAGACCTTTGCTAGTTTTCCTCATTCTCCTCTCTTAGGTTCCGCCATCATTCGGCTGCCGCGGCTAAGCGATGGGAGCTACTTAAGCGAATTTATAGTTCCCGGTCACGCAGAGACATAAAAGTGCACTTGGAGCTGATTTGAATGTCGTGATAAGATGACATGAATGTGCCGCGATTAATACGCGGAGAGGAGTGAAGTCGTTACCAGCTAATGTGATGCATGGCTCCGATGTCGAGGAACTGTGGATCGATTGAGGTAGGTTCGAGGTGACTTATTGCCGCGACAGTTTTGGGGCATGTTTAGATGGAAATTTTGATGACAGGTTTTTGTTGGTGGGTCTAGGTGAGCTGCCAGATGAGAGGGTGAACAGAATTAAATTATGGCCACTTGGTGGAGGGTGAGGGCTAAAACAAGGAAAAGGAATTTAGAAAGAATTTCCTCTAGACTCACAAAAGAACAATCAAGATTTTATCGAAGTGAAACCGAAGATGGAGAACAAGATTGCCATCATTCACTAGTCAAGACGAACTAGAGAAAATACTTTAAGCCCAGATGTTTCATAAGTGCTTACGAATAATGATAGACAATGAATCAATGTTTCTTTGGGATATGTCCATGGCCGCTTTTAAGCCAGTTCCACTTTGGAATAAGTAAAACAGATCTTCGAACTTGGCCAACGTTTTTATCGAGATATCTGATAGCTTAAGCAAATACAAAGAGTTTATGTCGTCCGTGGCATAACAATTCAGTCACATCAAAATGTAGAACCAGTTTTGTTGCTAAAATGGAATGTAACTCCAAAGTGGTCCCGGCATAAATTGGTCCATTATGGACGTTATAAAGAACCTTCTCTTTTGGCAAGCCCCTGTACAATTGAAACTATGAAGCGGATCAAATCATTAGAACTGACAGTCATTTAGTTTTGATATCTTTTTACTTATTGTCTATCGAGCGCAGAACCCACAAGATCTCCAGCAAAAGTTTTTTTCTATTTTTATGTGAAAGTCCTAGTTCTTTGTACTACCAGCCCGTCATGATCAGTACCGGCGGATCGTTTTGAGCTCTGCGGATGGTTAGACAAACACCCCTCCTCGTCACATCACCACGAAATTGCCATTTGATATTTTACCTAAAAAGAAAAGAAGATAGGTCGCTTCATTGTGAATAGCAAGATGGACCGATGGCCTACAGAACAACATGCGGAGTTCCGCAAGGATCCCTCCTGGGCCCTGTTCTATTGATCACAAGAATAAGAAACTAGTGTCAGTAAGAATGAAGGTATGGGACTGATCATCCACTCACAGCCCTCCCTAAGGAATGTGGGAGTAATGATCGACTGGAGGCTAAAAAGGCGAATAAAACGTCCGCTACAACACTAGGTTCCGTACGGGATGGTAAGGGAAGTGGAACGTGTCTGATAAGGGTCGATGGATGACGGACCAACAGAGGATTTTGTAGAAGTTCAAGCCAAAGCGACGATATAACAAAAATCAAAACCAAAATTTTTCTGTAACGGTGGTTCTCAATAGCAGCTGGCTGAGCTAAAGATGGTGGTCTGTGCGTTCAAAATTTCCTCGGAGGGTCCACACGAGTATACTCAGTTGTGCCTTGATATGGAGGATCTGTCAGGATGGACGTTTCGCTGCGCACCATACTGATGGTAATTTTATGAATTTAACTGGAGAGGGACAAGGCAAGGATGGCCAGAGTGGAATTGGGCCCATGGAGCACATTCGAGCCTTGCTTTCAAAAACTATTTTCCAAGAGACTTTTTTTTTATGTGACACACTAGAGACTTAGGGAAGGCCCCTTTGTACTGTATTCGCCATGTATTTTTTTTTTTTTGAAATGTCGAACAGCAGCTCTAGTCGGAAGATAGAGAGAGAAGTGAAGGAAAGAACTGTCACAACCTAGCTGCGGTATTTTTATTTCACCTACTCCCAACCATTTCGCGATTCTGACATCGGGGCATCGAGAACAACTCGCTGGAGTGTTATGCCTCCTGAAACGAGTTGAATCTCATCAGCGGGGAAGAGAACTAGTGAAGGCTATGATAGGAGGAATCAGGAATGTGAAGAGGGAAGAAGAAAGAAGGAAAGTTATGTAGGCGGGAAATTGGGAAAGGCTAGGACCGTGGCACCGCCGGGATTCGAACCCGGGACCTCTGGGGATAGTAGTCAGGCGCCTTACCCCTAGACTACCGAGGCCCAAAGTTCAAAAGTACCGGGACCGACTGAAGGTAAGACGGCGTTAAGGAACACAAGAAGCCAAGATGCAAACCAAATAGCCATTGCTCTGCCCAACGTTTATGGACCCAGAAAAATTGGTAGCACCAACTCCCATATCTTTTAAGGGGAACAGTTCCACACCGGGAACATCTGGTGTGTTGGCTAAAAATGACTGCGGTGAGAGGACTGTACAGGGGAGCAGGGACCCCAGAAACAAAACCGAAACAAAAAAAAACAGGCCAAGAGCCGCCGCTTTGCCCAAAAGTTTCTGGACCCAAAAGGAGGCCCTAGTTGAATTAGGGGGCCCCACGGATCACATCCGAACCCCGTTTTCGTGAACTCATTTCCAACACACCGAAGTCTGGACAGCGGTCGGCAGCCTGGAAAGCCCAAGTTGGCCGGAATTACGATGGGAGTGATACGTTGTTCAACAAGTGATCGAACAGTCAAGTCTAAGCAACAAGTCCCTAGGCAGACTGCTAAGCCTCTTCAAGCAGTCTGGCATACAAAGATAAGATATATGGAATGGATGTAGCACAATAGGTCAAGCGAGCGGTCCCGGTACTTTTGAACTCAATACCTCACCAAAAGAAGAAGAAAGGAGGTTGCCAGAGAAGCAAATATCTAGGCTCGATTAGGGTACTTTCGAGTCTACCAATGCAGACAAAACTAGTACAACCACGAATTCCATTCATGTAGTCGAGTACTACTTTTGTTTAAAAAAATAAAAATATAGTGGCGATACTGTACGCTTGTTGAAGCTAGTAACTCCACAATTCGAAGTCGCAGTAGGCCTAGAACCTTTAATGAAAATTCCTTCCCTTGTCAATTGCCAGTTCATTTCTTATACAATTGTTTTCCGATTAAAACCACATTTTTGAGACAACTATTCGAAAAAAATAGGAATATTGTAAAAATATAAAAATATTCCTATTTTCTTCGAACCGTTGTCGAAAGACATACCAACCTTCTCAGAAACTGATTATAATGTTCTCTATTTACCACTATATTATTCTCTTATTTCCAGTTACTGTGTTTAGCCAAGAAGGGGTGAATTCGTGTTTCTACCATCAATTGAGATAACTTCCGACAAAACTTTGAAAACTTTATCCACGTTTTACCACATAAAAATTGTAAGGAAGTTCTTAACTTTCTCGACTTTTGACAGTCTTGCAACATTTCACGAAACATCTCGATCAGTACAAGTTCTTATAAATAAATTGGTTGATAAGTCCCGCATTAAGAATTAAAGCGATAAAAGCAAGAACTCCCCTTCGCTGCTTTTAGAGAAGTAATGGTGAAGAAAATTGCTAGGTTGTGCTATAGGTTTTTCTTTTTAAGTTCGTCTTTTTCTTGGTCGATTCTCATCAATGCTTCCCTATGGTGCTAATGAATTTTTAAGACTCGCGTCATGACATGCAAAGACCACCAACGGAACAAGCTTACAAGTTTTTATGAATAAGACGCCGCCACCACCAAAGCTGTCTTCATTTCATACTCTTGACCATATTTATTTTTATGCTGGCCATTCAGGAAGCAACTTGAGCTCTCTTCTAGGTAAGAAAAAGGCGTTGATGATCCCACACAAAAGGAAGTTACAAAAGTCGACACAATCGATGATGGGGAGAGACTGGGAAAGACTACTAAAGCGAGCCTCCATCCGCCCCCCGGTTACCCGTCGTCGATGATACCTCTTATATTATTACTCCCATGGTGGTGGTAGGTAAGTGTACAATTTTCAAATTACCCACTCCTCAAGTCGCAATCCACTTTGGGATGATTTTCAATAACCACCGATCGGAATGGAGAGAGGGAGACGCGTTATGAATACCTGAGTGACTTACAATGCCCGGTATTCACCAGCAGAAGCAGCTGGTATAGGGCTTTGTGGTAGCTTTTCGATAAAAGAATTTCGCGTACGTGCTGTACAGAATCGATAGTCTGGGAGCCTATATCCACCACCACCCATCATATATATAGAGAAAGGGGAGGAAGGTACTTCCTGAATGGATATGAGGTGATCAATGTACGAGTATGTACATATATGTATATGAGAGGAGCTGGGCACATAGTACATCACAGACGAATCAGCACCATCAGGACTCGTTCGCATTCAATTCACGCCATGAATGAACACGCCAGCTTCAAATAGGGGCTAAGTGCAGGACGAGGGCAATAAGCACGCATTCCACCTGAAAGGTAAACGAAATTGTTTCGCATCCCGTATAGTATATGCTTCGCAGCTAGTACAAATGGCCCGGAAATTATCGTCTATTAAAGCATCGTTCGGGCCTAAGTGGCAAGGGCACCCCCGGGCAACGCAAGGCCCATTGCCGATGACCCTGAGCTAGCAGCTCAGCTGTGTGCTGTTGATGCTGGCGAAAGGGGGGCAAACATTTTACGACATCCAAGTTGGGCACGGGCATCCTTGATTCTTAGCTATATAGCGTGTCCAAGAGGCGTCCGTCGGCTAACATACTACAACTGAGCACAAGCAGAGTATAGTTCGTGACAACCAAGGATACGAAGCTCACCAGCGCGACAAGTTGGAGCCTTCAATTTGAGAGTTTACGTGACGCACCACAAGGACCAAATTGTGATGGAGACAATTTGGCCTTCGCATGACCCGCGAAAAGTTAATTTTTTTGTCCCCCTTCCTCTACCCCCCTAACTTTGTGTCCTGTTTAATTTCACCCCGGCGTCATTTCTACTCGAATGAATAATACAAAGGCGCGGGAATAGGGAAACATTTTTATGGCGGGATATTAAAGTATAGAAGAGATGTGAATGCGCTCCTCTTTTATGGTCTAGGACGACACAAAACATCATGAAAAAAAATTCTTCCTTGAGTGAAAAACTTATTCATCAGCAGCACTCAAGACTCTCTTCTATATATTTTTTTCGTCATTGTAAAACTTCCTCGTCGTACATGAAGAAATTTTTTTAAGAAATTACAACACGTTCCACTTGTTCCACATTCAGAAGAAAGCAGCTTTCATTCCTTAAAAGCATTTTTTTTCGTCCTTTAAACTTTTAAAGGGATGATTGCTCGCTTCTACGGGGGTAAAAGACGACGACGAATCTCCAACTGCACCCTTCCAAAACTGTTTGGTAGTACATAGTACTCTATGCGGTGTGTGGTGGAGGTTTCTATATTTCCCAGCTTCTATTGCGCTAAGAGTGATATTTTTTGTTGTTGTAGTTGTTGTTGCTTTTACTGATTCTTTACTTTTCTTTTCTTTACTTTGAAATGCAAATTTTCCCTTTGGGTAGGAGAGAAAGAAGAAAGTACGGTAGCGATTTTTGGTCTAGATTATTTTTTTTTCGATAGGAGTTCGACTAAGCGTGGAATGGAGGATTCATTTCCTCGATTTCTTGTCAGATTTTCACACACAACAAAAAAATATATGTATATATAATGGTGTGAAGTGACCCAGCGGGAAATGTGGTCAGGTATTCTCAAGTGACACATCACAGATGCATCTTAGGGCCTAAAAGTTTCATGTCTCGATAATAATGCATCCCGGTATTATGACAGGGAATCTAGGCGGAAGGGGTACAGAATTTTTCCTGCACTTTCAGCTAACGTGAATCGGCCTGTTTGCGCTTGCGTTCCATTAGCAACATTAAGAAGCGATCTTTGTTCCATCTTTCTTACATTCCCCGTAAGGTATAAAAAGCTCTTTTAAGAGACTCAATCGTACCCAATCATACATTCTAGACTGCTTCATGGTCCTCTTTGAGGAAGCACATGAAAAAGCTTTACATGCCTCCCTCCTGCGGACATGCTAATGTTAAAAAGAAATGGAGGTGGATACGAAGGGTCATGCATCGCATCTTCCAAGGGAGTGATCTAAGATTCATTATTGTATGATTCCATTTCCCGCTGGGGAACTGGAGGACGATGAATGTATAAATTGTGCACATATCAAGAAATTGAAACGTGGAAAAAAGAGCGAGAATG
Source organism: Thereva unica (assembly GCA_949987705.1). NCBI lineage: Eukaryota > Metazoa > Arthropoda > Insecta > Diptera > Therevidae > Thereva > Thereva unica. The sequence continues at coordinate 14,685,414 of OX465285.1, forward strand.
GAGTTTTAAGATTACGTGTTTTTTTGGGGGGTGGTTTCTTTGATTTGTGCAGATGGATTGAGGTGTTTTTTTGGTATAAACTAAATAGAGCATAAAAAACCCAATTCCTTTTAACCCTAAAATATTTTATTCATACCAAAATGTCTGCCAAAAATATATAGATTCTCCAAACCTACGGAATTAAAACTACGAATAAAACAAAACTAGACAAAAAAGCCATAGGGAAACATAAAATCAAGGTGAATCAATCTAACAATATGTGATTTGCCCTGTAATTTTCAAATGACTACCATAATAAAACAATGCGCTGTAACCGAAGCGTAAAGATTTTCAATAGTAACAAAAAAATACCTTGAACAAAGTGACAACGTTTCCCCAATTACGCGATCACATTGAGAGATAAAAAAATGCTAAATTATGCTCAATATTAAAACAATGCGAATGAATTTCAATAAATATGTGATTGCGTACAATATAAGTACTTGTTTTTAAAGGGAAAAAGTGGAATTTTATTTTAATTTGACAAAAAAGTTACACGATCATTTTTCAAGGTTTACATCTCGGGTGATCGAAGCTGTACTTGTGATGGTAGAGATTGAGTCAAAGCTGTACTATAAATATACTAATAAAGTTTGTATTAAGTTAAGCGACTAATGATTGGGCAATATTATAAATTTTGGTGTATTTTTGGAGAATTTCAAGGTCTGTTTATCGGTTGACGAAACTGGTTTGGATTCAAGACAGATTAAGATCAAGATTAGTTTATAAGAGCATCACTCCTAAAAGATCGAGATGGTATACCACGAAGAGCTTATCATGCAATCCAAAAAAGGCTGTAGTGATTCCTTTTTCTAAGCATTGCAAATCAGAGCTAGGCCCTATTAGAATAGGATTTTGAGACGGAGGGGAGGTGCAGATAAGGCTCTTATGAAGCTAGCCCCACTGCCTCATGTGATGCCAATATGGATTGTCCTATAGAGTACACAAAAGACATTTAACTAACTCCTTGCACAATTCACGCCTTATTGGAAATGCCAAATGTGGCCCCCGTGAGGAAAAATCATTGCTAATCGATCACGATCGAATGTTTAAACGCGTGTGTACTTTTACCAAGCGGTCCCCCAACTGATTACTAATCACGTCCAATGCTGCTTGACTTTTGTCATAGATCTAGAATTGGTCTATTAACTATTCTAAATGATATCTTTTACGGTCATCAACATAAAGCCTGAAATAAGGAATGTAATTGGGAAAAACATGTTGGTTAACACCGCAAATGATGTACTGGTTGTACAAAATGTGGTTAAACGATTTCTTACTTATGCCGCTTTAGTCTGAGGGTCCCCCGAGTAGAAAAAAGATGGTTTTACAACGGGCGAAAAAAAAAAATCAAAACGCTCCCATACAATTTTTATCGTCTCACGAAAATGATCAATTTCCCACAAACTGCAGCCATTTAAATCCGGCTGGTATGTGCTCTCGTTAAAAAGGGTTAAAATATCTACGGCCATGATATGTCTCTTAAAAAGCCAAGCGTCCGTTGTTCGCCCAGTGTAAGGCCATATTTTATTTTTACTCGGGCCAAGATCACGGCGATCCTCAAGGGCAGTGACTGCAACGGATTGCTTGCCGCTCCATTACTGGAGCTGTGCAGACCTATCACAGAGCTTCTAGGGATCAATCTCTGAACTGATTTCATTGCACATCTCTATACAGACTTGAGATTTCATCGAATTGACCCAATAGAGTAAAAGGACAAATGTATATCCTTAACACGGTATCTCTCGGTGTGAGCTGCAGCTCTAGAGGAAATCGAGGGGGTTATTTCTGGTCGTTCTAAGTAGGAAAAACTCACACTTCCTGGGCCACTAAGAAAACTTTACTGATGCACCAATGGCCCAAAAATAGTACGTGGTGCAGGGGCTGATGTCGCAGGGCTCAACTTCCAGGTCTTAGATGAAATGGGTAACTGGCGTTCCGTTTTCCAGATTGAAATACATGCCATTGAGACCTGTGCTAGGTTCAACCTTGAGAAAGGGTTAAAGAGCTGCCACCAAAACACTCTCATAGTGGAAGTTTTCCTCCAAAATAGTTGTAGAGAGGCTTAACATACTTCAGAGTACTTCAAAATAGGGTCTCGCTAATAACTAATAACCAATAAAACTAATAAAACCTTTTGTTTAAGGGGAGTTTTCACATTAAATAGGGCGAACTTTGGGCTCTTGGTGAGATATCTGACTGGCCATGTAGGGTTGCGGTATCTCCTTCACAACCTAGGAGTGTCTCAGAAGGCAGAATGCCGACTCTGCATAAGAAGGTGGTGAAATTTTCATACATGGTCTCTGTGAATGTCCTGCTCTGATCTGGCTTAGAAGAAGAAGAATTATTAGACTGTTCTAACTTTTGTTCAACTGCGACACTTTCTTCTCTTTCGATCGCATGCAACTTGTGAAAAGGAAAATATAATAACCGTTTTCACAATAACCACTCAGGTCCGGCCTTCATTAAGTAAAGACCTTCTTGCCTTCGCTTGGTGGGCCGATGGTCTTTTTATTTAGTGAGGTATATGTACAATAGGCCTAAATTACCTCCGGTGCCCGCCGTATGGTTTTGAGTTACCCCCTTTAGAACCCAAAAGCCACGGCAATGGTGCTAACTTCCATATCCCTCGCGTCCGCCTCGCAAAATTTACAGTACATTCTAGTGTTGAGTCGGACTTACATGAGGCAATACATTTATTTGTCCCTTACACGTTGGTAATTTGCACTGGGTCCTCAATTTTTTTAAATGTCCTGGTACAAAAACAATGTCTTACTGATAATGGAGCGTGTATCGAGATAAATGAAGCGATGCAAGATTATAAATAGGTACGTATTGGAAAGACATTTCTTACTTTTTTTGAGGCAGTGAAACTTCCAACTTATAAATTATGCGAAGTGAGATTGTAAAATATAAATATAGATTGTGGAGGCATAGGTTTCGCACTTACTCTGAATCAGTTTAATTCATTTTAGAATCAAACTCGTAAAAAATTTCTTCATTGGTATTTGTTTTCTTTCTTTCTTTAATTTACCTGTTTTTGTCATTTTGGCATTACAATTAGCAGCTCGCCTCATTCGAAGTGTGACATTGTACTGGCTCAAAAGAAAAAGAGGCACCTCTCACAAACCCATTTTATAATCGTGTCCTACCCAACAACAATTCCTCTGATTTTTCAGGAACTTTTTCGTAAAAAAAACAGCTTGGGTTAGTGGTTAGTTCTAAATTGTTAAGATGATACTTAATAGGACAATGAGCACAGAAGACTCCCCGAATGATATTTTCAATAGCGGGAACGTATTTAAGTTGACGTTATCGATTTCAATGAATGTTTTCGTCTGCAGGTTGATTCAATATTGGGAGATTGTCTCCTTAGACCAATTGTAAAGAGGTGATCTTAGATATCGATATTCATTGCATTCTGGTCTAATAAATATTAGTCCCACTCGTCTTGATACTCTACACGAATATATTCATTTGAATATTTTTATAGTCTTTTGGGAGCAATTTAGGATAATCCTAAATTAAAACGCCTTTGAACCTGTTTTCAATATTAAAAGAGAAGTGATTGATCCCATCACACCTAACAAGTCCCTTAGCATCCATTACTTATCCCTCCACTATAAAAAAGAACCTCTTTGAACAAAAATGTCAACATGTTTGAGTTTTATGACAAAAACTCCACTAAAAACTCCCGTAATTCACGTAATTGTCAAAACTTTACAAAGTCACACAAATTGCAGCAATTACAGGTTTACAACAAGTCATAGGAGGCCAGAGAGAAAGAGCATCCCCGTAATTGGGGAATTTCTCACAACCCATCAAATTTAGTTTACAGAATTCTCATTAGTGCCAGCCTGGGACCACATTATCCTTAAGTTTAAATTTATCCCGTTATCACTGAAACAATGCCACCTACATATATACATGCACGCTTAAAGCCTTTACATCTCCCCGGAGTCGGGAAGTTCGTCAAAGGGAAATTTAGGAAATGGAAATTATGTCACCGCCATTACTATCTCTCCCCCCAGCAGCAGCAGTATCACCAGGATACGCTTCAGGCTGTAAACCGCAAAAATTGTGTGTAATCTTCAATGGGGAATGGTTAAAGTACGATGCAGCAGTGAACCACCACTACCACTGCCAGCGAAGAAAGGGGGTCTTCCTTAAGAGTTGGGACTGATGAAATTTCACTACGACACAACGTGTAAACATCAAGGCTACTACCAAGGCCCACCCGTCAACCCCCTATGATAATTCTAGAATGCTGTGCTCCATTTCACCCGGCTTATCCGAGAGCATACACTATCATCTTCACCACGAAAACTGCTGGAGTCCTTTTATTTAAACCCAGAGACGAAAACGAATAGTTGTGAATCAACTTTTGCGAAAGGGGGTGAATGGGCCACTCCAAGGGACATGAATGAGGTACCTACCGGGGGGTGAATTACGTTTGTGTGTAGATTTTAATTCCATGACAGGAGCACAAGGGTTTATGTCGGTTAGAAGAGGAGGCGACCGAGCGCTCTGGTTATCAGCATCTGAAATTGTCCTAGTTTCTGGTAGCAAGGACTCTCTCCCATCTCAGATGCGACCTTTATGCATAGGTGCAAGTGTGTCTGACAAGTTTTCGTTTCGTTTCATCTAGAAAAAGGTTGGTTATGGCTCTCCTGCTGGAAGGGCGGCGAGCGCGCCGAGGAGATTTTATAACGATGGGGATCGAGGGCCGCGGGTAATAGGCTAATTATTCTGACGAAATAATGGAATGAATTTTAAGATAATGAGCTCCAAAGGGTTAGGAAAATGGTGATCCACTCGACGATGCTTTTGTTAGAAATAGGATTAGGGCTGGGGGAGGAGGGCGATGCGGATTATGTAAAGGGAAATGGGATAATTAAGGAAATTTAATTTTGTACATCCTTGATATCATAGTACTAGGGATGAATTTGACTAGAGGAAAAACGTGAATTTGTGTGTGAAGGAAGTTATGTTGTGTTCTGTTTGCATTTTATGTCATTGGAAGATAACATGGAGAAGCTTGAAGTTGCTAAAGCTGGTATGCAAATTGGATATCATTGAAATTAGAGTTGAGATGTTTTTTGTTAGTCATAACGAGGCATTGTTAATGTTGTGAAACGAATTTTAAATTGTTTTAAGTGAATATATACAATTACATAAAAATAAGATTTACCTGCTCTTAGACTGAAACAGGAACGGTAAGCATGGGTAAAAACGAGATTCGCCCCTACTTAGCATGAAGCAGGCATGGTACGCATGCTACTTTTCCAAATGGAGCCCGCTGCGGGCATGCACCAATAAAAAACGCACGGAATAGTCCAAACAAAGCATGATACGTTTACACTTCTTTTAGATTAAAGGAAGCAAAATTGGAGCTTTAAAGCATTTTATAGGACGAAAAAACGACCAATTACCCTGGCGACGATCAAGGGTGTCATTAGCATACTCAGTAGATTGGTTTTCGGTTGATTGCGTAGGTCAAGCAGCATTGAACGCGGTTAGTACTTAGTTGGGGGTCCGCTTTGTAAAAAACTGCACTCACGGTTGGAATGGTCGATTAGCAGTCGTTCATTAATTACGTGAGACATTTGGGGAGGAACGGGTCGAGCCGAATCTCACCCAGTCTCACGAGGAGCGAGGGTGGTCTCGGAATATATCAGGTTTTTTTTTTTAAGAACCAGTATAATTAGATTACTCCACAGTCAAGTTGCTTTATTTAAAACCGAATTGCTATCTTGTTGAGGGGGCGGAAAGAAGAAGACTTTGCGACGTGAAAACCAAAATCTACCCAAACCCTAGACGCCCGCAGAGCTCCCGGCGACCAAGAACAACGTGGAGGAGAGCTCTATTAGCTGTCGCACAAAAAAAGTCCGCTGGAAGGCAACTGTGGCCGCATGTCCCATGGGGGATTAAATCATCGTGAAACATATTAAACTCCGGTCCCGACAGTATTCTGTCTGCTGTCGTTAAGCCTTGTGCGGGGGTTCTCCAGTCTCACTGAAAGCTTAATTTCAAAAATCTCTGAATAATGGGTTCTTCCTTACTCTGTGGAAGAATTCGTACACCCACACCAATAATATTTCCTCAAAGGGTAGTCAGTCTCGGGATTTATAAAAAGGTGGTCCAAGAAATTCAACAACGCCTTCGCCAATAAGCATTTGTACATATCCTTAGTTAGGCATTTACTCCATCTACGCCTCCCTCCCAGGTATGGTCTCCTCACTACTCCTCCCTAGTTGGAAGAGTCGAATCGGTTCAAAGGAAGAAGCGTCATGCGGTGTCCCTCAAGGCAGTCATTTTGGTCCTCTCTTCTTTATTCTGTTCTGATACTGTAGAATCTTGACTAATGCTGATGACATCAAGTTGTACCGTCACAAATGGTTGGAAACTCTTGCAAGTTGACCTTGTCACCTTTGACTCTTGGTGTGCTAATAACACCAATCTCAGAGCTTTCATTTGCTGAGTTGGTAAAGTTTCTTGGCCCAGTTGATAAGTGCGCCTTAGAAGGGTTTACTCTAATGTAGTCAGATTGAGATATCCGCTTAACATCCTTTTGCCGTAGCTGCGGGAATTGACAGGCCAGTGAGAAAACCAAATATTTTCTCTGCAGATGTCCGGCTCTGGCCAATATCAGACAGCGCGGATTTGGAAGCCTTAGATTAGGAGGATGTTTCGAAACTCAAAGTAGGAGAATTGATCCGGTCCCTAAATATGCGGAGGTGGATCTAAATCCTTCCTAGCTTACTACTCCTTTCAAGCAAGAGTTTTTTCACGAGTGCGGCTCCAAAACGGCAACCTTAGCTCCAATTGTGTCCCAGCCTAGGACCTAGATAAGACTGCCGCTCCTACTATTCTATCCTACCTAGGATCAATGAATTTGGGCAGCAACAATCCCCCTACAAAGTCTTCGTATTTCTATTTATGAAGCTGTTTATTTTTTCTGAAAGAAATATCTCTTCTATTCTCTACTTAGTCTCAGCTCAGAACAATGTTTACTGCTAGACATTCCACCATCACATGGCCATTGACATGGCGGATTGATACTATAAATGGCAATCCCTAGGCTTAGACATAAAACATCTGGACTCCAATAAATCGTTTATTCAAATCTAAATTACCTTTGGGACTTTATCAACGCTGTAGAAAATCCCATTTGGTCGGATATCAGTAAATTAATAAAAACTATTCTGAAATAGAACTTTTATCGCTACCATTACAGCCTACAATAATTTCATTAAACTCTACCTTATCAATCTCAACAAGCGACAGCGACAACAACACACAAAAAGAGTATACAAAGAATGATCAAATCAACAAACCCATAATTCCATTAAAGCATCAGCATCAAACCAGAGCCCATTGCCACTCGGCCGGCACACACCAGAGCAATGTCGTTGCACTTAACTTTCTTATATCATTTTTATTGTTCAATTAAAAATTCCTTCACAGTTTCTTTTGTAATCAAATCAAAAAGCAATTTAGCACCAGAAGCGCGTCGGCAGCACTAGCGTGAGCGATATACGACCATGACAACGACGTTGGTAGACAGACCGTCAAAAAAAATTAAATTTCTGCTCAAACTTTGTTCGTTTTTAGCTTTTTCAAAAAAAAAAAGCTTATACAGAGGCTCTGTCCGTCTGTCCGTCTGTCCGTCTGTCCGTCTGTCCGTCTGTCCGTCTGTCCGTCTGTCCGTCTGAAGCCTACTTTCATCTCTGAAAGTACTGCAGATACAGACTTGGGAAATATCTCAAAATGTAGCTCTTGGTCAAAAGACCAAAAACTGAGAAAATGGTCTGGAAATTTCAACCAGAAGTATATTTAACAACAAAAGTATATTTAACAACAAAAAAGAGATTTCTAATCAAATTCATTTATCGGTAGCCTAGAGGTAAGGCTCTGGAGTCATATTCCAGGCGAACCAAGTTCAATCCCCGACCGCAAAATGGTGAAATAAATTTTTTTTTTTACTTCGGTGTAACATGTTTTAATTCTATTTCTCACTAAATTATATTATTTAATAATGATACTCAGGAGAACATAAACATTTATTTAATTAAAAGTGCAAAAAAATCATTTTCTTGAGTTTTTATGGCTCTTCGGCGGCTTTATAAATCATTAAGAAATTTCGCGGAAATAATATAAAGTATTTATTTGTTTATATGCATATTTTATATGCTGTTCATTTTATTATAGTTTATAGTCATGTAGGTGGTGCTGTAGACCAAAACAAAAATTCAATTTTATCGAACTTCGCTGTGGATTTGTCACAATCAACCAGAAGTATATTTAAATAACAAAAAAGAGATTTCTAATGAAGTCCATATCGGTAGCCTAGAGGTAAGGCGCTGGAGTCATATCTCAGGCGAACCGAGTTCAATCCCCGACCGCAAAATGGTGAAATAAAAATTTTTTTTTTACTTCGGTGTAACATGTTTTAATTCTATTTCTCACTAAATTATATTATTTAATAATGATACTCAGGAGAACATAAACATTTATTTAATTAGAAGTGCAAAAAAATCATTTTCTTGAGGTTTTATGGCTCTTCGGCGGCTTTATAAATCATTAAGAAATTTCGCGGAAATAATATAAAGTATTTATTTGTTTATATGCATATTTTATATGCTGTTCATTTTATTATAGTTTTTAGTCATGTAGGTGGTGCTGTAGACCAAAACAAAAATTTAATTTTATCGAACTTCGCTGTGGATTTGTCACAAAAAATATGTATGATTTAAACGAAACATTTGGTAGGTTTAAAACGAAAAGTAGATATCTAATTTTTACCAGGGCTTATAAACGCTTACTGAAATGAATGAAAATTTTTAAATTTCACGAACGATGTATTTAAGACCGTCCTTATAGTCCATGAATATAAGGAAGTGATTTTTCTCAGAATTTTTAATATTTTACAAAAATTTTACAAACGATTTGCCCCATATCTAAAAAATTTTGCAGCCCTTTGTTTAAAAGCATATTTTTAAGTTTTTATTAACTAAATTTGTATATATCTCTTCAGAATAACAAAACAAAAGTGGGATGTTGTGCCTAGAGACTAGCCACTAATTACGCTTTTTCTTGGTATTCTTTCTATTTAATAACACTTCAGTCTGGATGACAATATATTAAGTGAAGATTGTGAAGAATTGCGAAAATATTCAAACAAATAACTCGAAAAACTAACGCATCTTTCATGGAGATGCTGCTGCAAGAATTATACAATAATTGCCCGCCAAGAATTTGAGAGAATTGATATATTTTAATTGCACCCCATCTATGACAAAGAATAGTGAACACCATCTATGGCAATATTACATTACTCTTCGTTTTACCTATGATTATCAATTAAGTACTTTTTTTTTAGCTTTTTTAGTTATGATGATTTATTGTAGTATAATAAACTAAGCCTGCGTTGATGATAAAATCTCAAAGCGGCGACTAATTAAAACCTTTGGGACATATTTAATTGTGAGCTATAACTCAATCTATAATAAGCTAAATAAGCCAAATCCGTTTTTAACTAAAACTTTTATTTCACGTTGCATTGATTTAATTATTGTCATAATGCTGTATCCTAGTGTGGCCATGGAGATTCATAAGTATTACACTGACCAACGCTATATATAATTAATCTTGCAAAGTTTTTGTTAAAGGCGTATGTAGGTTATAAGTTGTGAGACTTTGCGTAATCTAAAACTTAACAAAGTATTTAACAAACACTACCAAAATCATCATAACTTAAAAAAAAATAGTACGCGGCCATCGCCAGTATCGAACCCGGGTCCTGTCGCACCCCGAGCTAGCACCAACCCATTACTCCAAACTCTAACTCGTAGGAATGTGGCAATAAACCTATTTATTCATGCTTTCATAAAAAGGTACATTCCAATGCAAGATATGTATAAACTTTAGAAGGAAGTAAACAACTGATTTATGACAACAGATTTTCTATTATTTATGAAATGTATTTTGTATATTTTATGGAAATTGATAATCATAGGTAAAACGAAGAGTAATGTAATATTGCCATAGATGGTGTTTACTATTCTTTGTCATAGATGGGGTGCAATTAAAATATATCAATTCTTTCATATTTTTGGCGGGTAATTATTGGTGTTGGTCTCTTGCGAAGTGGGGGTACTTGTGTGCGTGCACGTGCATATATGCTATGGATAAACAGGTGCCTGTGTTTTTCAGTAGATGTTCTCATTTAAAGAAAAGTGAAGTGCGTGATAATATTTTCTTTAAAAATAAAAAATAAAGTTAAATTGAAGTGTAAATAAATACAAAAGGCGCGGTAAGCTGAATTTTTAACAATAATGTATGTTTAAGTAAAATAATACATCTAATTCTGCTGTGCAAAGTGATTTTAGATTTGCCTCCAATCCATAGAAAAATGTTTAGATTCGTTTTACATAATTATATAGTGTTTACATGTGTGATGTGTTTTTTTTTTTTCAATTTGACACTTTCGATTTATTGGACTCGATTCCCAGATCCAGTGGGGCGGAAGTGAGTGCGGATTTAAGACTTTGCGATTCTCAAATCTGCAACCGCGAATCTCTCTTTGACATTTTCCGTGCTTTAAAAGTGTGATCCGCAACAAATTTTCTGAGGATTTGAAACCACAAATGCGCCTAAGATAATCCGACATCGGGTATTTCATTAGCGTGTGAGTCTTCACTCCGAATTTTTGATTTAATTGAATCCGCGACTGCAAATTTCAGAATCGCAAAGTGTCAAATCCGCACTCACTTCCGCGCCGTCGGATCTGGGAATCGAGGCCATATTATTTTGTTTTTCCATAATTTTTGAGTAATTGTTTTGGGCAGTGGCCTCGATTCCCAGATCCGGCGGGTCGGAAGTGAGTGCGGATTTGACACTTTGCGATTCTCAAATTCGCAGTCGCGGATTCAATTAAATCAAAAATTCGGAGTGAAGACTCACACGCTAATGAAATACCCGATGTCGGATTATCTCAGGCGCATTTGTGGTTTCAAATCCACAGAAAATTTTTTGCGGATCACACTTTTAAAGCACGGAAAATGTCAAAGAGAGATTCGCGGTTGGAGATTTGAGAATCGCAAAGTCTTAAATCCGCACTCACTTCCGACCCGCCGGATCTGGGAATCGAGGCCAAAAAGAAATTTGCGGTTGCGGATTTGAGAATCGCAAAGTGTCAAATCCGCACCGCCGGATCTGGGAATCGAGGCAAATAAAATAGAATAGAATATTTCAATATACATAAGTAGCTATTAGCCGTGTTTTTTTTTAATGAACTACATATATAGTTATTTTATCGAGTTCATTAAAAAAAGCTAAAACGACAAGAAAAATTTTTTGGAGCGTCTACTTCGATACTTAAAAATTTCAAAAGTAAATGTAAGTTAATACCCTCGACACACCAGCACTCATAATCTTGATTATGACGTCAGAATGACGTAGATTGCATTTTATTTCCATATCTTTTGTATGGGTCTACGTCATTTTGACGTCATAATCAAGATTAAGAGTGCTGGTGTTTCGAGGGTATAAAAGTGTCAATTTACTTATGTTTCACGAAATCCCATGTAGAAAATAATAAATAAGTTTCTAAAATATGAATTATTTATTACAAAATTGCTCTCAACACCTCCCTGTTGTTTTTAACCGACTTCAAAAAAAGAGGAGGTTACTCAATTCGACGTGTAGATATTTTGTAGTCCTGTTCACGCATAACTTTGTAACCCAATAACTTTTTTGCTTTTTTTTGGTTCATTTGAAGGGGGAGTTTCCCACAGTGGTCCCGTTAAATTTTTTCGAAATTCTGATAACGGAGTTCGAAATTAGGCATAAAGAACTGTTAAAATTAATTCAACCTAAACATTTCATAGGCACCGAACAAAATACTTTATTGTTGCGAAACTGGTAGAAGGCCGGTGGGAGAGTGCGTAGCGCGCTGGATACTCGATCCAGCGGCGCGTAGTGTTGCAGGTTCAAGCCCTGATCGGTCGGGGCAGATTGTTTTCTTTTTCTCTTTTTCTTCTTTCTGAAATGATTTATTAACATATTAGTCAACCACTGATAGTATCAGCCATGGCGCAGAGGGCTAGGGAGAGGTACCTACGTCTAGGAGCTTTGTGGGGCTGCGAGTTCGATTCTTCGGCTCGCTGTGCTTTTTTTTCGTCATAATATTTTTTTTTTTTCAATTTCCTTCGGGGATTTTGTTTCATATGAAATAAGTTTTTGACGTGAATACGTCTCTAAATTTGCTTCCAGAACAAAAACCGGTGATAACGAAATTATGGCATATAGTTTAGATTTGCAGCTCAAAAACTATTCTTTATATTGAATAAAGAAATATACCATGGCGTGGGTGAAGAATCAAAGAATTTTATTTTTTACATTTGATTTCCCCAATATCAATGGGAATTAGGCTTATATTTCCTTGATTTGTATATGTGTGTACTGTAAACAAACGTTGAACTTTGACCAACTTCCACTGCAAATTTTACACATACTAATAGTTCGCATGACAATACAATCTGATCATTTTGTAGAAAAATCAAGATGGCGGTTCCATAATGGCAGTCGAATTTTGCAATTGGGTTCCCCGACTCCAGAAATGGGTATAAAATAAAAGGGTAAGACAAGTAGAACACACTTCGCAATGTGACGTCATTCAACACCCAAAATGGCGGCCAACACAAAATGGTGGCTTTCTTTTTCTTTAAATCGTTCTTGTTCTGGGTATCAAATGAAAGTGTATGACGAGTATAGTACAGTAAGCTATCGACTTCACAATAAATATTTCTTTTAATTTCCCCGGAGAATTTTGTTTCATATTAAATAAGTTTTTTTTTGTAAATTCGTTCGAAAATATGCAAATACATTACTGCAAAAACCATTTAGTTACTGCTTAGATTTTTTCGATGGCGCGGCGGCGTGTTATACTTCCCAGAATGGATTTAAAAAGAAGAATCATTCACGCAATACGTACGCTGCATCGTCGGTTAAACGATACTATGGCAGCGTCTCATATATATCGTAAAGGTAGGCTCATACGCAACAATTTAGTTTTTTAGCTTTTTCAAAAAAAAAAAGCTTATACAGAGGCTCTGTCCGTCTGTCCGTCTGTCCGTCTGTCCGTCTGTCCGTCTGTCCGTCTGTCCGTCTGAAGCCTACTTTCATCTCTGAAAGTACTGCAGATACAGACTTGGGAAATATCTCAAAATGTAGCTCTTGGTCAAAAGACCAAAAACTGAGAAAATGGTCTGGAAATTTCAACCAGAAGTATATTTAACAACAAAAGTATATTTAACAACAAAAAAGAGATTTCTAATCAAATTCATTTATCGGTAGCCTAGAGGTAAGGCTCTGGAGTCATATTCCAGGCGAACCAAGTTCAATCCCCGACCGCAAAATGGTGAAATAAATTTTTTTTTTTACTTCGGTGTAACATGTTTTAATTCTATTTCTCACTAAATTATATTATTTAATAATGATACTCAGGAGAACATAAACATTTATTTAATTAAAAGTGCAAAAAAATCATTTTCTTGAGTTTTTATGGCTCTTCGGCGGCTTTATAAATCATTAAGAAATTTCGCGGAAATAATATAAAGTATTTATTTGTTTATATGCATATTTTATATGCTGTTCATTTTATTATAGTTTATAGTCATGTAGGTGGTGCTGTAGACCAAAACAAAAATTCAATTTTATCGAACTTCGCTGTGGATTTGTCACAATCAACCAGAAGTATATTTAAATAACAAAAAAGAGATTTCTAATGAAGTCCATATCGGTAGCCTAGAGGTAAGGCGCTGGAGTCATATCTCAGGCGAACCGAGTTCAATCCCCGACCGCAAAATGGTGAAATAAAAATTTTTTTTTTACTTCGGTGTAACATGTTTTAATTCTATTTCTCACTAAATTATATTATTTAATAATGATACTCAGGAGAACATAAACATTTATTTAATTAGAAGTGCAAAAAAATCATTTTCTTGAGGTTTTATGGCTCTTCGGCGGCTTTATAAATCATTAAGAAATTTCGCGGAAATAATATAAAGTATTTATTTGTTTATATGCATATTTTATATGCTGTTCATTTTATTATAGTTTTTAGTCATGTAGGTGGTGCTGTAGACCAAAACAAAAATTTAATTTTATCGAACTTCGCTGTGGATTTGTCACAAAAAATATGTATGATTTAAACGAAACATTTGGTAGGTTTAAAACGAAAAGTAGATATCTAATTTTTACCAGGGCTTATAAACGCTTACTGAAATGAATGAAAATTTTTAAATTTCACGAACGATGTATTTAAGACCGTCCTTATAGTCCATGAATATAAGGAAGTGATTTTTCTCAGAATTTTTAATATTTTACAAAAATTTTACAAACGATTTGCCCCATATCTAAAAAATTTTGCAGCCCTTTGTTTAAAAGCATATTTTTAAGTTTTTATTAACTAAATTTGTATATATCTCTTCAGAATAACAAAACAAAAGTGGGATGTTGTGCCTAGAGACTAGCCACTAATTACGCTTTTTCTTGGTATTCTTTCTATTTAATAACACTTCAGTCTGGATGACAATATATTAAGTGAAGATTGTGAAGAATTGCGAAAATATTCAAACAAATAACTCGAAAAACTAACGCATCTTTCATGGAGATGCTGCTGCAAGAATTATACAATAATTGCCCGCCAAGAATTTGAGAGAATTGATATATTTTAATTGCACCCCATCTATGACAAAGAATAGTGAACACCATCTATGGCAATATTACATTACTCTTCGTTTTACCTATGATTATCAATTAAGTACTTTTTTTTTAGCTTTTTTAGTTATGATGATTTATTGTAGTATAATAAACTAAGCCTGCGTTGATGATAAAATCTCAAAGCGGCGACTAATTAAAACCTTTGGGACATATTTAATTGTGAGCTATAACTCAATCTATAATAAGCTAAATAAGCCAAATCCGTTTTTAACTAAAACTTTTATTTCACGTTGCATTGATTTAATTATTGTCATAATGCTGTATCCTAGTGTGGCCATGGAGATTCATAAGTATTACACTGACCAACGCTATATATAATTAATCTTGCAAAGTTTTTGTTAAAGGCGTATGTAGGTTATAAGTTGTGAGACTTTGCGTAATCTAAAACTTAACAAAGTATTTAACAAACACTACCAAAATCATCATAACTTAAAAAAAAATAGTACGCGGCCATCGCCAGTATCGAACCCGGGTCCTGTCGCACCCCGAGCTAGCACCAACCCATTACTCCAAACTCTAACTCGTAGGAATGTGGCAATAAACCTATTTATTCATGCTTTCATAAAAAGGTACATTCCAATGCAAGATATGTATAAACTTTAGAAGGAAGTAAACAACTGATTTATGACAACAGATTTTCTATTATTTATGAAATGTATTTTGTATATTTTATGGAAATTGATAATCATAGGTAAAACGAAGAGTAATGTAATATTGCCATAGATGGTGTTTACTATTCTTTGTCATAGATGGGGTGCAATTAAAATATATCAATTCTTTCATATTTTTGGCGGGTAATTATTGGTGTTGGTCTCTTGCGAAGTGGGGGTACTTGTGTGCGTGCACGTGCATATATGCTATGGATAAACAGGTGCCTGTGTTTTTCAGTAGATGTTCTCATTTAAAGAAAAGTGAAGTGCGTGATAATATTTTCTTTAAAAATAAAAAATAAAGTTAAATTGAAGTGTAAATAAATACAAAAGGCGCGGTAAGCTGAATTTTTAACAATAATGTATGTTTAAGTAAAATAATACATCTAATTCTGCTGTGCAAAGTGATTTTAGATTTGCCTCCAATCCATAGAAAAATGTTTAGATTCGTTTTACATAATTATATAGTGTTTACATGTGTGATGTGTTTTTTTTTTTTTCAATTTGACACTTTCGATTTATTGGACTCGATTCCCAGATCCAGTGGGGCGGAAGTGAGTGCGGATTTAAGACTTTGCGATTCTCAAATCTGCAACCGCGAATCTCTCTTTGACATTTTCCGTGCTTTAAAAGTGTGATCCGCAACAAATTTTCTGAGGATTTGAAACCACAAATGCGCCTAAGATAATCCGACATCGGGTATTTCATTAGCGTGTGAGTCTTCACTCCGAATTTTTGATTTAATTGAATCCGCGACTGCAAATTTCAGAATCGCAAAGTGTCAAATCCGCACTCACTTCCGCGCCGTCGGATCTGGGAATCGAGGCCATATTATTTTGTTTTTCCATAATTTTTGAGTAATTGTTTTGGGCAGTGGCCTCGATTCCCAGATCCGGCGGGTCGGAAGTGAGTGCGGATTTGACACTTTGCGATTCTCAAATTCGCAGTCGCGGATTCAATTAAATCAAAAATTCGGAGTGAAGACTCACACGCTAATGAAATACCCGATGTCGGATTATCTCAGGCGCATTTGTGGTTTCAAATCCACAGAAAATTTTTTGCGGATCACACTTTTAAAGCACGGAAAATGTCAAAGAGAGATTCGCGGTTGGAGATTTGAGAATCGCAAAGTCTTAAATCCGCACTCACTTCCGACCCGCCGGATCTGGGAATCGAGGCCAAAAAGAAATTTGCGGTTGCGGATTTGAGAATCGCAAAGTGTCAAATCCGCACCGCCGGATCTGGGAATCGAGGCAAATAAAATAGAATAGAATATTTCAATATACATAAGTAGCTATTAGCCGTGTTTTTTTTTAATGAACTACATATATAGTTATTTTATCGAGTTCATTAAAAAAAGCTAAAACGACAAGAAAAATTTTTTGGAGCGTCTACTTCGATACTTAAAAATTTCAAAAGTAAATGTAAGTTAATACCCTCGACACACCAGCACTCATAATCTTGATTATGACGTCAGAATGACGTAGATTGCATTTTATTTCCATATCTTTTGTATGGGTCTACGTCATTTTGACGTCATAATCAAGATTAAGAGTGCTGGTGTTTCGAGGGTATAAAAGTGTCAATTTACTTATGTTTCACGAAATCCCATGTAGAAAATAATAAATAAGTTTCTAAAATATGAATTATTTATTACAAAATTGCTCTCAACACCTCCCTGTTGTTTTTAACCGACTTCAAAAAAAGAGGAGGTTACTCAATTCGACGTGTAGATATTTTGTAGTCCTGTTCACGCATAACTTTGTAACCCAATAACTTTTTTGCTTTTTTTTGGTTCATTTGAAGGGGGAGTTTCCCACAGTGGTCCCGTTAAATTTTTTCGAAATTCTGATAACGGAGTTCGAAATTAGGCATAAAGAACTGTTAAAATTAATTCAACCTAAACATTTCATAGGCACCGAACAAAATACTTTATTGTTGCGAAACTGGTAGAAGGCCGGTGGGAGAGTGCGTAGCGCGCTGGATACTCGATCCAGCGGCGCGTAGTGTTGCAGGTTCAAGCCCTGATCGGTCGGGGCAGATTGTTTTCTTTTTCTCTTTTTCTTCTTTCTGAAATGATTTATTAACATATTAGTCAACCACTGATAGTATCAGCCATGGCGCAGAGGGCTAGGGAGAGGTACCTACGTCTAGGAGCTTTGTGGGGCTGCGAGTTCGATTCTTCGGCTCGCTGTGCTTTTTTTTCGTCATAATATTTTTTTTTTTTCAATTTCCTTCGGGGATTTTGTTTCATATGAAATAAGTTTTTGACGTGAATACGTCTCTAAATTTGCTTCCAGAACAAAAACCGGTGATAACGAAATTATGGCATATAGTTTAGATTTGCAGCTCAAAAACTATTCTTTATATTGAATAAAGAAATATACCATGGCGTGGGTGAAGAATCAAAGAATTTTATTTTTTACATTTGATTTCCCCAATATCAATGGGAATTAGGCTTATATTTCCTTGATTTGTATATGTGTGTACTGTAAACAAACGTTGAACTTTGACCAACTTCCACTGCAAATTTTACACATACTAATAGTTCGCATGACAATACAATCTGATCATTTTGTAGAAAAATCAAGATGGCGGTTCCATAATGGCAGTCGAATTTTGCAATTGGGTTCCCCGACTCCAGAAATGGGTATAAAATAAAAGGGTAAGACAAGTAGAACACACTTCGCAATGTGACGTCATTCAACACCCAAAATGGCGGCCAACACAAAATGGTGGCTTTCTTTTTCTTTAAATCGTTCTTGTTCTGGGTATCAAATGAAAGTGTATGACGAGTATAGTACAGTAAGCTATCGACTTCACAATAAATATTTCTTTTAATTTCCCCGGAGAATTTTGTTTCATATTAAATAAGTTTTTTTTTGTAAATTCGTTCGAAAATATGCAAATACATTACTGCAAAAACCATTTAGTTACTGCTTAGATTTTTTCGATGGCGCGGCGGCGTGTTATACTTCCCAGAATGGATTTAAAAAGAAGAATCATTCACGCAATACGTACGCTGCATCGTCGGTTAAACGATACTATGGCAGCGTCTCATATATATCGTAAAGGTAGGCTCATACGCAACAATTTAGTTTTTTTTGATTTGTCTAGTCTGGCGCAAGTCGAATTGTGGAAATAAACTGAGTGCAAATGACGAGTGAAAACTACCTCCATTAGTTATTGCGCATTATATTTATACTTATCTACGCGTTGTATTATATTACATTGATTGTGATAAGGTCGGAGGAGCAAGTGGTTGAACATCACAGACATATTTGGTACAATCCAAACATTTTACATTGTGCAAGCCGAACAGTTGAGTTCACACGCAACGATCTATTTGTGCCCTGTAGACCAACCTTAATATTTTTTTTATATTGCCCCCGAAAAGTAATTCTTCTTCAAAAGTGATTCTCCGTCTTCAAAAGAGATTCTTCTTTCTAGATCCATTCTGATTGGATTACTGTTGTTAAGAATTACAAACAATTATTTCATCCTTTTTTGTGCATTTTGTGCGGTTTTTTTTTCTGAAATCGGTTTTTAAAATTTTTTTTATTATTTTTAAATTACCTTTTCAAACCGCCGAAAAGTATGGAACATTCCGAAAAGAAAGGGATATTGAGAAATTTTCCAAAACCTCGATAGAGACCCCGATAAAACTTAGGTCTTGAGATTTGTATGGGGAAGAACTATATAGCTCATTAAAAAACACGGCTATTAGCTATTTGAAAGTAAAAATAATTATATTTTATACAAAGTAGCAGTTGTAATGGAATATAAAGTTGTGATCATTTTAGTTTTCTTCTAAATATCAATAAAATATTATTGTAAAATATTTGATTAGAGCATATTATACGTTAAATTTTTATTATTTCAGATTAGTTGTTTTACAACAAACTGCTACGATTTTGTCAGGTAAAATTTGTTCGTTTTGTGTTTGTATTAAATCAGCTGTTTTCATAGCTATTTATTATTATATAAATACATATAATAAAATTTATAGTACAAAGATTTAGAACAAAATATGCCTCGAAAAAAATACTCGATAGCGCAAAAAAAAGAAGCAGCCGAACGACGTCGTACTCTTCGCACCGCGTCGCAGCGAAATAGACGTAGTAATAATGAATACCGTCACACACAACGACAAGTAGATGCAGAAGCTCATAAAATTGCACGTGAGCATGAGCATCGTCGTCGGCAAGAGCAAGAACGAAATACTGAGGCCCACCGACTTGCTCGCAACGATGAAGATCGCCGTCGACAAGAGCAAGAAAGAGATGCTGTAGCCCGCACATTTGCTCGTATGGAAGAAGATCGCCGTCGGCAAGAGCAGGACCTAAATACTCAAGCCCGCAGACTTGCGCGTACAGATGAAGATCGCCGTCGGCAAGAGCAAGAAAGAGATGCTGTAGCCCGCACATTTGCTCGTATGGAAGAAGATCGCCGTCGGCAAGAGCAGGACCTAAATAGTCAAGCCCGCAGACTTGCTCGTACGGATGAAGATCGCCGTCGGCAAGAGCAAGAAAGAGATGCTGTAGCCCGCACATTTGCTCGTATGGAAGAAGATCGCCGTCGGCAAGAGCAGGACCTAAATACTCAAGCCCGCAGACTTGCTCGTACGGATGAAAATCGCCGTCGGCCAGAGCAAGAAAGAGATGCTGTAGCCCGCACATTTTCTCGTATGGAAGAAGATCGCCGTCGGCAAGAGCAGGACCTAAATACTCAAGCCCGCAGACTTGCTCGTACGGATGAAGATCGCTGTCGGCAAGAGCAAGAAAGAGATGCTGTAGCCCGCGCATTTGCTCGTATGGAAGAAGATCGCCGTCGGCAAGAGCAGGACCTAAATACTCAAGCCCGCAGACTTGCTCGTACGGATGAAGATCGCCGTCGGCAAGAGCAAGAAAGAGATGCTGTAGCCCGCACATTTGCTCGTATGGAAGAAGATCGCCGTCGGCAAGAGCAGGACCCAAATACTCAAGCCCGCAGACTTGCTCGTACGGATGAAGATCGCCGTCGGCAAGAGCAGAACTTAGATACTCAAGCCCGCAGACGTGCTCGCAATGACGAGGATCGCCATCGGGAAGAGCAAGCTCGAAACACTCGAGCACGTCTACTTAATCGAGAAAATTTGAACCAGTCCTGGCACAGTGCCAGTTCAACTTTTCTTAATACGATCAAGGAAGGCCCGACAGTATCATGCAATTGCTGTGAAGGACTTTGGTTCGCACGGTCTATAAAAACAATGTCCTTACACCAACTTGAAACTAAACCAGCAGATTTCAAAACTAAAATTGGTTTTATATCCCAGTCAAAAGGGTTATATAATCTATGTGGGACGTGTTATTCTGCCATTAAAGGGAACAAAATTCCGAATTTATGCCTCACTAATGGCCTTTCATTTCCATCGATCCCCATTGAAGTCTCACGCCTTACTAAGCTCGAGGCACGTTTAGTTTCACCTCGTCATGTGTTTCAATGTATTTGGGCTGTTTACGGAATTCGTGGTCAATATCGAACTAAGGGGCAGATTGTAAATGTGCCTGTCTCTATTGACACGACTGTCTCATCATTGCCAAGACAAGTCAATAACTCGGGGTGCGCATTCATTCGCCTTGCCAGACAAATGCATGTTTTGTCAAACTATGCTTCCGAAAATATACGTCCACAGCTCGTCTATGATGCTGCTCGTCGCCTCTCAGCTTCACCTCTTTATCGAGAGTACGGAATTTCACTTAGTTCCAACTGGATGCAAGAAGTTCAAAGAGTTGGTACACAAATTCAGGATATCGATGGAATTTTATTAGGATCACCATGGGCTGAAGAAGGTAATGCAAGTGTTGTAGGACATAATATTCAAAATATTATGATTGAGGCGCCAGATGATAGTGAGGAATTAAATCCGGGCGGTACTGAGACATTGATATCCGCTGAGATTCAACAATTGGACTCTGTAGAAGGAATTCGTTTGGCTCCTGCCGAAGGAAATCGGCCGATTTCTGTACTTTTCGATAAAGATTCTCCGTTTTTAGCATTTCCAAAACTATTCGGAGGGGAAAGGTTATCAGGCAAAATTAACGCTGCAGGAAAGGAAAAGGAACTCAGCAAAACTGAACTCTTTAAATCTTTGGTAAGGAGATCAGACAGAAGAGCAGCTGAATCAACTGAATTCGTTCTTTATGCTGCAAAAGTTCTTGAAATTAGTCGAATTTCAAGTAATCACCAAATTTGTCTTCGTAAAAGAAGAAATACTGGAGAGCAAGTTGTCACGGCAGCACAAATTTCTAATCCCGACTTTGTGGATGGTATGCTGCGTGATGACAATGCATATCGCATTTTTCAAGGAATTAGAAATTCCTGTCATCATTGGCATCAAGAGGGACTGAGAGTACGAGCAATGGTGCGTCAATTTGGTTTACCGAATTTGTTCCAAACTCTCAGTGCTGCTGAAATTAAATGGCTGGAACTTATTGTTATCCTTAAGAAAGTTCTTGACGATGAGGAGATTTCTATAGAACAAGCAGGTGAAATCACTAAGCATGAAAAAGAAATTTTAATTCAGCGTGACCCTGTAACTTGTGCAAGATACTTTGACAACCGATTCCAAGCGCTAATGAAAACGTTCAAATGTTCAGAAGGCCCTTTAGGAGATCGAGAAATTCTCCACTACTTCTATAGAGTGGAATTTCAACATAGAGGCTCTCCTCATGTTCACATGATTCTCTGGGTCGGTAACGCTCCCATTTACAAAGAAAACGATGTTCAAAATGTTGAAGCAATATGTCAATTCATAGATGAACTGATCTCATGCTCAACAGACTATCCTGAAGAGGACCCTATTCATCAACTCTTGCCTCTAAATACACATCGTCATACTTCCACATGCAGGAAGAAAAGTAACAGAGGAATAAAATGTCGGTTTGGAATTCCATTCTTTCCTATGGACCGCACACGAATTCTTACTCCTCTTCATATATCAGAAAATGAAATAAGGAGTTGTAAAAGTGAATTAAAACGGATCAAAATATATCTTGAGTCAGATGGACCTCTTGCATTAACCTCTTTCGATGAGTTTCTTAGAGCTCTTCATCTTGACAAAGAAACATATATTAATATAATCCGTTCTTCACTAGCGAGAGATAAAGTCTTCCTGCGTCGCCGGCCTTGTGAGATATTCATTAATAATTACAATGAAAAAATACTCAGAATTCACAAGGCCAATATGGATATTCAGTTTGTCTTGGATGCATACGCTTGTTGTTGCTATGTAATTGACTACATTAACAAGAGTGACAAGGGTATGAGTGACCTTATGAAGAGAGCACTGGAAGAACATCGATCAGGTAATCAAAGTCTTTCATCTCTCATGCGTAGACTTGGGTCGGAATTTCATAGAAACAGTGAGTTATCAGCCCAAGAAGCAGTTTACAACATTCTGCAAATCCCGATGAGCAAAGCTTCTGAGCAATGCCTTTTCGTTCAGACGGGTCCGCCTCATGAGCGATCGAGAATGTTATTATCGCCAAAACAGCTTAAAGAGCTTGCGGATTCCAATTCAGAATCGTCTGAAATCTTTGTGGCTGGACTTATTGACCATTATGAAGCGCGCCCGGATTCTCTTGAAGATATCAGTCTGGCTTACTTCAGTGCTTGGTACGAATATTCGAAGTCGAAAAGATCGACTCGAAACCAGCTTGATGTGAATGAAGATGATATTCAAGATTGCGATGTAGAACACTCCAATCCATTTTTAAGTTTAAAACAAAATTCTGGTTTTGTGAAGAAGCGATCTTTTCCGAAAGTGATCCGATTCAGACGCTTTAATGTCGCTCAAGATCCAAACAATTATTACCGCGAAACAATCATGCTATATTTACCTTGGAGGAAGGAAAGTGAAGATCTTGTAGACTGTGAGGCCAAGTATCGAATAAACATAGAACAGATTATCTTGAATCGAAGTGAATTCAATGCCTTCGATGATGAATTTCTCGAATCTCAAATGAGACGCGCCAATTCAGGTCACGAAAATCGGGCTGATCCAAATGACTATGATACTGATCGTCCCAATTACGATGAGTTTCAAAGATATGTTCTTCAAGATGGGATTGAACAAGTCAATGAATTTGGTGATTACGAGAGAAGATCATACTCAGAGAGATTCGTTCTTCCAAATCGTGTATCAAATGAAGACTTTTACAAGATGCTTTCTTCTCTAAACTTGGAACAACGTGATTTCATAACTCATGTTGTGTCTCATTTCAAGTTCTCACAACAAGACCCTTTATATCTCTATCTCAAAGGGGGTGCTGGGGTAGGAAAGTCTCATGTCATCAACACTCTCTACCAGGCTCTAATAAGAATTTTCAACTCAGAAGTTGGCGATGATCATGATAAACCTACCGTCCTTTTAACTGCTCCTACTGGGAAAGCTGCTTTCAATATTCTCGGGCAAACACTTCACACAGCTTTTCAGTTGCCAGTGAACCAACACACCGCCCATCAACTTTCAGACTCTGTATCAAATACAATGTCTACTTATTTATCATCGCTTAAGCTTGTCGTGATTGATGAGATAAGTATGGTCAGCGAGCAAGTTCTCCGAATGGTTGATAAGAGGTTAAGGGATATCTTCAATAAGAACAAAATGTTTGGAGGAATTTCCGTAATCGCTGTCGGAGATTTCTATCAATTACCTCCTGTCATGGCCACATCATTAATTTCCACTAAATCATCCGACGCATTTGTCGAGCTTCTTCAAATACCTCTTTGGCATTATTTTAAGGTTCATGAGCTCACAACTATCATGAGACAAAGGGATGATGCTAATTTTGCAACAGCTCTTAACAACTTAGCAAGAGGAACAATGACGGAAGCAGATGTGAGTCTTATGCACTCAAGACAAAGGTCTAATTTGACAGCGGAAGAGAGTCAGCAGAAACCAATTCATCTTTTCTATAAGAATAAAGACGTCGATGATTTTAACACTTTAGCACTTCAGTCCATGCCGGGAGAAGCAGCGAAGAGTGATTCATGGGATATGGCAAGTGGCGAGGGAACTCCTAGTGGCAAACGAGCAATCCTCGAATCAGTGTCACGACCTACAGTTAAGCTTTCGGAAACTCTGGGCCTGGCAAAGAGCCTATACCTTAAAGTGGGTGGACAGTATGTAATGACTTGCAATCTTGATTGCTCGGATGGTCTCGTAAATGGCGTCGTTGGAATTTTAAGAAGAATTGATCGAGGTATCATACCTAATAGTCCATCAATGACAAAGCCATTACGAATATGGATTGAGTTCGAGACCCCACGATCTGGTCAGAAACTTCGACAGAAGCATCAGAATTTATTTTCAAATTTAGGAGTGGCGAATACTTGGACTCCAATCGAACCAGTGGCTTTAATAATCAAAAGAAAAGCTAACAGCAGCCTTCAAGTTATTAGAAAACAGTTTCCAGTAGTGCCTGCGGAAGCAATGACAATTCATAAGAGCCAAGGTTCAACATACACAAATGTTGCTGTACACTTACAGGGAATATCTAAGAGATCCCTGCTGTACGTGGCATGCTCCCGAGCAACAACAGCAGCGGGTCTTTTCTTAATCGGTACATTTGAAAAGACCAAACCACCTTCTGCGACAGATGATTTGACACAGGAAATGAATCGGCATCAGAATTCGATGCTTTGTCCTCAATTCCTTTTTCTACGCTCTGTAACAGAGAATATTCGACAAATCATATTCCACAATGTGCAGTCTCTTCATAAGCATTCTCAGATTTACTCCACAGATAATGTGTTTATGAACTCCCAAGTAATACTAATGGCAGAGACTTGGACTACTGCAAATGATGAACCTTTTCTTTCCGGACACTCGTTGATTGGCTCTGTCGATTGCACAGGTCGCCGCCACGCAATGGGAGCGCGATGCTACTTGAAGGAAGGCTATCGTGATTCTTCGTCATCCGCGTTGAACATATTCTCCAGCGATACAGATGGCAGTGTTAGTGTCTCGAGCTTCATCTTAGAAGGAACTCTCATTGCTTCTGTGTATCGATCACCAAAAAGCACTTTTGAGAATCTCCGGAATTGTCTTTCCAATCTCCTGTTAGAATATCCAAATATGCCTGTAGTGGCCTGGTGGCCTAGTGGCCACTAACGAAAAACTTATTAAATGATTAATTTATTTTATTAACATTTTAATCTAGGAACTTCGGTTGACAAAACAAAACTAAATTTCTTACATTATTGTTTGCCTTATATAGGCTGGAAATATTCCATCGCCTACTTAAATTAGACGATGAAATATCCCCAGCCTGCTAATTAATTGTTTCATATGGGACACCAGGTAGCTACTGTCATAAACTACCTGGTTCCCCATATACTCCCCTTCCAGCTGTGGTGTTATGCTGCTATTAAGCGTAGCACCATGCGGATATTTCTTAAATCCCCTGCTGAGGCGTCTAGATAGAGAGCTGTCCCTGTAATCAGCTGAAGAGCTGACTAGATGCAGATCGGTAGAGAGCGGTCCCTGTAATCCTTCGAAGAGCCGTCTAGATGTAGACCGGTAGAGAGCTGTCCCTGTACTTCTTCGAAGAGCCGTCTAGATGTAGACCGGTAGAGAGCTGTCCCTGTACTCCTTCGAAGAGCCGTCTAGATGTAGACCGGTAGAGAGCTGTCCCTGTACTCCTTCGAAGAGCCGTCTAGATGTAGACCGGTAGAGAGCTGTCCCTGTACTTCTTCGAAGAGCCGTCTAGATGTAGACCGGTAGAGAGCTGTCCCTGTACTCCTTCGAAAAGCCGTCTAGATGTAGACCGGTAGAGAGCTGTCCCTGTACTTCTTCGAAGAGCCGTCTAGATGTTGAAGGCTGCAGATAGTTCTTGATTGAGATTCTTCGCGCTATTTGTTGTATTAAAACATCGGATGTTCCACCGAATGGAGTCCTGGTTCCGAAAGAGTTTTGTTTCTATATGTTCCTTGGGTGCCAAAAAAAAAAAAATAAATAAATAAAATGCGTCTTATTCCTGACAGTTGTCTTTGTTTCGTAATCAATTTTTATTGAAACGCGTAAATGCTGTGATAGGACAGCGAATTCAGAGTTCCTAGTTGTTAGCAGATCGTTCGAAATGTGTCAAATGCTTCCGCTGGTACCATAAATACGAATAATGTTGATATGGCGAAGCCCAACCAAAAGTAGGTGTGACTTGTTTGGCAAAATCTAAAGTTGGAAGCAATGTGATTTGGCCACCTTTGGATCCGTCCGTAACAATTTTAGAAGTTTGATTAGCAGCTGTTGCCAAATAAAAATTATAACCGCTTCCTTTTCTTTGCTCCTTGGGGTCCAGAAAAACAGGAATAATTCAGGAAATATATATGAATTTTAAACACAACAAATCACGTCGGGGTCACCAATGTAGTGGCCTGGTGGCCTAGTGGCCACTAACGAAAAACTTATTAAATGATTAATTTATTTTATTAACATTTTAATCTAGGAACTTCGGTTGACAAAACAAAACTAAATTTCTTACATTATTGTTTGCCTTATATAGGCTGGAAATATTCCATCGCCTACTTAAATTAGACGATGAAATATCCCCAGCCTGCTAATTAATTGTTTCATATGGGACACCAGGTAGCTACTGTCATAAACTACCTGGTTCCCCATATGCCTACTGTAATTGCAGGAGATTTCAATTATAATCTTCTTGCATCCGACGGTGATCACCTTCGATTATTTTTAGCGGTATATGGATTGGAGTTAGTATCCCCATTGTCAGCCACAACTCGAAACGGTACTCAACTAGATGCCTTTTTTTCCAATTTAAGAAATACGAGTTCCGGACTGTATGTGTCATGTACAGGAGTACACATTCACGAACCAATCTGGATTCGTTATTTAGCCGAAAGAGTGTCGTGATAAAGCTTAGTGAAGGTTTGGCTTACATATCTGAGGTATGGAGCCTGCGTTAGAATATGACTTGAATTGAGTAACTGAATTTACCACTGCAGCTCTGTCAGCTAGTCCGATTCACCGCGTCCACGCCGTAACCCCTGGTTAATACAATCTAATTTGACAAGCTCTCCCATTCCATTGTAATTCTAAAATTAAGAATGCTTGGCTTTCCGCAAGCCCTTCTAGTATGGTTCCAGTCTTACTTTGCTGACAGGACCTACCAAGCTTGGTTCGTTTTCGTGGTTCCAAATCAGTAACCATTGAAGCGACATCCGGTGTCCCCCAAGGAAGTTATCTTGGCCCTCTTCTCTTTAGCTTATCAATTGATGACATTGTTCTCTTGCTAAGACACTGTAGAATACTGATTTACGCTGATGACATAAAATTTTACTGTCACATAAAGAGTATTGAGGAGTGCAAACTTTTGCAAGTTGACCTTGACACCTTTTATTCTTGGTGTGCTAACAGCAACCTGGTTCTTAATATTAGTAAATGTGAAGTCATGACGTTTAGTAGGAGATGTGGTCCTATAATTTTCAACTACACCTTTTCTAATGAGGGTATCACCACGTGTTAGTTTTGTTAAAGATCTCGGGATTAGATTTGATAGTAAGTTGGAGTTTTCCACTCACATCAACTATATCTCTTCCAGAGATAGTTTAGTCCTGGGTTTTATAAAAAGGTGGTCCAAAGAATTTAAAAACCCTTGATCACTAAACACCTCTTGTTAGACCATTACTCGAATACGCGTCCAAGGTTTGGTCTCCTCGTTACAATTCGCATGTTAGAACTATTGAATCGGTTCAACGAAGGTTTGTTCGATTCGCAATGAATCATCTTCCTTGGGAAAAACCATTAGTTCTTCCATCATATGAATCACGGCTTAAGTTACTCAACTTAAGCTCTCTTCATAAGCGTCGTGAGGTGGCCGATGTTGTATTTGTTCATCAGCTCCTTAATGGAAAGGTTGACTCTGGTTTTCTAAGCCGCCGCGCGTCGTGTAGAGAGAGTCGTTATAATCTGAGAGGATCACCTCTTTTACAAATCAACTCTTCTAACATGAATTACGGCAGATTTGAACCTGTCAATCGCATGTTCATTAACATGAACAACAATATTAATATGCTTAGCGTGAGTATTAGTAGATGTCCTTAAAAGGAGTCTTTTAGCTTTTTAATCTCATTAGCCGTTAGATATGTTTCCTTTTGCTTGCGTGGGTTACATGTAATTTGGATTTTTTTAACTTTATTATTGCATGCTTAGTTGTCCTCATCAGAGCCTCATCTCAGCGCTTGGTTGTGCTAAGTAGGTAAATTTTTCTTGGCCCAGCTGAGAAGTGCGCCTTCTGTTCTAGAAGGGTTTACTCTATTATTATTAATCATAATTCTAAGAGCCGAAACTGCAAGCGTTTGTGCTCGATGCGTAAAAACTGATCTGACTGGTTGGCCATCTAACTAACAACCGGAAAAACTTTATGCTAAGGCATCGACGTACACTTACAGTAGAGGTATAGCTACACTAAAATTTGTCTTAGGACCACGGCCCTACATTAGAACGACCTTGGGTTCGTTCATTGGTCAAATATGTTATATAATTCTTTCAGCAGCATCTACTTGAAAGATGCGTTAGTTTTTCAAGTTATTTGTTGGATTGTTTTCGTGAATCTTCACAATCTCCACTTAATATATTGTCATCCAGTCTGAAGTGTTATTCAACAGAAAGAATACCATGAAAAAGCGTAATTAGTGGCTAGTCTCTAGGCACAACATCCCACTAGTTTTTTTTCAGTTGGTCTATTTTCACAAGCACTTTCCACCGTGATTGATAAGCGTAAATGCACTTCGCCTCAGCTCTCAATGAATCTATTTCTGTATGCTTCTTTATAGCAGAAAGGGACGATGCAAAATGCAGAAATGCACAGCGAGCTCTCGAGGAGCGCTGCACATGTGAGGGTCTATGCAGTTAGTAGAACGTTAATCGAATTTGCTGAAAAATTGATTCTCCATCCACCTTTGATGGCCCCTTCTCGTCGTCATCGTGTAGTGCTCTGCATGGAAACTCAATTGACCCCATTGAAAGCCTTTACTTTATGTTAACTCAATACTCCTTGACTTTTGTGTGCGCTAAAATAAGCGCTAAGGCTTTAGTGCAGTTTCATGGGTTTTTATATTGATCCGATTAGATGAGCACCGTGCAGTGTTACGAGCGCGTAGCAAGAAAAACAGTTCATAAATAAATACATTATACCTTTGCTGGTCTCCTCGGCTCAAGACTTAAGGCATGTCTACCGACCCCAATCGAATTTTCATCTATTTTAGTCCCTATGAAACTAGCCCTCGATAGCACTTTTCATAATGGCTTTGGGCACTTTCCCACCTGGAAACTAAGGCGTAAGGTGTCGTGTAATCATTGAACATCAACACACAGAGCAATCCATTTCCATGCCAATGCCTAATCCTTTTGCATTGGAGTACCATAAGTATGTATATAAAAATACATTTGGACCGGGGGGGAAAACAACCTGAACGGAAGAAGGAGCTTCACAATTTCCTAGAAAATCCATAAATGGACCCATTATTCCCGTTGTTATAAGAAGCACATATGTGTTAGTTTCCATGGGGCTTTAAGGTATACACTTATATACATTATATACTCTGATCGGTCGACCTCTATTTTAAGACACACATAGCCAGCAGGGTAACGCTCCCTTGAGGGGTTGTAATTGGGGATCGAACATTATGTCCACCCCACTCTTGATTTATATCCATTGAGTTTAAACATAAATATTGACTTAAGGGCCATATGGGGCCAACAGCGCTTGAACCTACCACCAAAGGGTTTCCACGAAGATGATGCAAGCCAGCTCAAGTAATTGGTCACACACAAAGGGCAAGAGTCCTTTGGGCAATTGAAGGTCCTTTTGTTTATTTGACTCTGAATTTTCAATTTCCATGTTAATCGGATTTTAAGGGTTGTTGTTTGGTTTGGCTATGGTGGTGCGTTCGAGTGGTTTTCGATTTTGATTCTTCTTCAATGGGGTTAAAGAAAATTGCTTTTGAATTAGATCAAGGGACAAAAAAAAACAGTTGCATTTTCGATTAGTTTGTACTGAGGCATGAACATTCTTGTGGAAAACTTTGTATACATCTGAAATATTCAGGCCTATTTTGAATTTCGCTGGAATTGATTCCGCTGGAATTGCCTTACATTTTGTGCTACTTTTAAGAAAATGCCTGCGGATCAATTCCAGCAAAGTTCAGAATAGGCCTGATTAAAAAGTCAAAATTATAGTAACTCTTGACTCCTTCCCGCAACTTTTGACTCCTTTGACGCCGGCTAAACCAGAACCGTCGGGGTTAGCTTGAGATACCGGAGTGCTATGCCCAGGCCCGCACAAAGGGCGCACCTGGGACGATTTGCAGCACATCGTTGCATACTAATCACCTAGGGGCCCCGAAACTAGCTTGAAACCCAAAAACTCAAAACTGCAATATCCCTGCATTCTAATTTTCGCACGCTAAAATATATGTCATGTTTTTGTATAAGTTCGGATTCCTCTACTCTTCATATTGAAATGGTAAACACCGGCAGCAGTTTTACCGAGTGGTCCCCCAACTAATTATCAACCACATCTAAAATGCTGCTCCACCATCTTATCGAACAAGAAACGGTGTACGTTTGTCCGTTTTCTTCTCCCTATACAATTCCTTAAAGCTCCTATCGAAGCATATTAACAGCGCTTCGTATTCACTCCTCTTAGTAGCGCTACGATTTATCCCCGCTGGGATAGCTTTTGGATTGATTCCGCCAAAATGAGTCCTGAGCCCCAGAGCTAAGCAAAATGGCCTGTTTGCATAAGACTTGTTCAATTCTAGGTTACACTAAGCAACTTTGGGTTTATCCGCGAAGAAAGAACCGACCGTCCAGTATCTATACTCAATTATCTTATCCTTACCCCAAATTTTTTTAGTCAAAGATTTTTTGGAATTTCCATATCCTGAAGGAGCCCCCAAAAATATTTTAGCCCAGGCCACCCAAGGTGATGTGTGACCTATGTAATATACGCTGTCCCCTTTAGTATACACAAATCGGGCTAGTTTTCACCACAGGGTTGAAAAGTAGGGCTTTTTACGGTCAGTTTATAGCTCAGAAGCTGCAAGAATTTTGAGTTGGGTCACTTTCATTCTAAGGGTGCGATGTGTCGAAAACCTCAACAACCAGACTAGGCTTACTCTAGGCAGGAAATGTCTAGTAGCAAGCTTAGTTTTTATAGTAATAAGCTCAATTTGACACCACTCCACATTGAGGTAGAGAAATCCGGCATTAGGTGGGAAAGGAATGGCTACTCGAGCGTTGGTAATGGTTGGGACATTGGAGCTTTAAAGTCAATGAAAAGGCAGATGTCCGATGCCATGGCTAGACATTGTATTTAACGGTCCGGAGCCGGCTATTGAGGAATCCACTAGTTTGGCGATGACGGCTTTTGCTGAACGAACATACTGAGTGTTGGAGGTCCTCGTCTGGATTGGCCAACACTAAGCGGTTACTTCCTGCGCCGTTTTCATTGCCAAGGAATTGTTGGGGGCAGTAGAAAGGTTGCCAAGGACACTGTGCCCTGAATTACCACTTATGGAGGATAGAAAGAAGAGGAGGCGGAGAAGCTCGACGAAAATGAATTTTTTTTTCGTAAAGTGTATTTGGCTTGTTGTAAAAACCCTATATAGTTCTGTCTGCGAGGGTTCTGCAGCTCTCGGCAGTGTTCGTCTCTTAATGTATGGAACCAAAATCGTTTTGTCGGGATTGACATTCAGTGGTACGTTGGACCTTTAGCTGGAGACCAAATCAAGCACCGGCTGCAGACGTCTTCACAATGTACCTTCTGTTTCACCTGTTACCTTAATAACAACATCGTATAGGTATCCTTAGGCAAAAGTTTTAGCCATTGAGTAGCTGTATGAGTTTATCTACAACAAGGCACCACAGAAGTGAAGCTTAGACTTGTTCCTGTGGTCCACCTTTTGTTATTGTGTCCTCTAGAGACCTGTCAAAAAGGGGGAGACAATTACTTTGCGACTTGTCAAGGATCTGTTTATGGCGCCAACTATAACGTCAAATGACGTATTGTCGAAGGATACTTCTATATCCAGGAAGGCGCCACGCAACTCATTTGTTAAGTGCTCCCCTTTTTCCAGCCTGAGCACTAGATTGTGAAGGGCTGACTCAATTGGACTTACCCTCTTGGTACGCATGCTGGTAAGAGCTTATACCGATTGTCGCAGATAAGTCGAAAAGTTTCACTTATTTCCATGTCGACAATGCAAAACACGAAGGACTTATTAGCCTGAAAGATTTATCCAAGGCCTTCCTGGGGTATAAATATGACGTCGATATTCCTCTAGACAGAAGGGATGTAGTAAGCATGTGCGAAAGAAGTCATGGATATTTTGAATAGTAAGGGAATGAGTATGAGGCAGCCCTCCTGCATCACAGTTGGATAAAAGCCGTTTGCTCCAGGGGGCTGGTATAGTTGGAACGAAACGATCTAATCGTCCCCCTAATAGCTTCGTAGTTGAACATGGTATTTGTTTCTGACCAGTCAGCTTTGGTCGCTCTAGAAACTGGGACCATTTGGATGAATTGTTGAATACTTCGATCTTATTCATCACATTCGTCTGCGTAATCCACCTTATGTTTTTCGTGCAGTTAAGTTTTTTTTATCTAGAACCACTTCCAACCCCAATATGTCGCAGGTGTCCATCGACACTGATTCACCAAAGTTTGTACGCAATTTCAGACCTCTATATTTAGTTGTATCTTCATGCAAACACCTCATTTCCGTTCTTCGCATGTAATTATCCCTTTTTGTAACAATCAATTTGTTTAAATTACCAATTTGAATATCGATTACATTGTACTTTAAAACGTCAAACTCCCTCAATGCACGCGTCCATCCATTCCCCCTTTTAATAACGTTCCATCATTAAATTTCCAATAATTAATTTTTCATATATGCCAACTGCCACTAATTAAGAATTCACGTGTAATTGAATGATAGAGTGCAGAAAAATGATCTGACCCCGGTCAATGATAAAACGGGGCGCATAAAAATTTATGTAACAACAGCGCGCCATACACCATATAGCAGCATTCAGCATTCAGTACACCTGTATTCTTATTAATTGGCGATATAAAAGCCCGTTCGTACCTTTTTGTAGAAACCTCAATTCACGTCAATGCAGCCCTCCTCGTGCTCCTCCCCCGCCGCCCTCGGCCCTGGTTCACAAGCTTTTTATTCCCATACACAATCGTACGTTTTGATATGGACTAGTAAAGGCTTTTAATTTGCATGTCGTCACTGCGATTGACACGCCACCGTTTATTATTCACGACTCGTTTCATGTCTGTTATAACCACCATTGCCGCCACCGCCGCCGCCGCCACCACACCACCGCCACAGTGCGACCGCTTCAACCCTTTCGACGCTGCAAGAAAATGCATAATTCCATCATGTATGCACATGCTTTGTGGGGATAGCCGGGGAGTGAGTGTGCATTTTTTTTGTTTCGTGGTGCTTTGCCAGGTTTAATTAGACTTTCGTAACAAATTAAAAATGCATCAAGTTTTTTATTTTGTGTTTTTTTTTTTTAAATCTTTTTATCCGGTTTGAAAGGCGTGCGGATTGCCATTCCCTCCTGGCCCCCGGGAGTAGCACAAGAGCATCGCTGGGAAAGTGTGTGCAAATAACAAACCGCCGCAGGAGTAACAATTGTAATTATGAATCCTGATTCCCTACGGACATGTCCCTACAGCTGCAATGTCCTATCACGCGGACGGAACACTCCAATGAGATTGTGATGCTATTTAGAATGGACGTCCTGAAATCTGTTCGCGCGTTCCACACTAATATGCTGCTAGTGAGAGAGGCGCAAATTTGGGTGAGAATTGCTGCAATTGTAAATTCGCGCGCTCTAGCGCTACTGTGTTTATCCTCGGCTGATATAGACTGGCCAGAATATTGCTTCACGGACACACAACAACTCCTACCCCCGTCCGTCCTATCACTACCATCCCTCCCATAGTAGCCACAGTTAGACCAGGCAGGAGGTAAAACCTAAGGGATCCCCTGGGATTATTAGAGGGAACATAGGGATTCCAGGGTTGGCGGTAGTATACTTGGTCCCTGGCCGGGGGTTGTGTTGGTTAGTTTATTCGGTTGATGAGTTCTGTGGGTGGAGGCTTTAATTAAATTGATTTGAGTTTAATCAAGGACATGACTATGAGGATGTTTCGGCAGCCCGAGCAGAGAGTTGGAGTGTTTTAATGTTGTTTTATGATATTAGCAACGACCAGAGAAAGTGGATTTAATTAAACTAAAACTTGAATACAAAATTAACTTTTATTTACGCAACGGATTTGAGAGTGTTTTTGTTAATTTTGTGAATATTTAAATAAATTAAAAGGTCCTTTTTCAGTCCTTAAATAAATTTAACAACCAGTGAAAACTGGGACTCGAGAGCTATTTGTCTTCTTGTTCACTTAAAGTTATTAAATAGTGTGTTTCTTTGGCGTAAGTGACAAAATGATTAATGAACGTTGGTGTAAGTTGAACGAAAACAAGAAAGTAACGAAAAATGACTACTTTCAATAATTAGTGCTCAAGGATAACACGTGACAGTAATGTAAAGTAAATAGATGAAAAATAGAGCGGGTTGTTTTAATTGTTGCAATTATTTAAGTCAATGAACTAGGCGATAACAATTATGAGAAGTAAGCTCTAATGATGCTAGCTTTTTACAGACGTGAACACATAATAAATCAATACAGTAGTCTAAATATCACTTAAGTCATTAACCATGTTTTTAGTCATTAATTATCTTTTTCCTATCGATGTTTTTGTATTTGTCACAATTCTCCAATTTTGTGTTGTTGCTTTAAGTTCTTATGTAACAAAAGCGCTATAATCTATTTTCTATCTTGTTTTGCCTAACTTTAACAACAACTTATAGTTGTTTTTCCATACTATCCGAGCGAAAACTATCTTAAAATGTATCTTAATACTAAAATATCGACATTAGAATCAACAAAAAGCTTTATTATTATTTTCTTACGGGGCCTGAAAAAAGGAAAACCGTCCTGGTACCATGACGCTTTTGTACAAAAATATCACAATTATGCTACTCAACATGAGTGCAAATCAACAAAACCTTACTATTTCTAGAGTAGAACGCTAACAACAAAATCTATTGTCTTGAAAAACCAAAATTGTAAATATTTAAAGGCACGTTGGAACTCAACGACTCAGCTCATAACGTAACTCTCCAAAATATCAATTACACTTAGTGTATATAAATATAAAACGCTAAGCAAAAACAATAGTCAAAATTCAAATAGAAAAATGTAACCGAACACAATAATAATAGTCATTATCTAACTGAAATATCTATGAGACGCTTAGTCCTTCTATAGGTCTTCTCGTTCAATACGTCCGATGCTTTTCAAACCAGTCCTTACTCATAAGCAACCTTCACGGTAGTATACCCCATTTGGGGTCACCAATCAATGAACTAGACGATAACAATTATGGAAGTAAGCTCTAATGATTTCTGGAGTAATTACTTTTTTTGTGATTTTAATGACAAATGAAGCTAGCTTTTTCGTTATAGGTATCAACACACAATAAATCGGTATTGTCAAATATTTTTCAAAAATCATTAGACATCTTTTGGGACATTACTCAAATGCCGTGTCGATTTTTGAATTTATCACAATAATTGTGTCCAATCTTGTATGTGGTCTAAAGCTCTAAAACAAAAGTGTTAAACAGTTTTTTATCTAATTCTATACATCGTTGTTTTTACTGGCCTAGCTAAAGCTATCTTAAAATGCTAAAACATCGGAGGATCGGCTGCTGTCTATGCCAGTCCGTACTTTCAAAATTTCCGAAGCTGGACTAAGGATAAATATTTTTCGATATCCTCCAGCCACCAGAATAACCAAATACTAGCGATGGAGTCATTCTAATTGTTCATCTCTGCGCCAGGATGCTAAATCTAAGGCACTAAAATAAATTTGTTATCACTATCTTAAATCGGGAATGCCTTGCGAGAAAAAATATATTCGAAGAAATCCCTTACATACCAGAGAGCTGTAAGACGCACATAGTTGCTGATCAATCAAGTTATCGATCCTAATAACATATTATGTATGTCCCATTTCTAAACATTGTCATCTGTAACACTACCGCATATTACTGGCCTTGGCTTCCCCAGTATTTCTCTCCATGCCGCGCATTTCCTAGAGACCACTCTCGCGTAGAGAGGCGTAGAAAAGTGTATATACGCCCTCTAGATCTCTACAAATGTGCTCTACACCCATTGTACGCGAAAGTTTTCTCTACTAAAAACCTCCTTTGCGTTTCGACTGCGCTTCGAATTTTTGTACAGGCATCTTCTTCCTTGAGCTCATTCAATAATTCTCGGTACATTCTATAGTTGTTTTCTTTTCGCAATGCAATTCGCTCTCAGCAGTAGGCAGACCTTTGGTAAGAACTAAGCTTGAAACAATAAATGGGTGTGTTTAGACCAGTGCTGACATACCAGGGGTTAGACCAGCGCTGACATACAATCTCGGTTCCGCTCTTACAAAAAAATATAACAGTGTTCCGTCGGCCAAATTCAAAAAGTGCAATGTCTCGGAGTTATGAGGCTTTATGTACAACCATCACGGCCGCGATCAATGTGATTCCCAATCTGTTGCCATCTAATCTACTTATCAGGCAGTTTGTAACAACCTGAGGCTAGGAGAAACGGGATGCTTGATAGAGAAGACGTATAGTTAAGCAATATACTGGCAGTTTTCAATGACCACATCTCCACCAGAAAGGAGTGGGAAATTTTCCAGCCTAACAAGATCTATGACATGATTCTATACATATACATGGCTCCAGATCACAGGCGGGTTTATGAACTGTTGTTTTCTCTCCCTTGATGAACCTCCAAAAATACTTCCACAAAAAGATCCAACACTGTGTGTTGGGAGATCTTGTCTTACAGAGCTTGGGAGAGATATGATCCGATATCTGAATATGGCAAGTTGAATTTAAAGCCACTCCTTTTTACAAGTACGATTACATAACTTTGTTCTTTCAGCGCCAATTATGTCTACGTCCTTGGTTCCCTTTAATTTTTCTTTAATCGTGTTCTGCGTCTGATTCAAATCAGTTTACATTTCTGGATCCTTTGTTATCTCCTCCAACAGCTTGTGTGCTTTTTCATCTGATTGTTGCTGTTGTATGTCTTGTGTCACTTTGGAAATAAACTAAAAAACTTAACAATTCGGGAGATGATGTCAGGCCTGATGTCGAAAACAACCCGAATTGAATAATAGGAAATGTGTTGTTTACCATAACGACAACGCACCACCACGCACTTTTTTGATGATTCATCAAATAGGAAAGGTTAGTTGAGAAGATTTTATACAACAACCGTTCAGACCAGATATAGCGCGGTCTGATTATTACTTGCTCCGATCACGAAGATTTTCCTCAATGGTAATAAGTTAGCTTCAAAAGAACTGCCTTGTTTTTCAACTAGGAACCATACAAAAGTTCATTGCCAAAACATGGCGAAATATTGTCGATAATAAAAAGGAAACAATTTGGTTTAAATAAATTTATTTTCGCACTACTTATAAGGAAACGAGTTGAATTTCAATTAATTTGTCACGAATTTTTTCCCAGTATATTTTACAAGGCTTCATTTAACTTTATATGTTTATAATGTAGGTCCAATTTCGCAACTCTATTTTAAATCACTTCCATTTGTCCAATGGCCAAGAAATTTTGCATAAGAACTTAGACGAAGATAGTACATTTATCTAATCTGATGACCATGACCTGACGCTCCAGCCAGAACAATCTGCTTAATGTGAAAATTTTCAACAATAAAGCCCCGTTTACATCCCAAAGTCAACACGAAAGTGCACGTTGAAGCTCTTTTATCGCACGGCAATTTGTATGTTTTTTCTCTGTCCCACGAAAGTTGCAAAATTTTGCAAAGTGCACTTTCGCGTTGACTTTACGATGTAAACGCGACGTAAATGTTACAATTTTTGTGTTTGGACTTGTTTTAGTTATAGCGCCGTGCCATGGTCATGACCTGATACTGACAACGGAATAGCCAGCTCGGACGTCTCTTCCATGGTCTTCTAGGCACCCCAAAGCTACGACACTGGTCCTGCCTTTTCCAGCAGCATGGTAAAAGCAAATTCTAAACCAGTATCGATGTCACAAAGAATATGTTATACCTCTAAAAAGTTCCTATATTTAAATTAACAAATTACCATATGAAAAAAAAAAACCTTCACTGAATATTTAATGGCATTAAAACTGAATTTTTAATACCTTCAAGAGCACATTCTGAAAACCTATTATAACCATACAGCAAAAAATAAAATAAAGAAGCTTCCTTTCATATATTGAAAGTCCTTCAAAAAGCATGCAATCGCAGTTGGTTACAATACACAAAGCCCCTGATAAATATTTAAGGCCCTTCTCAAAGCACAGGGGTAGGCACACATAGAACCACCTACAAAAAAACAGAACACATTTGCAAAAGCCCCGAGTAAAGCACCCCATTACCACCACCGCCGCCCCACAAGTATTTTCCGGTGAGCCTCATAAATTATTTTGTAAATACCAAGTCGTCCGGATGGGGCCACAGCCGGGGGTGCTCCACTAGCTGCTCCTCAGACCCGTCGAACAGCATTAAAAGTCATCTAAGGGTCGAACTCTAATGCTGATATCAGCATTTCCATATGCCACCCTCTTCCACCTTACCAAGTCGCAAATAGGTAAAGAGGCACCTGGAAAGGTGTAGTCGTATATGAAATGTAGAAAAAGCTGTAAAATATTTTACAGCAAAACTATGAACGAGCAAAACGGAGAAGTCACGTCGGAATAGAGAGATAGTAAAAATTATAACAAAAAAAAAA
The DNA here is from genome assembly GCA_949987705.1 of Thereva unica. Lineage (NCBI taxonomy): Eukaryota > Metazoa > Arthropoda > Insecta > Diptera > Therevidae > Thereva > Thereva unica. Next base: position 14,724,831 of record OX465285.1, read on the forward strand.
CGTAGAGAAAGCTCAGGTACAATAAAAAGCGCCAAAATTTGTCGTAAAAACCGTTCACTGCAACTTTTGTCATTTGTCATTTGTCTGGGGATTTTGGGGCCTCTCATTTCGGCAGGAGGTCGATGGGGGCCTGACGACATATTGTTTATGGCAAGGTCGTGGTCTCCGAGGCCCATACAATGCCAGAAGTTATAACATAACATGAATGATGTAACTTGTGTGTGCCTCTCTCGTCAACCAACCCCCCCACGTCTATAAAGTTTACCCCCTTCTCTACCTGTACAGAAAGTTTTGTCGGCAGGTAACACTGCAGCAGACAGGTAGACGGCTCCATCGCTATACTGCTGCCTGTCGGTGGAGCCGCAAAACTTTATGTTTCGTTTTGGCTTATTGCTGTAGTATACTTATGTGGGTGCGGTGGTGATGGACTAGCTACTCTTTTTTTTTTCTTTTTACTACGGCGATTTCAGAATTAAACAGAACACACAAATCCCGTCCAGATTTTTGACGGATTCCATTCAGGTTTCTCGTCTCTACGTCGTGATGAGAATTGGGTTATTTCTGTGGGAACAATAACAAAGTTTTATTTTTATTTCGTAGGCACGACAAACGTGTTTGCGATGATATTTTTGAAACAAACATTTTTCATGTTTCCGTAGAAAAGTTTTGTTCCAGAAAACAAAAAAACGACAAATTACTTAAAACTTACCCCCGGGAAATTAATTCATTTTCTTGACAATGGTGATGGCACCAACAACAAAATTCATTACGAGATGAATAATATTTGAGGAGCTTACCTGGAAAAGTAAAAAGAGACAAGAAATTAATTAAATTTGATTAATTGTGAAAATATTTTTTAAGAATTCATAATTAAAAAGATTTGCGTAAATAAAAATTTTGTGTGTACTTTAGAAGCGAGAGGATCTTATTTGGTAGATTCTTGGAATAAATTAAGGCGTTTTTAAGATCTCCTGTGGAAAAATTCAAATGTCGTTGGAGGTAACATTAAAAAGCTTCTCGTTTTTGTATTGAAAGAGACGGAGCCGGTAGGCTTTTCATAATGACAAGTATTAAGTTATCTTGGAAGTAGGCTTTTTTTGGGGATGGAACATAAGTATCGTAGTTAAATATTAAAGTTGCCGAAATGTGAATCGGCTTTGGTCAAATGTCCTGATTTTTGAGTACATTTTTCTTCTTGTTCTTTAATGAGTCTACAACTGGGATCCTTGGCTTCTCATAACAGTTTTCTTTCTCTACCGGTTACCAGTTGGGCATCCTTAAACTCTGGGCATCCTGGTCTACACCATCTTTCCAGCGGCGGTTGGGTCTCCCTCGCAGTCACACCTCAGCGATCTTACCTCAGATATTACTATTCACAAATTGGGTATTCAGTTTCCTTTCTTACCAATTCGTAGCGGCCTGATCAAAAACGTCAATACTACAATTCATAAAAGCCGCTTGGCAGCACTGAAATGCTCTTGATTTGCTGGAACCTGATCCGGATTTCAGGCATTGCAAACAAATTTAAATTATAGTTTGCATAGTTGAATTTGCTGCTTGTCTTGTGTATTGGCAGCTAATAGACCCATATTGTGGCGCAACAAAAGCCCAAGAGTTAAGCTCGATCCACACATATCCGTGAAGTAACGACGACTTCAGTACGGTACCGAGAGTTTCAGTGAAAAAAAAATCCCACATTTTCGACTTTCAGGTGTCCGTGAAAAATTCAAAAAAATATGTTGCCACCGATATAATATACATCGGATATGAAAGTACGTGAAAGTACATTATGTGTAACAAGTAAGAAATGTAAAGATTGAATCATGCTCAAATATATTTCATCCTCCCACACAAATTTACAAATTTAAAAACTAAAAAGTAATCACATTGAACGTTGAACACTGAATACGGAAAAGGTCATGCTGTGTTAATGTCAGTGAAAAATTCATGCCGGATGTCACTGACACGGAAAGCATTGGGGACGCGCCATAATTGGTTTTTGCCTTTACTCCATCGCCAAATCTTTTTCAACAACGGATATGCAAAAGTTGTTGTCCTAATGATAATTGGTTAAAAAGGAGGTATCATGACAAGGCGCATAAAATACGCACTTGATTTGGTCTCCAGCCCAATTCGCTAGTGTACAGTCACGACCAAACAGTTTTGACATCATTTAAAGAGAAACGAACCCTGCCGCAATCGTAGGAAATGTTTACTGCAAGCAAATCTTTGGTCTTCTTAAAACAAGCCAAGTATTTTGAGGTGACACCAAACTACACAGGAACCAGCTCATAGACAATTTGATGAACGGGAGCGCAGATCCTTTACGGCATGCAGAAGAACCTGTATCGCTCCATCTGTAAGGGGAGAAACTTCTATAATTTCTGCGCTGAGGATGTTAACCTAGGCGATAGTCTTGAATGATAACGAATGGCTACATAGGCGATAGTCTTGAGGAAGTGAGAATCGGTTTGAATTGCATGTCCGCGAATATCTCAACATTTAAGCCTTATTACTGAGATGCAGGGTCATAAAGTCAGGTCTGGGGCTTTCGGAAGTAATCAGACGGATTGGAATAGGTACACCGTAGGGTGAGTTCCTATCGCCGCTCTACAACCGTGGCCTATGCTGATGATATTGTGCTGGTGGTGACCGACAAGTATATCTCATTCCATTTGCTACAAGATGCTGTTCAAACATTTTCATAACAACTTCTGGACGTTGGAAATGGCGAAATTCCAATCTTTAAAAGAACATTTTATTATTACTGTATAATTCGGAATCAAAGATACGAACAAAAGTCTCATTGTCACAGTGACATTAAGTCTCTTACTGTATATTAAAATTCTTATCACCTCAACTGCAAAAATAAACGGAAGTTATAGTGTACCACAAAAGAATTGGGCATTTAAACGCAGGCGGGGAAATGACAATTCCACACACATTAACATGCATTGCAATTCTCCCCTTAGCATCTGATCACGACACGAATTGCAGTGAGACCGTTGAATTATGATTGGGAATAAAAATGAGCGGGTGATTTGGGGTTTTAACGAACGGAGGTGACACTTTTCTTTTCAAGTGTACTTTCGTGGTGGAGTTTGAGACCCTCACTGCCCATGGACAAGCTTTTTGAGATTCCCAATTGTTTTGGCGCACGCCATACTTATGGGTTATGGGTGCAGCGAGGCACTGGGTTACAGTTAGTAATAATATTAAAAGAATTACAAAAAGCCAAACTGTCAACCATTTATTAATACCTAATAAGGCATCTCGCCGGCTTAAGTAATAATAATACTAGGTTACCAAAGTTCCGCTTACGTCGTGTCTTCACCTACCAAATGATACCAGTGGCGGTTCGTAAGGTTCAGGATAAGGGAAGCAATGCGCAAGGTGATCGATAAAAGTAAAAGTATCGAAACCTTTAACTAAAAAAAACTGAAAAATAACATATAGTGGAGTCAGATAAGCAAAACATAAGGAATTGTTAGTTACATCGAATACTATACTAAATGGCCATTTTCTAGCTCTAGCAACCAACGCTAAGTTATTGACCATTTTGTGAAAATTTTATCATTTTGGTCGTTCTTTCTTAATATAGATGCGTATATCTCGGCATGTGTAGGTCCAAAAAAAGCAAAAAAAATAGAGGCTGTTCGTTATGATGAAATTTTTATCCTTACATATAACCTCAAAAAAAACTTAAAAAACTGCTAAATTTTAGTGTTTTGGTTATAACTTCGGATTTTTTCAGTGAACTTATACTTTATAACTGGTTAGAATTTCAGGTCAAATTATCTTATACAAATCCCAAAAATTGACCTTTTTGAAAATGAATTTCCTTTAATTTTTGTGCATCGCATCGTATGAGGTATTTTCTTTTTTAAAATGTAGTATTATTTTATAATGGTGAACAAGAAAATTTGTTTAAACTTCAAAAAAGTGAAAATCGCATTTTTTCGTTAATGTTTTCGCTGCTAGTGGGCGTTTTGCGCCTTTTTTTCAGAATCTGCTGTTCATTAAAACGTCCATAAAAAAAGCCGTTGAAAAACTGCAACTACTACTTTCATCTCATTTAATTTAATTACAAATGCATAATTTTGGCTCAAAATCTAAAAAAATAGTAATAATAAAACCCTGCATACCTCGAATACACCCCCTACACCCACGCCTACAATCATTACATTCTCCTTGCAAAAAAAACACTTCAGGCAACCCGTACTCGTACAATTGATAAAAATATTCTTCTTTAAAGAGAATCATTAAAAATATAATGGAAGCTACAAAGTTATCAGCTTATATTCTACACAGGCCTCTGTTTTCCAATTAGAATCAACATTAAAGAGAAACTTCTCCTTTCCTCGATCTCTTTTTCCTTCACTCAAAACGAAAACTCATAGTTAAAGAGTCAAAAACAAAATTTCAAAGAAAACTTTTAAGAGCAAATTTATTATTGCTCGAAGCCAGAACAGATTACCAGAAAACGATGCCGAAAAACAAAGAGAATTTGGTGGATACAGAAAATTTCTCATTCTTCGAGTTCTCAATTCCGCCTGTTTGGTTCCAAAGAAGCTGCGTTTAGCTCAGCTTCTGAGGGTACTGTATGGACGCAAACCTGTGCCTGAGTGTGAGTTCAATTAAATTGCATGTGTTGGAGCTTTCACATTGATTTTCTTGGCCAAATAAGCTGGAGATCATACAGCTTCCCCATGTTGTGAAAGGCCTCGGCCACGATAAGAGCGGCACCAGAAAAATTTAACGTCTCGATTTAGCGGAGAGCGTCACTTTAGTATTGTCACTCTGCCGCTCGCCGCTCATATCATGACCGTGGCTTTAGTGTTTCCAGAGGAGGAAATATATTAAGATTTTTCTTGTGATTAATCTTGATATATTTAATTTTTTTTTTTTTAGGAAGTTGTCTATTTGGTCAAGGGAAGCAGTGCTTCCTTTGCTTCCAAAGAGGAACCGCCACTGAATGATACTCTTCCTTGGTCATCCGGTAGTCTGATCTGGTAGATTCTGCTGGCGTCGCAGATTTTGTCAGCTGGTTAGTGCTATTCACTGGTTTCTGGAGGCATAACACTATAAAGAGTCTATATAAAATTGTTTGTTTTGATCTTTGTTACATTCGTGGAAATTGCTCCTTTTTGGTGTGAGCTCCTTAAAATCCACGAGTACAAACGAAAGGTACATCGCCTTCACCTTTAGCAC